>CAXIVR010000001.1:2601913-3801913 GCA_964035755.1 Teleogryllus oceanicus
CTCGGATGCCCTCCGCGCCCCACACCCGTACAACATGGGGCGTCCCCCCTCTGTGCCCGCACGACTTGGGCGTCCCGCGCCTCTGTCAAAGACCTCCCCGCTTCTGTCTGCCCTCAGCGCGTCTCAGCGCCACGAACCTCTTTCCCCATTCCATGAATTTGGTTTCACAGAAATTTTTGGAAGACGTGTTGTTACTGGCCGAAAGTTACTACGCCGAAAATAATATTGCTCCAATGGATTACGCGTCTTGTCGGTAATTTTGATGGAATTTTCCAGAACGCCTTCTCGCGCCTCCTAAACAAACCCCGGAGCGGTCGCGCGCCGCCCGCGTGGAGCCTGGTCGGTGGCCCCTTTGAGGGGTTTTCGGAGGCGTTATCTAAACCACACCCCCTTGCTCGGCGACGCTAAGGAGCGGCGTAGAGGGCCCGTGCGAAGTGATTTAGGTCGCCCCGGTTGGGCACGCACGCTTCTGAACAGTAATAACAAAAATAAATGATTTATTTTTAATCCAATATTGGTTACGTCACATTTGCCCTCCTTCGGATAGAGAAAAAAATCGAGTTTTGAAGAATTTTAATTTTGAAAATTAGAGTTTTATCTCGTTGAAAAACAAAAAAAACGTTACCGAATATTAGATTCATAACTGGTGAATAATTAAAGAAAAAATGAATAAAAACAACATTCAATATTCAAGAAAAAATTTGCGCAACCCTTTACTTAAATAAAAGCAAAAAAAAACTATGACTACTATTTAATCAGAATAAATAATTAAATAAAAAATTTTCCAATTTTCTCAGCGACACAAGACCCAAACTGGCCGGAGCCCAAGGTACCGAAGAATTATCAGAGTTGTCAATCAGGGGTTTAAAATAAAATCTCCCAAGAATAGTTTAACCTTTAATGGTCAAATTATAAAAATTGTATTTCCCTGCTGGGAGCCCATCCAAGTCTTTTAAGAGGCATACATTTGGGCACGGAATCTTTTCCCAATAACAAAATGGTCCAGAAATGAGGAAAATTTATGGAATAATCCAGCAGGCTGATCACTAACTCTAGGGGTCCTGACAAAGTACTTTGTCCCCCTAGGGAAAGTGGTGGGGGTTTCTTTGAGGTTTCCCCTCTTCCTGGCATTCTTAGTGATATTATCTAATATAACCCTGCAACGGGTTTCGTAATTAGGCCCGCTGTCCTCCCAATCGGCCAACAAAGGAAAAGAATGTTTAGGTTTTCTTCCGAAATGCGCCTCATCGGCGTCATACCAATAGAATCATGTTCTATAATATTAATCCAGTCATTAATGTTACTAATTAGTAGAGACATTCTTTATGATTTGAGGATGTAAGCCCCGGAATAAACGTGAGATTTCTCTCATGACCCTCTCACTCGGTTAGATTGAGGATGTCTGATGGGGGAAAAAAAATAACAGAGACTCCTTCATTTTCTAGTGTTTTTTTCCCAAAACGTTCCGGTAAATTGGGAGGCATGATCGTAAAATTTTGGTAAGACCCTGCAGTCTGAAAGAAATCCCGGATCAATCGTTTTAAACAATTTCAGTAGGTCTCGTTATCGGATAGAGCGGGTAAATTAAAAAAGGAATCAATGATTACGAGGATGTGTTTGTAACCGTCCCTCGCAGTAGGTAACGTCCGTACAGATCAAGGCGGGCCCAAATTTCTATTTGGGGCTGATGCGATAACGTGTTGCATCGGCCTTCATAATGCCAAATTAGGATATTTAGTCTTCTGACAGGTGAACATTCGAGACCGTGGCTCTAGTTTGTCTCGCCATGCCTTTCCAGTTTTGGAAAGTTAGAATACTTTAAGGATCTTTTTCCCCGAAATGCCCGTGCTTTTTGGTAACATGGTAATTAATTTGTCAGTAATTTCTGTAGGTATCCAAATACGATACTCATCGGCTGTTTTTGGTTGGGAACATAACAAAATTACTAGAAAGTTTAACTAAGCCGGGATTTTGATTTAACTTTTCGAAAAGTGGTCATTTTGATCTAAAGAATTTGCAAAAATAGTTTTGCTTTGCCAATAACGGCATCTTGTTCCTGTAACCTTGAAGATTCCTAGGCTGCATTTCCGGAATGGGGGTCACATTTAAATTAATGGTATTAAAAAACTGTTTCATTCTGAACTTTCTGATTTGATGCGTGGGGTAACCGACTTAAAATCTGCAATAGGATTATTAATTCTGACAATGCGGATTTCAAAGTCGAATTTTGTAGAGACACCCACCATAACAATCTGGCGTTGGTGCAGTGGCAGCGTTTTAGAAAATACGCTTTAGGTCCGTGATAATATAAATTTCCTACCAGCCGGGTACCCAAGCATTTTCTGTAAAGCCCATACAATTGATAAAGCCTCTTTTTTGTAATTGGTATTGCAATTCACTGAGCCTCAATACCCTGCTAGCGCCCCAAACAATTTTATGACCGGGATCATCTTTATCAGGCTGTGATAAAACACATCCAATGCCTACTTTGGGAGCTGTGGGGTCTGTAAATAAAATGGCTGGGAAAAGTCCGGTGGTTTACTGTAAGGGCCCTTTGCAAAAGCTCCTTAATTTTTTGAATGTCTGTTCATGCTCATCTGTCAAAGTCCATTTCGTTCCTTTTCTCAATAGGTTTACGAGAGGTGCCAAGAACCCCGTAACCTGGAATAAATCTAGATTATAGACGCACATGCCTAAAAATCCTTTTAATTGCTTGGCATTTTGTGGCGTGAAATCTGGTCATGGCATTGACCTTCTCTGGGTCAATTCGTACACCCTCTGTGCTAACCAGTAACCCAAAAATGAAATTTCTGACGTGCATAATTGTGATTTATTAAGATTCAATTTCATGTGGTGTACCGACAAACATTCCAATAACTGTTCTAAATGACCGAGATGTTCCTGGAAATTTTGGTGAAATTACAATATCGTCGATATAAGGGTGACAATTGTTTGATTTCGTCGCCTAATTTCTCATCGAGACAACGAATAAAGGCTGCTCCACTGTTTTCAGACCAAAGGCATTCTTTCCAGACGTACGTCAACCCGTTGTAAAACCCCGTGAATTTTCTGTCGTCTGGGTGAATTGAAATTTGCCAATACGAGCTTGAAAAATCTAAAGCCGAAAAATCTTTGTTTTATTAAATTTCCATAAAATTTCATCCCGTGTTCTGAGGTGCCTCGTTTTCGGGATAGTAACCTCGTTGATCCGTCGAGCATCTAAACAAATCCTTACCCCGTCTTTTTTTTTTACCACTCAATAGGGTTCAAATAAGCTGTTACAGATCTTTCAATTATACCCTCGCTAAGCATAGTTTTAACAGTTTGATCTATTCCCTCATCGACTGTGGAATGGGATAATTTTCATTTTAAAAGGTGAATCATCGGGGACCCGAATTCAAAGCAAAAAATCTTTAATAGGACGTACAGGACGATCAAAAACATTTACATATTTGAGAAGCATTCTTTGCAGCCGGACGTTCGTGTCAGAAAGCATTATGCGGCACACGGCTTATGACCCACCCGTCATCCCCATACTCCAGGGCGCATGAAATGCCGATTTCATTTGTCATCACCGTGTCCGATTACAATTTCCTATTCTCACCGAAGCTCACAAGATTCAGAAAATCCACTACTCCATTATTTTCCGTAAAAATCAACCCAAGTATTACGTCGTAATTCAGATCCCCTATGATCAAACATGGCACATCAAATAAAAATTTCCCCCATTTTAAAGAAGCAAAGCCTGCAAATAATTGGGTTTTCTTTTTTCTTTCCTACTCCAATAACAAAAAATTTAATAGTGGGCGAGTTTATTGGAATGCGCTCGCTTAATAGTTTTTGGGAGAACTGAAATTGCACTGTTTCACTGCCAGTGTCTATCAAAGCTTGAACACTAAGATTTTCAAGAAACTCCACAACGGACATTTTCTCGCTCGTTCTCTGACAGGTTCATTCAAGTCGTCGTTTAGGTCAAAAAGCATAATTGACTGAAACAGTATTGAATATTGGTATCTCTGAGATAATTCGTTTGGAACCCGATACCCAGAAAGCCCAAACGGTTCTAGTTTGACGGACTCGGGCTTATGGAATCCCGATGTCCATTCCTACTAGTTGGTTATTATTACGTCATTTGAGTTTGGTGGCGGACGGAGTTGTTTCCCCATTCCTCTGACCCTGATCATCCGGCGCCCGACTGCCTGTTCCGATTATCTTCCTCGGCGAAAACCTGTGATTCGGTCCCAATCTCTTCATAAGGTTTGACCGCGTTCTATCAAATTGCGCCAGCAATTCTTGAAAATGATCAAGATTGTCAAATCGTACATGTTAATAAGGTTTTGCAAGTAAGTAGGAAAGTGTGTTAGGAGCCAGATAATCTTTTTATCATCTGTCGTCGGATCACATAGTTTAATAGCCGAAATTTTTCCATGGCGTAATCTAAATATGATTGGTTTTCGCTTATCCATTACTCTCGAGAATTTTCTCTCGAACTCGTAACGTCGCTCTCTCCCCCGTAACGTGAAAAACGAGTTCAATTCTCAAGTCTGCGGAAAAGGGGTTAACGCAGTGAGCCAGTGCAGGGGTTACCCGTAAAAGTTCCTGCATAAATCTTGGTTTTAAGTGAGGCGGTACCGCCTTTGTCAAATTCATATAATTTTCGGCACGATCCAAAACTTTCGGATTTTCGTCCGATTTCAGAAAAGCAAAGATTCTGAGGAGGACCACAAATTTTTTAATCCAGAAACCGCAGACGCGTTCGTAAATTTGGGTGATTTTCCATTTCTTTTTGTACTTTCCTTTACCAGATTAAACCCTTTTATCTATTTCTTTCTTAGTTTTGTTTCCTTTCCCCGAAACTTTCTCACTACTATCACCTATCTTTTTAATTTTCTACCCTTTTCTGAAATTTGTAACTTCAGAGTGAATTTTGTTTCCAACCGAGTGATGCGTTCATTTCGCCGTAACCCGGGAATGTTTCCATTTACTGACTCACAACACGCCTCTATTTATTGTCCCTGCTCGTAATTTCTGGTGAATTTCAGACTGTAGGTTTTTAAATTTCTTTCGTTTCGGTCCTTGAATTCCCCAAATTTTTGACCTAGCTTCTCAACGGGGTTTTTCCCAAATTTTTTCCCCACCTACCCTCGAGTTGATTTTTCAGTGATCCGATTTCATGGTCGAACTTCTCTTCCAATTTTACAAGTTTTCGGATTGGGTTTTCTAAACAGTTATCTAATCTATCAAATCTTTCCTGAACTTTTTCTCGTTCGAAAATCGCAAATTAATTTTCTCGTCCATTTCCCATACTTCCGAAATCTGTCTTTAATTGATTTTTTAAATTTTCATAATTCTCTGCTTGTTTCGTTAGAACTCGCATGAGATCACTAAGTGATTTCATGCGCAGACTGGTCCCCGAGCTGTCATCACCTCCCACGTCTACACGATTCGTCCAGCATTTTGAATAACTTATGGGTTTCACAGTTTTTTGACGCGCAATGATTTTTCCACAACACAGACAAAAAAAAGTCCCCTCTACAAACAGAAAACAAATCCAACTGATATCATTAAAGTCCACAAATAATTAACTTAGAACGTCCTTCCATCCATTTCTTGCTTAATATTATAAAAAAATTCAAATTTAATTTGTCGGCAATATACAGTAATTCAAAAGTAATACTTATTTTAAGACAAATTAAATTTGAGGCGTTTTCTGGGTATCAAGATATTTAATTGAGCCCCACGTTGGGATTTGCGACCCCCCACCTACCTGGCTGTAATTGCCGGCTAGCTAGGTGACGGTAGAGCCAAATTTAGGTTGTGGACGGACGTGGCTACGTGACAAGTCAATGAAAGAAGTTTAAAGACAAAAATGTAAATTTAATGGGAAAATTAAAAATGGTAAATTGACATTTATTATCTGAGCTCAGTTTTTTTTTAAACCCTTGTTTTTTTTTTTTGCAATCTTAAAACTAATACAGTCAATTACTTAAAACAAATAAAGCAAAAAAAAGGATCGTAACAAATAAAAAGAAAAAAGGGCCAATGCCGGCCTGCCTTCTGAATGTTGACAAAGTCCAGGGAAGCCTGAAGGGCGTAATGAATGTTTGTTTTGTCTGTCGAGCTCGCAGATTATTAGAATCACCGCGGCAGGGACGCGCTGTGAACGCCTCCAAACAGGCAACACAGCTGGCCCTTTCTTCTGGACGGCACGCCCTTGGGCGGGGGTGGGTTCCCCCCAGCCTGCTCCCATTCAAGAGGTAGAGTTAACCACGACATCAGCTGGGACCCCGGGTAGCGGTGCGACAGATCGGTGACGACAGATCGTAATTTTCGTAATCGCGACCTTGCGATAAAGGCGCGGGCGTAAACGAGAGAGAAACAAATAACATTACTGATAAAGTTCTTTTTTTCTCAATCAATGACACGCGGTGCGATAATACACAAATCGCACTCTAATCATGCTATTCGCTATCCTGGGGCCTACAACTCGGATGACCTCCCGTCCCACACCTGGAACATGGCGTCCCGCTCTGTGTCCGCACGACTTGGGCGTCCCGGCCTCGTCCAAAGACCTCCCGCTTCTGTCGCCCTCAGCGCGTCAGCGCCCACGAACCTCTTTCCCAATTTCCATGAATTTTTGAAATTTCTCAGAAATTTTGGAAGACGTTGTTACTGGCCGAAAGTTACTAGCCGAAAATAATATTTCCAATCAGATTACGCGTCTTGTCGGTAATTTGATGGAATTTTCCAGAACGCTCTTCTCTTTGCCTTCCGTAAACAAACCGGAGCGGTCCCCGCGCCTGCGTGAGCCTGGTCGTGGTCCGAGGGTTTTCGGAGGGGTTTTCAAACACTACACCCCTTGCTCGGCGACGCTAGGAGCGGCGTAGATGGCCGTGCGAAGTGATTTAGGTCGCACCGGTTGGGGCACGCACGCTTCTGAACAGTAATAACAAAAATAAATGTATTTATTTTTTAATCCAATATTCGGTTACGTCACAATATACATCAAAAATTGTGTGGGTCTCAGAGAGAGAAAAAAAACTGCATTTAGTGTTTAGAAGCAATGTAAGGGACTATCTCAACATTGCTGAACAGATAAAGCAGATAAAGGGAAACTGAAAGAAAAACTCAAGCGAGATGGCGGTCATTAGCTAAGAATCTAATTGCAATTGTTATTAAAGACATATTCAGTATCTTGGAATTGGACTGTGCAATACAAAAGGTTTCTAGTACATTTGTATGATTATTATAAATAGAATTATTATTTCCAATGAAAGAATGTGGCCGAATAACCGGACAAGAAACGATTTGAAATTAGAGATTTCAGTCGAACAATTTAAAATAATCCTACACACCTTAAATAGGGTTATAATCATCCGTTAAATAAATAAATAAATAAATAAATAAATAAATAAATAAATAAATAAATAAATAAATAAATAAATAAATAAATAAATAAATAAATAAATAAATAAATAAATAAATAAATAAATAAATAAATAAATAAATAAATAAATAAATAAATAAATAAATAAATAAATAAATAAATAAATAAATAAATAAATAAATAAATAAAGTTTGAAACTTCGTATGTCGGCACAAAAAGTTGCTATTGGCGCTATGTAGCGCCAAATGCTACACGATGTCTGATAAGTCCCTCCCTATTTTTGGCTAGCTACAATTTCTTCATTTATAAGACAATGTTTTTACAACTAAATCTGTTAGAAAGAGTCGTTCTTGCGGTTTTATTTGTAATGTTTATTCTTTTATTTTAGTTGAAAAATGCCGCTTGCGTTGAGTGTCGATGAACTTAATAGCCCAAGAAGTTACATACCCAAGAAAATTACCTCAAATAAACTCTAAATGATTGATTGAAGTGTTGGCTGGAAAAGGCGGCCTCTTTAAGCAGACATGATGTACTACCTGTTTTCAGCCGAAGGATCAAACACCAGTAAGTGAAACAACGCCCGTCACAGAAAACGTTTCAGTTAATGCAGAAATTGTGAGAAAATCATCGAGAAAATTAAAAGAAACAATCTTTAGGTCCTGATGGAATACCAAGAGAAATACTAAAACTGGGAGGGTAAGTCATGATTCCATACCTTGCGTGGTTAATGGATGACACTATAAATAGTAATATAATTCCCCAAAATTGGAAAGAGGCAATTGTAGTACACATTCACAAGGAAGAAGACAGAAGGATTGTTAACAACTACAGGCCTATAAGTCTGACAACAGTCGTATGCAAGCAGATGGAACACTTGATTGCGGAGTATATTAGACGAGTTTAGAGTAAAACTGACTGGCTTTTTCATAATCAACACGGTTTTCGTCCTGAGTATTCGTGCGACAGCCAGACTATTGCTATATGGCAGGAAATGGCAGATTCACTAGATGAAGAGATGCGATTATATTAGATTTCTCTAAGGCATTTGATCTTGTTTCACGTGGATTTTTAATTGTCAAATTGTCAGAAACTGGATTAAATCACCGAATCATCGTGGGGATAAAATAATTTCTTACGGGGCGCACTTCAACAGTCAGAATAGGTAATAAATATTCATCGAAAACCAATGTATATAAGTGTGTTAGGGTCATTGCTATTTTTAGCGTTCATTAATGACATTGCAACTGGAATAAAATCGAAAGTTAGACTTTTCGCCGATGATTGCATAATGTGTTGGAGCATTGGCACTTCTTTGGATGAAAATATTTTACAGAACGATCTAAACTGTTTGTAAAACTGGACGTGGAAAAATAAGATGGAATTAAATCTAGAAAAGAGTAAATATATTTATTTTACCCAGTCTCGTTCAAATGTACATTAATCATGAGTTATGAACTAACGTTATACCACGTGTAAAAACTGTAAGTCTTTGGGTTTGGCCCTGTGAAGCGACTTGGATTGGTCGGATTACATTAACAATACGGTCAAAAAATCCTGGAGGGCGCTGCAATTTTGTAATGGGTATTCTAAAAAACAGTAGTTCAAATGCCCAATTCTTGGCGTGTGCTACACTCATTCCATATTTTTGAATACGAAGGGGCATCCTGGGACCCGTACAGAAAAGGGCAAATCGCGAAAAATTCAAAAACGGGCCGGAAAGTTAGTTATCAAATCTGTAGCGCGATGTTGCTGAAGGAGAATGGTAGTCCTTAGCTAAGAGAAGTGAACATTGTGCATAAATTTCAAGGCATACAGGCGGGACACAGCATGGGCAGATATCAGTAAAAGATTACGGAGACCAGATATTAAAAGCAGAGGAGGCCATCCTGGGAAAATACATACAGAAAGCAAAGAACTGATAGAAACAGATTATAAAAGCAGAGGAGGCCATCTTGAGAAAATACATATAGAAATCAAGGAACTGATAAGGGCAAGTTCTTTTTGTGAATCGCACTGTAGTAGATTTGAACAAACCATCTGCAAAAGTACTGTAGGCTGTTCCTTTTAATGTAGTCAAATTTATAAATATACTTTATTCCATCTAGATCATCACTAATATTGAGACACTTTTCGTTATTATTACTGATATTTTTACAATAATCATCATTGTTAAAACATTGTTAACATTAGCTTTTTGTGTAATTTTTAAGTTATTGTTATTGCTTGTATAGTTATTGGTATTGGTATTTCTATTGCTTGGTTGGTTGGTTGGTTGGTGATTCCGAGCGCGTCAACAGTTTAGGTCATTACTTCCGTAAGTGTAGTGCATGTTTTTTCCTCGGGAGATGGCGGTGATCTTCCCCCACTGGATGGCGTGATCCGGCGGCGACCTACCGGCGGCTAGCGAGGTAGCCCTAACCTGGACTCTCCCACCAGCGGGGCACCGCCCGAGCCAGGACAAGCTCTAAGCTCCCGACCGGTCTTCCGGAATATGTGGAAATGTAGTGCATGTTAGTGTAGGTGTGTGTGTAAGGGGAGAGGATAGGACAAGGAAGAGGAAGGAAATATCGCGCGCGGTCCGTGGCCCGTTTGTTAGGGTACTGCTCCAGCATTCGCCTGGTGTTGATAGGAGAAACCATGGAAAATCACCGATATCAGCAGCCGGCCGCTAGAATTCTCCTTCAGACAGCGACTAAAATCGACATAGCTGAAACGCTAGTGTCGAAAATCCTGACGTCATCAGGACTCGGACCTAGGACCTGCCGATCAGCGGCGCTGCAGTGATATCAGTTGATGTACTGAGCTAACACTCCCCGTATTTCCATTGCTATTGTTATTGTTAATATTAATATGGTCATGTCCCTTATGCTGTGAAGTGGAGTGGGGGTGAGGGGAGAGGAGAGGAGAGGTGTGCATTGTAGTGATGAGGTTAGAGTGGCAGAGGGGTATGATGTGGTGTGAAATTCATTGTCGCGGCAGCGCCATTTCGAATTGTCACGCTCGGCAGCACAGCGCAGGCAAGCAGCCGCGAGGGAGGTAGGCGCCGAGTCTACTTCCCTCGCCTCCCGCACATAAGGAGGCCGCATGCCCCAGGGAGAGTCACTCAACGAGTCAGCAGTGAGAGAGCACGAGGGAGCGGTCGGTGAGCGCCGAGTGACCACAGACGGAGCCAGCCTGTGAGCAAGCTATGAGATCGCCCAAGCTGCGGGGCTGTGGGACGACGACGTTCCGCGCGATCTGAAGGGAGGAAGATTTCCCTAACTGCCATGATCTGAACTCGAACCATCTGGAAGGTATTGTAGCTTGCGCACTCGCTTCCTCTGTCATTGGTTTGCAGACTGGACTGTATCATTCTAGAATATAGTAGTTATTGTTGGTGTGTTCTGAACTGGACGCGGAATTAAGGATAAATGCATTGAAGTTAATCCGACGAACAAGTATGTTATAGTGGGCGTGAACTTGCATAGAGAACACACTGTTTGCATCAGCACCTCTCCGCCAGCCCCAGTCGCCCGATTCCGCTTTTCACACTGAATGCCGCGTTGTGGGGGATGTCGGAGTGCGGCACCGTCGGAGTTTGCCTATAGAGGAAATAACAAGCAGGGCGGGAGAGTTAGTCGGCGAAGCCCTTGTAGGGCTTCAGCGAATGCGGTGCGCTTCCTCTCACTGCTTCACTCTGCGCCCCGACCCTGCGCCCCAACCCCCACCCCGCGCCCGCCCCCGCGCCCCGCCCCCTCTGTCCGCGCCGCCCACGCGACCCTTCGCGAGTGACGACGGCTGCTACTTAAACAGGATAATCCAATGAGCTACACCGACTAGGTTGCTCATGAAGCGTATGTAAATGTGGAATATGTCATGTCCTTTCATTCTTTCCTCCTCTTCCTCCTATTCCTCTCCCTTCTCCTCCACCTTCTTCCTCTTTTCCTCTTCTTCCTTCTCTTTCTTTACATCATTCTCCTTCTTTTTACCATTCACTTTCTTCTCTACTTTCTCCTCCTCCTTCTCCATCTCCTCCTCATTCCCCTCTTTCTCACATTCTTCACTTCCTTCTTCTCGCCTCCTCCTCCTTTTCCTCCCTGCTCTACTACTTCTTTTCGAACTTCGCTTTCTGTGGATTGCCAGATAAATGGTTGTCCTTTCCTTTCTCTTCATTTTCATCTCAAATTTTCTACATTCTCCTCCTGCGCTCTGTCTTCCGCGTACTCAACGCAAGTTACTAACTTTTTTAAATTTTTCTTTGTTATTCTTGGAATAACTTAGTTTGGTCGATCTTTTTGCGACGCACATCAATCTCCGATAACTCTTAGGTTAATATGGGCTGTTTCTTTGTGTATTTTTTCTTACTCGATTTGGCAGTTGCCTTTATTTTGGCAATTTATCTATGATATGTTTTGTGATTTTGCTTTAGTTTAAGCTAATTAGGTGGCCATTAAAACTTTCTTTTACAATCGTGGCTGTGATCTCTTTCTTTTAAATCTTTCTTTTCTTCCTCCACATATCATCTAAACTTTTTTGAACACCAATGATCTTAAGTTCTTTCATTACTTTTTTCTAGGGTTCTTCCATTCACAAATACTGATTGAGTTATTTACTGTTTATTCCTCGTGTTTGCTCAGTTGGCAGTTGCCGTCCTCGACAGTTTTATCTCTTTCAAAGTAAATGGCCTTATTTCTGAGAGGCTGTTCCCGAGTCTCTTTCTTAACGGAGCCATCTCGCAGCCACTCCCGAGGTAGAGAGCTATCCACCTGCCCTTCAAAGTTCCGTGCGTACTGTCCGAGGAGGGGCTTGCCATACCAGCTTATTTCGCCGTTCCTGGGCTTTTGTCTCTCAACTGGTGAAACAGGGGATTTCCAGCTTAAGGTTATCCTCCGTACGGTCATCAACAAGCCACGTCTCCCTTGAATTATCGATGGACTCTGCCAGTGCTTCCTTCTTCATTTGAACCATTTTTTATCTTCTAAAGTTTGCAGCCTCCGGAACTGCGGGAGAAATAACGTCTGTCAGCATCACTGCGCGAATGGAGAGCCCAATGGGATACCTTCGGTTTTCTGGTTTGGCGATCCCAATTATTCATCATTCATGGGTCCAGTTGCCTACATCAGAAGTTTCGGACCCACCGGTACTGATCAAGAGTACATTCCCGGTTGAGATTTCCACCATTGCGCATGATTCTGAGACGTTTACACATCCAGCGTTTGCATTCCCATGAAACAGAGGTCGTAATTTCTTTGTGACAAATATTCGCGGTCCGCTGAATGCCGAAGTACTTTAGGTCTCCTCCATGGATCTACCTGTTAATAGAAAGCGTTTCCTTAGCGTAGCGTGAATCAACCACGTGACCAATATCATGTGATTTCTAAAAAGAGGCTTTGCACAATGTTTTATTTTGAATGCAAGTAATTCCGAACTATGGCGGTAGTGTAAGCTAATTTATCATTTTTCTACATCTTAATTTGCGTTTTTTCGATCAAATTTGCTCATCAACCACTAATCTGTATAAATTTATATTCTTTTATTACTATTAAATTATGCAATAAATATAACAAATGAATATGTTCCCATGATGAAAAATTATAATGATGGCTTTAATCTGTAAAAGAATTTATAAAGTTTGCAGCAAACTTAGCGGCCACCGTTGGAGTATGAAATTAAGTCATTAATGTTGCTAAATGATGTAAAGAAGACTGCAGTTAACACACGCTGAATGACAGATTCTTCAGTGTTTATGAACACGCTAAATGCATGCTTGGATTTAATCACCTAACAAGTACACCATACTGTACATCCGTTGCACAGGAGGGGCGACATCATCACAGTGATGCATCAGTTGTAACGCGGTCCGCGGCACACGCGATATTCGCAAAACACATATATAAAATCTCCTTGTCGGAATTAAATATGTGTTCCATTGAAAATATTTTCGAAATTTCTGTTACATCTTACTACACTAAAAGTAATAATACTTTGCATCTACAGACCTCCAACAAAGAGAACTGCAGATTATATTTTGTTCTTAGAAAACTTGGAGATAACACTTAACAAAGTCAGAAATCGCTCTTTGGAATCCATTGTTGTATGCGGAGATTTTAACGTTGATTTTCTGGTCGAATCTTGTGAGAAATAAAAGATTCTCAATTTAATTAATTCCTTCAATTTAGACATTACAATTAATGTACCTACACGGATCACACAAAATTCGATGAAGTCCGTTGATCAAATTATAATTAAAAAAACTACTACTCGATATGAAGTTGAAACAAAAGATTTAGGATACAGTGACCACGATGTATAAATTCTTACCATTACAAGAAATGCGATCACTGACACTATAAATAATACACGTATGACTAGATTGTTTACAAAATGTAAAATAAAATTATTTAATAATTACTTGATGCAGGAGTCATGGGAAGCGGTTCATAATACTGTTGATACAAACGAGAAATATAATTCTTTTTTTTTCAAATCTTTCATTACATTTTAACACTAGCTTACCTCTTCAAAAAAGAAAAATAAATATTTCACGGAAAAGCAATTCTTGGATAACACAAGGGATTAGGATATCTTGTAAAAACATACGAATTATTTCTTTCATTTCTAAACATCATAACGTATCTCAAAATCTCCTTATCTATTTTAAAAAATACAAATCATTGTTACGAAAAGTCATAAGGTAGGCTAAAATCATGAAAACGGTCAAGATATTTTGATCTCAAATAACAAAACAAAAGCAATGTGGAATATAATAAAAAAACGACCAAATCAACTTGAAACCCTGTAGAGAATGTTGTTTTAAAATATAACGATATAAATGTGAACGATCCGGCAAGAGTGGCTAGTCTCTTTAATCAATACTTTTCGAGAATAGGTATTAAATATATTCTGAAATTATTGATTACATTTCCCTAAAGTGTGGGAATATAAAAGTAATGTCATGTTAGTATTCCCCGATTTGACCAAGTTATGAAATTTCTCAACATTTTTTGTCCACTACTGTGCAACAAAGTAGAATACTAACTGGAAGTTATTGTACTTCAACGATAAAAATCCAAGTAAAATTAAATTAGGAAACACCTGCTGAAACCTTCAAAGAAAAACTTTATATAATTTTTTCCTTCTCTTGAAAAATATTTTTTAGAGCTATCATAATTGGGTACTACTAGGGTATTCAATTCAGTTTCGTGCATTTGACAAGAACATTTTAGACACGCGGGTTATTAAAGAGAACTTATTCATTTATTTACATATGTACAAAATTTGTCTAAAAATTAGAGTGTGTCGGAACTCATTTTTCCTCATCCTCAGACAATTTATAACAAACAAAACATCACAAAGAAAGAAAGAAAATAATATACATAGTAGCAACAGGGCGTGAAACCGCGTCTCAAAAATCTTGTAGCCAAATTTATGAAACGGAATCGAAGTGAATGACAGACTATCTCTGTATATGATGTTACTAGGGTATTTCAACGTGCTAAAAAGAGGCTCTAACTGTAACCAAGTCTTGAACGAGAAATAAGCGACAGTTTCCTATGTAGTTATTTATCTTTGAATGTCATTGTTTTCTTGTAATCGTTCCTTTTCCTGATATGAATTTGGCGAAATTTCGTATATTCGATACACCTTGAAGAGCAACCAATTTTGTTTGGGGGGGGGGTCTGGAGCAACGAAAAGTGACAAATTCTCATGTCATTATTTTTCATTTTTATTAGTAATTTGTTAGTTTTCTTGTAATTACTAACTTGGTACTAACTTGATGTCAATTTAGCCGAATCTTAATAGCAGGATCAAATGAATAGTGACAAATTATTTTTTTCGTAACGAATTAGAAACAAAAAGAGCAACAAATTTTTAGTCAAATTTCAAATTTGTTTAAAACTTTGCTATCCTTTGCCGACTTTACGGACCACCAGACCGGCGAGGGAAAGCAACAAGCTGGGCGGTCTTCTATGGCCGGCCCGGCCCGCTAAATCGGTTTATTGCTGAACCGCGCGACTGGCGACAGAAGCCACCGCAAAGATGCAAAGTTACGATAGCGATAGAGAGAAAAACGTGCTTCGATGTAACACTTGGCGGCTACAGAAATATATGGCCCGCCCTGTGTCTGCACAGATGTGGGGCATAGTGGGTGGCAAACGACGAGGCGCGCCCAAATTTGATGCTTTCCCTAACGATGCTAACCGCGTGGAGAGCCCAACGACCCTCCCCCTACCAACTGGTATGCGCGAACTGGCAATTGCATTCAATGGTCCTTCCTTCCGCGTAAAAGGTACCCAGACCGATTATATGAACAAAAGCGTAATACAGAGCCCCGTTAAAAAAAAGCTTCTGCCTTTAATTCCATTTTTGGGTCTGAGCAAACGAAAATTGTCACTGGGTAACGAAAATATACTATTAAGAAAATGTAAACTGAATATTATAATTGTTCCTTCAGCGTAAGTGGTAGTCAGGCCGAAACAAAAGCGTAAGACTGAGCCCCGTTAAATAGACGCATGTGCCTTTAGTTCCTGTGACTGGGCAAACGAAAATTAATCCTGGGCAAACAATAACACACCACTAGGCTGTGGTATGCAAAAAGTCATAATTGTGGCTTTAGCCAAACGCTTAGCAAAGGCGGGCAAAGGAGCGGATTTGCTTCCCGGGCCATCTAAGAATAAACGCTTCTGCTTGTAATTTCATTTCTGTTTCTGGGAAATGCAAATTCATCCTCGGCAAACGAAACTAATTATTAAATATAATTGTTGCTTTAGCCAAACGCTTTGCAAAGCCGGAAAAAGGCGAAGATTCGCTTCCCGGGCCATCTACGAATAAACGCTTCTGCTTGGAATTCCATTTCTCATTACTTAAAGAGTTCTCATTACTGATGTGTTATTCTGAAGTGAAGAAAAATAAACGAAATAAAAATTGATTAGGCAAATACATGAGTGAATTTGTTGTATGTGCACACCTGGGAAATAATTGATATGCGATATGCGAAATTTGGTTCAATTTTCTTTCCGGCCAACCTTAAGTGTATATTTTTTGTAGTGGTGGGCAAGCGTAATTTTTTTATGGGCAAACCTAGGCAAACGATTTACTATATTATTTAAAATATCTGATTTTTATATCAAATTTCGATATTCCCCGAAAATTTTTTTTGTGTAACTTTTTTGTGTAGGTGGGCAAACTATAATTTTGGTGGGCAAACCTGGGCAAACGATGGGCAATCGATATGTCAAGTTTGGTTGAAATCCCAGATTTTTTCCGGCCAGCGTGAAGTGGCCCGAAAATTTGCTTTGCATCTAACATTTTTCTGGGGGTGGGCAAACGAAACTTTTTGGTGGGCAAACCTGGGCAAACGATGGGCAAACGATATAACAAGTTTGGTTAATATCCCGGATTTTTCCGGCCAACTTAACGGAGGTGATTGACACGCTTTTGAATTTTCCTGTCGCATACCCCTCCCCCTTTTCAGTTAGCGTCGGGAAAGTTTATGTCGTCAGCGACAAGAATAGAACGACCGTTTCTGTTTTTCACTCTATCACCGATTTCATTTAAAATTTCATAACCGTCGTTAGGCGGCCTGTAACAAGCAATAATTTACAGGGAATTATCTAGTACGTCAATTTCCATTCCTAACATTTCAAAGTTGTTACTTAACCTAACTATTCCTAACTATTAACGATGTCCTGACGCAGAGAAAAACGCCACCGCCTCTTGTTTTTCTATCTCTTCGATATAAATTATAACCGTAATGTAAAATTTCAGAATTAGATACCTCATCTGTTAACCACAATTCTGTCCCTATCACTATATCTGGATCGCATGTATCAACTAAGTTCCAAAACTCGATGGTTTTATTAATTATACTTCCACAGTTTACCTGCAACAATCTTAGAAAGTCCTTCCCCACCTGAACATCTCTGGTCGCCGTCGCCGCCGCCGTCGCCGCTTTCTCCACCGTCACACACGTCACCGCTGAATCTTCCGTCACCAGAGCGAAACCCTCAGCCTCCGTTCCTATCGCCATTGCCCGCCATTCGACCGCAGGGCGCAAGATCGGTGGACATTCACAGCGTCAACGGGCGACCGGAGGGCGTGAGCAGAACTCAGCAACTTTGGTGTAGAGGCCACTGAGTGCTGCCACGCCCCTCCGGTTGAGGTGGACGCCGTCCCGACCTAGGGCGCTCTCCGAAATCCACCGGTTTGGATCCACAAAAGTGAATCCGGCGCTTTTGCCACATAGTCCATGTCGCGATTCACTCTAGCGACTTTGCGGGACCAAACATCCCGGGAGCGAATGACACCACTTAGAACTATGCAGGAGGATGGAGAGCGCTTTTTCGCTGCTATCCTTTCCTAAAATCTATATACACGTTTGTACACTTTCTCCCATTATTAATGTGATTATTTATATTTTCTAGAAAAGTGTTAAGTGCATCTTCTGTGGATTTACCTTTTGTAAATCCAAACTGATGTTTGCTGAAGAAATTAATTTTGTTTAAGTAATGTAAAAGTCTCTTTTTCATACATTTTTCTATGATTTTTTAAAACACTGGTAATAGACTATTGGTCTAAGGTTATCCAGATTTATTTTACTAAATTCCTTGGAATGGAATTACTATGCTCTTTTTAAATTGATTAGGAAAAATTCCGCTACAGAAACTTATATTTATTATATGTGTTAATAATGGAGCACGATGTGCATTTATTTACTAGTTTCGTAGTTATTTTATCACAACCACTTGATGCTTTGTTTTTTAAACTGTTGATAATTTGAATTACTTCCTATTCCGTTGGTCGCTTCGAGAAGGAAGGATTGATAAGATGTTATATCTCGGTTCCGGGGTAGAGCTACATTACACGTGTTGTTAGTAATCAACTGCATGTGAATACCGAGAAAGTATTCGTTTATCTTACAGCAGATTTCCTGTGTATCGTCAATGACACTACCATCTTCTAAGAAGAGATGATAGATTTGTTCTCAAGCCAGCGACTGAATTCGACCTAGCTGACAAGGTAGTGTCGAAAATCCTGTCGATGTCGGGATTGAAACCTAGCATTCCCGGTAAGAGGCATCGTAGTAACATCAGTTGATGCACAGCCACATCTTCCGGTAGATAGATCAGGTTTCAAACTTTTTCTTCGTTGCAAACAGATTTTCTAGAGGATCTTGATTCTTATTTCTTCTCTTCTCCAACTTCGTTTTTACTACAATTTTCTTATAAAGTTTCCCTTATGTCTCGTGTATTATATTAATGAATAAGAAAATATCTCATTGTGTAACGCCTATATAACGTATGTAGGTATTGTCTATTTAACTAATGTGTATTATAGTTTTCTGTTCTACCAACCCTTCAGGAAAGCAGAAACCGGAGCAAAAGCTTGGCAATTTAAAAAATCCTTTGATATGAATTTGTGAAGCTTTGAACTTTGATTAAAATTGAGGTCAAGAAAACCAGTATACATTTGTTGTCAAACAAGACTATCAACCTTCCCGAAGGGCAGGAAGCCGTCTGCTGCTCAGCACTTTCAAAGTAATGTGCTGCTATGAGTACGGAATTATTACATTGTACGGAAATTATTGCATAGAATCAAAGTAATCGTCACCGTCTGATGTTTTACGTAACCTCGTCACCGACCTGCATCAACTTACTTCATTCCGAAGTACAAAGGGCGAGTTCATTGCGCCTAGAAAGGGCTCTCAAGCTCGCTCTTTCCATTTAAAAGGGATATCTCCGCTCAGAACTCGACAGGGGTAACCTACTCTACTGGCTGCACTGAGCGCCATAAATATAGTATGTTTTGGTATTTGGAAATTGGTAAATTTGAATTCAATAAATAAATTAATTGCTGCGTCACGACACGAATTAAATAAAAATTAATTGCTGCGTCAAGGCAATTCTGAGAGAATAATAGCATGAGTAAACAAGTCCCCAAGTGCCCACAATCTTCGATAAACTGCTCTTGCAATCTAGTAACTGCCTACTGCATCTGGGTCTCTTGGCTGCTTTTTCCGCTTGGAGTTGTCAGTTATATTTACAATTTTAAAGTTTGATTGAATATTATGACAAATATTCAGAAATGTATTTTCCACCGGATATGAACTATGACGGCCAAAGGGAACATCGTTTAGATAAAAGATTGTTGTAATTTACCTTCATGTAATTTAATATATCGCGCTCCCACGCATCATCCCTTCGTGTAATGTAATATATCACGCAAAAGCCAAATCGGCTGCAGATAAGGCCCCTATATTTAAATAAACTTCACGTCTCCTGGAGAGGGGAAATTTGAAAGAAAAAAATCTTAATAGCGGCTGATTCAAATTACGAGCACCAGAAGTATGTAGTGGTATAGCAAGTGATTTGTCAATAATTTTTACGTAAAACCAATGACGATTATTGAAGACATAATAAACCAGAAAATGAAGAGATGTAGATGAACGTCTGTTTAGTCATATGGAATTTACTGACATTATTTAGCACAACAAAATTCCTTATTCTCTTTACTTTTTAGAGTTAAGCAGCTGACGTGGATCATAGATATTGCTCTTTTTTAAGTGTGCTGAGACTCCGAACGTGGACCCAAGAAGAGAATAATTTATTGGTAATGAATAAGTGGAAATTGTTAATGTTTAAGTGGAAATTTAAAATAAATATTAAAATCATATAATTAGGAGGAGTAATTTTACCAAAGACTGGCCTTCTTTCTCGCAAATGTTCATTATACATTTTTATTATATTTTTAAAAATATTCCATAATTCGAACCGTTTCTCTTTCCTCCCAAAATAGAAAAACACGCCTCTGACTTCCAAAATGAAGAAATGCGGAAAGAAAACGTGTCACTGTTACAAGAAAAGGAGCGTTGGTCATTCTTCTGCAAAATGGCAGGATATGAAACTAACTAGCGTCTGGTTACTCTGTGCAATTATATCAAAGAAAGTGTAAAAGGGAGAAGTTGAAACAAGTAACAATTTCATCAGTTTTTTTAAGTTACATGTAATTACCTTAACGAAGTTTGTACGGTTCACTTACATAATTTGCTAGGTGACAAACGTAAAATTAACAATTATAGTTTTCCATGGTCGTGGTATTTGAATGTATTCTGTGCAACCCGCAATTTACATTCTTGCGTCACGTCAAAACAGTTTTCTTCTAATGAGAGAACGAGTTCTATCATGTTCTATGTTCGAAAACGCAACCTGCCATTGCTCTTGTGCTATCGTCTCCTACGCGGCGGGCCCAGGAATATTAAATGCTCTGTGAGCGGTGGGTGAAGGAAATGGGAGGGGGGCTGAGGCACCTTCGTCTTTTTCCGCGCGTTGATTGCTCCGAGCTCTCGACCCGCCAGCCCCAGCGCCAACCCTCTCGGCTAATTACCTCGCTCATTTCTCACTTTCCGATGCGGGCGATCAGAGACCCTTAAATTGCCGCGGACAAATATTAAATTGACGGCGCTCGAAGAGACGAAACTTCTAGAAGCTGAGCTTTTTAAAGGGGTTACGTAAGGCGGCGCGGGGCGGGGCGGGGCGGCGCGGGTGTCCGGACGCGCGAGCGGAGGAGCCTGCTCAAAGCCCCGCCCAGAGAAACGCTTCTGGAACGCTCTGCGGGCGACCGCTTAATGAGACTTTTCCCGCGAGAGACCGTCCTCGGGCGGGGGCGAAGGCGGGGGTGGGGGCGGCGAACTCGCAGGTGGCGCCGAATCGATTGCCGCGGGAACTCGAATGTTCTCTGCAACGGCTTTTCGGTCTCATGGCTTCCACGCTCGCCTCTGGAAGGCACCATGGCACGGCCTCAATTTTAGTCGACAGAAACTAATATAAATCCAATTGAAAAAATGTTAAACCGATTTGAAATTTTCTGTGGTGCGGTGAGGCGGACACCTTTCAACGCGCCGACGATAACAGGAATAAACTAGCATGGTTTTCCAAAAGCCTTAGTGTGTTCTGAAAACTCTAGAAACTTCCGAACCAGTCTGAGGTCGCCACAAAGATGTTCCAAAAGAACAAGCCTGATATCGTCACAAAGCGTGTAATAAAGGAATCATACAACAGAGTCTCAAATCTGAGTCGTTAATAGTGGTGCAATAGGCTGGAGCTTTCTCAAATGTTAGCCAATTGCAGTGAAATTACTAAATTCGCATATAATCATTATTAAATTGGAATATAATGATAAATATGCAGGGGCAATGAGACTGAGCTACACTCTGCTGGTTGAAATTGCATATAACACACTTGCCCGTGACTGTTAGGCCATCCACATGCACGGACGTTATACACGTACATGAAAATGGCTAGACCGCTTCATCTACGTGTTCATATATATATATAAATATATATATATATATATATATATATATATATATATATATATATAAATATATATATATATATATATATATATATATATATATATATATATAATATATATATATATTATATTGATGACGAACCAGATTTTGGTGCACTACAACAAAATTAATTTTAAAAAGCGACAGGTGTTTCTCGTGAATGGGCTCAGGAAATTTGCACAAAATATGATAAACACACATTGTAACACAAAAAGAGACTAGAGTTGCTACAGAATTGCACAGACTTTCTCGTAGTAAGGTGTGGACTGGTACTGTACAGTCTTGTCCCTCTTTCTTGCCTTTCTATTGCGGCCGAAAGAATTTTTTTAAGTTTTCGGTTTCCAAAAAAAAAATTATATTTTAAAATTCCTAAATAGCAATTTCTTAAAATTTTAAAATTTTTTCACAGGAATCTATTAAGGTTTTCGAACTTCATTTGAAATTTAAGAACTTCCACTCACAAATGCAATAATATGTACAAATCGATGGAAACATGAATATTAATGGCGTGAGAGATATTTAAAAAAATATATTTGTGTAAGTTTTGAAAAAAGAAAAGAATACAGCAAAATGAACTTAACGTCATATTACACAGTACAATTAGCACTATACAATGGAAAATTTTGAAGGAAAAAATTGCAGCTATTTTGGAGAAATTGGCGATTGAGCGTTTCTGTAAATGCGGAATTTTGAGTTCATTTTTACAGAAAACTGTTTAGTTCTTAAGAAACTTTATTTGACATTGTGTAAAGCATATGTACTCGTAAATCTAAATAAGTGGAGAAATCGCCATTTCTGAAATGAGAGACTAGTAAAAAAAATTCATTTTTGTAGTTTCTGGAAAAGCAAAATAATGGAGCAATATGGCGTTAATGTCATGGTATAGGGTTTGTTTGGCACTAATACTACCAAACATTTAAAGAGAAAATTTGGAGCCGTTTTCGAGAAAATCATATTTTTTAATTTTTAAAACTGCAAATATTGCACGTAATATGGCATGAAATCTACAAAAATTTCCAAAAAAATATACATGACCTTATTGAAAGAATTATTTAAGGGCAACAAATTGTTTTTGAAAGAAAAATCTCTGTCTTCAATTTTGTAGTTGTAGGAAGACGCCGAAAAAAATTCAAACTTTTGCAATTTTCGGAAATTCAGAGTTAACCGTGAAAATGGGACCTATGCCATCTCTATTTATGTATTTTACGCAATTATTACAATTTTTTAAAAGAATTTTTAAAAAATTGTCCGGGGAATTCATGTAAAGTACCCCCGAATTTTAAAGAATGTTTTTCGAAATTTCAAAGCTTCAATTAGAGTCAGATGGATAGGGGTTTCTTTAACTTGGAAAAGATCGTACGCATGGTTTAAGCACTAGGTTTGTTCACATACGACAGACAGACAGTCGGATGGACAGACGGACAGATATACAGACGGATACAGACGAACAGACAGACAGACAGATGGACTGACAGACAGATAGACACACAGACAGACGGACGGACGGTCGTTTTACACTTTTTCGGTATCAGGAAACCCCAAACGTGTATTTCCGTAGAAATCTCGAAATCGATTTTCCACAGCATTACATAACTTTCTCTATACTACGTATATTACTCCCATATATACGTGTTTATACGAGAAAGTAAAAAAAACACCTTATTACAAAGATTCTCTAAACATGACTTATTAAGTTACTCCTATTTTGGTACTACTTCAGTAACGTTCAACCTATTTACAATATCCTAACATGGTACTAAATACCTGATCCTCAAAAAACTTGCGTCCCTGCGGGTGGCGGTCGAGTGCTGTAGTTTGGGCGTCGCTTTGCAGTGTCGCTCGGGGTCGTTCGGCCCGCGGCCCGCAACAACCAGAGAAAATGAATGCTTTCCCACGGTATCCGCGACACTTTCCTGCTTCAACATCAGCTACTGCGATAGCAATTTTGGCCGGTCTTCGGTGATACCACATCACTGTCCAATAATCGCCATTACGACGCACAATGTTCAAAAAGACACTGTCTCGGTTGCTGACCAGCTTCCACCAATGCGATGCAATTCGATGCCTGGATGTTTTAACTATCACGCCGCATGTCCTTCCTCTTCATAACTTGTTCCCAAATAGTCTTCAGTTAACGTCAGCTTTGGATTACGATGCTCGTACATTGCACAGTGTTTTCTCCACCATTTATTCACCCACAGTCAGTCCGTCAACGACCGCGCAATTTAAAATGGAAACATGGTTAGAAACGCAATGTATACGCGTATATATATATATATATATATATATATATATATATATATATATATATATATATATATATATTGTACTCTTGTGTATCCCGAGTATACATACTGTGACGATACCGGTTATCTCCTCTTCAAACAGGTATAATTTCCTTTTAAAGCTGCGTCGCAAATACGTGTTGGAGCATGTTGGCGCCGGTTCCTGGGCGAAGGGTCAATTAGCTACGCGCAGCTTCGACTTTCTGCGCCACGGCGGCGCCCAGACGAGGGAGGGGTTTGTTCAGCTAACTCACCCTTACGGCTGCGGTCTGTCCCTAAGGATTTCGAGGAACGTCGCGGCCCACCCAGAAAGTTTATTTACACCAAGTGCTGTACGAGTATAGAGTTAATGTATTTATTAATCAATCACAGCAAACTCGCCATTTGAACGTTTTCCCACTTCTCCACTCAGATTAACTATAAGACGTCCTGGCCGATTGGCGGAGAATTTAGTAAGGCGTAGGAAGCTCTCGCCAATCACACAACCTCTTTCAAAATTTTAACAGACTCTTCTACAACTTTTGGGTTAGGAGAGGGGAGAACACAGGCCTGGGGCAAGCTCGCTAGCGCTGGCCACAGGAGACGCTCTCGGGCATCAAATACGTTCGGGCGGGTGCCCGATAGAGAGTCGGTCGGGCTGATGCCCACGAAGTTAGTCGACTAGAGAGAGACGGGCGGGTGCCCGAGTATCTTGTGTATCCCGAGTATCTATTGCCTACAAAGTTTGTTCTTAATTTGATTTTTAGTAGAGTTTGTTTCGTTAACCTTCGAACACTGCTATGCGCCGATGTGATCATTCTCTCTACACGGTGGCAGTAGTATTGCACGTTTTTCTTAATTACGTGGCATCATTTCGATTAAATCGGGAATATCATTAACCGATAAATATCACGCGGTCCGTCTCACAACGGGAAGCTGAGCTATCGCGGCCTCGTTACGTCACGGCTGTCGAGTAGCAGGGCGGACGGCGACCCACGGCCTCCGCCAGCAAAGGGATGCGGCCTACTCAGGGGAGCGCCCTGACCCCTCCCTCCGAACGAAAAGGAACCACGACGGAAGAAAGTGAATCTTCACAGTTGGCAGCGCGTCCGTCTGCAACTAAAGTTTTAAGGTTCATTTGCATACGGATTCTAAAAATTAGGGCTGAACAAAGAGGGAAAAAATAATATACATCCTTTCAGGCCAATCCACACGAAAATCAGAAAACTTATGAAATTCTAAACAAAACTTATGGCTAATTTGAACCTCTAGGAAAAAATAGTCCCTCATTTTTATTTCAAAAATCAGGGCTCTACGAAGAGAAAATATTACCACACATACTTACGGGCGAATCCACACCAAATTCAAAAAATCATCAGAAAAATGATGAAACCCTATCCAAAATTTAAGGCCAATTGAGGCTCTAGTGAAAAATTATTCTGGTATTCATATTTCACAAATCAGGGCTGTACAAAGAGAAAGAATGAACACACATTTCTAGTAGTTAGATGTCCCAATATTTTTTTATTGGTTTACTACAAAATGTACCTTGCGGCACACGTAATAGAATTTCCGAAGCTAGTTTTTTAGAAGCGATTTACTCACAAAAGATAATGAAGATGGTATAATAATAATAATAATAATAATAATAATAATAATAATAATAATAATAATAATAATAATAATGTCCTTATTACTGGCGAGACTCAGGCCGTAATGCCTGCTCTTCTGCCTAACCACTTAAATATTTACATTTACAAAATTACAATTGGTGCGTTCGGGCGGAGATAGTGATAACTGACATTTCACATTACTTATGAAATCGCAACGATCGTATTAGTGGGAGTGTGCTACACATAACTAATGAAACATAAATTATGAATGTATTTTCATTGTCAATTTTCTGGATTCTAAAACTAATATGATATGAAGAGACCCCATGTTTCTTATTTACAAGAGAGCCGTGGTAAGTCAGTAATTTTAGTTTCGTAAAATGTCATAAATTCTAGAATACCCGAATGCCTCAATTGTGAACAAATTTAAAGAAAAAGGAGGACATATTTCACATTTATATCTGGGATGCAAAACTAGGGAGCATCCCAGCATACGCCTTAAGCGATTGAGTAAACTCAGGAAAACCTCAATCAGGATGGCGGCCTAGGGCCGTCAACACAAGAAAAAGAGAAGAAAATAGGAAGGTGAAAGGAAATGTGTAAAGACAGGAGGAAAGTAGAGGAAGTTAGAATGAATTTGGAAAACTGGGGAATGTGGGCAGGGGAAAATATGATAAAATGAATATAACATTTTTGATGTACTACATGAATGCAGTTTTTCTAGTTGAATGCAGTTGACTGAAGTCTGGAATATAATCTGTAACAGAAAAAGAACCAGAAACAAAAACCAGGTAGATGAACAAGATATATACTGTGTATCAAAAAATGTCTGAAAATGCATGACAATCTTATCTGAAATGTAAAATACTTGCCTTAGGCATTGAATTAAACAAGAAGATACGTCGGTAGGGCTTTCAGAGGTAGTGTAAAGAGGAGAAAAGTACAAAAGTAGAGCTTGACGTCTTGAAATGTAATCGAATTTGATCAGTGATGATAGCGTAACAGTGTTTAATGAGGGAGTGAAAATGGGAATAGAAGCTTGTGTTATTTATAGTTAATTGTTTTATTCCAATCACTGAGATGATTTTTAAATTTCCTGAAACCACTAATTTGTTTTAAATATGTAGGTAGTGAGTTCCATATTCTAATTACAGTGACAGTAAATGACTTAGTAAGATAACGTATTATGCCGAGGTATGCATAGTAATCGCGAGGAGCGTGATCGTTCCTGCGTCAGCATTTTAAAGTTGTGCAATAAGTGTGTCTGATAGTTATTATTTAAAATTTTATGGAGAAGGAGGAGGCAATGTAAAGTTCTCCTTTTTTCGATTGAAAGTCTCGTATCTCCTAAGATCGAATATGAAACGGATGCATGCATTTTGTGCTAATTGTAATTTTCTTGTTGCTTGAATTTAAGTCCGTAAGCAGGAAATCCAATAATCAAAATGAGGCTTATAGGAATTTACTAGGCTTATGCGGGTGTTAATAGGTAGTAGTTCTCTGACGCATTTTAAGGAATGGAGGCCTGAGAAGACTTTTTGGCAAATCTTACCTACTTGTGTGGTCCAGCTAAGTGCGTTGTCTTATATGTATTCCTACGTTCTTTACAACGCTTCACCAGAGAACAAGAGAGTTACCTATGCGAATTTCCGGTAGGGGGGATTTCTCCAACTTGTTAAAAGAGTGGCGAGAGCTTATCACTAAGCTTTGCGACTTCATTGGATTTAATACGAGCCCAAAGGCTTCTGCCCATTAATTGAGAGAATTTAAATCATCGTTTATTTTCTGGACTAATAAGTTTAACTCCGATGGGTATCCACTTATATATATATATATATATATATATATATATATATATATATATATATATATATATATATATATTTAACGCCTCCACAAGTGGAAACGCCCTGATAGACTGCTCTTTCGAGCTTAAATATCTCGGGGGCAGGATCTTTTGGGTATGAGAAAGTGATGTGACAAAGTAACATGGAAATCTACTATAATACGTACAATTTAAATCACAAAAAAATATACACATTCATCAAATATGGAACAACTCAATCTTTCCCCAATAACACAGAATGAAGCCAGTTAGTTACATAACATTGCCGTAAAATTGTACAAGGTTTTGGCCTTTGGCGAAATCAAACAAGGCACGCAGAATTTAAACCATAAAAGAATATACACATTCATCAAATAGTGGAACAATTAATCTTTCCCCAATAACACAGAATGAAGCCAGTTAGTTACATAACATTACCGTAAAATTGTACACGGTTTTGGTCTTTGGCAAAATCAAACAAGGCATACTTTTAGCAGAATTTAAACCTCCACGAATTTGTTTAAAAGGTGACAGTCTTTCTATACTGAATTTAGGGAGTTTCTCACATGAACTACCACGCAAATTTGCAGTAGTTTTAAAAGTATTCTCTTTATGCGAAATTGTTCTTCGGGTGGTTTACTTTCAATTTCAGATATTTTACATTATACGTTTCTTGAAAGTGTCGTTAATATTTTGTGACTATGCAGTAAGTAATTAAGTTTGTGTTATAAATTCAAAATTTTATAATTTTTTTTTCCAAGTATTTAATGACAGTAAAGCTGCTGAAATGGCACCAGTATATTGAAGTGGCTTGAATCCGTCTTTCCAATTTCTTGGCTTAAAATTACTAGAAAATACAACATGAATATAATAAAAAATTAATATGCTAATTCAAAACAGTGTTTTTATCCCGTAAGTTTGCTCTTTTATATCTTGATTTCACTTCTTTAGATGCGTCGGCGTGCAATGACTCACATATTTTTTGGCCAAAAAACAATGAAAGTTACTACAGTTTTTGATTTCGGGCCGTGAATAAGTCCTTATTTTTTGACGTAAATGTGAGAGATATGATTTTTTTTTTCAAGAAATAAAACTTTTAACGTCCCTTTTCTTTTTTATTAATTCTTTTCCTTTCCATTTAGGTAGGCTATGTTTCAGATCCCATTGGTGATTTATCACTGGCATTAAAATATTTGAATAACACTCCTCTGATTATTAACATTTTATCCTTCTCGTATTCGTACTACATATATACGAAGAAATGTAGTACATAGTATAGAGAAAGATATGTAATGCTGTGGAAAATCGATTTCGAGATTTAGAACACGTAAAGGAAATACACGTTTTGAGGTCCTCTCATAGAGAAAAAGTGTTGTTTGTTTTTTGTGAGAAAAAATAAAAGAGGTAGACTCTACCGACTTTTGCCGAAAGCAACGCGACTGACGATGACGGCAAAGCCGTCGAAAGCCAGCTATCTTAATAAAGCTAATATGTTGACGAAGATGACCTTTTTTATTTCTTCTCCTAAGAACGTCAACAACACCACATCAGAATTCCCACAATTGTTTTTGTATTTTCAAAATGCCCGTACGTCCGTCTATCTGTAAACAACACTAGCGTCTAAACTATTCGTGTTTTTTTTTTCAAAGTGGACATTTCCCAGTCGATCTGCCTCGACTCGAATCTCTACGATTTTGAAAAGCGTTCTTTAAATTTTCAAGTTTCTTTGCAAGAAGTCTTTGGGACATTTGCAAAGTTTTCTCAAAAACTGCTCCATTTTTCCCCTTAAAACTCTTGTAAGAATAGAGTTTTAAAGAATTCATTTACAAAGGTGGAATAGGTCTCATTTTCATAGTTAACTGTGAATTTCCAAAAATTGCCAAAATTTGAATGTTTTCGTGTTCGTGTTTCGTGTCGCGTTTCATGTTGAGTTCATCTATTTTATTCTAGAATGTACAGTTACAGGTGTTTGGTCTCAATGTGACGTGTCATTCGAACTTCTCCAGGACAACTTTTGAATATTAATACAGTCAATTGTCATTATACTAATTATGGACGTCCCAATGCGCGTATCAGCTGAGTTCGTTCAGAGTCTGCTTCGTTGCTGTCTCTGCAGACCCTAAGAGAGGCACTAAACTCTGCAGAGACTGACCGGGAGATACTAATGTTAGTGTCCCAGAGGTGGTAAATTTTTAACCCCAGGTACTACATACCTAGAGGCCGGCTGTTGTAATCGGTTTTCGTACGTCCGATCAACTCCACGCGAGTGCCAAAGCAGTACCCTAACAACGGACAACAGATCACGCGATCTTTCCATCTTTTTCCTTTTTCTCGACTAGTTATCGC
Organism: Teleogryllus oceanicus; assembly: GCA_964035755.1. Taxonomy (NCBI): domain Eukaryota; kingdom Metazoa; phylum Arthropoda; class Insecta; order Orthoptera; family Gryllidae; genus Teleogryllus; species Teleogryllus oceanicus. The sequence goes on from CAXIVR010000001.1 coordinate 2,631,681, forward strand.
CCACCGCCACAGCAGGGACAAGATCTAAGCTCCAGACTAATCTCCCGGCACGTGTGTTAGTGTAGTGCATGCTAGACTAAGTGTGTATAAGTAAGGGATGCAACGAAGAGGAAGGAAAGATCGCGCACAATCCGAGGTCAGTTTGTTGGGGTATTGCTCCGGCATTCGCCTAGTGTTGATAGGAGAAACAAAGGAAAACTACAGATCAGAGAAGCCGGCAGCTAGAATTCTCCTCCAGGCAGCGACTGAATTCGACCTAGCTGACAAGCTAGTATCGAAAATCCTGCCCCCATCGAGACTCGAACCAAGGATCTCTCGGTCAGAGCAGCTGCAGTGACATCAGTTGATGCTCTGAGTCACCAACCACACAAGTTGAGAGACCATTTGAGATCTCTTGGCTTCTCCCGGCTGAGAGGCGATATCCGGAGAGGGAAATCCCCCGCAAGCCAACGTGTAGGTCGACACCGGATCTCACTGTCAAGCGGGGGGGGAAACCGCCACCAGAATACATTCACAACACTAACGGGCCTAATAATCACAACTGTTGATGAGCCTGGAAACATCATTCAATAAGTCAAGCAAGTGCGCGTAAATATTTTTGCCTCCCCTTTTCGAAACGCTTTTTTTTTCTTTTTTTACGCCCTTCCCTTTTTCTTTTCCATTTGCCAAGCAAACAGTAGACCATTTGTTTTTGTCAGAAGAGTATTGATTTTTCGGATATATTGGTACCAAGTGAATATTTTTTTTTAGAATATTTGGAATGCAATCAAATACACGAAAGCATATAAAAAATCTTAGCCATGGCTTAATTGGCCTAAATTTTAATTTGTCTCTGGCTACAGTTAATAGTTATTTATTTTACAAGTAAAAGTTGTTAGTCTCGTGAATAAACCACTAACTGGAATATAATGTTTATTGCAAAAGTGAAATGTATGTTTTATTTTATCCGACCGGTTTTTTTGTGATTTTAACATATTTTAGTACTATTAATGAATATGAATATGTATATGAATAATAGCGTTGGCTACGAGTATCATATGAATGTGTGGTATGCTACATTTGCTCTGAGCGGTCATTCAAATGAGGAAGCGGACGAAGCGGAATGGAAAGAGAGGTAATTGAAGAAATTCTCGAAACTACGCTGAGAAGAAGAAGAAAGAGGAGAAGATAATAATTGATATTTAAGTTGGTGTGTGCTTGCATTATTCACCAACCACTTGCCAGGTAATCTTTATTACATCGGATATATTATTTTGTCATTTTATCCTCTCCGAACACATATGCAAACAACATACAACGGCGATCGGATAAGTTAAAATATTTTGTATCATATTCCTTGAATACATCGATAAAATAATTGTTGGATGTTTCAATATACTTTAATCTTATTTGAGGAAAGTCGTTTTTCGTATGCCTATTTTTATTCACTGGTAGAGGTTTCAAGTTTTCCCTTCCTAGACCAGTTCCTAATAATGGGGATCTTTAAATACCTTTTGAAGTTTATTGCATTTGACAGATCCACTTCATTATTTAAATATAAAGGTTTTTTGATTGATTTTCTTGCTCAGATAAACCTCCCCAATTTAAAATTTTTATTGTCAGCTATAATGTTATGACTGTCCTTTCAATGGTAGGATTTGAAGCATACACGCTTTTGTCCAAACTCTTTTTCAGTTTCGAGACCGTAAGAGCAATCGAAATAACGTTCACCGGGTTTAAACACATGATTCATTTGTGGATGTTAGTCGTAATATCTTCATTTTTACATGCGAGGCATATTTTCTCCAACTGAGAGGCTTCAGGCTCGTTTCTTGTAGACATCGGAAATGTTGCAGTTCTGTTGCATGCTACTGGATTTACAGTGGTTTCAGTATTGTTGCTAGTCGTCGCATTAACAGCATCTTGGCGAGAATCTGCGAGTTTTCTGTGTGTTTCGTCTCAATCGGCTTCATTTTTCCTTTCAAATAATCAGTGTAGTCATTCACAAATTCATTGAACCTTTGTTTCCATTTCTTTTGCTTTTTAATTTCAAAATGTGTTTTATTTTGCCAAATTTATTGTTCACAGAGGAACTTGGGGTTGATATACTTCCCTAGCCAATTGATTCCTGAAACACATGTTCAAAGTAGAAAAGTTTGCATACCTTTCAAAAGTTTTTCACAAAATCTGGACAGATAAAAAGAGTTGACATTGGAACTCTCTTGCAATACATTATGTGCTTCTCTATCAACATCCGCCACTCACTGGCTCCATCGATTTAGTCCTGAATTATTTATAAAACTTCCTAAATCTTTCTCATGAAGAGGACAATTTTGTTCAATTTGACACATGTCATCAAGAATATTGTCAATTGAAACTTTACTTGTGATTAAATTCATGTGTATATCTTAGTGAACTTCTACGGCAGTTTTCTGTCTTAGGTTGCTAAGAAGGAAACCACTTGTTTCACTTCTAGAAACAACAAGGGTTAGGACTATCTTTCTAACGCTATCCACATCTCGAGAAACGATTAACTTGCCAATGAAAAAAATTCTTAATTAAACGTGCTTGTTTTGTAAAAAAATTGGCATATTTTTTTAAATGTGCTACACCTATTCATATATAACACTTAAGAATTTTGTCAAAAAAAATCGGCATATTCTTCTACGGTTAAGTACCCGACGAAGCATCATTCTAAGACAGAAGTGTTCTGGACGCGTCTGTCACCGTTTCCTTTGGGGATGGGACACTCCCAGGTAACCTACAGGTTTAACCAAAACAAAATTGTTGATGTATTTTGATTTTCTAAAAGTATTTGCGTAACAGGAAATTGAAGTTCTAATAGCAGCTATATACAAATATATGTGGGAACTCGGTGTTCCATCAATTCTAATATTTTTTAATATGCCTGTAACATGTATTTTGGCTCAGCGTCTGGGTCAATGACATTCATCTCTATTAGGTTTCCGTCCACTTTCTATTGATTCATTGAGAAAGTGTTGAGATAGCCTGTTGGTTTGCTTCTGGACATAAATTCTCAATCTGTTCACGTTTTCCTGAGCTTAGTTGGAAACATGGTTACTCCAAGGATAGTTTCCTATGTTTTCGGCAGTGAGACGATTCCTTCATGACGAACATGCAAAGAAATATTAGCCACAATCTTTTACTCATATTTGCAAATAATTTGTATTGCATGGGAGCGAATATTGTCTTATCAATAATTGCTAAACACGCTCGTTGATTCTGTATTCACAACTCAACTTAATAATAGCATACATAAGAGGTAGGGTGGGGATTCTAGAGATCAAAAAACTAACTAAATACATAAACTAAAATTAACTAAATAAATCAACCATAAATTAAATATCTTATTTCCAAAAGACGTATCTCATTTTTCGTATTTTTTTCTAATTTTTCCAATAAATGTACTCTTAAGGCTCGTTGCCATCATGCTGCCAAATATTTTGTTCAAATATTACTTTCTCCTATGTAAAAAGGTATCCTCAAACCGTTGAATCCTATCTTGACAATAACTTTGAATGTAAATACATATTCTTCGTGAAAAGTTGTGTTTCTTGGATGTACGTCACTTTAGAAATAAGCTCTTCAATTCGTCGTTAAGAATATTCTGGTCTTCTGAGAGCACGGTCTGGCAGACTGAACAGCCGTGCTGGAGCTAACGTCTGGGTGGCGCGCACGGCAAGGTATTCCACGAAGCGAATTACGGTTTCGCGGGAAGGAGAGGGAGAGCCTGATGCAACGCCAGGCACGGAGATTAATTTCCAACTATGCGAGAGGGAGGCGGGATATTTGTGTGGGCGGATCATAACGCGAATACGTTGTGTTCCGTAGAGTGAGCACGTCCCGAATTAGTAAAGAAAGCAATGAGACCATGATTACGTACGAGTAAAGGAGTTGTGAATGAGCACGAGGAAACTGCTGAGATGCTCCTTTGCTATGCACAATAAATATAACTTAGAGATCTACATATGTTTTCTTGCGCTTTCGTGTATCCATGTATAATGTTTCCTTGTAACATTGTAACATTTCCAGATGTTAAACAAATCGATACACTAGTTCAGGTGTCAAGTAAAATATTTTCTTCTGCATAACTGTTGGCAAACAATTAGAGAAAAAAGAGAGCATCAAACTAAAAAATGATGTTTGTTTTTTCTATTTTATTTACTTATTTTTTATTTATTTATTTGATTTATTTTACGTCCAAAAAAGCAGTTTAAACTGCGTATGACGTGCTATGGGGAAAAGTAATAAGTTACTGCCCGTTATTGCTTTGATACGGAATCGATATACACTGGCTAACATGGTAGGTTCGAGAGGATCATGGTTACAAAGAAATATGAAAAGTGTTGAATGATCTTTCATGTCAGCAACTTCGATTACAAACTAGTGTAGGTTCGATGTTGCTATGCAAAATGGCTGCAAGATTTCGGTGGCAAAAGCGGGGCGGGTGACGCAGGGTGATTGCGAGTGCGAGGAGAGAAGCAAGGTCGTGAGCAAGGGAGTGGGCAGGGACGTGGGTTGGGGCGTGGGCAGGGGCGAGGGCAGGGGCGAGGGCAGGGGCGAGGGCAGGGGCGAGGGCAGGGCGAGGGCAGGGGCGAGGGCAGGGGCGAGGGCAGGGGCGAGGGCAGGGGCGAGGGCAGGGGCGAGGGGCAGGGGCGAGGGCAGGGGCGAGGGCAGGGGCGAGGGCAGGGGCGAGGGCAGGGGCGAGGGCAGGGGCGAGGGCAGGGGCGAGGGCAGGGGGCGGGGGAGGCAGGGGCGAGGGCAGGGGCGAGGGCAGGGGCGAGGGCAGGGGCGAGGGCAGGGGCGAGGGCAGGGGCGAGGGCAGGGGCGAAGGCAGGGGCGAGGGCAGGGGCGAGGGCAGGGGCGAGGGCAGGGGCGAGGGCAGGGGCGAGGGCAGGGGCGAGGGCAGGGGCGAGGGCAGGGGCGAGGGCAGGGGCGAGGGCAGGGGCGAGGGCAGGGGCGAGGGCAGGGGCGAGGGCAGGGGCGAGGGCAGGGGCGAGGGCAGGGGCGAGGACGGGCGAGGGAGGCGGTGCGTCCCGAGCGCGACGCGTGACGCCTTGCGTTCAGCGTTCAATATTCTCTGAGGGGCTTCCGCCTTCAATTGTCGCGGGATCTGTTGTGCGGTGCATCTCGCAATGCGAGGGCCATTTCGGAGGCGAAGGCGCGCCACTTCGCCTGCCTCTCGCCCCTCGTCCAGCCCCCGCCACGCCCCCGCCGTGCCGCGTTCCCCCTCTTGTGAGCCCGCTCCACTCTGCTCCGCTCTGCCGCTCGCCGAGCTGCCGACGCGCAAGGGAATCTAATATATCTGTCACTTCCGCCGACTGCAGCATTCGGCGGCAGGCGCCGGCGGCGACGAAGGCTTGGAGGGGAGCCACGCAAAATGGCCGGAGGGGCGGGAGGGGGCGCGAGGGCGCGAGGGCGGAGGTAGCGACGAGAGGAAGAGGCGCACGGAGATGAGCAGGTGAAGGTGAGCTGCGGACGTTTTCTGTTCTCCAGGGTGCAAGCGAGAAAATGGGCGGATAGTGGAGCTCTTTTCTACGTTATTGTTCGGTCGCGAGAATTTCTCCCTGTAGTGCATTTAATAAACTCGCAAATCCATTTTTCTTCGTCTGAAAATGAAATACAAATGTTCTCCCCCTACCAATGCCAAAATAATCTTCAGCAGTCTGTTTAGTATTTCAAAAATTATAATATCGGTGGCCTTCATGACAAAAAAAAATAAACCACTCATTTCCGTAGGTTATATCGCTTGTGAGAATGTTTAGGTGCACTATGTACAAGAGTAGTCTAAATGCACAGGTTGTCAGGCAGAAAAATCTTTCGTTTCTTTAACTAAATTCTCCACGGATTATTTTATCGTTACCAAGCAGACAATATACTTTGAAACATAATTGAAACTATAATGAAATAAATTGATACATTTCAAGATATATGAAAAATACGCAATTTTAATATGCCGTTATACAGAAACGAGACCGACGCCTATACAGCATTACTTAACACAAGTCGTTTCATGCATCTGAAGTTGATTTTGTTACAAATGCTCGAAATATCTGTGGTGATTAAAACATAAACTTCTACACAAACCGTTTATCGGATTCATCGTGTTTTGTTATAGGGAGAAAAATTACAGAGATGAAAACGTATTTCTCGAAAGAAAAATATTCTGGGTAAGAAGCATATGCAAAATACAAGAAATAAAATAAAGTAGCTGATAAATAAACTGCGAATACATCGCACAGAAAGTACTGTAGAAACGTTACGACAGAAAATACTGCATGCCCATGAATATATATCGCTTTCTATTTACCAAAATCTTTACACATTTATACATGGATAATGTTTTGGCTTACAACATCAAATCCGGCGCCGGGAGCGGTAGCTCAGTGCATCTGAGTTCACTGATGTCACTACAGCGCCTTTGACCAGGAGGTCCTATGTTCGAGTTCTGACGGTGGCGGGATTTTCGACACTAGCTTTTCAGCTAGGCCGAATTCAGTCGTTGCCTGGAGGAGAAGTCTCGCGGCCGGCTGCTCTGATCAGTAGTTTTCCGTGGTTTCTCCGATCAACAGCAGGCGAATTCTGGAGCCCCTGCCAAACGGGCCACGGACCGAGCGCGATATTTCCTTCCTCTTCCTTATCCTATCCTCCCTCCTTACATACACACACATACACTAACATGCACTACACTACCACACATGCCGGAAGACCGATCGGGGTCTTAGAACTTGTCCCGGCTGAGGTGGTGCCCCTTTGGTGGGAGATACCTGGTTGGGGAAACCGCCGTCGGTAGGTCGGCGCCGGATCTGGCCACCCAGCGGGGAAAGATCACCGCCACCTTCCGTACAAAAACACGTACTACACTTACGGGACTAAGACCATATTAGTGAGGCTCCCGGAATCACTAACAATCAATGGCTTGAAGTTTTCCATGGATACCACAAGAATGATTTAGAAGAAGTACATTAAATACTTTCAATCTTCCCATTTTCATTCTAGGTGCGCATTTCAAAAAATGCAAATTTTGTAGCTTTTACTAATAAAGGAAAGCTGTAATGTATTCAATATATAGTGCCCCCCACTCCTAATTGTTTTATTTTATTGGGTACCTCATTGTTTAAAACCGTCCACCGGTAGCTGACATGATTGTTTGTCCCTTGTCTTTCATGTATGTGTTGTCGCGAAAGGCCTTGTGAGTCTACTGACTACAGACTGAGAATCCCACAAATGTGTCTAGTGCATAATGTAACGTGTCCCCATGCTGGACGTAGTGGGTTCCCGGCGCGGAGATTGACTTTCTTTGAAGCTGGAGAATCCGCAGGGAGAAGAAAAACGTTCCAAGCGAGCTATTATAACAACATGGTTTAATAAATCAAAACATATTAAGTGCACAGTTCATGTAAGTTTAGTATGATAAATTATTAATCTTTGAATTTACTGAACGCTCTCGAAGAATATTGAGCATGAAATATTATTAAATTTCTTTAACATTTTCCGATTTTTATATGATCGCGTTTACGACTGCGTTTTCAGTTACATGACTACTTAAAAACTTATAACTTATCTTGTCGCAGAAATAATGTAATTTATTATATTGCTCGTCAAATACTCGCAATACCGGCATCCTTTTTGAAATTTAATTTTCGTTTGAAATTTTTAAATTAAAATATTCCAATCAAATGCATTGTGGTGCATACACTAGATAATCTAGGACGCTCTTCAATTTCCGAGTTCGCATAAATTAATATAATAATTCAATAATATATACAATTTCATTTCAGCAAGGGAATGGAGGCATGTTTTCACTAAAAAAATATGTGGTAGTAGAAACTCCTGGTGTATTGCCACGAAGGAGTCAATTGGAGATGAAAGCTTCTGAATTGTTGCATTTCTTACCCAATTCGATTTCAAGGTAATACTCACACTGTTACTCACATTCCAACGGATGCTTGATTGTTTATTTCAATTTAATTTCTAATTTGAATAAAACCGAACAAAAACTAATGTTCCATAAAAACATGCTTTTACTGAAGAATTTTATTTCCTTTCAACATTTATTTTGCCAAACGCCACCTTAGATTTAGTAAAACAACATTTAATGCACAGAAGCTTGTCGTGATGCTTTGTGAAATATATAAAGACCACGGTGTTGTTATTCTCTGAATTTTTTTTCTAGAAAGCTTGAAGATTTTGTTTTTTGTATAAATATTATCCTTGCATATATGCCTCTGGTGGTCTTTGAAAAGCGCTTTAAAAACGTGAATGCATTTGAATAAAAATGTAAACCTTTGGTAATCTACTCTGGGTAATGCATACTTCGCTGGCACAAAGTGTGCGATATCTTTATAGTCTTCACTGAAAAATGTCTCCTTGTAAATATATTTCAGGACTGTGATAATAAATACCCTTACCTTTGTTTTTGTACCGCCGCGATGTTGCAATATGTTTTCGAATATTTATTTTCAAATTCTCGACTTGCATTAGCCAAGCCAAATTCAAATTATTTATGAAATAACAAAAGTATTTTTTTAAATAACCAACGATAAAATAAAAATATCTCTTTTGATCCCAATTATTGCTTCTTACTTGTAATCCAGTTACTACAGACCATTTAATAATGTTCATTTCTAATTGAATTTAATACTAATTGAAATTTTCAGTCGTTTTGATAACATCGTTAATCTTTTAATTTTCACACTCCTAAGATTCCTTGCCTTTTCTGAAATACCTTAAATGACATGTTTAATCGTGTAATTTGCTCCCATTAATTGCCGTGGAAATATACGGATTGAGTAATTAATTCGTCAAATTAGTTTCGGCGTATTCTCAATTCGAAATTTAATACGTCTACACGTATATTTCAAGACTTAATATTTGATGAGTTCGACGAGCCTTGGAGGACCGTCTTTCGTAATTTAACTCTTCGGCAGACGCGTAGGAGCACTTAGTGATTCACGATAAGTTATCGTATGACTAAGGGTTGTATTGCAGTTGATGTGTAACAAATCGAGGTATTCACAATTGGCGTTATTGACTAGCAGTGTACACTGACTGTTGTTGCATCTGAGCGGTGAACGGTAAAAGATCGATTTGCTTAGTGCACTGTGCTTTAGTGCAGCGGTTGTAAATTGGAGACTAAATGACGTGACAGCCGTATGCCCCTTCGTGGAACGTCGCTCGTAGAAGCAGTACGAGTGAAGGGAGATGGGGGGAGGCAGACGACAGAGCGTGAGGCCAGTACGGCAAAAAGTTGGCAAAAAGTAATTTTAAGCGTTTTTTTCGGAATTTTGGGGAATGAAAAACACATTTTATAATTAAATAATGACTTATTTCATTGTTTAACCTTCGAATATTTATTTACATAACCTCAAAATCAGAACTTTCATCATGTGACTCTTCTTCAAGAAGTGAATTGGTACTTGAAGCCATTAACATTGGTGTAACTTCTAGATCCAATGCCTGTGTGATAATTTTTCTCTATTCCATTTGTGAAATCAGTGAGTTAGATGCACGTAACAGCCTGCGAAGCACTTCTTTCCAAACCATACAGGTCCCTCCTGGTTAACAAAGAGCTTTAAGTATCGAAAACTAGATTTAAGCATTTTATTTCATTGTGGATTGTGACGTTTCTACTTGGAATTACAGATTTATTATTCAAGGAATATGTTTTTTAGAAATTCAGATTTAAAGTACATATTTCCAGGTATCGCATCCATAGTACGCACGATTCTGCAAGTCGAGAGGGCAAACATATTTGCATCGAAAACACTCCTCACCGCGAGAGCGAAGAAAGCGATAGCTCTGCGCATCACTTGTGCAACCGGGAACGGTGGCTCAGTGCACCACCTGATGTCACTGCAGTGCCTCTGATCGGAACGTCCTAGGTTCGAGACCCGACGGCGGCAGGATTTTCGACACTAGCTTTTCTGTTAGGTCGAACTCAGTCGCTGTCTGGAGGAGAAGTCTACCAGCCGGCTGCTCTGATCAGTAGTTTTCCGTGGTTTCTCCGCACACGAGGCGAATGCCGGAGCAGTACCCTACCAAAGGGCCACGGACCGTTCGCAATGTTTCCTTCCTCTTCCTTGTCCTCTCTTCACCCCTTACACACACACACTAATATGCACTACACTACCACACATACCGGGAGACCGGTCGGGGATTTAGAACTTGTCCCAACTGATGGGAGATACCCGCCAACTGGTTGGAGAAAATCCGCTGGTCGACGGTCGGTCGGTAACGGATCTCGCCATCCAGTGGAGGAAGATCATCGCCTCCTTCACGTACGGGACTCATGACCTCAGTAGTTGACGCACCCGGAATCACTAACAATCATTACTTGTGCAAGTTCAAACTTGCACTGCAAGAAGTCGCGTGATTCCCACTTCCTTTCCTAACCGGGGCACGACGAAGGAAACATTTTGCTACCCCTTTCAAGTGAAATGGAGCTTCTGAAGCTTATTTTCATTTCGGAATTTTTGCCAACTTTCCCTTCCTTTGCCCCACTGCGCGGCCGTCGCCGGGGACAGAAATCTCGTCTGCTACAGACGCGTTACGTAGCTTTGCGACCCAGAGAAATCTGCGAGATGAAAATAAATTCTGAGAATTGATGTAGCCCGCAAACATGTGATGAGTAAAGGAATTTGCAAATTGAATATTACGGAAAAATACCGTAAACCACGAGGATTTACAACATTCCCAAACAAACCGGTACATCAAAAATAATCAAACCTGCAGTCTAAGTTCTGTCACGCAACGCCTACCTGGTACTTGTTAATATTAATTATTGTTTCAGAAAGAACTAATTCTTTATATTATTTACCATTGTATAAAATATTATTGACATAAAATGTTAAACTGTCTTTTCCAAAAATGTTATCAATTAGACGAATGGAAGTGAAATTTTAGTACTGGTTATGATGAAGAGCTTTGAGTTATATAATAATGTATGTTGTATTATATAATTCTTTATATTGTTCTTGAATCATAAACATTCTAAATAATAATTACCATTTAAAATACGTAACTATCGATTTTCCAAACGATCCTCTCTCCCACTTCCACACCATCATTGGAACACTGCGTCCGCCGCCGCGTCGGGCACTTCCCCTTCTGAACTATAATTGTGCATTTAAGCAACGAAATCGGAAGTTGATTACGACGCGGTTTCACGTCCTTATCCTTTTAGATAATGTGTTATTTCATTCTTTGTTTTATGTTTTTTGTTTTACTCCAAAACTGTTATTTCGCAATATCAGTGAGTTAAATTGGTTTTGAACTAAAGAAAAAATACGCTCAATTAAGAGTATTAACATGAATGGTTTCTTTAGGGCTGGTTGGCTGAGATCGTATTCGCGTTGACGGCTTCACCCAAGACCTCGCCGCCAGTGAAGATGGGACTTGGTACGCAAGAAAAGTGACATATCTCAACAATTATCATTCACAAGGGAAAGGTATTTATCTTCAGCGGGATCGTATATTTCGCGTCCAAAACCTCTACTTTATATTTCTATTTTAATTTATATATTGCCTGTCTTAGGAACCACCATTATGCTTTTTATTAGCAAAATATATATTATACTAGTGTACCCGTGCGAGAACTCTCGCATGTTAAAAAAAGCACCCTCATTTTTCCTAAGAGTATCGGGAAACTGAAATATAGAAACCTGTAGTCCGTTTCCATCCTAGTTCTTTCCACAATTAGGCACACAACACTTTTAGACCACGGAAAAACCTTAAATGAATACTACACGCATAAGAAACAATCATCATAGATATCATGCAACTATTCATAGTACTTGTAGTTCTTGCTGCGCGAGCGAATCTTGAATTAATAATTACGCAAATAAACCTCGTCAATCTGAGCATACCACAGAAAGCGTAAATAATATAAAATGGAGGAATCTAAGCTTTCTAAGTATGTCGTCAGAAAGAACTACCAGCACCAAGGGCTGAAATATTGTTCATGGAGGAATATATTCTGTATTCCTCCCTATATAACTGTTATTGGTAATATTGATAACCACCAAACCGGCAAACATTTAATAGCATATCCAAATATATCTCATCCTACAGAAGAAAAATAACTTAACTTTTAAGGCCCTAAAACGCTTCGTTTAGGAGTTATTTAACGATATAGCTAACCGAGTCATGCGGTTGCATTTAACAATATTTCGAAATTTTTAAAAACCTTCATATTTTTAAAGTCATAGAGCAACTCGTCACGTCTTCGCAAAATTCTCTTTCTTCAGAGACCTCATTCATAAAGATCGGTTGCGTGTGAGAGCTGCAAAAGGTATGTATACTACTGAAGTAATATAGGATACGATAAATATTTCTTTACTTAACTAGAAAGAAGATTGTCTGAGATTTTTCAGTTCTTTTGTCGAACGAGAATATTGCATCTAATTATTACATTTAAATTCATCTCCTCTGGTTCTTCTGATCATATTGGAAAACGCCGTGATATTTAATTATTTTAGCTATAGAGGAGGTAACAAGATAACACCAATTTATGTGTTAGTAAAAAAAGTGAGTTATGGCGAGTGCACCAGTATTCATTGCACCAAATATGGAAATATCAATGTCGATGGGAAGATGACCTAGCAGTAATAATGGAGTCATTTCTAATCGAGAAAATGATTTTCTAGATCATTTATCGCATAGTTAATACACCGTTGACATTCATTTGGAATGCAACAATGGGTTGGTACATAGAGCTGGCAAGCTTGCCTTGTGTGCATACGTGGGAGTATCGACAGGGAACCGGCCGAGTGAATTCAGGGCCGAGCGAGTTCAATAACTGTTGCTACTGCAGTGACTTTTTCGAGAGAATGTAGGATTCGCGTCCCTAAAAATAGCACAGTTTCTGGACAGATAAATAGCTATGTCGAAATAAACCACTGTCAGGAGCATTCTAGTAGCTGTCCGCTGCACTGATCGGTGGTGTTCTATCAGATCTCAAATCTATACCAAGCGAATGCCGGTGCAGAACTCTAGCAAAGGGACCGCGCACTATCTCTCCTTTCTCATTCTTGGCCTCTATCCCTTACATGCACATACGCTTACATGCATTACACTACTTCACAATGCGGGAGACCGGTCGGGCGTTTAGAGATTCCCCGCTGGGGGAGATAACGAGGAGGAAGCAAGGCGCAACCCCCACATGTCGGTCGAAGCTGGACCGCACGTTTCTGCAGGGAAGGATCATCGCCGCCTCCAGTAAAACGCCATATTGTTTTCCGCTGCACAAAACCTCCCTGTGGGCTTTCCTCTATTCCCAGTGGGAGAGATACTCATTCGGGATACGTTGCATTTTATCCGTCCTGTGTTCGCGTCTCCGGCATAACCGGGTGCCGAAGGCTTCCTAGGAAGAACAATTTTACGTGAAAGGGTTTACTGATTCCCGGGCTTAACGAAACAACTTTTCTCTTCACACGTTTTACAAAACTACCTAGTATGGGTTTTTTGCTAGGGCTTTACCAGCTAGGTAGCGTCACAAACGCTGGTGTTTATTCGAAGAGCTAATTGATTTATTCTTTTATGTTTCCAGGTCAGCTGCTGCGGTTGTTAGTCGCGCGAGTGCACTGTATGTTATCTTTCGGGAGGTGGTGGTGTTCCTTTCCGCTTAGACGTGGTATCCGGCGCCGACCCACAATTCAGTTTGCGGGAATTTCCCCTCCACATGTCTCAGCAGGGCAGCTCCCCCACTGGGCCAAACTCTAAGCTCCCGACTGGTCTTCCGAAATGGGTGGTACTGTAGAGGATGTGAGTGTGTGAGTGAGTGAGGAGAGTAAAAACTGTATATGATGTATGGGGGAGAAAAATATTTGCAGTTGATGCACTAAGCCACCTCGCCCGGTCATTCACCTCCATCCTACGGCTGAATTCCACCTAGCTATCTAGCTTGTATCGCAATTCAGCCTCCGTCTGTACTCGAACCCTAGAACATTCCGATTGGACCCACCGCACTGGACACAGATGTTGCCCTTCGCCATCTCAGCCGGTCGGAGTGATGAAACGGTAGTGTGGGAGTGATATGCAACTTGCACTAAACTTGGGATGCGACATCGCCAACAAAACACCGATGTTTCAAAATAGCGATGCTCAAAATTAAAACATCTATGTTAATAAAACATCGACTCAAAAACCATCCACGTTATTGAACATCGATGATTTTAATACTGGACGTATAACCATTGAAGTTCATACAGGGAAGTATTAATTTGAAAGTTGTCTCGCGTAATTTTTAATTGAGACATAAAAGTTAAAAAGTCATCAGGTCAATTAATAAGTCTCTGATTCGCTAATACAAAAATAATGTAGGTTTCATCATCGACAAAACTCGATTTTATTCAATTTTCACTCATGGTTACTTTCGTCTGAACAATATTCAATTTATGGATATCTGAAAATAATTTTAAAGACATTTCTTATGATGAAATGTTTTCATTTTTAAAATATCGACCACGTAAAAACGTCCAACACAAAATACCGATATTGAAAATATATCTGCGACAAAAGATCGATGTTAGGTGCACGGACGTGTTTATTAAAACGTTGATGTTTTGAAAATATGGGCATCGGTGTCGCATCCCTAATGTAAGCCGCCGCGGCGCGTGCTTCGTTGGTGTGAAGAGCGCTGTGCTTCTCGGAACCCACGCCACCCCCTCAGGCGCTCGCACCGGCACATCCCCACGAACCTCCCACGCGAACAGTAACCAACACGCGCCCCGCCCACGCAGCTTACACTTAGGCTGCTTCAAAATTTCGTTTACGGCGCTAATTTCCTCCCTTTTCAATTTTTATTCTAAATGACTTGAGTGTGTATGTAGATGCGTTTATATTTCCCGGACGGGAACGAGAAAGCAAAAAGTGGGGTGCTATTGTTCGATAAATATCGAATGGGGGCTTGCGGGTCTTCAGGGGGCGTGGAGGGCCCCCTCGCTGGCTCTGCGGCGGCGGCGGCGGCGGCAGAGGGGCAGCGGCAGACGGCGAGGACTGCCGCCAGCCAGCCCCGACACTTTTTATTAATATTCGCGTCGTAAGGCGGAGAGCAGAACCGAGGGCGCGAGGGCAGGAAAGCCGAGAGCTCTTTTCCATTTAGATCGATCTCAACTTTCGCTTGTTTGGGATTGAATGAATTTATTAAGTCTTTACTGCTCACGGCAAATCTCAGTTGAGAAGCCAAAATTGCGCCATCATCTTGAAACCACCGTCAAATTGTAGATTATAAATTTGAGGGTGTGTTTTTACCATTAAAAAAAACAAGGGTAGCGGAGCAATTCTGGTTCAGATTCGGATTTAGCGTGTCGACATACATAGAGAAACATGTGTGACGTCTTTGGGTCTGACAGCAAACTTCCGAAAACAAAAAATACAATGTCAAAAATTTTTTGCGATTTAAAACAATTGAGGGTGATGGCGTAATTCGGACTTCAGATTCGCATTCAGCGCGTTAAAATACATAGAGGCACACTCTATGTCTTGAATCTCTGGGTCTGACAACTTTTTTGTGTGCTTGAGATATTAACCCTAAAATAAAATAATGATTTGATACGCTAATCAACCTCAAATAAGTTGAGTTGTATATTTAATTATGCAAAAATATTACCCCAAATAATCACTGCATAGCAACATATATTCCTCTCCCTATGTGTGTGTGTGAGTGTTTAAGAGTTGTGCGTATTGCACTTCAACTTGAGGGAAGGCGAGTGGGTGAGACCCAGTAAGGTGATTACGTCCAGAGGGGCGAGTGGGGCGATTGTGGCCAGGGCGAGTGGCAGGGCGAGTGGCAGGGCGAGTGGCAGGGCGAGTGGCAGGGCGAGTGGCAGGGCGAGTGGCAGGGGGGGCCGGGCGAGTGGCAGGGCGAGTGGCAGGGCGAGTGGCAGGGCGAGGGCGAGGGCATGGGGCATTGTGCGTACCAGTGTGATTGCGAGGCTTCCTCACGCTTCCCGGGAGTTCGCCTCTCGAGCGCTACCAGATTAACAAACGCCCAGTGCAGCAACCAGGGGAGCAGCAGGCCGCCAACGCCACCTCGGCGCCTCCCCTCTCCTTTCCGCCTCGCCCGACCCCGCTCCACTTCTCCCACTCCGCTCCGCATCGCCCCTCGCGCCTCCCGCCCCCGGCAACACGCTAAACGCCGCGATCCGCGAGCTGGTCCTTTTTTCTGTCATTTCCAATTTATTTCCCCGGCTTCTGATATTAAATTTTCACCGTGAATTGAAATTATAATTGCTCATGTATGGATACTTGTATCAAAACACCGAGCCAATCGCGGAATAGCCGGTGGGGGCGTCATGCGGCGGCGCGCGGGGGATTTTTTTCCCACGCCAAATTGCAATCAAAGCGCACTAACTCCGCCGGCACTTCCGCCATTGGCGTGGATGCATCGGTGCGCTCTGCAGCCCGTGCAATGGCGGGGCTGGCTAGGGACGGCGCGACATTTGTATTCTTTCGGGATCGATAGTTTTCATTTTCGTTGACTGACTAGTTTTTCCAGGCATGTCAACTGCTAAGATCTATGTGTAGTGCATGTAGTTTTCCTCGAGAGTTGCCGGTGATCTTCCCACGTTGAGTTTCGGCGCCGAACTACCGTCGCCTACGGGGTTTTCCTCAACCAGGTATCTCCTACTAGAGCGGCAACGCCCTGCCAGCACAAGATCTAAGCTTTTGGTGGGTCTCCCGGCATGTGTGGTAGTCAAATGCACGTAAATGTAAGTATGTAAGGAAGGGGTGTGGCGAGGACAAGGAAAGGAAAAGACAGATTAGGCGCGGTCCATGGCCCGATTGTTAGGGTAATCCTCTGCTATTAATTGGGGAAACCACGGAAAACTACCGATGAAGTCGCCGACCACTCGAATTCTCCTCCAGACAGCGACTGAATTCGATCTAGATATCTAGTTTGGGTCGAAACTCCTGCCACCCTGCCTGTGTTGCATTTTCTATACCTATGTGCTGCATATTCTTGGTATCATTGTAAATAGTGTTAATAGACTATCGAAAAATGAAAATATTTCACAACAGTTATTATTTTTTCCATGTCGTCACTGTAATTTCTATATAAATACCACAATTGGTTAGTATCGATCCGCAGAACACTAGGAACGATCGGAAGGGGATCGACATTTCAGATATCTGAAGTAGTCCTTCATTTCCATGAGCGGCTTTTCATTGTGTTTCGGTCAGAGAAATAACACCCAGCTACAAAATTTGGAACAATTTGTTATTCATTTAGCAACAATCTATATCATTATTTCAATTTTCTATGAAATAACAACAATAATAATAATATAATAATAATAATAATAATAATAATAATAATAATAATAATAATAATAATAATAATAATAATAATAATAATAATACAGATAATAGCCGATCCGGGTAGCCGAGATTGCTAACACAGTAGCGCCATGGCGGTTTTGGGCCGAAGGATCGCGGTTCGAGTCCCGCTTCTGTCATGATTGTGTTTATATGTCTCTGTATGCTTGTGATTGTCCACTTTATCCTTCATCATCATTACCATTTCTCCACAAGACTAACTACCCTGGGTGTAAAAACGGATTCAGCATGAAAATGCTGATTGGTATTTCTTGGAAAAGAATGACGTTTTCGACTAGTAGACGAACAATTAAATAATGGCATATTCCATCGAAAAATCGACATAAAGTCAAAAGAAAAGTTAATACATGATTCAGATTTCTTCGGAAAGTTAATCATGATCGTGAATTAATCTTCATTCCTGAATATAAAACAACGATTTTCAGTTTTCCTTGAACTGTTGAGTAAATGCTGAAATGATTTCATGTTTTGCTTTTTCTCTCACCACAAAATGATAACCTACAGTAGTTGACTCCCGACAGTTGACTCCCTACATTTTTTATGTCATATATTATACAAATAAATAGGAAAAAATATCTTTCTTTCATTTCACTTAAAATTTCTTAAATAAAATTCGGGTGCTTCGTTCACACCAACAACATAAATGATCTTTCAAGACGGACCCAACTTTCAATGCGAGGATCAAAAATATGTTTAGTAATTCTATTGGTCTGCAGGAATGTGACAAAGAGACATACGAGGTAGATCTCCAATTCTTGGAATGGTAGTTCAGTTTCCCAACACTCCAAGTCAAAGAAGAAAGTGGGATCGAGTCAGGATTTTTCAGGATTTTTTCGTTTACTACTACTACAATTACCAGTCATTATTTCAGTCATATCATTTTCATCAGGCCGTTTTCCATACCAGCTAGGCCATGTAGGTTCCGTTCCTGAAATTATGATCAAACGATGCTACACGAATTTAGCGCCGTCAGGTGGCGCAGCGGTCAACATGTTAACTTTTATTGTATTGCATATTGTATAATTTGCTGCAAATCGCATTAAAGATCGTTAAACAGTTATCATTGTAATATTTGCTGTCATAGCTCGGTTTGTTTGAGGGCTGCTTAAATGCAAGAGTTGTGGCCAGACTGGCCGCTGCAGTGACCGGCGCGCCACTTGCCTCGTGTGGACTAGACCCGATGGCGCCAGCATCCCTCTCTCTTCACCTCTCTGTTGCACTCGTAGAATAATAGGAGTGGAGTGGTTGACTTTCGCTTCACATGGAGGGGGCATGGTCAGAAAGCGGTCATTTCCTATTCCCCAAAATCTTCGTTAGGGAAAGTAACAGTGAGAAAATTTACCACTGTATGTGCGAAGTGTAATAAGCAACGTAAATTTGTGTATTAGCATTCGTCTTTTATGTTGCAATTAAAATACACAACGGTATCACAATACTTGTAATTACTGTCCTAGATTTCTATAGATGTTCGAAATACGAGATACAGTTCCTGAGTCGCAACAAAATGCATACTCAATATTTATTGGAATTATGCAACTTCCCGTCGGAGCGACTCTAATCTGTGGAAGTTTCGTAAAACGTATACGTATACCACGTGGGTTCGCAACGAAATTTGTACCACCCTGGTTTCGCAAGAAATATGTCTGATCCTACAACCAACTAATCAAGTTCCACAAGCTTTTCCATTTCATCTTTAAACACTCACACATAACAAACACACATGAGCTAACATTTTACCTTCAGGGACTACGGCCTAAACAGATCCACTCCGTGTAAAATTGCTGATGTACAAAGAAGGGTCTCGCATTCCCCCACCTCATTCTACACTTTCTCCATCATTATTCATACTATTAGTAATATTCTTCTATTACTATTCTTATATTAATATTAGTAATATATCCGCGGTTCTCTCCAATGAATTTCAGATGGATCCCGGAACAGTACCTTAAGCGCGCACTGCCCACGATTCTTTCTTCACAATCCTATCTTCACTTCACGCCTACGTTCACAGGCACTGATCTCAGCCATCACACTTCTTCATATGGACTTCTCCTCACAGGTGTCGAATACCCCCGAACAGGAGATAGGTGTAAAGAAAAACGAATTCACTATCTTTTATCTTACATAACACCGCATAACAACACTACACCACACCACACTTCACAGCCACCCGCCAAAATAGGACCATACAGCATAGGACCTGCCATCGGTCGCATAGGGTGAGTGGAGCGAGAGTTTGCCCACACGCAAATACTTTTCTTTGTGAGCAGATTCAATTAACATCGAGGCCGTTGGCAGAAAGACAAAAGCTTTTTATTTTCCATGCAAAATTCGCGTGGGGAATTTTCGAATTATACGCTACTGACTGGTAATACACCGTTTCAAAAAGTACAGAACGGCTGCCAAGATAAAAAGCAAGCACACTCATACGCTCATATATGAAACGCGGTGTTTTTTTCCTGCTGCGCGCGCTTGTGCAACAACAATACAACGCGTGAGATTACGGGGAGGCCGCGGCAACGTGCGGACGACGGGGCGTGGGCGTGGGCGACGGCGAGGGCGAGGGCGGAGGGGAGGAAGAAGGGGAGAGTGGAGCGTGGGTAGGGGCGAGGGACAGGGCGGGTGGGTGGGGGCGGCGGAAAGCACGAAGGGGGCGAGCCCCATCCCGTCCGTCGACCCGCCCAGCCGCAAAACCCAACAAGTGTTTGTTTTTGAAATATGATTCGCCTTGGTTGAAGAAGGCAGGCCGCGTGGAACAATTGAGTCTCGATTAATACAAGCGCGCGTTTAAAGAGGGGAAATCCCTCACCGCCACTCCACCCCCTGCGCGCCAACGACTCGCTCTGGGGTCCCTCCCACCCCTCACGTACACTGCTCCCCGCCTCACATCCTGCCCGCGACCTGCGTCCCGCCAACCCCGGATCCCGCACCCCGCATCTCGCTCCCGGTACCGATACCCGAACCCTGCTACCCGTTCCCTGCCACACCAGACCCGCCACACCAGCCTAGCCACCCGCCCCCACCCCCCCCCCCCCCCGCCAACCACCCCAGCCACACCACCCCAGCCACACCACCCCAGCCACACCACCCCAGCCACACCACCCCAGCCACACCACCCCAGCCACACAGCCTTTCCTTCCATTCGCAACCCTCCCCTGACCCACCAATTTTAAGCCCCATCGTTTTGCGCGCAGCACGCACCCCCGTTCCCCCCCCCCGTTACCCGCTCGCCGCACGAGCCCCGTCGCCCGCCCCGCTGCCCTTCTGCACACGCACCCGCCTGACATTTGCGCTTCCGGAAATTCCGCGTTCAGTGTCAGGTGATGCGATATTTTTGCGGCGATTTGCAACTGCGCGTCGCGCTGAAATTGTGCGTCAGCTGCAAATACGACAAGTTCGTTTCGAAGTATTGAATTGAAGAGAAAGGTTTCCCGCTGGTTGAATTAGTTTATTCTCGTGCATCGTAAGCTTCGCCTAAACTGGATTGTGATTTAGTAAATCTGTTGCACTCGTAGAATAATAGTGGAGTGGTTGACTTTCACTTCACATGGAGGGGGCATGGTCAGAAAGCGGTCATTTCATACTTCCCAAAATCTTCAATAGGGAAAGAAACAGTCAGAAAATTTACCACTGTACGTGCGAAGTGTAATAAGCAACGTAAATTTGTGTATTAGCATTCGTCTTTTATGTTGCAATTAAAAAACACAACTATGTCACAATACTTGTAATTACTGTCCTAGATTTCTGTAGATGTTCACAATACGAGATAAAGTTCCTGAGTCGCAACAAAATGCATACTCAATATTTATTGGAATTATGCAACTTTCCGAATTTGCAATATTTATACGAATGGTGTTGTAACACGTACAAGATACCTATATGTTATTTAATCACCGAGTTAATAGAAGACTGTGCTTGTGGGTAAGTTTAATCATTCGAAAACAGATTTAAAAATAATGTTTCAATACGTCCTCGGTAAAAATACAAATTTATTGACAACACAAAAACCCAACATTTTTGAGGTTTGTAAAAAAGGGGGAGAAAAAATTCGTAACTTCCATTTCATTTGATTTATTTCGAATATCAGAGACAGCGCCAGAGATTTTCAATTTACATATGGATATTTCATTTAATTTCTTCACTGATATCTCAGTGTTCAAACAATATTCATATGCATTATTTCATTTCCTACATTTTATTTTACTCTTCATACCTACGGCGTCCGTTTCCTATCCTTGGCACGCCATTTCTTATTCACAAATTCACATTATCTTATCCTACACACTCTCCCTCACATTTGTTCGTGATCGTTATTTTTATCTCTTAAAGAGAGACACTTCATTTCTATAATTATTATAAATTATTTTAGGTAACACGAGAGCTATTTCTACACGACAAGGAGTACGGACAAAATTATACACTTTTATTTCTGAAAAATTAACTTCGTTTGCCCTTTAACGTGTCTTTAGGAACAGCAACAACGTCAGAATTTGTGATGTAATAGACAGAACACGTGGTGTCTATTTAACTTGGTTTTCTTTAAATTATCTATTAATGGTTCATTATTGTTATTCAGGTCTGAACCCCACCGGATCACGCAAAGTGCAATGTTTAAGCATTTTAGTATTTGTTGGACTTCCTTTATGCCTCTATTACCTTTCTTTTCAGAGAATGGGATTCATTTCTTTCATCACTGGTCTTCCTTTTGGATTTTGTTTACTTGCCGACAGCCCAGTCGCGAAATTTCTGCCTAAAAACTTTCATAACGTGCACCTCATTCTTTGTTATTCCTATTACATTCACGTCTTAATTCCCGTGAACCATTTTATTATCTCAATTTCGGCCTTTCTACGATTTTCTGACAATGTCACGACTCGTTTTCTTAATAAAACAGGTCCCTTATTTATTTGGTCATAATATTTTAGCCTCCATTATTTTGTATTTGAATATTTTTATAGTGTATGAATTTTTTTGCCTATAATTTACGTCAACATTTAATTTATTGAACTGAACAATTGTTTGAACTGCCAAGTAAAATCTATTCTACTGGATAACTGTATAAACAGAATAAGAGACTCAGCATCAAATGAAAAAATTATATTTCTTTTAACAATATGCTATACATTAGCTACCATTTGCACTTATATTGGTACCATTTGCACATAATGCTAATAACTATATTTGCTTGTAACAAGAATGTACTTCAACTTCTGGCTCAAGGATCTCGACCAGGTCTTTCGTTCAGTGTCTCTTCATCCATTGAGCAAATGCTAAATAGAAGCATTGTTTTCTTTTGTGCACTGGGCACGTTTTCATAATTCTGTGATCGCTATCATAAGCAAAATGTTAGTTGAATTCTGAATACAGAAAGAAACCAGCGTTTTTGGCAAAGAATTGTTAACAAAATAAAATTATGCAATAAAATATGCTCCGATGCAATAAAATATATTTTCAAGCAGTAAATCAGCTATAGATTTGGGCTCTCATCCTTCATCATGATCTTCCTGAAGGAATAATATGTCCTATAACTTTATCTTATTTTGTATATTATTTGTATTTTATTTATACTTTCTTTTATTCACATTACAGACTCATGATTATGGCAAAGCCGTCGAAAGCTGTCTATCTCAATAAGTATAATAAGTTGACGGAGATGGCTTCTTCATATAATGTCAACATCACCGCATCAAAATTCCCATAGTTATTCAGAAGAAAATATTTTACATAGGACTTTAACGTTTGCATCGAATTTAATTGTTTAATGTCATCTGGCAAAGTGCTGTAAAATAATGTACGTACATGAATTGTATGTGAATTTTTGTAGTGAACTGTTGATACTGTCACCTGATGAATATGATTACCACTCGAAAGTTATAGATCTCGTTGGCTGAAAATATATTCCCACCCTTAACTACGTCATTTTTTACAAAAAAACACTGATTCGTAAATCAAGAGACACAGTAATAAGGGTCATTCCATGCAAAAAAGGGGATTTTATAACACGACTCCTTCAAACTTGGAAATATTTTGTTATATTGTTGTTCATGATGTGCACATCGTCGAGGTACAATTTTAATTTTTTTAACTGATTGTTCGGCAACAATACACGCTTAAATATAAGACTTCTTGGGAACACCCCTATATTCTTTAATTTTTTTGCCCACATATAAACGTTTCTACAAATTCAAAAATATTGTGAGTGTATATGAGATGCATAATACAATTATTCATTAAATATCAATTTTATATCTTGTTATTCTTGGCATACAACAATAAATAACTTTTTTTAAACGCAACTACTCGCAAGACAACCTTTTTTTTAATTTATGAAAATCTGCTATAATATTGTATTCAGGATGTCCTAGAAGCTATTCATTTCTTTGGTGACATCTTCAAAGGAACAAAAAGAATCTTTAAAAATACTCACCTGAGCTGAAATAAGCAGTATACAACCCGCCACTACCATTCATTGTTGCAGCGGCTCAGCTCGTATTGCGGCTGATGGACTACTCAGTTGGAGGTGCCTTTTGGAGAAAACATTCCCTAGACACTTCAGTTGCATTTGATACAGGTTTTACTGAAAGTTTGCTCTCACAGACTGGAATAACACAGATTTCATGAAAATAGAAAAATTGCAAAATTTTTGTGGCGTCTTCCTACAACTATTATTTTGATGAGAGAGATATGTTTTTCTAATGAAATCTGTTCCTTAAATACGGATCTTAATTAAGTTCATTCAAGTTCAACCGTTCGTAAATGTGAGTAGTTTTTGTGCAATTTTGCTCGAAATATAGGCAATTTATTTCTCAAAAATCGCTCGAAGTTTTTTCTTTAAATTTTATCCACATATGTAATAAGGGACGGAAATACATGCTTAGGTCGGTGCTAGTCCCATTTTCGGTTATTGATCTTAGAAGTGCCAAAAAGTGAACATTTGAAAACCACAAAATTGGAGATAGCGATTTTTGTTTAAACAAAGTCTGTTGTAAAAAATCAGCTCGTTTTTTTCCAAAAATTGTACATGCCTGTTTTTAAAGATATTTTTACAACGGACTTTATTTAAAGCAAAAATCGATGTCTCCAATTTTCTAACATTCAAATGTTCACATTGTTTGACATTTTCGAAAAAGTGGAACACTAGCCGAAAATGGGACTAGCACAAAATATTTTACCGTTCCTTGTTACATATGAGAAGAAAATTTAATGAAACATTTGGAGCGGTTTTGGAAGTCCATTTTTTTAGAAGTTGCATAAATTTCAGACAATAATTAAGCAAAATCATCTCTATCTCAAGAAATTGTAGATGCCCTTCTTTAAAAAGCTACTTTTTACAATAGCTTTCGTAGACTTAAAGAATGGGTGTTCCCAAGAATTCTTAGATTTCAGAGTGTATTGTTGCCGAACAATCAGTAAAAATAATTAATATTGTACGTAGACGTACGCATTAAGGACAACAATATTCCAAAATATTTTCAAGTTTGAAGGAGTCGTGTCATAAGATTCCCTTTTTTGCATGGAATGAACCAATGGTAAAATCACTCAATTAATAAGGTGAGGCTTACTCGAATCATGTGGGTAGGATTTGCTTATAATTCGTTCAATTCTCTTTTGTAACGTAAATGTCTGGGAGCTGTATGCTGTATTTTCCCAGAATATGTCATATCTCAGGCGGGAATGATCATTCGCGAAATATACACAATGAGCAGTATGAAGACTGACTGAATTTGAAAGAATTCTGAACGCATAGCATAATGAACTTAATTTTGTTTCCAATTCAGTTAAATGGACGTTCCGTTTGAGGTTTGACTGAATTGAGAGACCTTAACATCAGTCAATGGCACACCGGTCATTTTCAATGGAGTAGAGAATTGTTTATTTGAAATGGAAAACTGCATTGAAACAGTTTTTTTTTATTTTATTTAATTTATTAAATTAAATTATTTCATTTTAAATTAATTTTCTATTTATTTTGTTATTACAGAACCAATTTGAATCATCTGATATTTTACCTATTTACGGTTTCTTTTATTGCAAAGAATATTCGTATATCCACAAAGAGAACTGCTTTTCCGTTTCGAATCGAACCGGATGATTTCCATGATGGTAATAATGATAATAAATAATAATAGTCATAATTATTATTATTATTATTATTATTATTATTATTATTATTATTATTATTATTATTATAATTTTTGATGAGTGTGAACGTGAGCATTAGGAACGAGTGAGAATGAGGGAAGATAATGAATGTGGAATGAAGGGAATGAACGAAGGAGGGAAGATAATGGATCAATTCGTGATTCGTGATCCGAAAAGAATCACGCCACAACTCTTGATGAAACCCTGTTCTTTAGAAGAGCTTCGTATCCGCTGCGTGCGGCTCCGCAAATACTCTGCCTCAAGCTACTGCGCCTCTGATAAGGTTATAGAGAAAAGCTATTTTGCCGTAGGACTCATTATTTCAGCCGGTCGCACATTGCCGTGGCACGTGGCGGATGTTCGTGGACAAAGAGTCTACTTAAACCTCTCGGTCATTAGCACTCCATGGCCTCTGGTTTGGACAATATAACGTGTTCAGTAACGTGAACGGTAACGTGACCTCTTGTATTCACTGATTATGACAATGATTATCATAAAATTTATCATAATATTTATCAAAGTGATCACGAGAATGATCTTGAAAAAGATCCTATCCGTACGACGCTGTCGAGTTTTTGCTGTGTGTGTCTCTCTCTCCTTATAAATGGCGCTGTCTTAGGACCTACCACGTGTTTAATCTATCTTGCCTGGGAAAATACTCTATTTAAATAAATTTTTGCGTTCATTTGTGTACGTGTACGGCTGATTTTTCAGTATATTAAAATTCATAATGTAT
This sequence comes from Teleogryllus oceanicus, assembly GCA_964035755.1. Taxonomy (NCBI): domain Eukaryota; kingdom Metazoa; phylum Arthropoda; class Insecta; order Orthoptera; family Gryllidae; genus Teleogryllus; species Teleogryllus oceanicus. Next base: position 2,657,899 of record CAXIVR010000001.1, read on the forward strand.
ATATACTTGTGGTTGATTCCTCTGCTATCCTGAATTTGTAACCATGGAGTACCACAATATTTCTGCTGCCACTACGGAATTTTAAAAAAATCATATTAATGCAACCAGTGCAATTCCCTGTGTACAGTTCGGATTCACTAAATAATCTCAACGAAATACCAGTAAATTAGAATTTCCGAGTACATATATTCTGTTTTTAAAAAATCACAACTTAGCAATCTTTATTGACTTCATTCAAGCTTTCGATTGAACTTGCCATGAAACCCTTTAATACACACTCATACAAATAGGCACACCATAAAATTAAAATCAATAATAATCGATTATCTAAGAAATAGATCTTTCTAAACCAATATCCACCAATCCTACCCAAGAACAACAAGCGCCGGACTTCCCAGAGGCTCTCCATCACCCACTCTTTCAGCCTCTAGGTTGCTGCGATATTCTTCGACGCTGCCATATTCCCACTAGGTATAGTCCTTCCTGAATTAAAAACCCAACACCAGCTTTATCTAAACTTGTGCGACGGCTGGGCTGCGAAATTCAGTTAAATCCTAACACAACTGCCTTTAATATGTTTTCGTTAACATCTTATACTTCCATTCCCCCAAAATTTAAAAAGCAATTTAATGGAATGGCTGTTCATAGCGCAGTAGAATACTTAGGTTTATATTTAGGTGCCACGCTGAATTGGAGCAAACACGGATATTGAAGTGACCCAAACTAAAATAAAACCTTTAGAACTACAGCCGTTCATTTACAGGTACAAGCCAATTCAGGATAAATCCTCCAAAGCAATTTAGAAGATAATTTTAAGTCCAATAATATGAAGCCTTATCCGAATTAATTTTGCAAACTAACTCCAAACCCTAGAAAATTCCTGAGAACAGTTGTTAAAGTTTCTTGGTATTTAACAAGATATCCGACTCTATAACGAATTTAACTTCAAATCGTAGTTCAAAACATTACATATCTGGCTACTTACTTTAATTATAAGCTACATCAAATCCCAACCACAACATATTTCGGACAGCCAAAAATCCTACTAACCAAACCAGAATTCTAAACAAATATCCCTAAATAGCTAGTGACTATACATTGTCTGCCCTATGAATAACATCTAGATTTAGGATTTGTGTATGTGTATCCCATGAAAATGTGTAACTAGTATGTGAATTTGTAAATACTGTATTTTTGTAACTGTGGTCGCCAATGACCTACCTGTTTATAAGGCGACCTTATATAAATAATTAAAAAAATCCGCATTACCCATTTCTGAAAATAGTACTGATTTAAATTCAGATTGAGAACCTAATTACTCCTACTTTGACATAACATGTACGTTTTAAATTTATAATTATAGACATATCTCGTAATGTTATGAGTGTTATTATTACGGAGGCCAAAAGTTAAAAATGGAAGCGGAGCCAGGATTATTAATTTGGACCAGTCAGTAATAACACTAACATTTCGTGCTATGTTCATCTTATCGGTTACCAAACAATTTCAGGATTTACGCGAAAATTTACATTACTGGAATAGTAAATAAAAGAATTCCGTTTCTGCGGCACGTTAGTACGATATTGTGGGATGTTGGCTGCTATATATCTAATTAAATAATATTCGTATACCGTAGTTCGAGAAAGATGGACGCAATAATACCCCTGAACCTAAATATATCTAGAGAAATGACTTTGGCGAGGAAGTTGGCGCCGTATCTTCCAGTGGCCACACCTTCACATCGTCGTTAAATATAATCACAGGAGAAGAGTTTTATTCGCTGGAATGACAGGAAAATGAGGGTAAATTACATAATACACATTTACACAGCTAATTTTACTATTAATAATATTGTAATTAACAATTATCTCTTACTTGAGTGTGTTACTTTTATACTGAATTGTTTGAATCTCATTTGATTTGTACATCACCATGATTTTTTCTTGACAAATCGTTGACTTGTCGATGGTTGTTTGTTTACGTTGCTAAGTATGTTAAATTTCATAACATGTTGGTATTAGGTAACACAGCTCGTAGGTGTAAGTACACTTAACAAACCAGAGGGTTGCATGTTACCAGGTGTTAAAGATGCATGTGACGGATAAAGATGACAAAGTCTGTACACATATGAATTGAAATATTAACTTATCTATGGACTTTTCTTCAAGAATATTATAAAATGAAAATTACAGTACCGCCTCCGATGGAAACGGGCAGGACGATAATAGTGTAATAGCAATGAGTCCTGCTCTTGGCATAGTGACTATGTCCAGCCCGCTCATACGTGAAATGTAAAGTTGATAAAGCGGAATGGTTTGCGTAATGTGGAAAGGTGATTGTGATCAATCCATTAAATCTACTACTATGATAGGAGACTCACACAGAACTTGAGTTCCGTTTATAGTGGAAATTTGATTAAATATATTTTCGAAAACGGCCACCAATATTTGGAACATCCAAGGCGGAAATGTTTTAGCATACATTTCGTACATTGTTGCCGTTGACCGCCGTCAATACGTCTTGATTATACTGTTTAGAATATTATCATAGAATCTTATGCTATAGAAGGGCTCTTCGTGTTTAATGACGACGAAAAAACACGTATAAAGAAATGTTTCTCCTGTTTCTATAACACTTTAGTCTTTCTCTTTATTTCACTTTGTTTTGAAAATAAATACAGTGTATTCTATCTAGAAAACGCTTCACCAGCTTACTGGATTTCATGTTATTTTTAGTACTACGATAAACTTTGAAACTCAAATTTTGATGAGTTTTGTGCCCACACGTCATTACGAATGCACCGAAAGCGAACGCTGATGCGCATCAATGCCAATTTTTCCGATATATATTGATAGATTGTGTCAACACGCGAGCAGTATTTGCTCATTGCTAACCAGTTGGTGGATTAGACAACGCACGCTGGGTGGGCGAAGGCAGGCCGCAGCGCGAGAGGCGCCCCGTTCCTCCCTGCCCGCCTCTCGACGACCCGGAAAGCCCCGCCCCCGCCCATCTCCCCGCCCCGCCCCCCGCCCCGCTCCCCGCCCACGCATCGAGCCGCGCCTCCCCGCTCTTCCTCCGCGCTGTTTTTCTTTTCCCTTTTGGGCGGCGCGGGCAGAAGTTTCTATGCAGCAATCTCATTACAACGGGAATCCGTATAAAATCAATTCAATTACTATTCCAGGCGGACCGGTTAACGGTTTATTCAGGCCGCTTAAAACAAACACGCTACCATAAGCCACCGGCCCTCGCCGTCTCCCTCGCGCCTTCTCTCTCTTCGCTCTCTCTCTCTCTCTCTCCCTCTCTGCCGCACTAGTCGTCGCTCTCCGTCGCTCTCGCGCGCGTCACGGCCCCCGCCCCCCCCCTCGCGCCCCCCCTCCCCCCCCCCCCCCGCCCCTCCCGCCTTTCCACGCCCCACCCCGGTCCCCCCGCCCACGCCGCCGCGGCCCGGCGCTATTCGCACAGCACAATAACACGCCCCGCGCCCCGCGCCCCCCACCCCCGAACATTCACTATTCATGTTTTAATTAGCAATATCGGCTCACGTGGTATAAGCGCGCGCGCCGCCGTTCGGCTGAATGCATTCATGAAGCGGCGAGGTGCCGGCGCGGCGGCGCGGCGGTCGGCGCCGGAGGGGAGGGGCGGGGCGGAGAAGGGGGGGAGGTTCGGGGGCTGGGGCGGGGCGCGGCGCGGGCATAAATGGGCGCGCCGGCGTCGGGGTCGGAAACGGGAGGGAGCGAACGGGAGCAGAAGGCGGGGGCGGTCGGAGTTGGCGGAACGGGGCGAGGCGGACGGGACACAGGGGGGGGGCGGAACAGCGGGACAGGAATTTTAGATGTAGGACAAGACAAACGCCGTAGAGAGGGCGAGGAGGCGGGGACTCAATGGGGCAGGGCGGGACACGACGCGTGGCGGGACGGGGACTTTCAGGACGCGACAGGGTGTAGTGGGGAACGGTGGGTTGTTACGTCGAGGTAAATACGGGCTCGGAAGAAGTTAGCAATGCGAGCTACAGCGACTCGATAGGGAAGGATGAGGTCCAGAGAAGGCGAACTCTCGAGAAGAGAAGTACGAAGGCGGAAAAGCGCGAGCAAAACGAAGTTATTCTTTTTAGCCACTGAGAGCTGGAGGAGACGATGAGACGAGGAATCGACAGTTGTGTCTGCGCAATTGAAACTTTAATAGAATTATTATTTCGTTCATGAAAAAGAAATCATTATGTGGTACAAGTTCGCATTCAGTTATTAAATGCGACTGTCAGCTTTGAACAATAGAAGTATTAAACAACGACACACATTCTGGGCCACATTTCCTTGTCTCTTGCAGACAAAATTTACAACAGACAGAATAAAGATGTGAGCTGAAAAAGTGAATGTGACGCTGCATAAGCGTCGTTTTAGGGACTTCATTATTTTAATAGGAAATAATTGTATGTATGTGGCATTTTGTCTCGATTTTGACCCCGAAAGCAACACTTGTGTGCCGTTGACTGAGCGGTTAGCCCAGCGTGCGCTTAGTTTACCGGCAAAACAGAGCGGGTACAAGTGCCATTTTTCACGAAGGTTCCTGGGCCCTTGAAATGTGCGGAAAGTGCGCGCGGGAGGAGAGGGCTGACGAGTGGGACGGCAAAAGGAGGCAGAGTAGATTTCGCCCAACTCGGCGTCCACCGTGAGCCGGCTTGCCGTCGTCGCACTTAGCCCAGCCGCATCCCGCAGCGCAGAACACTTCGTCAAATATTAGCGAGCTCATTTTTAAAGTTGGCCCCCGAGAATTGCTTCTAGACTCGGTGTACGAAGAAAGGAACCAGAGCAAAACACCACTGTTCAGACCTCCGCATGAAGCGACCACGCAACGTTCTTGAAGAAGTTTTCGGTTATGAACCGTGCGGTTCTTGAATATAGACTCGTTCCGGCTGCGTGAACTCACAGCCAGCATTGCCGCTCTCTCTGCAGCGACTCTGACTAGGAGGTTCTTGAGTTTTAGTCGATCGGGGGAGATATCAGGATGGCGAAATCTCCCGGAAGTCAACGTGTAGGTCTGTGACGCATTTCACCATTCAGCTGGGAAGGAATCATCGCCATTTCCCGGAACAAAATAGTCATTTATACTAATTATAATATTAATCTCTAATATTATACGAAAGATGTTAATCTATCATTATCGACTCGATTCCATCAACACAACAAAGTATCGATACTTCCGTAACTTCAAGCATCGATATTCGTTGGTTCGACACCGCTGTCTGATTCGATGAACTGATTGGCAAATCGATTATTGGGGTGTTAATATTAACCCTGAAGACTTAAAAATATAACAGTAGCCTTGAAATATAATATTGTTACAATTATTTTAGCATGATATAATCACAATATACATGAATATGGAACAACTATTAAAATGAATATTGTATGTATATTATATATTATATTGTATTATTGAATAATTAAAATTATGTTATAAGTATGTTTACCAATAATATTCTGAAGTAATATCTTATTTATAAATCGTTTCTATTTGTTAATCGTGTATCGATAGCATTACATATCGAGTAAAGCAGGATTCTATTTTAAATAATATCAATGTGTCTGGTTTGAATAATATCGATTACTTTGTTTTTTGTATTAGTATCGAATATCGTATCGTGTTCAATGTCCCAAAATCCCTCCACGTACGAGTATTACAAAATAATGATCGCCATATCCACTATTTTTGAAGGCGTGTTAACGTCATCAGTAATTTTATCTGTAAAATAGCGCGCTAGTTTTTCTTCAATCACCTGACAGTGCTCCGATGTTTAAATAAGCGTATTGCATAATTAGTTTAAATAATTGAACGGCAATCCCGTCGGAGACCATAAAGCCTGTAAATTTAGTTAATTGTTTCGACTGAACACATCAAGCACATAACAAATGAACGGAGCGCTCAGTCAAATTGCATTTATGTTATTGGTGACATCACATTCATGTTCCCTATGTAGAGAGTGGATTCTAAACGCTTATGTAACACGACGAGATACCAATATGGCTTTGGAACTGCTAGTGTATTTTTCTCAGTTCATTCTATATTCATTTACGACTGGTTGTGAAAAGAACCGAACTTAATGCATGCTTAGACAAAGAAGAGAGCCCCTATCGTAGTGCTTAAAGCATTTTCTGGTATGGTGGTGGAAGGATTAGCATGCATTTTTATGTGCTGTGGCACACACGCGCGCCCGCTTGGAAATAACCGCTCCCCTAGTGCCGCCTTATCACAGTGTTATTGCAATTTTCATGCAGGATTCTGCCGTAACCACCAATATCGGCTTGTGCCATTTTTGTAGAATGTTTGTCCTACAATAAATAATGTTCGCTCATAGCCGAGTGCATACATTTAAAGGGAGGATAAATGGGGTCAATACAAGCCACTTTGCATTATGATACAAATTTCCGTTCCTTACTGGGTCCGTTGAACATGAAATCTGAAGAATTAAATTCCAGTTCTCCTCCCAGCACTGTTGCCATCAGCAAAATGCATTAACATTAAACATTAACATTTTAAACATAAAACAATACTACAAATATTTTTCTATTTATTGGAACAATTGTTCGAATTGATTGCCTTTTAGCTACCACAAGAACGGATCATACACTGTCTCATGATGACAAAGATTCTGAGCATGCCACCAATCCCCTGCACTGCAGTGTATTATTTTACTGGTCAGTACATACGATACCCTCACTCCGAAAGGCATACATACACACACCCTCACTCCGAAGGGCACATCTTCAATTAATTGATTACACAAGTGTGCAACCAAAAAGCTGTTTTTATAATTTTATTTGATTATTATGTTTTAGGGTGTGCCGAATTCGAAAATGACCATCGTTTCTTTCTGGAACGTCATGTTTTTTTTCGTAATCGAAATGTAACTTGCTCAAACAGGTAGCTGAATGTCGCAAAATTGTAAATACTTTTAGTAAATGCATTTAGGACTGAACATGGAAAAACAAATTTATTTTCACAGCTAGTGCTCCCAAAAACATAAAAATACATATATGTATTGGTGCTGATTGGGATCACTAATACTGAGGGCTTGCTAGAGCATGCCCACACATATTAATGCATGTATTAAATTGTTCTCTGATTCCTCCACAATCTTTTATTTCAGTCGTCATCCATCTATTGTCAGTGTGGTACAAAATTAATGAAATACCTCCAAGAAAGTGTATAAAATCGTCTGACAGTTTCTGTTTGATATGTGGAGAATTCATAGTGAAAATGTAACAGTTGAATATTTCGTATTTTGTTAAGAAAATGTATTTCATTTATTTTAAATAAGAAATATGTGATCAACATAAAGTATGGGCTCCTCAAAGTACGAATACTCAAGAGCATTCGAGCACAATGAAAAACCCCAGAAACAAACCCCAGATCACAAAAACAAACGAAACGAACAGAAAGCGAAAAAACAGCAAACGAATAGACGAACAAATGATAAAAGGAATAAATGAATAAACGAACAAACAGAAAACGGAGAGATAAATGGAAGAACAAACAAAAGAAACATTCGGATGAACGTTCAGATGGACAGAAGTTTGAGAAAAAAAAATTCCGTTATGAGAGACCTCCAAAACATTTATTTAATAAAATGCTCTGATAACACTCACGTCTCAAAGTTTTTACTTTTTGGTTCGCCAGTAAATAAAATTATATAAAATTTCTCCCAAGTACAACAATTAGTGAGAAGTCCTATGTCTTGTGAATGACACGCGTCGCCAAACGCCACTGAAATCCTTCCCCAATCATAGCCGCCAGCGCATTCACTTTCATTTCGCTTATTCACAGCCGCCGAGGCACAGTGGGGCCACAAAGGGGAAAAGTTGGCAAAAAATATTTTAAAGCGTTTTTCGGAATTTTTTGGAATAAAAACACATTTTATAATTAAATAATGACTTATTTCATTGTTTAACTTTCAAATATTTATTTACATAACCTCACAGTCAGAACTTTCATCATGTGACTCATCTTCAAGAAGTAAAATTGTACTCGAAGCCATTAATATTGGTGACTTCTCTAGGTACAATGCCTTTGCGATAACTTTTCTCTATTCCACTTGTGAAATCAGTGGGTTAGCAGCCTTCGAAGCACTTCTTTCTTCTAAGTTGCACTTTTTCTTCCGTTTTTTGTTTCAGTGTATTTAATAAGACCATACAGATCCGTCCTTATTAATAAGAGCTAGCAGTACCCATCATGAAGGAAAAATAAAAAATTAATATTGTTGGTAGAAAGGCTAACACAACTGTCCGTCGGGACCGTCACCGCCGGGACAAGCTCCAAGCCGCCCGCCCGGTCTCCCGGCATATGTGATAGTGTAGTGCATGTTAGTGTACGTGTGTGTGTGTGTGTAAGGGGAGAGGATAGGACAAGAAAGAGGAAGAAAAGATCGGGTGCGGTCAGTTAGGGTTCTGGTCCGGCATTCGCCTGGTGTTGATTGGAGAAACCACTAAAAACTATCGATCAGAGAAGCAGGCCACTAGAATTCTCCTCCAGACGGCGACTGAATTCGACCTAGCTGAAAAGCTAGTGTCGAAAATCCTGCCGCCGTCAGGACTCGAACCTAGGCCCTCGCGGTCAGAGGCGCTGCAGTGACATCAGTTGATGCACTGAGCTACCGCTCTCGGTACGGCAGATTAGAAAGGTGGGATGAATTCCAAAGTCAAGGAAATTCATTTTTGTCATGTCACGTACGGGGAATGTACGAAAAATGTTGCAGTTTCTCTTCATAAAAATATAATTCGTATTTTCAATATTTCAGCATTGTACGAATGCCCCTTATTTCGTCCACTGTTAGAGTCTCCTAAAACAAATATTCCGGCGCTGACCACTAATTATTTTGCAAACTTATTTTATTCTTTATGCAACGGCATAGCACGAAAGCTATTAATATTTTTCCTCTTTACATACTGTCCAAGTTCGAAGAGTTCTTTTCGTATTAAAAGCTTATTTTACTTTTGCAGTTTGAGAAAAGATGTCCATGCACCTTCCATTTCTAGTACTGAATCTGCTACTCAGATACATGAGTTGCTTCACTGATGCTCTTCTTTTCTTGCGTGAAGAGATCATCACACCTCCGCCGTCGCCTCAAAGCCCCTACCTCTGGCCCTCAGCACATCCACCTCCAGAATTCCCACTCCGCCGCAGCCGAGCCGCCTGGGGCTTCGCCGCGCGTTCGTCGCCGCAGGATTGTTTCTTCACGCCGCGCGGCGTCTGGTAGGTGTGCGGCCAGCCTCTGCAGGCATACTCGCTTCCCTTCCCACTCCCCGCCCTCCCCGCCCTTGTCATCCCAACCCTCCCCTCCCCGCCCGCCCCTCCCGGCCCAACACTCCGTGCTGCCCTCGTGCCATGCGTTCTCCGGTAGGCACACGTCGCTTTGCTGCGTTTCGCCCTTCTGTTTTCGACCGCTTCACGCCGTACTTTAAAGGCTTTAGATCCCGCAGATTCTGAATGGAGAGCTGAACTTGACTGCGCCGCTTGATGATCCGTTGAGGTTGCTCTCTCCGCTGTGGGGAAACCACAGGCATAGAACATAAGCTGACTGAGTGATCGACACGATATTCGGTATCGGTACTAACGCAAAGTATCGATATGTCGATAATTCACTACTGCTATGCAAACAATATTTATAAGCGTAGCATGGGATACTGTGGAGAAGAAAACTTAACGAAGCCTTAAATATGGATATCTCCCCATCAAGCAAACTTATGCTCAAATCAACACTAGTCGTGTTACATCAGCACGTGCGAGTATTTTCTCGCGCTAATAAAAACAGCTAAGTAATATTGAAATACTGCACTTCTCGAAAAATACTAGCACTATCCGAAAATTGAACTATCACAATAGTTTTTCAGTTCCTTATTGTATATGTGAAGACAATTTGAGAAAAAAGTTGAAGCAGTTTTTGAGAAAAGATTTTTTTGTAAATTTCAAGCGCAAAACATGCAAAAACTACTTTTTGTTGTTGCTATTTTCAAAAAATCGGGGAATTCAACGAAACTGAGAACTTCACCATTCTCTTAAACGTCCTTTGTACTATTTAACAACAAAATTTAATCAAAAAATTTGGAGCCAATTTTTTTTTAATATTGAAAATGTCCGACTGGTTTCATTTAAAGTAAAAATAAAAATATGTGTTTCAAATTTCAGGAGCCGTGACATCAGCCAAAACGAATTTTGGAGAAAATTGTCTGAACATTTTATGTTCTAGCGTAGTGCACAGACGGACAGACAGGCGGACGTTTTGCCGTCAATCGATTTTTCGGTATTAATATGCAACAAAACATGGATTTTGGCTACACCACGAGTTAGAGGAATTTTTTCTATGTTTATCAACTGGATTTGTCCATTTTTTTCGTTACCAGGGCCCGGCAATAAGAGTTTGTGGCGAAAATTCGCAATTTCCGGCTTAAAATACTTTCTCTTCTTACGTTAGTAAGTGCGAGAAAGTAAAAAGAGTGGAGTACAATATAGGAGACCATCACCATCATGAAAAGAAAACAAAAAGGGCTCTGTATTCAACTTTAGGTCGTTGTCTAGCTATCCGCCTGTCTCTCCATGAAGTAAAGTTTACATCGTCACAGTTTTGAACTGTTTTTGACGTAAAATAAATAAATAATATCTCGCAATGGTTTCCGTGAAAAGAGGCATGGACACAAAAAGAGACGTTTTGTTAATGATGACTATTATCATGTTGATGATGATTATTATCATCATCATCACTATCACAATTTAACTTGTTTTCACTCGTGCATCTCGGTTACCATGAACAAGAGGTACACGTTCCAACTGTCATAATCAGCACTGGATCAACCATCAATGTTCAGAAACTTCCTCACGATGTTATATGTGTCCAGTATGACAATCTTTTGCATCTGGATGTATAACCCCTTCTTCAGTTGTAGTTCAGGAAGGGATTCATGTAGGAACTTAGGAATTTCACCAGTGGCGCCTAGAATTATTGGTACAATCATCACCATTTCCACGTCTCTCCACATTTTCTTTTTCTCATTTGCCAGAGGTTGATATTTTAGAATTTTTTCACTTCTTTTCTTTGGGATGTTGTGAGCTAGCGGGACCGCCACATCAATCACATACACATATTTGTTTTTCTGTTCATGTCATACAATGTCCGTTTTATTAAACGATACAAACTTGTCTGTTATTATGGACTTCTTCCAGTACAATTTGTGATTATTTGTGTCAATGACTGGTTCGGGTGTGTACTTATAGTATGGTATTCGATTACCCGTCAAAATGTCATTATTATTATTATTATTATTATTATTATTATTATTATTATTATTATTATTATTATTATTATTATTATTATTGTTGTTGTTGTTGTTGTTGTTGTTGTACGCCTTATGATCACGCGTATCACTACTGGTCGTCAGTAGCTCCGTAGTAAATGTTGAACTACTTATTACGATGTATACAATCTGGGATTGCGTCGAAATACTCGTTTCCATTTCATCACATAATATTTTGAACTTACAAGAGGAAATTTTTGTTTTCGTTATCATTTAATGGGTGCTAATTCACAACATAATAACACACTAAATCTCAAACCCAGCAGTGGGAAAGATCAGCGTAAGATTTACTTTGGTTGTGCAGGATTTACGATGCTTGCATGGGTTTATAAATCAAGCGCACAGCGGATAATCCCGGAAAATGAAATCTGTTGCCACTAATACATTTTCATGTCGGATCCTGTTGGTTTATCCTCTCGTGTTTTAAACTTTTTTGGTTCATATACTTCCTGCATTTTGTGGCGATAGCTACAATGCTGTTTTAATTTAGTTGCAGTTGCCATATTTGTTTGAAATTTATTCACAGATGAACAACGAACGATAAAATGACGTTTCCCCAGAGATAGTTGAAAGAAACGTTAACTCTATTAATATTTATTTACATAACACAGTGCCTGAACGCACTCTCTTCAAATCTTGGGCCAAGCGAGAAGCATTCCCTAACCCTCCCTGTCGACAGCCAGATATTGCGACCTAAGGAGTAATCTCGAATTCTCAGTTCTAATCTTCGTAAGTTTATTCTGAATTTTGTAACTGATAAGGAAGGTTTAGGACATTTGGGGGTTAAGGGTTTTGTAATTAAACTTGAGTATTAAGGTTCCGAATTTTGCCAAACCATGAATAAATGAATGATTTGTTGAATTGTAGTAAGTGATGGTGGTGATTCCGTGTTGACATAAATAACGATACATGAATAATGGTGGAAAAGAAGCAAGAGAAACAAATTCACCGAGAAAACATGCTGCATACCCCTAGTAGCCAGTACAGACCCTACATGGAACAACCTCGATTTCAATATTGAAACGCATGCAGAAATTTAGCATTTTAATGCATTTGGTGAGGAGGAGCACGGGAGTGTTCCGGGAGCACGAGTTTGCACAGGAGCCATGGAGCAGCGGGTCACGAGGATTGAGGCAGGAGCGGTGGGTAAGAAGCGGAAAGCGATGTAGCGAAGCGGTGTAGCGATTTTTTTTTCTGTACGAGACATTTTCCCCCATATTGAATGCTGAGATTCAGAGGCGACCTTCACGTTGACTTGTGAGGGAATATCTGTCCCCAGATTGTCACCGCCGGAACAAACTCAATAGCTCCGTCCGGGGAACCGTCCGGGCAACCGTCCGAGGCCCAACATATATCGTAGTGTAGTGCATGTACTGGGATATGTCAGAAAATGGAAGAGAAGGAAAGATCGCGCGCGGTCCGTGGTCGGTTTGTTAGGGTACAGTTCTGACATTTGTCTGATATAGATTGGAGAAACCACGGAAAATACCTATCAGAGCAGCCGGACGCTACATTTCTGCTCCAGTGATGGGGCCGGAACGGTGCGGACGGAATGGCGACGCCAGGAGGGACAGTCTGTCGATCACCTGGACAGCCCGTCGGGCACGCGGACAGACAGGGAAGACGGATTGACTGATGGGTTGTTTGATTTAGGGCGCGTCAACTACTAAGGTCATTACTCCTGTACGTGTAGTGCATGTTTTTGCTCGGGAGGCGGCTGTGATTGGCACCCACTGTATGAAGATGGATGGCGAGATCCGGCGCCGACCTACCGTTGGCTAGCGGGGTTTACTCCAAGGAATCTCCCACAAGCGAGGCACCGCCCCAACCGGGACTAACTCTAAGCTCCCAACCAGTCTCCCGGCATGTGCGGGGGTTTTGTGCGTGTTCGCGTAAGCGTAAGCGTAAGTAAAGGGTGAGGATGGGACAAAGAAGAGAAAACATATCGCGCGCGGTCTGTGACCTTTATGGTAAGATACTGCTTCGGCAATCGCCTGTTATTGATCGGAGAAACCTCCGAAATCTACCGATCAGAGCAGCTGGCAGCTACAATTCTCCTCCAGACAGAGACTGAATTCGACCTAGCTGAGAAGCTAGTGTCAAAAATTGTGCCTCCGTCGGGACTCGAACCTAGGACCTCGCGGTCAGAGGCACTGCAGTGACATCAACTGATGGCCTGAGCCACCTCTCCCGGTCGGGCAGATTGGCTTTGCACTGAGTCCGCTTGCGACGCTCGGGCGCGAATGCCACCGCCATCCCCGTGGCAAGGGCAGCGGCGAAGCGCGCGGCGTGACGAGGAGCCGCTGGCGGCGTAAACCCCTCGGGCCGGCGCGGCGCGGCGCGTCCACGCCACACAATCCCCGCGCCCGAGGCCCCGCCCCCTCCCTAATCTGCAGATCGCGCGCGGCAGCCGACGCCCCGCAAGTGCGCGCTGCCCGCCCGCCCACCGCAATTACTCGCCCGCGGCGGAGCGGAGCGGAGCGGGCGAGCAAGTCCCCGACGGACGCCAACAGCTGCGGCAGCGCGCGCGGCGGCGGCATTCGCGCGCCACTGCCACTGGTTTAGCGGGAGAACGGGAGAGTAAAGGGGTGGATACGCTGTGACAATCGGTATCCGCCTCGTCTTATCTGTGCTGTCAGTGTCACAAGAGGCGAGGGATAATGTTTGGTCCGTCCGTCCGTCCCTCCTCCGTCCTTGCGCCAGTCGTTTCGTGCTTCCGTTCGTCTGTCCGTCCATCTATCGGCATGACAATGTACTACATTAGCAGCACCTGCAAAGTTCAGCGGGTACTCTCACAAAAATTCTTAAGCTGGCTTTACACTTGCAAGAAAATGACGAGCAATATTATTTCGCAAGAAAAGTTGCCAATGTATACATTGCTACAATAAATATTTCTGATGTTGGCAATATTTCTTGCTAGATATTCCGGTCGTCATGTAAACACGCGTGTTTCCGTCCTCGGAAAGATATTGCCGGCTGTTGCTGGGACAAGCATTGGATTGAAGTTTGAGCATGATATTGCTGGAAGAAGCCGATGATGGCCACGGTCAGATGCACAGGAAGTACGGTTAGGGTAGTACATAGACGTATTATTTTGAATTGTTATATGCGTTTTTTCGTAAAATGGGTGTGTGAAAAAGGTGTAATAAAATAAATGAAATAACAAATATTACAAATCCTCTATGGTTGATTATCGAATGGTTCAAATTTTGGTTTAGCTATAGATGCTCGCTAATTATTAATATTCTAATGTTAAAAATTATCAAGACTCCTAATCTAAGATTTAGAGATTTTAAATTAATCTATAATACATCAACAGTAGATAAAGGATATTTTAAAACTTTTTACCGAATTAATAATTGCGCTTTTTATAAATAGAAAATTACTTAGAACCCACGTGAATCGTAGTCCACGAAAAATATTGAGACTCCTCAACGCAATTTCCAAAAGCCCCTTTTCCTTTCGTCTTAAAATAGTCACGTGTCTTCACAAACCGTCGTTTCTTTGTCTCTTCATTGAGCACAATAACTGCCACCACGATTAGCATCTTCTCCCATCTACTAGCCATGTCGGAGTGAAATATAACCTCACTTAAGTTGACGCGCCATTTTCCTCGTGGCATCACCAAGCACGGCAAGAAAAGTTCTAATGTAAAACGATCGGCAATATCTTGTCGGAAAGATCTTCCTCCCTACTTTCTGGCAACATATTGCCCCGTCTTGTTCTTGCTAGTGTAAAGATGACAGCAAGAAACAGCAACAAATTGCTGAAAGATGTGGCGGAAACCTATTGGTAGTGTAAAACCGGAATTAATCAATTTGGCTGCAGTCGAAGGCTTGCGGATTTGAAATGGAGTTTTTAATTTGACGGTATGTTGCAAAACAGTTTGAAATGTTCCTCCAAATTTCGTCTTTGGTGAAAAAAATCCGAATTTTTGAAAATTACTGCTATGATATTTTTTAAATCCCTCGCACTTACATGATTTGATTAGAAGTTGTTGAAGTGACGGCTCAAGTGTAGCTATTGTTATTGAGGTTTTAATTATTTTTCAATATTTATTATTATTATTCTACTTTACAGCTAAAGATTTTATGGGTCGGTTGAATATAAAATCTAAAATCTCCGGGTCGCAACCCAGCTTCCTAATGCGGAGATCTAAAGAATGTCGGTGCCTCTACAATACTTTGCGCAAAATGTGGGCTCTTCCCAATAAAGCAAGTCTTGCACTTCCGAGTCTTTTAAATGGCTTGGGAGTTTAGACAAGATCTTTTACAAATTTTGCGGAACAAATCCCAGAGCTTCGATAGCTATCGGGACGACCTTTGCTTTTATGCCCCTCATTCGGCTGATCCTGATTTCCAAACTCTTTTATTAAGCAGTTTCCTTGATTACGGCATTTTTAATCACACGGTACAGAAACTTCTACAAGTAGACACATTTTATTCTCCAAATTCAAGAGAACAGTATCCGGATTGCTTGTCGCTGTCATGCGATCACTTTCAATTTGTTGATCGTGTAGTGTTGTACACAGTTCATCAGGCGTGACCGGTTTTGGTGAATGTTCGTACCACTTGGAGCATATATTTGAGACTTCAAGGGCGGTACACATCTGACAGTGGAGGTAACTACACGCCCTCTTGTGTCGTTTCAAGTATTCGGTGTTAACTAGAATTAGACAAACTGAGACGCTACCATCAATGGTTTCTACTAGTTCCTACAAAATGCAGTATTTGCATCTTGGGAGATTTTCACACCCGCTTTATCATAATGTCGCGTTCTCAACACCTCGTCTTGCGGAGCTATTCCACATGCTTCCGATTCTGGCTTCATTCTTCCCCCTTTTAACCATATAAATGATTGATCTTTATTGTTCTGCACCTTGTCTATTCTTTTTAGATAGTGTGTGTGTGTGTGTGTGTGCGTGTGTGTGTGTGTGTATAAAATTATTTTCGTGTTTTTCGGGCGCGTCAACTGCTTAGGTCATTAGTCCCGTTAATGCAGTGCATGTTTTTTCGAGAGATGGCGGGAATCTTCCCCCGCTGAATGGCGAGATCCAGCGCCGACCTACCGTCAGCTAGTGGGGTTTCCCCCTAACCATGACTCTCCCAGCAGCGGGGCACCGCCCCAGCCGGGACAAGCCCTAAGCTCCCGACTCCTGGTCTCCCAGAATATGTGGTATTGTAGTGCATGTTAGTGTAAGTGTGTGTGTAAGGGTGAGGATAGGACGAGGAAGAGGAACAGATAGCGCGCGGTCCGTGGCCCGTTTGCTAGGGTACTGCTCCGGCATTCACCTGGTGTTGATCGGAGAAAACACGGAAAACTACCGATCACAGCAGCCGGCCGCTAGAATTCTCCTTCAGGGCTCGAACCTTCTTCTTCTTATTCTTATATTATTATTATAGTAGTAGTAGTAGTAGTAGTAGTAGTAGTAGTAGTAGTAGTAGTAGTAGTAGTAGTAGTAGTAGTAGTATTAGTATTAGTATTAGTATTATTATCATCACCTACGTTTAAGGTATTTCCCGTAAATAAAAGAAATTGCGACTTTGAGTTAAACTTCCATTCAATAAAAAAATTCCAATTTACCAGCTACAATTTGTCAAATTAGTTGGGCAAATTTGTTACATACGAAACATCGAACAACAAATAATAGATTAGTATGGCGGTAAATACATTATTTTTCTAGTTTTCGAGCTGCGCTGATAAGGATGCGTTTTTGAGTAGTATCCTATTTCAGCGCGACGTGGAAAACTTCATTGTGGAAAACTTTACGTACAACTTTATCATGTATTTCTAAAGGGCTAATCTTTGGCAGCTATTACCACTACTTCAGATTTTCCCTTCCTTCTTCCCTCGTTTTAATCCACTTAAATTTCGCTTCGTAATATTAAAGATACAGAGTATTAGATATTTCAATTGTGGCCGTAGAGGCCTTGCATGTTGGACACCTCTGGTGTAGAGATTTTAGGTTAGGACATTCGTTGTGAGTAAGCAAGGAAAACGACCGATGTGTTCAGCCGACCTCTGAATACAAGAATTTGACTTAGCTATCTAGCAAGTGCCAAAAACCCGCCGGAACTCGCACCTCAGGACTTTCAGATCGATGTCCCTCTCCCTTTGAATCTATAGCAGCCAGAAAAGCCTGCGATTCGCCGCGCTCCTCAAGGAGTTGTGTGGTGGCGTTGTGTGAAGCCCTGCAGCGCGGGGGGGTGACTGATTGGTAGTGAATCCGAGGCGCGTCAACTACTATAGTCATTATTCCCGTAAGTGTAGTGCATTTTTTGCTCGGGAGATGGCAGTGGTCTTCCCCCGCTGGATGGCCAGATCCGGCGCCGGCTTACCGTCGGATAACGGGGTTTTCCCCAACCAGGTATCTCCCACCAGCGGAGCACCGCCCCATTCGGGACAAGTTCTAGGTCCCCGACCGGTCTCGTGGCATGAGTAGCAGTGCAGCGCATGTTAGTGTAGGTGTGTCTTGAAGGGGAGAGGATAGGACAAGGAAGCGGAAGGGAAGATCGCGCGTGGTCCTTGGCCCGTTTGTTAGGGTACTGCTCCGGCATTCGCCTGTTATTGATCGAAGAAAAGACGGAAAACTACCGATCAGAGCAGCCGGTCGCTAGAATTCTCCTTCAGACAGCGACTGAATCCAACCGCGCTAGTGCCGAAAATCCTGCCGCCGTCGGGACTGGAACCTAGACCTCCCGGTGAGAGGCGCTGCAGCGCCGTCAATTGATGCACTGAGCCGGGTGATGGGCGAGTGCGCGTGGAGCGAGCGCAGCCGCGCGTGCGAGGCGTTTTCGCGGGCGAGCGCCCTGCAGCCCTGAAGACCCGCAGCCGCCGTCCCGCCCCGCGCTCGCAGGCCGGCCCGGGGGCTTCACTGGCTTCGTGGGCCGCGCTGGGTGGCGCAGTGGGCCGCAACGACAGAATTGAAGAGCACAAGAATACCCGCCGTCGTTTTCTAGCTTTGCGTGACGATTCCGGAGTGTATTTCCGAACGGGAAAAAAAGGTTTGTTCTGAGCCAGTTCATGAGAAAAAGAAATTTTAAACACTATACTTTTGTCTGGCTTGTCCTTCCTGCAAAGAAATTTACGTACAAATTATCGATAGAAATACTTTTCTTAAATTTCATTATAAATTACAAACATTACTTTTCGTTACTTTAACCCTTACAATTAATATTACAATGCACCATTACATTTAATATCATTATATGAGTACATTACTTTTATTGTTTACTTCCTTACATTCTGGCATAACTTTTCGTTACTCACGTTTTATTACAAAATTAGGTTAAATTATCGTCCATCTCGTGAATCAAATCGTAATGGTTCATGTTATGTTGAAAAGTCAGTTTAGTAGTTTCGTCACTATAGGTGAGTTGAAACCCGACTAAATCGCGTTTTATTCTAGATTTCTTAATGAATGTTCTAAAAGTAGTGACAATCGATTCGTCTTGTGAAGAACTATTCCTCACCTCTGTACATGCGTTTCGAATCCCTCAAAATTGATTTTTAGATGCTTAAAACCCCAAAATACGTATTTTGGGAATACTCTTAGAATGTTTCGAAAATATCCTGAAAATTGTCAGTTCCCTACCATCAGGCCGAGACTCGTCGAAAGATATCTCAGAAGCCCCGAACTGAAAGCCGGAAGAGGTCTACCAGTGAGTAATTAACTGACGGACACTGTGACAGTGGTTTCCCGCTTACTTTATGTACCATACCACGGCGTACCCGACCACGAATGGCCACGCCCACATCTCGTTCACCCACGCCTAAGAAATCTGTCGCCTGGCAACATACCCAGCACTGCGTGTTTCCAGTAACAAATTGCGGGCTCGAACCGAAATTCCGGTAAACGTTTGGGGTCACCAACTTTTGGGGTCTTTTTCTCGGCTTTCTGCAAAAACAAAGTAATCGTTACAATAGTTCCAAAGTTGTTGTAAAATAAGCATCCTTCAATCATTCCATTTTTAAGTGTACACGTAAAATATAGAAAGTCTTTAGAAAAATGTAAATTCACAAAATGATCAGCATTGAATCGGTTAGCCATCGTATTCAGCTCTAGTGGATTAGAGCGAGGTTAACTGGACCATTATACCCACAATGTTCTTGTAAGAAATTGTTTTTATTTGCACTAGCTTTAGTTATCCCATGAATATTTGAACCGTTGAGTCGCTGGATGTTGTTGCCGTTTTAATTTGAAGCTATTGCTTGTTAATTGTGCTTGTGTGAGACTATTGCTTGTTAATTACATTAACCAAAGGTGCAAGTAACCTTATATTTGATTATGCACAATTTCATAACACTTCTGAATCGACAGTCCATCTTATAAAGTTACAGATTTCTTGTGTGAAATGCCGGAGTTTTGCAAATGTTTTATAATAAAGTCTTGTGTGTTTTTGATTCCCTAAGAGGTAGTAGGGAGAAAATCCTTAATATAGAACTGTGTTCAACGTGTACATTATTGGCTCCAATGGATGGCTCAATGAACTTCATATTGGGATTAAGTGACCCAGTTTTTCTACAAATCTTTTTCTGCGTTCCAAAAAATGTTGCTAAAATTCAGACAACTAATGATTTTATAATTGTTCCTTGCATGTGACTTAATATCATTATATAATAAACGTTCAGCTATCTTAATTGAAACAAAAGTAAAAAATAAAATGGAAAAATCTGGCACAGTTCTACCAAATATACCTTACAAATTATCAAAAAACATTAGAAGTAACAGATAAATGTTAGAAAATAGTAGTTAATACAGTTGCATCACAAAGTGTCACAAAACTTTGTATAAAAGTATTAAGGGAAAAGGGGGAAATTAAGGGATTGGAGATGTTTGTGGAGATTTCACCAAGGGGATTAATGACCATCAAAATGTCAACCTAGCGACTGAATTGTCGTTCAACCAATATGATTGTTTTCTCTTCGAGGCCTGACATTTTGCAATTCTTCTGAGGATGTGCCAATGTTTATAAGTGTGGTAAAGCCACAAGTCTATGAAGACAATATTCAAATTAATTTTCATAGATAAAATTTCTGTGAAATTAACAAATTAAATGTAGTATCCGTACAATATCCCTTGTCTCAATCCCCCTAAAGCAAACAAATATTTAGTTAATCTTATTTCTACTTTTGTCTCAACATTTACAGTTCTAATTATTGGTTAATTTGATGTATATAACGTATATTAATATTCCTCTCAATAAATTTTGATTCCATTTACAAATACAGCACATATTAATGTTACTCTCACAAAAAATTCGATTGGATTAAGCAATGGTACACGTATTAATGATACTCTCACTGAATATTTGTTCGTGAATCAAACTCCTTGAAAGTACAAAAAGTGCTCTAACTCACCTTTAGAAAGACCTATGGCACACAACCCTTCATGCATAGGGCAAGATTGTTTATGCAAGGGATGCTCTTAAGTTTGGCAATGTTGGTTTCGGTAGAATTCTCGCTGATATGAGAATACTAGGCTACCCCAAGCCATCAAGACGTCAAATTCATGGTTATGTGCTCATGAACTAAGCACTATCTGTATTCGTTGCAAAATGTGTTAAAACTTTCAATTCATGAAACGAAACACTTCTCTAATAGCTTACATACATGCTTATACTATAACTATTGCCTAGAAGAGAAATTTCTCCGATTCTCCTTATTGACTCTCATTTCTTCAGATTGATTCCCGCAAAGTGTCGTTCACGCGGTCCAATGACCTCAGCAACAACGCGGAAATTCAATTTCCGTTGTGTCTCGAAATACGAGATTAATTAATTTTTATCTTTAAGATTATGAATCGTTCCCTTTAATTTAACTTAAATTTCAATGTATTTGTTGCTAGCATAGTCCTTCAAAAAGAGTTTAACTTCTGTGCCATAGCAGGGGCAACATATTTACAACTGACTAAAGTGAGGATGTCATTAGCAAACCAGTGCCTTAGTCTTATAGTTATACCTGAAAATGGGTGAATGATACTGACAGATCGGTGGTTAAAAAGGTATGTTACCTATGAGGATGAAAAAATGATGAAATGACAAGCAGAAAGAAATGAAGTGCCTCGACAGAAACAGTCGTGAACCCGCATCGATCACCATAAATTGACCATGGATCGATCACGGATTGAACCCGGAACCCAGCTGTGAAAGGCGAACAGTTTCAAGGCTACCGCGAATCCCACACGAAAATTCGCGAGTAAGATCTGGAGTTGAATTGGTACGTTTGACCGGTTGAAGTGGCTCAGGGCATGAACTGATGACACTGCACTGCCTCTGACCGAGAGGCGTTAGGATTCAGGTCTCGACGGGTGGCAGGATTTTCCATACTAGCTATAGGTAGGTCGAATTAAGCCGCTGCCTGGAAAAGAATTGTAGTGGCCGGCTTCTCCGATCGGTTTTCCGTGATTTCTCCGATCAAACCAGGCGAATGCGGGAGCAGTACTCTAACAAAAGGGACACAGACCATGCTCGATTTTTAGATTTTTACTTCCCTTTGTCCTATTCCCACCCCTTACTTACATACCCCTACAATGTGGTAGGAGATACCCTTTTGGGGAAAACCCCGCTAGCCGCCTTGTAGTTCGGCGTCACATGCAGGGGAAGATAACAGCCACTGAGGAAAGCATGCACTACACTTACGGGAGTAATGGCCTTAGCAGTCGAATCACAAATCAACACAGGGTTGGAATATTTGGGCAGGCTACTGCTCCGTTGGATTCGGCTCGTCCCCACTGTGGTGCGCGGCCGATGGGCCGAGGCCGAGGAAGGCTCCGCCCTGGGCCGCCAGGTCAGGTCATCGAGCCTCCTCTTTCTGCGCGGCTTAGTGCGGCCGGCTGCTCCGGGGGGCCGGCTCAATCGAGCGGGCGCGACGCGCCTTTCGCCTTTCGCCTTTCGCCTTTGGGCCTCGGCCCTCCGCCGCCGCCTTGGTGGTCCTCGCGCCCCAACCACTCACCCACCCCGTACGCGCCATTCTCCCAGCTCCCCGGCATTTTTAGCCTTGTCGATTATTCAGTGCTTCCGGGCGCGTCCACTGCTATGGTCATTAGTACCGTAAATGTAGTGGATGGTTTTATCACGGGATATGGTAAGGATCTTCGCTCTTCTGGTTGTGAGGTCCGGCGCCGGCGTGAAAACCCACCATCAGCCGAGTTTCACCTTGACCCCGCGATGCAGTGGGCTAACGCCAGTGGCACTGGAGATCGCGGACGGATTCATATAACATATGAAATCTTCTTTACACAATTCTCTAACCACAATAATAATCAAAAATGCTAATGTTGAACATGTATAAAAAGCAACAAAGAATGTGCCATGCGTCACTACGCTCTATGGAAACGAGACAAGAACTTGTGGGATCATCCTCGCGATCTTCAGATGACATCAGAGACATTT
The DNA here is from genome assembly GCA_964035755.1 of Teleogryllus oceanicus. NCBI lineage: Eukaryota > Metazoa > Arthropoda > Insecta > Orthoptera > Gryllidae > Teleogryllus > Teleogryllus oceanicus. The sequence goes on from CAXIVR010000001.1 coordinate 2,680,634, forward strand.
TGTCTCAAGTTACTGTTGTACACATGTGATACAGCTTTTCTTGCGTTTCGAAATATTATTTCCTTTCGATGTATGGAATGCTGAAATTATAGCTGATCAGTGTCTCTAGCTTCATAGTGGGAGAGAGGGGCACGAATTCTTCCCCAAATATCACCCAATAATGATGATAATAACAATGATGATGATGCCAACTATAAGAACAATATTATTATTATTATTATTATTATTATTATTATCACAGCTTTATTCACAGCTTTTTGGGATTACAGTAATCACACAGATAGACATCAAAGCATGATCACTTATTACTTACAAATTAATGAATAGCGCTTACAGTATTTACACAGCATACAATACATTTATAAAAATTAAGATCTTGAAATTTTACAAACAAATTTCTAACAAGTGTTCTATACATCTGAAGGTCATTATTTAGTGCAGGCTGCTCCAATGTAAGAATTGAGGTCATATTACCACCGTAGCCGACTGTAGTGGCCCACGTGCCACTTACCTCTTACTAGACTAGAGCCGATCGTACTCGTCTGCCTCCTATTCCCTCTGCTCGCGTCGGCGTCGGCAGTAGGACACATCGATGGGTCGCATATAAACGCTGGGACATGTCACACTAAGTGGGCTTCCCACTTGAGAAGCCCTGCGTAGTCAACCAATTGCAACGATTTTGTGCGAGAACTGCCCATTCAATTGTCCCCCCACTTGTGCTCGGTCTCATGGGGGGTGATTCAATGTATATAGCGATTAGTGAGGACAAGATAAAAGCATAGATAATTATTTCTGACGTGTTCCAGCAGTAGCACCGGCAAAGGTGGCTCAGGGAGTCAACTGGTGACACTGCAATGCCTCTGACCGGGAGGTCCCGGGGTTCGAGTGATGATAGCATGATGTTCATCACTAGCTTGTCAGCAAGGTTGAATTCAGCCATTGTCGGGAGGAAGATTCTCGCACTTCGCTGCTCTGATCAGTAGTTCTCCAATGAACACCAGGCGAATGCCGGAGCAGTGCCCTAAAAATTGCCCTCGGACCTCGCGCGATTCCTCTTCCGCGTACTTTCCTCATCCCTTTCTTACACACGCACTACACTATCACGCTTGTCGGGAGACCGGTCGGGAGATTAGAGATTTACCCGGCTGGGGGGGGGCATTGATGCGAGATACCAGGTTGTGGAAAATCTGTAAGCGGACGTTGGTCGGCGCCGGATCTCGCCGTCTAGCGGGGGAAGATTACCGCCACCTCCGGCGATGAAATCAGGCCCATCACTTACCGGAGAAGTTATCTGAGCTATTGAGGCGCACGGAATCGTTTATCAATGAACAATCTCGCTGTTACGATCACAGTGACAACAGCAATCGCGTTTTTTTTACGTCAGCAATATGCACATATTCAAGCAGCATGTTCGGATTATTGAATTTCTCGGAAGCGATATCAATAGCGATAAAGCATATACAAGTGCAAGTGTTGCGATAGTTCATTTTCCCTTCCTATAACCCTCACTGAATCTCTCCCTTCTTGATTTCAATAGTCTGAAACACCCTTGTTAAGTGGTGTACGAGCGTATGATCTACTCGCGCTTCCGTGTTTATAAACTAACGCAAACCCAACGGAATACATTATTAGGATTGCCAGAAATGTTTTGAGAAAATAGTGAACCGGGGAGGGGGGTGGATCTTTGAGGAAAAATGATACATTCCCTTTATTATTCAAAATACAGCCAAGAGCGAAGTTGGACTTTGCTTTTGCATAAAATGGAATGAATCTTTTATACATTAGTTCAAATCTTCAAATAAAATTCTCTGTGTGGAATAGAGCCAGCACTCACCAGGAGTTCGTTCAAGTAGTGTATGCATGAGAGGCATTAATGAAACACGCTTCTAGTTTACGTTCGCAGCGCTGTGCACTTCAATAACGTATTACGAATAGTTACCAAACTAAGACAACAGCGTGTATCTGCGCAATAGCTAAGATTGGCAAGACCGTCAAGTCCACTCTAATAGAGATTAAAAAAGACTATATAATAAACACGAAAATCTCTACTAATACTTGTTCACTCATACAATAAGTTGTTGGGTTTTTTTGTCATACCATGAGATTCTTTTACATGTTAACTATTTTAATTTTTAATTTGTGTATCAGAAAAAGAAATAGTAAACAGATCACTCACATAGTGAACATATGGCAAGCCTATACATTATGATAAATTTAAAATTGTTGAATGCTGTATATGCCGATTAGTCATTGTCACAAAAATGAGACATTTCGGCCTCCCATTCTCCTTTAAAAAATACGGGACAGGGACGCAAAAAATGGACTGACCGTGGTAATACGGACCGTAAAACGTCAATCTGATCAGTGGTTGCCGTAATTACCGTTATTCTTCCAGACGAATACACAAGCAGCATCATATTAATACGCGGGCGGGATCTTTTCTTACCATTCCCAACTCTTTCTTTACGTCGCCGTTCATCCGGATTGAGAAGTCGTGAAGGAATACACCCGTTATTACTACGCGCATCTTCGCCGGCGGGGAAGTTGCCGCATCCCGAAGTACTGAATTCGTCGCCTTCAATGGCCCATTTCTTCAAAAATAAACTACATTAAGTTATTATCCCGCAGGGGGATCCCGATGGCGTAGGTTGTCGTGATCTCTGGTGGAGTTTCGCAGACGACCACCTGGACCCTGTGTCACGCGGCGCCGCTCACGTCGTTAGCTTGAAGGTGCAGGCCATGAGAAGGCGATGCTAAGCTCCTGGTAGTCGGGTTTGCCCGGCTACCCACCAATTAGGCCTATGGCGCGTCGACCTTTGGGCGAAGGATGCTATTCGGAGTACTCAGGATCCCACTTTATAGTCCGGCGGATATATAACTAGATACCACCCGTCAGGTTGCCCAGGTTTCGGCATTACCCACGTCGATAGCTGGCGGTAAGCAATTGGGTGTCGGAATGGGGGTTCCGAGCCGCCTGGACCATCGTTCAGGCGGCCCCCAGATGGGCTCTCGGATTCGTCGTGGTAGTGGCCCGATACTCTGGTCAATTATTTTGACTCTGGTAGTGGCCTGGACAGCAATGAGGTCAGAGCTAGCAGGACCACCCTTACCCAGGCATTGCATGGTGAGGTTGCCGAGAGGGCAAACTGGGTTCCGGCTGGATCCGGACATCAGCCCGCCGGCGTTTTGCGCGCCGGTGGAGGGTGCTCGCCCAGGGGACTGGACCCCCTGGGCCCCCTGATGAAGCAAAGACAATGTGGTGGTGTAGACCACATGGGGTTCCATACCCGTTATTACAGAGCTATGCCGAAGGCCTGTAAGCCATTACAGAACCGATAAATAATAAATACAGGTATATAGATATAAATATAATTATTTATACACGGATGTCACGCAAATGTTTTAAATTCACGTCACACGTATTATTCAAAATCACACGTATTATTACACAGATGTCAGCAAATGATTGTCATAAAAAACTTTAGAATTTTTTTTGTAAACATATATTGACAATCAAGAAGAAATATTTGTTTTGAATTCGACATTCCGGATTAGGAGTTACATCACTTTTGCAATTTCTCATACCCAAATTCTCTTCGCCCAAATTCGTGTACATTTCGCAAGAGGCTGACATCCGCCGCCCTTTACACATTACAGCACTTGAAGTCTTAAAAGCATTCGGAAATTAGAAGCGTATTGGTTGCTGGCTGCGCGGCGAGATAATGTTTCTTGTCGTTGCTGTCGTCTGGATCATTGGCCGCGGGCCCTGGCAGACGTCGCTATACACGTCCAGCGCTAAACCTCCACGTTCTACAAGGTTGTAGAGCCCCGCTGGGGTGACACTCGACAATTTACAACCAAACTGCTCAGTGACGTCAACGTTAAGAGCGAACCGTGCAGCACGCATTAATTAGCGAGAAACACCACCGAATATAGCAGTTCCCAGTCAGTCCGTGCATGGTACAGTGCTGGGTTAATTGATTGATTGATTTTTTTCGTGTTTCCGGACGCCTCAACTACTGTGATCATTAGTCCCGTTAGTGTAGTGCATGCTTTTTCTCCGGAGATGGCGGTGATCTTTCCCCACTGGATGGCGAGATCCGGCGCCGACCTACAGTCGGCTAGTGGGGTTTCCCCCTAACCAGGACTCTCCCATCAGCGGTGCACCGCTCCAGTCGGGACAAGCTCTGAGCTCCCGACCGGTCTCCCGGAATATGTGGTAGTGTGGTGCATGTTAGTGTAAGTGTGCGTGTAAGGGGAGAGGATAGGACAAGAAGGGAAGGAGAGATCGCGCGCGGTCCGTGGCCCGTTTGGAAGGGTACTGCTCCGGCATTCGCCTGGTGTTGATTAGAGAAATCACGGAAAACTACCGATCAGAGCAGCCGGCCGCAAGAATTCTTCTCCATATAGCGACTGAATTCGACCTAGCTGAAAAGCTAGTGTCGAAAATCCTGCCGCCGTCAGGACTCGAAACTAGGACCTCCGGTCAGAGGCAGCAGCAGTGCAGTGACATCAGTTGATGCACTGAGCTACCGCTCCCGGTGGTGCTGGGTAAAAGACGTCCACACTATTTCGTTGAAGAAAATAGTGTTTCCTCTGTGATGATTAAACTTTCATATTTTTATGTTCATCTTTAGATGGTCCTCGATGTGCTGCGTTTTGGTGCAATCTGGACATTCTGTATAACACATTACTGTCGTGTCATTCGCTGGCGGAAAGTTTGGTTTGAAAACTTATAACCAGCGAAATTCCGCCCATGTTGGGAGTGGGCCAAAATCACGTATACAAGACTCCTGTCGTTATATTTTTAAACCGATGGAGAATCCTGAACCTGATTTTAAGTATACCGCACTTTATGGAAGCTACCTCTACCGTTGTGTTTTATTTTAAGCTTTTCGTCATCCCAATACTAAGAAATACCATCCTTAATAATTGTTCTATAATGCAATTACACAAACTACTAAGTTCCGGATCATTAACACACTCCATTTTTGCAAAAACGTGAGAGGAGCGTAACATACGAACGACCAGAGAAGCACCGCAATATTTTGCGGTGCCTACCGACCGTCCAGACGTGCATCTTCCCTTCTTCGCGCCCTTGAAACATGAGGAGCCCTAGGTTATTGCGTCTGGCATACGGTGACTTCGCCTGTTGTTCCTGCGAATACTCTATTCAGCACTAAGAACAGTTTGAAACTTCCCACCCTACCGCACTTCATTGCGCTTACGGATGCGAACTGGCTGACTTTCGGTAGCAAAACAGCGTTATTTTTTCGCATGTGTTTTAAAGCTTTCAAAATCTCAATAACGTTTTAGAGGATTATCAAACATAAAATATTTATTATTCACTTCGAATCACTAGGTATATCGGCGGTATACGCAGTGTATCGGAGAATTAGCCACTGTTTTAAACAAATAACTATATTGGCCTGCTCCACAGAGATACAGTCATGAAGCGTCGTCAAAACACGGAGAGCCGAAGGTTGCGGGTTTCAGTTGCTCGTAAGGCATTGATTTTCACCTGGTGGTTGTGGGATGGTATGCTTCTCATACTACCACATATGCTGTCTACACCTCTGACTGCCCTCAGTTATCTGCATTTACCTACACCCAGCATTGAGTAGGATGCTCATCGTTTTCATCATTATCCTCTCGTGAACTCAATTTATTGAAACGTCAAAACCGTAATGTGATTTACAGTAAATACCAATACTGTAGTATATAGATATTTATTGATATTCTGATACATCGGATATTCTCTGAAAATTCAGCACGAGTTGTAAAAAGAAGACTTATTGTGCAGTAAAATTTGCACGTCCCCACTTAAACATAAATAATGCGAACGAATGAAACTCTCATCCGTAAATTGCTCCAATCTTGTCGCGCGCCTTTTGCAAACAAAAAAATCACGTTTCCCCCATCATTTCGCACCCGTGAGCGCCCTCCAAGTAGGTCAGTTTTTCCTCCTCAACCCTTGAGCACACAGCTGGGGGCGTGGGCCCGTCCGCAGAGGCCGTTGGGCGGCGGGACGCGAGTCCACGGTGGGCGGGAGGGGGGGGAGCGGGAACTCGAGCTCGCGGGACAGACGCTGCGGCGGGACGAGGGACAGCGGATGGCAGCACGGCGTGCGCGGGCGCAGGGCAGCCGGACATCTGCCGCCGCCGTGTGTAACCAAACAATTGACGCGGCGCTAATTTCAGCGATGTACACACGGCGCGGGCGGCGGGGGGGCGGGGGGGGGCGCGCCCGCCGAGAAACGGAGATGGCGCGTGGCACACTCGCGCCGCCCGCGCGGCCGGCCGCCCGCCACCGCCGGACACGTGACCCATTACGTGTGCAAACAGCCCTCGCGCCGTGGCCGGCGACGCCGCGCGCGGCCGCCGCTCGCCGCCAAGCTGTACAAATGAATCTTTCTCCGTGTTGGCCTCTCACAACATTACCCGTTTAAAAAAGAAGATATTCATAATGGAGGATCCGCGCCGGGCGGCGGGCGGCGGACGCGACGCGTGCGGGGATGGGCTCCGGGCCGGATCGGGAGCGGCAGCGGGGGCGAGGAGGGACGGGCGAGGAAGTGAACGACTATGCACAATACGGCTTAACACTGAAGCAACGACGAGAAGTTTGTGGAATCAAACATTCTCTAATCATAACGGTCACATAAAATGAACAAGCGGATAAAAAAGGAAGGGTTATTAATAGAAATGGGAACTAGTTACAGTTGTATTGAATCTTTAAGTATTTGTAACAAAACACTTTGTTAAGATTCATCAATGTTTCCGGCCATGTTAACTGCTATTGTCATTCTTCCCTATGGTGTAGCGATGGTCTTTTCCCGCAAGATGAAGGTGATTCCTTCCCCGCGGCGTGGTGAGATCCGGCGCCGACCGATACTACTTGCAGGTATCTCCTCCCAGCTCGTCACCGTCCCAGTCAGGACAAGCTCTAGACTCCCCACTTACCGCACGACATGCGACATAATGTAGTGCAAGTGTGTGTGTGTGTGTGTAAGACAGGGCACGGTAATGACGAGGAAAGAATTATCGCGTACAGTCCCTTTGTAAGAATTCTGCTTCTGCATTCGCGGAGAAACCACGGAAAACAACCGATTCGAACAACCGACCGCTAGATTTCTCCTCCAGACCGGTTGAATTTGGCCTTGCAATATAACTAGAGTCAAAAATACGCCACCATCAGGACTCCAATTGCTCTGCAATAAACTCAGGCGGTTCTTTGTTGTGATTTTTTGTTCCTTTATTGGCACGAAACAACTGAACTATGATCGAAATGACTGTTAATAATCTTTGCTTTTCTATCATTGATTTATATTCTAGAATGTACTCGAGCCCATGTCTTAGTTCGCTAGTCAGTCCTCAAATACATTTCTACTATAAAAATGTTAATTATTATTATTATTTAATCATACTCAGTAATAACTGGATTTCATCGACCAAAATAAACATTACTATACTAACTTTATATTACTCTTTCCGGGTAGTCGATATCGCTAAGGCAATAGTGTCATGGCCATCTCCGACGAAAGGATCGTAGGTTCGAGTCCCGCCTTGGGTATGGGTGTGTTTGTGCATGTTTGTGTCGTCCATTCATTCATCAACAACGTCATCATAATCATTCTATATGCCCCCAGCGCTAGCTACCCTGAGGGATAAAAATTGGTTTCAGCATGAGAATGCTGATCCCCCCAAAATGGGAGAGGAATCACGGACACATGCCACAGGAAAATGTAACTGAGCCTCAGTAAATTTCAACTAGTAGATGCTGACATATTTTCCAGAAAGAAAACTTTCTTTACCCATTATAAGGCTTGAAATAGCATGCGTTGCTTTTGGGCGAAGCTCTAAAATCCTCACGCGATAGTAAAACTATTACTATTGAATTATTCTGTTGGGTTACTCTAAGAGAGAGATTTCAGAAAATGGCAATATTGAAAGAACAATTCCATCATTTGACAAAAATGCGTTGTCTCAATTTGCGAATCACTTATTATTACGAGCAGATTTTCTTGTCAGAGCGTCTCAGGTGGCTCACGGAAACCGTACTAGCTTTCTGTCAAGCGGCCCCGGGTTCGATTCCCGCCGGCTCGAAATTGAAGCTGTAGCGTGCTCATACAAATCCGCTAGCAAGCAAAACGTGGATTAATCAGACATTAAAATTCTAAGCTTTAGTCAATTGTAAATATGTCAGCTCTGCTAACACGCAAAAGTTAAAGTCATTTTGAAAGACTATACTAGCAACAAATACATTAAAATTTAAGCTAAATTAAAGGAAACGATGAATAAACATTATATAAAAAGTTTATTAACTCCGTATTCCCACCCGCGTCGCTCCTAACTGCACTCGCCTGCGGGAACGTCACGTCGCGGGAGTCGATCAGAAGAAACGGGAGACTCAAGAAGGAGAACCAGACGAAGAGAATTCTTTCCTGAGCAGTACCCGTGGCACAAGCTTATATGTGTACTATGAGAAAGGGGTTGGGTTCAAGAGTTGTGGCCGGGTGTGTAGTAATCCCATGTTGAAGTGTACAGAATGTATTGGATGATACTTACGGCGAGTTGGAAGCCTTGAAGACCTGCGTATCCTAAGATTATTGTTATTATCAGACCAAGGTGGTCAGACGCGAGAGCATTCCTTGCATAACCTTGCCCTACGTTTGTAGGGTTCTGTGCCACAGGACTTTTCTAAAGGTGGGGTAGAACCATTTTTGTTCTTTCAATGCGTTTGATTATTATTATAACATTCAGTGAGTGTATCATTAGTGCGTGCACTATTTGTTAATTCAATCAAATCTTCAGAGGGAGTAACATAAATATATGCTGTATGTGTAAATAATATCAAACTTTCTTCGAAAATGACATTAATATGTGTTGTATACATCAGTTTAAGTAATATTAGATTAGAACTGTATATGTTGAGACAAAATTAAGAACAAAATTAAACATTTATTTTTTTAAGGTAAAAGTGTGAAGGGATATGTCTTGCTCGCCACATGTATCCCTTACATCCAGGCGTCTATGCTATGGTCATTAGTCCCGTAATTGTAGGGCATGTTTTAAATCAAGGGATGTGGCGGTGTTCTTCCTCCGCTGGATGGTGAGATCCGGTGCCGATCTACACGTCGGCTTGAAGAGTTTCCCCCATCAGTGGGAGACCAGAAACCCGGACAAGCTCCAGACTCTCTACTGGTCTCCGGACATTGTGGTAGTATATTTCATGTACTTACGTGAGTATGTGTAAGGGGTGAGAATAGCACAAGGAAGAAGGAGGATAGATTTCGCGCGGTCCGTTGCCAGTTTGTTACGGTACTGCTCCGGAATTCGCCAGTGTTAATAGCAGAAACTACGGATCAGAGCACCCGGACACTAGAATTAACCTCCATACTGTGCCGGCATTCTACCTAAGTAGTGTCTCCTACCACTGTCGAGTCTTGAACTCGCGGATCTTCCGGACAGAGGCACTGCAGTGACAGCAGTTGAGGCCTTGAGGCCCCTCAGCCATTGCAAATCTAGAATTAGAGAATGGTGGATGACTCTTTGATCGATTTTGGAACTTGTGAAGAAAACAGATCGGCCTTAGGTTACTTTTCTCGTTTACCAAGTCGCTAAGCCTTCTTTCTTCGAAGATTCTGTATGTGGGAGGGTAGTGCACAATGAGACTGGGTACATAACGAGAAAAAAGGTTGAAAATTTGTAAATTAAATGGGTACAGTAATTGTAGTAACACTGGTAGTTAGCATTTTAGGTTGTCTTCCCGCACATGTAATTGCATCGTGCTATTGTAGTTGCATGTGCAAAATTGAAAAATGTCATATTTGAAGGAGTGGAAATTTTCTGTAATAGTACGTAGTCTTACTAAAATAGTGTATATATCTGAACATTGCTATATTGAGCTTCAGTGTGGACTAACTATAGAAAGTACACTCAGTTATTTAATCAATTGGCTTTAAAATTAAGTATTAGTTGTTGTGGACTACGGAAGGAAAGCTGGTTGATTGATATTCAACTTAAACTCCAGTGGTACACACTGAGTCACTACACCAAAATACACTCTAAGATGCTTATACACTCAGCTGTCAACTTAACTGATGTAGTGATAATATTCCCGATATGGTAAAAAGAGACATTCTAAAGATTTTCAGGAATCATAATTTTTCTTGTTCAGCTTGGGAATCTTGACTTTCGCTGAAACGGAAATATATACACAATTTTTGTTTTCAAATATTTTTCTGAACTTCAAAATTTATGCAATGTTTAGAAACATTATGATTTTAAAAGTGTACTCGCAGGTTTTTTTTAGTGAAGTAGAGTAAGTTTAGTACGTAGTATTAAATAAAAATATTAAGCAAAAATACTATTAATTTTTCTTTTCTAAATAGTGCTGTTCATACAAATTAAATATTATACTCCATGTCTGTGTATTAATCCTATAAAAAATATGTCTCATTGCATACTATGTCTTGTGTCAGAGCAGATTATGTATTCGTCGGATTCCATTAATATAAACGAGAAATGCACCTTCAGGATGATCAAGGTGGTAGCATTTACTTTGTACAAATGGCATACAAGAACTGTTGTGTTGGATGAATTCAGTGTAATTTTTAGACGAAAATACAGTACAAAATTAAACAAAAGTTAATGTTTGGAAACAAAAATTAACCAATCAATTTTCTCATCATTTTAGTGTTCAGAGAGACAGAAAACGTAGTGAAATTGTATTATTGATCCTATTACAATTACAAATAATAATGCATGTTCATCAGAGTCACAGAAAAATGGGTTAATTTTATCCGTTTTGACATATTCCTTTTTAGCGTTAAGTTAAAATAACGCAAGTTACAAAAATAAAGCTCTTTCTTCACTTATGAAAAATGATTTGAATGATGAATTTTTATGATGAAATTTGAAAATTATTTCAAATTATGTCTTTCGATTTCTGCCACCAGATCGAAAAAATAAACTATTGAAATAGAGGAAACGAAATATACTTTTTTTCGTAGATCCAACATTTAAAACTCTGTTTAAAATTATGAATAGACATATCGCCAACGAAGCGTGATTAGCAACATTTACAAACTCGAAATTTTCAATCTTCTGTAACAGAAAACTTATTAATATATAGTACATCAGCAAATGAACTACAGAGTTTATTTTACTTTCGCGCTACCGACTACCCAGAATGGAGAAAGTTACGAAGTGCTGAAGGAAAAACAAAGAATACCCAACAGAAAAACTTATTACAGGGCCCTGGCATCCTCTAACGGGAACTGTTGCCAGAGTGCATATTTTGTGGGTCCATGATACTGAAAAATCGGTAGACGGCAAAACATCAGTCTGTCCGTCTATGAACAACGCTAGCGGTTAAACCGTTCAGCCGATTTTCTCCAAAATTGATATTCTTCGATCTGTCTGCTCCTTGAATTGGAAACCGATATTTAAATTTTAGGAGGTACTTTACATGAAGCCCATGGAACATTTTCAATATTTTCAAAAAAAATGGTAGGAAATGTTTTGATTAAATTTTGTTGTTGGATAGTGTTAAACACATTTAAGAGAATGGTGTAGAACTCTGTTTCGTTAACATGCCTGATTTTTCGAAAATTGCAAGAGTTCAATTTTCTTTCGGCGTCTTCCTACAACTAAAATATTGAAGATAGGAAATTTTCCGTAATGAAATCTGTTCTTTAAAGAGACATTTTGAAAAAAGGTCACATAAAATTTCTCAATAAATTTCGAGTATTTTCCCCGGGTGAAATATAAGCAATTTTTAATTTTGTTTAATCATTTTTTTGCTCAAAAATGGCATCAAAGTTTCTGATTAAATTTTGATCGTTGGCGTAAAGGACGCTTAAGAGAATGGCGCAGATATCGTATTCGTTGAAATCCCTAAATTTTCGAAAATTGCAAAAATTCAAAATTATTTCGGAGTCTTCCTACAACTATAATTATAGAGAACATTTTTTCATAACAAATGTGTTCATCAAAAACAGAACTTCAAATAAGGTCATGCTCAATTTTTCGATAATATGACTACTTTTGTGTAATTTGGCGTCAAACAGGCAATTTCTAAATTTTAAACGATTATTTTCTCAGAAACGGTTAATTTTGTTTTTGCTTTTTTCATGTATGTAGCAAAGAACGGTAAAGAAAGTGGTGCTGAATCCATTTTCATTGCACTCTCTATATTTTCGACAGTTGGGGAAAATTTTGAAATGTTAAATTCGAATTTCGCTTGCGTTTGAGGTGGTATCAATGTATAATCCCGTCGCGTTTTATAGAGTCAATTCATAACAACCTTAATTAAAACTAGCCCAATTAGTTTTTGTTGGACAAAAAATTACAAATTACAAAATTATAAAAATTTAAAAATTAAAATCGCAACAGTAAAATTTCAATTGTGGTACTTTTTGCTAAGTGAAATTTATTTTTTAAATCAGTTCTTTAAAAATGGCATGTACTTTTTTTAAATATGATTACTTTAGTGTAATTTTGCAAATTCTAATTTCCCCTGCTCATTTGCAAGTCTCAGGAAATATCAGTTTGGAATAACCATTACTAAGGAGGAAAACGTATTTACTATTTTAGCACCACTAATTTAGTAGAAAATGTAGCAACCCATAACTCTTTGACTTTTGTCTTGAAGTTTGACTGAATTGAGAAACTCTGAACTTTTGTTTCTTAAACATCAGCCAATTGCATTTTTCATTGGTGCACGCAATTCCTTAATTGAAATTTGAAATCGTTTTTCAGTAGTTTACTACTAATTTGATATTACAAAAGCAATTTAATACATCTAAAATCGTGCCAATTTGTTTGTCTTTTGTTTTCTTATACAAATATTCGTGTCCGAAGCAGAGAAAATTGCTGCTCATTAGCTGTGTAAATCAGCTCTAGGGTCAATGATTCATATCTCAAACTCCGAAGTTTTTCGTGCTTGTGGTAAGTTTCATTGATGCATTGAGCAAACACTGAGATGATTCCTTATTTTGTTCTTGACATAAATTTAGCCTCACTGTCTGTGCACGGTTTTTGATATCTGTTGGCAATCTTTATATTCAAAAAACCGTTCTCCATTCTCTCGCGGCAGGGTGATTCCTTCTCCAAAACACTGGAGATAAGACTAAAATCTGTACACCAGAGCGAATAGTTTATCAATTTTTGCCAAAGCACAGATTGAGGTATTCATAATCCAACTTAAAATGTATGCGACATAGTACAGAGATCCCAGAGCACAAGAAAAAATGAACAATTTTATTTCTTGCCGTAGCAAGTCACATATTTTAAAGTTAAATATTTTTTTATCGATTCCAATGGACGAGGGGATATCTTGTACGTTGACCAGGAAGAGAATATGCCCAAAAATCACACTCTGTGGGACCCTTTGCTCAATTGCCAAAGAATTGTAAAGATAAGTAATATTCTTTCATGTTAGTACGGTTGATTGATTGATCGATTTTTCGTGCTTCCGGGCGCGTCAACGGCTTTGGTCATTAGTCCCGTAAGTGATGTGCATGTTTTTTCACGGCGGTGATCTTCCCCTGCTGGATGACGAGATCCGGCGCAGACCTAACGACGCCTAGCGGGGTTCCCCCTAACCAGGACTCTCCCACTAGCGGGGCACCGCCCCAGTCGAGACAAGCTCTAAGCTCCCGACCGGTCTCCCGGAATATGTAGTAATGTAGTGCATCTTAGTGTAAGAATGTGTGTAAGGGGAAAGGATAGAACAAGGAAGAGCAAGGACAGATCGCGCGCGGTCCATGGCCCGTTTGGTATGGTAGTGCTCCGGCCACGGAAAACTACCGATCAGAGCAGTCGGCCGCTAGAATTCTCCTCCAGAAAGCGACTGAATTCAACCTAGCTGAATAGTGTCGATAATCCTGCCGTCGTCAGAACTCGAACCTAGGACCTCCCGGTCAGAGGTGCTGCAATGACATCAGTTGATGCACTGAGCTAGAAACAAGTTTCCGTTGAGTAATCTGAGTGTATGGGATTAGGGAGCAGGAAACTACTCTATATACTTTAAATTGCAGTCAGAATCATTGGTCAAAACTTTCTTCTCTATTTCGTATGAAAAAATGTTTCCCTATTTGACACGAGTAGTATCTTGATGCCACTATCTCGCAGAAATTTCGAATGGATAGTGAAAAAATAATCCTATTTGCATCGTTTTTTTTTCATTTAAAATCAGTGCCAGTTCGGTCCAAGTGATATTAATCTCGTTGAATCCAGCGAGTAATACACCAGCGATGTCAGCTTAAGAACATATTTTAATTTATTAAAATATATTGCCTCCATTTGTGCTGTTAAAATTAAATGTTCAGCCGTGTTTGGTCATAATTTAATCTACATTACTTTCTCGCACTTCTATGTACGAGTATCGAAGAAAGAATTGTAATACTGCAGTCAGAAAATGTAATTTTTGTTAACAAAATATTCACTCCGATGTAACAAAATCTATCCAAGGGTAAATCAGCAAAAAACTTGGCCTCTTATCCTTCACCATGTCCTTCGTGAATAAATATTTCCTGGCGCGACAACATGGAGAACGATACTTTGAATAGCTATTTCTCACTGAATTCTAGAAGACGTGCACAGACAATAAAGTCACATTTATATCCAAAAGCAAAACAGGGGCCATCTCAGCGTTTGCTCAAAGGATCAGGGAAACTCGACGAAAAAACTCATCGAGATGGGGTCATTCACCCAGAACCCGTTCATTGGAATTTAACCTCAGTTGATATTGCTGGGTCGGCCTTGCTCATTTTGTGTTGCCATAAACCTGAAACGGATATTTTGATATTTGGGAGTAATTTACATGACGACTCGTCAACATTTTCAAAATTGTGTCAAATATGGCTCTTAATTTTTTAAACTTTTTTCTGGAGTAGAGCAAAGTATGTATATAAAAATGGCAGAGGTTCTATTTTCGTTTAAATCACCGGATTTGGGAAAATATCTGCATGAAAACTGTACCTTGTAAAAGTGTACATTAAAAAAGTAATCTCTCTACTACACTCTAATAATATTGAGGAAAATTACTTTTCTTAATGAATTATGTTTTTTAAAGTTAGATCATGCAACATTTTCTGAAAATATGAGTAGTTATCGCGTAATTTGTAGGTGAAATACTGACAACTTTTAAAAATTCTGCAAGCAATATTCCTGCGAACTTGCAAACTTCCTTTCAAACGTTTCTTAGCTATCTTTAAAAAAAACTTTCTTAAAACCTCTGAATTTTCGAATATTTCAACTGTTCAACTTTATTTTTGAAGGTATTTTTACATTGTTCAGTTTTCGTCGAGCTTCTCATACAGAAACTACCCCAAACTAGAAGTATAAAAATCCCAAATAGCTCACACGCTCTGCGCGTGTTGCCACTAAATGTCGAAAAGGGCTCTGGGGGCACACAATGAATTACCGAATTGTTCATAGAGAGAAATGTCTCAGGGCATCAACTGATGTAACTGCAGTCCCTCTAACCGGGACATCCTAGATTCGAGTCCTGACAGTTACAAGATTCTCGACACTAGCTTGTCAGCTAGGTCGAGTTCAGTCGCTGTCTGAGCGAGCATTCTAGCGGGCGTTTGCTCAGATCTGTAGTTTTCCCTGGTTTCTCAGATCAACAAAAGCCGAATGCCGGAGCAGTACCCTAACAAAGGGACCACTCGCGATTTCTTACTTCCTTCTTCTTACTTATCCTATCCCCATCCTTTACTTACACACATACTTACATACACACACTACCAGGCATGTCCGGAGTCCTGTCGTTAGCTTGTCTCGGCTAGGGCGGTGCGCGCTGGTGTATGATATCCGGTTAGAAAGCCGAATTGGACGGCGCCGCTCTTGAGGGGGAAGATCACCACCACCACCTCTCCTGATGAAAACTTGCACTAAATTTACGGGACCAATGACCTTAACAATTTACGGTGCCAATGACCTTGACGCGCCCAGATTCACTAATCAATTAGTCAACTGAGATTTGCCATGTGCAATAAAGACGTAATAAATTCAATACGAGGCGAATGCCGGAGCAGTATCCTAACAAACGGGCCACGGACCGCGCACGACCTCTCTACCTCTTCCTAGTCCTATCCTCATCCCTTACACACACTTACACTAACATGTACTACACTACCACACATCCCGGGAGACCTTAGAGCTTGACCCGGTTTGGTCGGTACATCGCTGGTAGGAGATACCTGGTTCCGGAAAACCCCAACGTCGACGGTAGGTCGGTGCGGGATCTCGCCGCCTAGCGGGGGAAGAACGCCGCCGCCTACCAAGAAAAACATGCATTACTCTTATGGGATTAATGACCTTAGTTGACGCCCCCGAAATCACTAGCAAGAAGCAATCAATCAACGGAATTGCGCCGCCTGAGTATTACCCGATCAAGCGAAGTGTAGGACTGAAGAAAGACCGGCGCATCTGGGAACTAACGACGGAGACAGTTGCTTCGCACGTTAGCGCGGGGGCGGTAGAGTCTGGTGCATTCGTGTTCATGTCCCAAAGTAAAAAAACGTTCTTGCATAACCTTTGCTAGTTAAACAGCTCAATTAGCTTTTCTTCAGATAAGTGTCCTTAAAAACATTTCCATACATTGTATTTTATGGGAATGTGGACGTTAAAAAAATATTCCTGGATGTTTTTCATTCATTCAAATATTATTATGTACTCATATTGTAGAATGTTTTGTGTAGCATAACTGGAATATGTAATTGGTTAATTTTAGGGACTCAAAACACTTCAATTCTTCATATCGTTATCAATATTTTTCGAACGCGTCTGCATTTGCCCATGGTTATAAATGGTTTATCACGGGTATTGTTCAACATCAGATGGCATTAGAAAATGGCAATGTATATGTTTTCGGACATTGGTCTAGATCAGTGCGTCGGTTTTCATTTGCATTGACTATACCAATAAATCCGTCTCTTTCTCTACGAAACAATATGAAGCGCAGTGCTGCCCTCGTCGCCAGTCCTACACTCTGCGTGGTCGGATTCTACATTCAGGTCGCGGGATTTGTGCACGTGCATTCTGAGTTACTTCCTTAAATATGAATGAAAAAATGGAAAGACCCTCTTCGTTGCCACTACTAGCATTGTTGTTGCTGCGAAGGCATTCGAGAGTGCGCAGAACAACCGTTTCGAATGTAGCAAGAATTGGCTGCAAAAGTGAGATTCAATCACATTTGCAAGATCACATTGGCAGTAAAATAAACTCACCAGAAAATCCGAGACCTCGAATCCGCCACGCCAGTACACAAATCTCACAAATCGCACCTAATCTAACCACAGACATGAATAGGATGCCGCCGTAAACAAATCCGATCATGAAAGATTCTACCGCTAGTATCTATACTCAAACTGTAGGTTTTCTGTATGGAAAAAAGAGAGAGAGAGGGAGAGAGAGAGAGAGAGACAGGGTGTACGTTTTCTGTACGTCCAATCTGCACGAAAACTGAACTATGTAAAAGCTCTTTACTCCGGGAAGGTTATTTCTGACTCGGAGTAGTGTTTATATTAATTGCTTGCTAAACCTAAGTATCAGAGTGCGAGAACTTGACTGCACATTAGAAAGACTTTCTGCATCTTCAAGTAACATTGTATTATTTTGTAAACGTTATAAATGGAATAAATTACGTGGTTTTAGAACACTATTACTTCTTTTTAGTCAAATTCGCTTGAAAATCATCTACAAATATTACCTGCATCCTTTGCGTACCTCCAGTTGGTATACGCATTTTAAGGTGGGTACTCTTATTGTTTAACAAAATTTCTGAAAGTTGTTCTGCAGACGTTCAGGAAGTCACCTGTTGACTAACAATGCTTGAAGGTCGAGGATGAGGGAATAGATCATGAAGGCAAATGAAGTTCCACACAATTTGACAGAACGTTTATATTTTACGATAACAAAGTGTACAGTACATATTATAATACTGTTCAGGTGAGTTATATTACAGTTGAGATAACACAGCGAGTCATATGAAGCGTGATGCCGAGCTGAGACGCGGGCCCTTGTCGACGCGCAGAACAGGAGGGGGGTACAAGAGCGGGGGGCGCTGGGCACCACAGCAGCATCTAGGGCTATCTAAGATACATATCGATTTACCGTTAACATCGATGTTTTAGGAAATAATGAAGAGACTTACAATTGTCTATTTTCCGCGTCACGTATTTATCTCATCTACAATGAGAGAGACGTGGACACAAATTTGGCGCAACACTGCGTTTAAAATTCTTGAAGAAAACGAGCATCTTTTTTATGAATATATCGATATTACGAATGTGTTTTCAATTTCTATCCTACTTGTATAACAGGACAGCCATTTTTGTGCCAATACAATGGCATTTGCACAATTCAGTACTTTATTTCGTATACAACATTTTACACTCTTACGGTGCGAGGCGGCAACCCGACAGATTACATCGATGTTGGAAAAAGTTCCAGGCCAAACGAGATAACGATGTTCTATTTCATTCGATTCCATTTTGGGGTTCTGCCGAACGTATCAGGGAAAAAGCGGCAGTTATAAAAAATGCAAACGACAGTCGTCATATTGCCGGACGTATTCTAATTTCCAGGAACGTCATTCATTAGATTTTTAACGAGTGTCCGTTTCTTCACAACAATGATACAGCTGAATGCCAAAACTCAGTATCTTTTTGATAATACAGAGAAACTAATTCACGAATTAAGGGAACAATGATATATTTTTTAACCATAATGAAAAAGGCGAAAAATGTCACTTGGCATTTCGTTTAGTTTTTCAAATTAGCCTTGTTTGTAAACAATTTTAAATACATGGAATATTCTACTGGGTTATGTGTTCTAACACATCGAAACAAACATAATTTACATTGACTTGTATATGATTAATTTTCGTGGCAGATTATATCTAATCTTCTAATGCCTACAGTTGACAGCGCAAAACACTAGTGTTGTTTGACACACGAAATGAAAACAAAAACACACGCAATATCACGAAGACATAAACAGTCACAAACATTCGGTCAGGTCATTAAGCAGGGATGCTGCGAAGGTGTTTAGAAACGTTTTTTCGAACATTTACTGGCATTTCGGGTATTTCAAGGCTATTCTTCTTTGGCTCCCGACTGAGCTAGTCGAAATGGCAGGCAGGTGGAGCAGATGACCACTCGGCCGCAGGAATTGGAATCTACTCAGTGGTAGGACAAGACTTCGCAGGAGGAGCTCGCCCGTTTTAGCTCGAAACGGCAACCAGCCAATGAGTCCAGAATAGCCATCGCATTCAGAACAAACATTATATTTGATTTATACTTTGAACCATGTAATTTTACATATTCTGCGATTTCGAATGTTGAAACATTTATTGAATTATCAGTGATGTGATCAGAAAGACTGCGAACAACTAGCGACGATTCACTTCGTGCTCGTGTTTCGATCGGTCCTTTGTCGGTTCCATTTTCTTTCAATGGTTTTGGGTCATTCAGGGGAATTTTGTTGAGTATTTCACGGTTCACACTCCAATTTTGTCGAGAAAATTATATACATTTGGGCATGGGAGTCACCTCCAGAACAGAAATGTTGCTGTTTGAAACGCACGTGTATGACATCTAACAGAAAGATAGGAAGCACTCGAGCTTTCACAGCGTGCCGTGCCCTGTACAGTCGCATCGTCACCTGGTCAGTCAGGGAGGGATCACCATAGCCACACCGCTCGACGCTTCACCTGGAGACGAAAGACACGGCAGTTCACACCACCGAGAAGATTCGGACTGGTGTTCATTTCCTATTCTTTTCTGTTGTTGGAAGTCTTAGCAGCACTTCCGCCGCAGCGCCTCCGCTTGCGGAAGCAGCGTGCGGGGCGGGGAACGCGCGTACGTTGGCTCACATGTGTGCCAGGGCTGCGCACCGGGATAGAGCAAGCAGCGTCGGCCTAGGCGGTGGGGATGGGGGGAGGGCGAGGCGAGGCGAGGCAAACTCCAGGAGTCTCTACTGCCTCTGATATCTCGCCAAGCAACGCACACCCTCCGTCACCGTCCCTTGGGCTGCATTCTCCCCTCTGATTCTGCGATGCCATCACCAACACCGTAAGGGACTGATCGAGCTCCATATTCGACGCAACTTCTTGTTATTTCGTGCAATGGATTTTTTCAATGGGTTCATGAGCTATCTGATAAGTCAGTACCTGATACCTAGCTTAAATACGCGTTTTATTGCTATCTCAACAGAAGTGTTTAAATTCTCACATTGAAAAAAGAAACAGCTTCTGAAAAAAACGAAAAAGTCCATTCAATTTCAGTATGTTGATCAAAAAATTCTCAAGAAAAAGAGACTTGATTGCAACTTTTGTTAAAATAAGTTTGATCTAGATTTCATGTAATGATCAGACTATTCAACTGAATTTTTTGTCGTTGAAGCTCATATTAAATTTCTGCGTTCTAATATATGTTCTAACAGCGATATTGGAGCATTATTGTGCCATTCATGAAGGGATCGATCGTATCAAAGTGATTGCATCAAATCAGAGATGAGGATGTCACTGTCAAAGGGCATACACGTTCGGAATACATGTCAGTTCTAGCGGTTCAGGTTTGAACGTCTCAAAGGCGCCCACAGACGCCCTGTTCTTTCATGTGCACCGCAGCCCGTTGCCAAGGGAACATCGTTGATCAACGCAACTACCCAGTAGAGGACTGCGCTCACAGACGTTCAGAATACAAACATTCATGAACGTCTGTTCTGGGACAAAATCCGAAGAGTAATTTTGTTGGTGACCTGCCGGGTAGTGGCTACAGACGCTCGTCTTTACTCTGACGGGTAAATCGGTAGAGATAACCCGAACATATCCCGAACGTGTATGAGCCGCTTAGGCTCATCCACACGGAGAATCTTGTGCGCTGCACCAGTCCTTCCGCACTGGCCGGCAACTGCCCGCAGCAGCGCCGCGGCACACGGGGGCGGGGGCGGGGCGGGGCGGGGCGGGTCCGGCCCGCAATCTTTGGCTTCTCGAGGGGGTGCGGGTGGCTGCATTACGCCACCTCCAGGTCAGACGACTCGTCCGCGTCGTCGTCGAGCCGCAGGGGCTGCTGCGGGGCGGGTGCGCGGCGAGGTGGGTGGGCGTGGCGCGGCCGCTGGCCGCTCCGGCGCCGCTGTCCGCGCCGCCGCCGCCGCGTGCTCCTCCTGCAGCTTGCGCAGCCGCTCCTGCTCCTCGCGCTTCTGCTTGCGCCACTTGGCGCGCCGGTTCTTGAACCACACCTGCGCACACACAACGCCCCGCGCCGTCAGCGCCCGCTCGCCCGCCTCGCGCGCGCGCCGGCACAACACAAGGCAAAACTCAAAACGGAATGAAGCGAGATTAAAAACAATACACATCTTTAACACTTTGTAAATTCCAAAGTAGAAATAAAAGTAGCTTCCCCATTGAATTTAATTATTATGATCTATTCTAGCAACTTTTTGAAAAATTATTCCGATCTCACTCAAAATGACTGGAAAAATAATATTTTACCGAGAATTGTAAAGCATTATTTACAGTTTAATTTTGAAGAAGAGACTTATTTAAATACAAATAGAAACATGTTTAATAACGTAGTTCTAGGAGGATATCGAAAATTGTTTTACACATTTGCAATCCATTAAAATTTTTTTTTACTGAGATTGCACCTACGCAATTTTGTGTCTCCACTTTGCTAAAGTCGACCAAAATTCTTCAAAAAAACTGATGCCATTTTCAACTAAATGTTCTAGAGGCTTCATATGAAGAATCTTCAAAATCAAAAGACACGTTTCTAATTCATAGGGACAAAACAATAAGTATATTTATCTGCCAAAATCAATTTCGGTGAAAATCCTGTGTACGATTTAGGGTATAGTGTTGTTCACACACACACAGACAGACTATTACGAACATTTGCGAATAAAATAAATAGTGTGAAGATACTATGTAACAAAAACGCCCCTTCAAGGATTGTAAAGGCGTACATGTTTGACGTGTGAAGGAAGAGCTGCTTGGCATGAATTGCTGGCAGCGTGTAATCCGCTGCTCCATTGGAATACCCGTTCTCGTGTTTCTCCGGCAGAGCAGCAGAGGAACCGATTTAAAAATAATAAAACCTCACTTTAAAATTTAAACCGAGACCGTTAATGCTTTTATATTTTAACAAAAAAGAACACGTAACTTTTTACATAATATTATGAAACCATAACTCTAATAATTTTAACGGTTCGTTTGAATGAAAAGTCGCGAGCGTAAAGTTTTTTTTAATTTTTACAAAAAATCATTTTTATTATTTTTTAAAATATACTAGATATGCGGGCCGAAGTTTTGACTGCAAAATGCTGTATGCCTTGTAGCCTCATGCAATTTTAATTACAGACTTTAATGAGTGGTCGGGGAAAGAATAACATTGCGTGCAGCTTCTGAATCCAGCACTCTCGCACGCCTGTCCGTCGCGCCTCCCCCTCCTCCCCCCCGCTCGCGGTCCAAGCTTCCCGTCTTCTCCCCTAACTATTTCCCCCGTATCCCCCCCCCCGGGCTCTCCGTCTGTCCGCCCCAACCTATTTCCCCCATTTCCCCGTTCTCTGCCAGCTCCCCCGTCTCTCAGTCTGTTCCCACCCTATCCTATCCATTTCTGCAGCATGCCCAGTGAGCTCCTGCGGCTCCCAGCGTTGCCCGGGCCACCTCCCCGCTGTAGCTGTGTTCCTCGCATCCCCGCTCATGTCCCCTTGACGTCGTTCCTGTGACTCCCCGCCATGCCCTCAACCCCGCATCTGCGCCCGTTACCAACACCTACCTCTTATAGTTGTTTCTCAACTTGTTCTGAACTCTCGTCCCCGACGCCTAACGGATCATGCGGAACACAAAATTGTCCCTCAGCCTTTTTCTACGCTCTCTTCCTCTCCCGCCGCCTTCTCCGACCTTCACTGTCGTCTCAATCTGTCCCTGTCCTCATTCCCTTGCGCATCCCCGCCGACAGCCGGCCCTATGTCCCTCGTCGTCATTCTTGTCTCTTCCCGCCCCGCTCTCTTCTCCGCACCTGCGTCTTTTGTCCACTAAGTCAACGCTTGCTGCTGTATCCTCGATCCTGCCTCGTCCCCGCCTCCTGCCGTTCTACGGCTGTCGCCCTCGTTTTGATGTTTCCCCGCGTCTCTCCCTCCTTCCTTCCCTTGCCTTGCCCTTGAGCGGAGCCCCTTCCCGCCCTCGCCCTCACCCTGCAACTCTGCCCTCGGCAACTGCTCACGCCTACTCCTAGCTTTTCTCTCCCTACGTTCTCCGTGATACTCGAGCCTCGGCAACATGACGTCGCTCTTGAAGGTGTTTGAGCTTCTAACGAAGACTTGTCTGTAGCCCGTTTCTTCCTCGTCGTTGTCCCCCATGCCGCTACATCCCAGCATCAGTCGGAGCCAACAATTCGGATCAGTTGCGATACAGGATCGTACTCACGGACAAGCCGCGCTCGCGAGCCTGGCTTGTTCCAGTTATAAATCTGTCACCGCCACATTATTCCTATGAATATGAACAATGGAACTGGTAGCTGTGGCGTCAGATTTACTACAGTTGGGAGGCATGCTCGTCAAACGAGAATTACGCATGTGTGCTTGGCTTCATGCTAATCCTCTGCCATGCCCATGTCGAGATGTGTTGGACGAGGGCCTACACTTACATATGTTGCGATAATTGAATCGACACTGTATTGGATATCAGTTTCAACTATGTCGTTACAAATACATCGAAATTATCGAACCTATGTTTTCATGCGTTTAATGTCAGAGTACCGTTTCACTATATTTCAAAAATTAAAATAAAAGATGTTTAAGTATTTTTGAAATAATTTTCAAAATTTCTATATTACTAATTCCGCACAGCAATTGGAAGTAAACTCTACCGCCTCCGGCCATGTGAGAGGCGTCTGTAGTTTTTTAGATACCCAGGAACTCGGGAGAAAAGCGATTAAAAGGCTTCGATCTTAACTGAAAAATGTAAATATTTCACTTATTCTCATGCTTCAAGTACCGAACTAAAGCTCATATTAAATGCGTCACTACTTCTGATAATGACGTATTGTGACAGTCCAAGAGGCCGCCCACCATTCAATTTTTCCTATTAAAATGTTTGTTAGGTTTTTTTTAGAGAACAGCATTTTTTAGGTAAGTCATGCACTGACGTACTGTATACATTGTTACTTCAGTATTCATAAAGATTGTTTTTGTTAAAATATTTAATTTATTGCAGTTATACGAATGCTATTTCTTCTTGAGTAGTATGCGTTCTATTTTTGGAAAACAATATTGAGTGATTTTATTCAAGCAGGATTTTACTGTTGCAGGTCACTAGATTGTAATATATGAGAGTCATCATTTACATTTGAGGCGTTCAGTTGTAAATATTGATATCTGACATTCTGAGCGAAATCGAGAACGTTGGCTTGAATGAAGGAGAGTCAGTAGCTATCTTCAACGTAGCTTCCAGAAAAAGCCAACAAATGTCCGCGATAGTTCACTCATACGTTCTGGTTTCCGAAGCTCGAATACTATAAACATGAATATCACAGATTTTTCTACCAAAGTGAAAAAAAGAAATATCATTATTCACACCCGAACGCCATATTTATAACCTACAAAAAACTTATATTTTACCTATGCAATAACGCGGAAAATTTTTTTTTTGTGGCAAAACTACAGGGTAACTACATAAAGTGGGAAATTTAGAAGTAAGAAAGCTCTCGAATTGTGAACAAGATTGGAAAATACGGCCGTTTAATACGGTAGCGATCAAGAGTTTTTACACAGCATTTTTTATCGATAACTCTAAATAATTAATTCAGCCGTGTAGTTTATAGCAAATATGGAACACAAGAGTTTCGAAACTGTTTGCGTGGAAAGTATCACAATTACCTTTTCGTTGCTGGATTCATTCCATATGTACCCCATTGCTCCCAATGTGCCCTGCACTTGTCCGCCATCAGCCTCCAGCCCCACATCTGCCATCCCCTTCCACCCAACAGACCCTCCACCCCTCCACTCCCCCATCCCCAACATCCGGCACAGCTGCAGATTGACCAACTAATATTTTTATTGCCACACCGTTATAAAATCACAAGCCCTTTTCATGATTGTTATAAATGCAATCACGGTGTAATTATGAAATAATATGTAGCGTGCTTTTATCGTGAACCGTCGCATAGAAGGGGGAAGTGGATGGCACCACGGGCATATTTGTTTTCTATTTAATTAGTAATAAACAAATAAAAATTATTACAATTTCACGTGTGCGTGAATACAGTCAATAGAAGGCCGCTCGTGGAACAAAATGGGTGCTCTCCTCTTTATTAGCGTAGCTCCGCTCCGACGCACTTCCCCGTACGTTCCCCCACTTTCCCCGGCTCGCGTCCCCGGCCCCGCCCCCGTCTCCACGCCCGCACTTCCCGAGCAGGGGTTGTGAACGCGCGGGGGCGGGGCGGAGCGAAGCGAAGCGGGGAGGGGCCGGGCCGAACTCTCAAATGCACCTCCTAATCGGCGCGGAAGCGACCTTCCAGCTCGCCTTCCAGCTCGCGGGACGCTTATGTAGAGAGCAATTTAAAAAACATTATTAGAATAATTATTAATCAGTGCTTGTTTAAGTGTCGTTAATTTTTCAAATTTTTTTTTTTTTTTTTTTTAAAATTAATAGTGTTTTTTAATGATTCACTAAAAACACAAGGGATTTTATGTAATCATATTTCATTGACTATCAAACATTTCAGCTACATTTATATGTTTTCATCATATAATAGCGCGGTTTAATTGTATCATTCATTTTGGGAATTCTGATTTGGTGTTGCTGACGTTCTTATGAGAAGAAATAAAAGAGGTCATCTTCGCCAACATAATATGTTGGCGAAGATGCTCTTTTATTTCTTCTTGAATCATTCATCCCATCCTACATACAGCAATCGGGTAACTTGTGTGTTCGACAATTGCTCACGATTTTACCTCTTTCGCTCCACCATTAGGAGGAAGCAAGGTGTCTACTGGTGCGGATGTGATCATTGTTTTCCGGAATGTACTACTAAAACGTTGTAAGACGATTCTAAAACATTCTATCATTACGATTACATTTCTATTATTACATACAATTAAAGCTACTTTTGTTATAAATGAGCATTTTTGCAGGTGTTTAATACATTTTTTTTGAAAATAGAGACCATTTATCCAATGAATGGCAAATTATATTATTTCTCAATACACTGAGAAATGCTATCGCTGTATACACAGATGCGTCACATGCGCTTCTTTCGCTTCCCTGTATATTATTACTACATTTTTACTTGGAGATTCCTAGCTCATACGCAAAAAAGGATTATAAGTTTCAACCCGACATTAAGCGAATGTGAAATATTTACCGATGTATTATTTTATCCATTTATGTATTTACGAAGTAAAACCTGTTCATTAAACCATTAATTTTTTTTTTTGTTATCATGAACGTTCTTCGTAAATTATTGTTTATTTATTATTTAAATTATTCATTAGAAACATCAAGTTTTAATAAATCATAAATAGTTATGAATAATGTTTATTTACAAATATTGTAAATCAGTATTTTTGGTTGTGACAATATTCAAGAGTAGTGAAATTAAGCGTCAATATGAGAGGGAAAAAATGATAATACGAGTCAAACAATTTACTACACTATTTTTTCATGTCGGCATTGTAATTTTGGCCGATAATCGGTTCAGCAGTTTCGACTCAGGTGTGGAGGATATCGAAAGGAAAGATATAGATACTGTAGACATCTAAAATATCGCAACGTGCGTAGAGTGAATCGTAATAAGGCGCTTGAATTCACGGTCGAGTAGAATACTCCCGCGGGGCGGCCTGCACGCGCAAAGATGCCGCGCGGGTGGCGGGTGGCGGGCGGCGGGTGCGGGTGCGGGGACGGGCAAGCCAGGCGTTGTTTTGACAGCGCCGCCGGGTAGAGATGACAACGCGCTAATTAATACAAGCCCTTGACTTAAGTCGAGTGCGCATGCATATTGATGCGGACAATGGGCGCATTATTCTTCCGGGCGCCGGGCTCCCGGCTGAAAGCGTTCGGCGACACCAATTATTATGTAGATTGAGCGCGCTGAGGCGGCCGCGGCCACCGCACGCCCTCGCAGCCTCCCGACCTCTCCGCCCGCGCCCCCTCGCTTCTCACAGCCCACTGGCGTCGCTCCGCTCGCCGACGCCGCGAGGTCCCGCCCCCCTCCCTCACCTCCCTCGCGACCCTCCGCGCCCCTTCCTCTAGCACATCGCAGCGCGTGCACTGCTTGCCTTCTTTCGCGGCTCCCGCCCCGCCCCGCTCCGCCCCGCCCCGCCCCTCACCGCTCCGCCCCGCCCCGCTCCGCCCCGCTCCGCCCCGCCCCGCCCGCCCCGCCCCGCTACGCCCCGCCCGCTCCGCCCCGCTCCGCAGGTGAAGAGTCCCATCGCTGCTTATACTGAAGAAAGCACATCAACGATGACGTGATCAGCCTCGGCCGCTCCACAGCGCCACGGACATGTTGACTGATTGATTGATGTTACCGGACGCGCCGACTGCTACGGTCATTCATCCCGCGCAATGTGTTGACTGGGCGTACCGACTGTTACGGTCATTAATCCCGTGTAATGTAGTGAATGTTTAATCCCGGAAGACAGCGGTGTTCTCTCCCAACTGGATGTGAGATCTTGCGCCGACTTACACGTCGGCCAGCGACGAATTTCCCTTCTCGGTATCTCAGAGGAGCAACGCCCCCATCCGGAACGAGCTCTGAGCTTCCGACTGCTGCCGATACCCGAGCTAGTGAAGTACATGTAAGAGGACGTGTGAGGTGAGGACAAGGAAGGAAAGGAAAAGATTGCACTCCGTCCGTGGTCCGTTTGTTAAGGAACTACTCCCACATTCTACTGCTTTTGATTAGAGAAAGGACGGAAAACTACCGATCAGAGCAGTCGGCCACTAGGATTCTCTTCCAGAGAGCGGCTGAATTTGACCAAGCAACCAAGGTAAAGGATCGTGATAATATTGATACCTACGTATCGACACTTTTGGAATTAATACCAAAATTGCAGTATCTATACAGAAGAAACTATATTAATGATATTTCAGAAAAGGGTTGTTCCAGTGCTGTTTTAAATTCATGCGTTTCTTCATTCCCATGCATTTATATAAACACGGAATACTTAGTTGAGGCATATAAAAATATATTTATGTTATAATGACACTAACACATTTATCTTTGGTATTGTTTGTTTTTTCATCACTGAATATTCCCTTCCTTTCTTCTGATCGGTAAATGTGACTTCTGCCGCCCTGTTCGTCCTCCATTGAACATATATTTTTAACGGTTTTTTTACGTAAATAAATAAATTACAAATGAAGCGCTTGGGGCAGAAACATGAGAAAACGTCTACCAAAATCCAGAAATGAACAGGTAGGCTTGCTGTGCCAGGTCTGGCTAATGTTCCTTCTGAACAAACCTTTAATATGAATTCACACGCACGTCACTAGTGGCGTCCACGTCTTCCCTGAATCAACTTATCCATCTCCAACGTTTTCTCATTGGCAGACGTCTCCCCGAACGCACGGCAGTAATTCTGTTTTACATCAATGATGGAAGGCAGTCATTACAAATTTCTAATGTAAAGGACCTTGTGATATACTGCCTTGTGATATATTGCCTGCCGCAATAAAACTGTGCCCAGTCACCGACGACAGGGCTCATACTCGTTTGATGTACACGACAGGTTTACCCCCCCCACACACACACACACACTGTTTCACCTGATCGATTAAACATGAGTTTCTGTGTCACTACCTGCGGGAAGGGGGAGGGGACATTCTCCCGAATAAAATTAGCCCTACATCTGATACACATTTCCTTCAGGATACTTTTTCGTACCTAAACTTACTCTGAACGTACGTGCAAGTGGGAGATGTTCCTGGAACAGTCTTGTTAATCGTGTCATGGTGCAGCTCATTTCGCCTAGCATAAAATCCGGTAAACTCGTAAGGACAAAACTGAGCGTCAGAATTCGCTTTCGGAATTTTCGGAACATTAAATAAGAGCCGTGTAAACGTGGACGGATAAAACTGTTGTTTACCGAACGTGTATGGAACCTAACATACCTTAACATCCGAAAGGAATTTCTAGGGAGACTGTAGTCCCTACAGTATCCATCGCTAATTTTAAGCGAAGGAAGCGTACCCGAGGCGTAATTTTTCGCCCTAAGGCCCTTTGGCAAGACGGTAACCTCAATTGGAAAACTCGCCTCCCCTCTAATTCATCTTTTAAATAGGAAGGTAATTTCGAAGTGGGTCGATTTGGCCATAGTCACCGACAATGTAAGTTATATAGTACTATAATCTCCGGATTCCAGATATATTCTTTATTTCGCAGTCTTATAATACGAATCACAGCATTTCATAATAACAACTGAAACAATGGTTTCCAATATATATATATATATATATATATATATATATATATATATATATATGAAACAATCGAATGTACTACAAGTATTACTAAAAAATTAAATTTCTCTAAAATTGACTTGAGGTAGTTTTCTCGAAAACGGTGGCCGGCAAAAAATGAAAAGAGGCGCCGAACAACTGTTGACCTCAGCGGCTTATCATGTGGCCATCTGCGTACCACGCCCTCGCGTGCGGGCCGTTGGAGCCCTTCAGGCCCCCCACAGCACGGCAAACAGCGGGGCAGGGAGAGGGTTGCACTTCGCCTTCGCGCCCACCCGCCCGCCCCCACCTCGTCCCCCGCCGCCTCCCGCTCCTCGTCGGCCCGCCCGCCACCACAATGGTGGCCGACAAATTGGCTTTCGCGAGAGCCCGAGCAGATCGCGCGGTGATTTACTCGTTAGAGGCGACAATGGGCGCGTCAGTCGCAGGCGCTGCCGCCGCCGCTCGCCGAAATGCGATTGCCGCCCCCTCCCCCTGTCACCCGCCGCTGCTCTTTTCTGCGACCGCCTTCGCCTGCGCCGCCGCCCCCGTCGCCGCCGTCGGTCGCCGCTGCGAGTCGAATAATAAGCGGTTTTCTTCCAAATGGAGTTCGCTCCCTTTCCGCCACGACCCGCCGCCCGCCAGACACGGAACGGTTTTTAGTTTTACTGGGGTTACCGCCAACGACTTGCCAACTACATTGTTTCATGGTAAGGTTGGCCACGTATTCAATTTTTAAGAGTTCAATGAAAACATCACAGCAAACGCTAACTTTTAATGTTCAAATGTTCAACATCACAGTAAAGATTTGTTTCAGGATAGTTACAATATTGAAATTGATGATTCAAGACAATAAAGAAGAGTGCATTACATCGCGAGCAGTGGCGGCTCATATGAACGTTCACAAGAGCTCGTGCATCCCCAATTCAAGCACGTGTGATAAAACATTAAAATACTATTATTCACCGTCGTAAAATACATGATTTAATTACCACAAATTACCCACTCCCCTAATCAACAAACGCTAGTTACTTGTGTGAGTTAGAAGATCCGGCAGCTGCACTGCCGCGAGGGGAAACAGAGAGGCCTAAAAAGGGCAAACTCCTACAAAGGCGCGATTCAGTTCTATTCGGTGGACAAGCGTAGATCAATGACACGGTGCAAAGTCTTGATGATCTTGAAACGTTTACATGCATTTTTTTTTCTTTTCTGTTAAATTTATTCGTGTTAGCGAAGTTCATATAAAGTCTAATAGCCAATTCATCTGTTTTTGTTTTGTTTAGTGTGCTTTAAATCTTAAGTGAACAGTTAGTGGACAGGGAACAATGCGATTCTGTGATTGTTATATGTAGTACATTTTATTGACAGATAATGTGGTAAAAGAGATCTTTTCAAGAAATCTTAGCTGCGAAAAAAAAACTAAATCAAAAACTTGGAACCGCATTAACGTCCACTTAATATAGTGAAAGTAAAAAAAAACGAGAAATCAAGATTGTTCAATAGTAAACATGGCAGACAGACAGACGGACGTTAAAAAACACTTTTGTGGTATCAGGGGCCCCAAAACGTGTATTTCCATTGACATCTCGAAATCGATTTTCCGCAGTATTACATAACTTTCTCTAGACTAAGTATACACGTGTGTATAAGAGAAAGTAAAAAGTTGTCAGACCCACAGACCTTTCACGTGTTTCTCTCTGAATGTCGACGGACTGAATTCGAATATGGAGCAGAATTGCGCCAGCACCCTTCAGTTTTTTAAAAATTGAAAATGATAAATTCAATGGTGGTTTTTCGCGATTAAAGAAAACTGGAAGGCGGTGGCGCAATTGTGACTTCAGATTCCAATTCAGCGCCTCGCCATTCATAGAAAAACACGGATTAAGTATTGGGTCTGAACTTTTGAATTCTGCAGAGAATAATTCTACAAGACATCAAAATGTATCGGATGTCTTAGGGTCTGAGAACTTTTTTATTTTGTGCCTGTGTTATGAAGTAACGATGGAATGGGGGACATGGAAAACGGGAGAACATTTGCAAAACCTGTCAACACGTTTGGTCCATCATAAACTCCATACTTTTGTCGATATTTGAGTTTCGGTAGTTAGAGGTGGAAGGTCTAACCACATCACGGGACAGACTACTACATACTTTTTCGGGTTTACCCAAGAGTAGTCAACCTGCTTCAATTCTAATATTTATTGAGTTATTTTAATCACATTAAAAGTATTTCTTTTCTCAGACGTTAAAATATTAAATACGTCAAGATAGGTCAGTTTAAAAGTGTATAATGATATTCAAAAGAAACTAGCCTCTTCTTCCATGTTTACAATAATGTTCCCAACAGACTTTCCGGCTTATGCCGCTATTATTAAGAAACTTTAAGAATTAATGTTTTCATTCAGATTATCTTCGACATCTAAGATGATTCGATCGTCGATATGATGACTCAGTTCATTTCTTCGACTATCTGAAATTAGTATACGTGTTTTAGAGATACAAATTTTGAAAATCCTTTGTTATGTCAGCTGAATCTCTCTTTGAACTGCGCATCGAAGTTTTGGCAGAATTCCAAACATATTATGCACATATTTGTTAATCGCTGCCACATTTCCTTCGGTTACTAAGCAACAAATTTTCATCATCGGACATTGTTATTAACGTTGGTATGCTGTTATGAAGAAGAGAATTCCCTTTCCGGCACTGACCACACTGTTGGAAATTTCATAATCCCCTTTCTGAGACTTTGTAGTTTGATGGAAGTTCCTGCATAAAGGACCAGTCATTTATAATTTCGAGTTTTACACGAAATGAATTCCAGTGAGCTACACCTTATAAATTGCCCTTTGCGCTTTGGGACTCAAAATAGTATACAGGTTATTCTCAGATTTTTTCATTACGACTAGCGCTTCACACCGCTGTTCGCGATTAAAGCGTTCTGTACACTCAATTTTTACTTTCTCGTACATTCTTGGGAACACAGTACAGAGAAAATAAAGTAAGGCCGCCAAAAAATCTTTGGCGAGATGTTGACAGAAATACACTTTGAGAGCGTCACCGATACAGAAGAAGAGCTATTTATTTTTTTTAAACGTCTGTCCGTCTGTTTTGAAATCTAAAACGTTTTCATGAATAAATCTTTCCGAAATATTATACGAAATATTCTTTTTCGCATACGTACTACTTTTGTTAAAGTGCCAATAGTGGTGGCGGTAAGTAAGTAAGCGACGAGTTAGTCTGCTAATAGGAATAGCAGCTGTTCAAGTCCCAGGTAAAGTACAGCGTAAACATTAATTTGTCTTTACAGATTTTTCAGAGTGGAGAATTTTGAAACCTTAACTGTGAAGGCATAAACCAGCATTGATTTTACGTAACTGTTACTTGCTTATTGTTGATACAATATGGGGACAATGCGGAGGAGTCAGATTGATAGCCGGGGCGAGGGGTGTCGTCAAGCGAATTTCCCCGCGGGTGGAAACTCGCAACAGACGTTACGCTGCGACACACTTTTCCAACTTTGAAATGATAGCAATTAAAACCGAATTTTCGTATCCCCAAAGGAGCGAAAATTATGTTTCTTACACCGTTATCTACACGAAACTTTATTGGACGTACTACTCTTATAGGAGTTTCGGCAGAGGCCAGCCACCGCTCCCCCTCTGCGATTTGCCTCCCACGCGCTGCCGGCCTCCGTCGCCGACAATACACAACGGTTCCCCTGCGTCGCAGTTTTCGCAATTCGCCCTCTCCGTAAACGGTAAGCTGCTTACAGGTTTTCGATGGCAAGCAGGCGAAGCCCGTGCGTTGGCTTGTGTGGGTGGGTTACGAGAACGCGCGCGTGCTGTTCCAAAGGAAATATTTGTATTCAATTTCTAGCCCGCACTACAAACATGAAATATTTATTTTGTAACTTTAATCAACACAAATATTTTTCCGTTTCTAAGGACAGGGATCAGGTGCGCGCTTGTCTTTGTTGTTTCCGACGGCGGGGTCTTGCTTGCAAAAACACGCGCCGGCGGCGTCCGCCACCGCCCCTACTCGTCTCCCCTCCCTCCTTCCGCCGCCGTGCGCCTTGCGGACTCCGCCTCCGCTCAGCTTCCGCCGCCACCTCCGACAGGGTGACCACTCTTCACTGCGGACAAATTCCCCTCAAGTTTTTTGCTTTTCGACGATTTTTTTACTCTCTGTATTTATAATGTTATGTAATTCCGCAACAAATCGATGTCGTTTTTTTTACGTTAAAAATGTTAAGGAGTCATTGATACCAAAAAATTTTAAACGGATCAGTTCCTCCGCCCGTCATTCAAAAACGGCTGCAATTTTTTGTTTACGTTTTGTGTTGAGATTTAGCAACGCTCCCTTGTGAATATGGCATATATTTGATTTACTTTAAAACCCTAATTTTAGAAAATAAAAAAATTCAAAACCAGTCTTAACTTTAACATTGAGCTAGATATTTATTTCTTAATGAAATCTAATCTTCAATATAGGATTTTTGAATCATTTTTACCTTTTTTAAAGTAGTCGTTTTCACGTTACTGCCCCGTTTTCACAATTTATCAAAATAATTTCCAACAAATACGTGAACCTGATCCTGCCAAACATTAAGACTGGCAACACTCGCGGAGGCAGCTCTCGGGTCAATGAGGCGATCCCCCTCGTGAAATGATCCGTCGCTCATCCCGGACGACTTCGCACGACTTACAGATTATATTTAGTATTATAATATTACATCACACATAATGCAAGAGAGTGTGAACTATTGTAGAAACACAATTTGTTGCTTGTCACTAGAGATGCATCCAAATAGAAATAAAGATTGGATTTTATCGTATATGCTTATTATAAACAAGTTTCATTTGCGTCGGAAAGTCTAATAAAAATCTGCAATTTAACGATGATTTGTGTATGTTAATTCTCGATTATTAGACTCGCAGGGTCATTTTTATGGCTGAATGAATATCGAGCTCTGTGCGGTCACTGTAAAAATGGTGATCGTCTGTTATCGTTTTCCAATCTACACGCATGTGACTCTCTTCATTGTATCGCTCGCAACTTTGATGTTAGCTTTTGAATAAATTCGGGACCACCCGCATTTTAGTTATGATTGTGATACATTAATTTCTATTTTTCATCGCCACCAATTGGGATACTTTTAATTTGCTCGGCTTTGATACTATCGATGCGGAAAACATAATATAGAGATACAAAGGGAAACGAAAAATACTCCCACAATTCGAACATCCGTGAGCGAAATATGGGGAATGGCATATAACTCCATTCAATGCAAAAGTGGTTGCAGAAACGTATTCAGGTTTTTATGTGATATGAAAAGTATCATACAGCATAATTGTTTATCAAAATGTTACCAGCAGCTCCATTTAACGACTGATCAAATATCAAATTACCATGCAGTGTTTGTCTGCTTCGTTGAAAGAAAAATGAAATTATTTATTTTATGAGAAAATTTATTACGGTTGACGTTAATATAAATTATTTCTCTCAAATTTTTATTTAGAAAACTAATCACTTTGTCTGTTATGTTTAGAATAAAAAGGAAACATTGATTATTACTCCTTTTAACATTATTACTCAATTGAGAGAGAATTTCGTTGCATACTGAAAAATATTTTAAGAGATAATTTGCATCGAATATATAAAACAAATGGAAAATCCCCTTGAAAAAAAAGTTGTATTTCGTAAATGAAATGTATGCATAATCATTTCTCTTCAATGCATGAAATTAATTAATTGAATGCAAATTATACAGATTCATCAACCAGCGCGGGCCCATAAAAGAACAGCCGCTTGAGAATTGGAAATAAACGAGCGTGTAAATTGCATTAGCTCCCGTTGCGTCGTGGGCGAGAGGGTCGCGGTGGAGCGGAGGCTAATGGGCGAGATCCTTCACAAATGCGCCACGCTCTCCCTTGATCGCCCAACGGGGGCGACGGAGCGACGTGGCGGGGGCGCGGACGGAGCGAGGGCGATGGCGAGGGCCAGGGCAGGGGAGGGAGGGGCGAGGAGGGAGGGGGCGAAGGCGGGCGGATGCAGGCCGACGGGTAGGGCGAGGGCAAGGACGAAGGGCGGTGTGATTGGTGACTGAGACGGGGAGAGGGAAGGGGCGAGGGAAAGGGCGAGAATGGTACGACGCCGGTGACGAAAGCGAGAGCGCTCACGGTAGATTGAAAGGCGCCAAAGGTAGACAATTTTCTACCCCACATGTCATATTTATGTGATTTAAGAATGGCCTGCCTGCTGGGCCTGCCCGTTGGGCCTGCCCGCTGGGCCTGCCTGCTGTGCAAGAGTGCCTAGGACGCGGCGTCTGCTGTGCAGCCATGTTCATACTGACTCCGTCGCCAAAGCCAACGCTTTCAAATACATTTGTTAAATTTAATTCTGCTACGAATAATTAATTACTTATGCACCAAGGGTCATATAAGGGTTTTAATGCTCCAGCGGCGATTAAAGTCTGAGGGTTTTTGGTCGCCCCAGAACCACTTGACGCCCCTGGTAAAACCAGATTTTTTCTTTTACCTACGTAATTTTAATGATCTATATTTACTTAGGTGCTAATTAAATGTGTTAACTTGACTGGGTTTGTCTTTTCCCTCCCATAATTTCCTATTATAATTCCTCCATAAGAGAACGTGAAGCATCATTCAACAATTTTCATATTTCCCTCGTAACCAAGATTCTATCGATCCAGGTAAGTTTAAGGAATATCGAAGACAATAACAAGCAATAACGTATCATTAAAACAAATTACATTTACTTTACATTACATTTGTAAATGAGATACATGTATGTATCTTGAAAACAGAAATAGTAATTAAAGGACACGGGAAAATGTCCAACAAGGTTTCATTTCCAAGTACTGTTGGACTGGTTGGTTAATTGATTAGTGATTCCGGGCGCGTCAACTGCTATGGCCATTAGTCAAGCTAGTTTAGTGCAAGTTTATCGCGGGAGGTGGCAGTGATATTCACCCGCTGGGTGGTGATATCTGTCGCCGACGTCTCCTCGGCTTCCGGGGACTTCCCCAACCAGGTATCTCCCAACAGCGGGGCACCGCCCCAACCGGGACAAGCTGTAAGGTCCCGACTGGTCGTCCGGCATGAGTGGTTGCGTAGTGTATGTAAATGTAAGTGTGTGTAAGTAAGTTGTATAGGACGCGGAAAGGAAGGAAAGATCGCGCACAATCCATGGCTCGTTCCACCATTCGCCTAGTATTCGTCGGAGAAATCACTAAAAACTACCGATAAGAGCAGGCGGTCGCTGAAATTCTCCTTCGGACAGCGACTGAACTCGACCTAGGTACCTTGCCAACTTCGAAAAATCCTGCGACCGGCGGGACTCGAACCTAGGACCTCTCGGTCCGAGGCGCTGCAGTGGCATCAGTTGACGCCCTCCCGGTACTTCCTGTTGGAGAATGTTGTGCCCGCGTTCGTCCCGCTCGGCCCATATGGCGGCGCGTGCGGGGGCGTGGGTGGGGGCGGGGCGGGAAGCCACGCGCGCTCGTTGATGCTTTTAATTGAAAGCGCGCGGGGCGGGGCGCCCTTCCCCTCGCCCGAGGGGGGCTTGCTCTCTGCCCTCGCGGCCGCGCCCTCGTGCCAGCGCCCGCCTTCGTGGGGCAGGTCGGGGGACCGGGCTCAAGCAGCACGCGCCGCGCCGGCGCTCGGGGCCCATCACCCAGCCACAATTGACAGATTGATTGATCAATTGACTAATTAGTGTTGCTGGGCGCGTCAACTGCTTTGTTCATTACTCTCGTAAGCGCGGTGCGTGCGTAGGGAGAGGTGGCTCGGTGCATCCACTGATGTCACTGCAGTGCCTCTGACCGGGAGATCCTACGTTCGAATCCCGGCGGCGGCATGATTTGCGACTGTAGCTTTTCAGCTATATCGAATTCAGTCGTTGTCTGGACGAGAATTCCAGCGGCCGGTCCTCTAATCGGTATTTTCCGTGATTTCTCCGACCAACACCACGCGAATGCCGGGGCAATAAATGTTAGGCAGAACCCTAACAGACGGGAAACGGACCGCGCGTGTTCTTTCCTTCCTCTTCCATGTCCTATACTCACCCCATACACACACACACACACACACTAACATGCACTATACTACTACACATGCCGGGAGACCGGTGCTGGGGCTTAACCAGGCTGGGGTGGAGCCACGCTGGTGGGAGATACCCGGTTGAGGAAACCTCTGCCAGTCGACGGGAGGTCGGCGCCGCATCTCACCATCCTGCGGGGGAAGATCACCGCCACCTCCTGATAAAAGCACGCACTACACTTACACGACTAATGACCTCAGTAGTTGACGCGCCCGGAATCACTAATGATCAATCAACCAATCATCACTTGTGCAAGTTTTTAGAGGTTGCTTCCGGAATGTGTTGCGACGCTGCATGCCGCTTGCCTTGCGAGTCCCCCTGGCAAACTGTGAGGTGGTGATGGCGGTTCACCACACAATCAATATGGCGCATATTATAACCCGGAAATTGGCGCTGTTCCATCCCCACTGGAACGTGAGATACATCGGTGACAAACAGGTTGGATGGCGAGTTTTACCTCCTCCAGGTATCTCTCACAGTGGAGAACCACTCCATTCGAGACATGATCTATGCTCCCAACTGGAATATGTGTCGTGAAGACATGATGGGAGGAAGTGAGTATCGGGAGAAAGATGAACTCGGTGTTCGGTTATATACAAAATGGTTTATTGTACGTTCCTATGCAAGTACGTTTACCTAACAGAGG
Organism: Teleogryllus oceanicus; assembly: GCA_964035755.1. Taxonomy (NCBI): domain Eukaryota; kingdom Metazoa; phylum Arthropoda; class Insecta; order Orthoptera; family Gryllidae; genus Teleogryllus; species Teleogryllus oceanicus. Next base: position 2,718,852 of record CAXIVR010000001.1, read on the forward strand.
CTACGCAGCCCAGCACTCAGTCGGTCGTTGCCATGAGGAGGGTGGGGGTACGAAAAGGCGGGCAACCGGTGACGGCGTAGGCGGCGGCGAAGGCAGATAGGCTGGTGAAAGGTGGTGATGGGTCGGCACGGCGTCGATTCCCGACTCGGTCAAACCCGAAGGCAACCGTAGAGCGGGACGCCGGCGATCACTACCGCACTCACGAAGAGCGGGAAACGAGCGACCGCTTCTTAGGCCCGGCAACGGCCGGCGACACTACCGCACTCACGAAGAGCGGGAAACGAGCGACCACTTCTTAGGCCGGGCCCGGTCTTATATACCGCCGGGCCAGTCCATCCCCGGCGTCAGCGGGGGTGGCGTTGCCTTTGTTGGTGGGCACCTACAGGGGTACGGGGGGGTGGCGAGCGGTCGGCCTGGACATCTGGTCGCCAGACCAGCGCGGTCCGAGCGGAGGGCGGGCGGTGAAGGGCGCAAGCCGGCGTCGCCTCACCACATCACCCCGCCCGTAAACAGCCGCAGGGGGGGGGGTCATTTTGGAAACGCGACTGAGTACCGTGCTGCTATTATATACAAATACTATACTACTACACAGTACAACACAAATACAAATACACAATACAACACAATACTACTACACAATACAACACAAATACACATACTATACTACTACACAATACAACACAAATACACATACTATACTACTACACAATACAACACAAATACACATACTATACTACTACACAATACAACACAAATACACACTATACAAATTCTATACAAATACTATAATAACGCATATTAGATATTTACAACAAGAGACACAAAACACAATCTACATTAAAAAATGGCATGAGACATAAGACTGGACTTATTTACAGGCTAGTTCACGTTTTTCTGTTGTTTTTTTTTAACACGTTGATTCACGGTTCTTCTGGGTCTTTTGCATTTAGCACTTAGCACATCTCCCATTTTACGTTCACAAACACACGAACACACACACGAACACACATATGTAGGCGGCTTCAGGCAGTGTCCGCAGCTTAGATGTGTGTGGCAGCTGGTCGGGCGCCGTCCGCCCTTTTCACACACCCGTGCCTCCAGGTGGGGCGCAGGTTGGTTCGTGCGTCGACGGCGCACGGGATCTCGCCCGCCTGCGCTTCCTGCCGCCCGTCATCAGTGCTCGCATTTCCCGCAAGCAGTGCCGACGTGGGAGCCGAAGGCGCTGGCGAAGCTGCGAGGCGCCATGGTAGCGACGTTGTGGCTGCGCTCTGCGGTAGAGTTTCTTCCCCGCCTCACCGCCGATGCGCGCGAAGGCGGCGTGGGCTGGGGGGGGGCCGGCCCCCTGGCGCAGCCGGGGGCGGCCGCCGTTCTCCTTAAGCTCCGTCACCTGCCGCGGCTTCTGCTGTGGTGGACACCTTGGGTCCCGAGGGACCTGACTAAATCCCACCGGGACGAGCTCACGTCCTGGTGTGGGCGGGCACTGCCAACTTGCATACTCCGTCTCGTGCCAGTCGTATGCCTCGTGCTCACTCCTGATGACGGGGGACAGGGAGGTCTGGCCCGGTGGTGGCCAGTCCGCGCCGTTGTCAGTGAAGAGGCTCCTTCCCGGCGTGGGCGGGCAACGCCATGCCGCTTCCCATGGTAGAGGGGAGGAAGCTATGGGGTCCTCTGCTTCCAGGAGGTCCCTCCACGGGCTGCCGAAGATAGTAGCTAGTCTGCGGCCGAGTCGGGATTCGCGTTCCATTGCGGCAACTGCACGTGCTGCACTTTGCGTCCCGGCAGCGGGCGTAAGTTGTAGGGAGCTCGACTGGTGGCTGGCGCTGAACCGGGCGTACGACTGACCTCGCCTGAGAGCGGCTGCCGCGGGTGCTGACGCCGCACGTTTAGGGGTGGAAGGTGTGGCGGCGGTACTTCTTCCGCGGCAGGAAAGGCCCAGTTGCTGGCGTCGGAACCGGCGAGGGGAAGGGATTAAGGAGTGGTCGGCAGTGGCGGCCGGGGCGGCTCCATGGTTGGGGGTGGCGGTGGTGGGGGCGGTGACGGTGGTGGCGGAGGTGGCCTGTTCTCTGAGTAACTGGTGACTGGGTTTCCGCTGTTGGGGCCCGTAACGCTAGGCTCAGTTACAATACGAGGTGGTTGGATTTCTGGTTCGGGTGGCAAAGGCAAGAGATTCCGATGGTGTGCGGTCAGAATCTTTCCGTTTGATAGGGCTTGAATATCGAACGAGACTGGGCTCCTTACCTTCAAAACTTGATAGGGGCCTATCCAGCGGGGCGCTAATTTTTTGTTTTGCCCCGGCTGGAAGGACAGATTACGCAGCAGCACGAGTTGCCCGACTTCTATGGGGGGTAGCGTTAAATTCTTGTTGTACATCTCGTGATCTCTAGTGACATTGGCAGCATTGAATTCTGCTGCCTGAGCATGGGCGATCTGTAGTCGCCGTTGCAAAACATAATGATACGGAGGGCTCTCAGCATAAGAAGGTGCTAAGGGCTCAGCACATCGTCCCATGGCATCTGTATTTCCTACCATAAACTAAATAGGCGGGACTGAACCCCGTTACACGGTGCTTAGAGTTTCGGTAGACGAACAGGGCAAAATTCAAGTGGTCATCCCAGTCCGTATGATCCTGAGTGACGTAATGGGATATCACGGCTGCAAAGGACTGGTGGGCTCTCTCAAGTCGCCCGTTCGCTGAAGGATTGTATGGCGATGTGAAGATGGCCTGTATTTTCAAGAGTGCGCACACCTTTTCCATAAGCTGAGACGTGAAGTTGGCACCCGGTCGGTCAGTAGATATTTAGGTACGCCATGCCGACATATAATATTTTCCACGAAAGCGCGTGCAACTGTTTCGGCAGATTGATCAGGATTGCGACGGCCTCGGATACCGAGAAAAATGATCTTGGCAAGTCAGAATGTACGCGTTTCCTGGCGGACCTCCTTAAGGGCCTACTATATCCAGTGCTACCTTCTCGAAAGGGTAGGTGGATTCCGTGACGGTTGCAGCGGAATGGGGTTCTTAACTGCCTTCCGTTTTTGCAGGTGAGGCAGTCCTCCACATACCCTTGAGTGTCGCGGTACATACCTGGCCAATAGAAGTGTCTCTTTACCAAATCGTAAGTTTTGGCCAATCCCATATGACCGGCCAGAGGGCTATCGTGACTACGTTGCAAAATGTGCTTAATCATGGATGCGGGAGCGCACATGACATACTCTACTTCTGGGTGTCGGCTAATAATGTTATAGAGCACCCTCTCTTCATCGAGGAAATAATCTGGGTCGTTTTCGCAAGCTCGAGTGAGAAGGGGTGCTAGATTTCCGCATAATTTCTGCTCTGCAGCTATCCTTCTCTTATCCCAGACCGGCTCGTACTCTAAAAGAGGGCTGACGACTGAAACTACCGGGGGAATTCTAGAGAGAGCGTCCGCATGGGCAATTGCCTTTCCAGGCACGTGACGGACAGTAAAAGAATACTCGGATATCTCCATTATCCAGCGCGCTAATCTCGGTTTTGGTTCCGAAAGAGACAGAAGCCATCGGAGTGGCTTGTGATCCGTACATAAAGTGAAGTGTCTCCCTAGGAGGTAGACCCGAAATTTCTTTATCATAGACACGGCTGCGAGACACTCCAGTTCCGTTGCCGAATACGACCGCTGGTCCTTGTTCAACTGTTTACTGGCGCAAGCAACCATGTGCTCGCCGTCCTCGAACTCTTGCGACAAAACACCACCAATGGAGTTGGGGGAGGCATCCGTCGTCAGAACGAACGGTCTACTAAAATCGGGGAATCTTAGCACTGGATATTCTATTAAGCAATTACGTAACGTTTCAAAGGCTCTCTGCTGAGCCTCTTTCCATGAATATTCACAGTCCTTCGTGGTAAGGATAGTTAAGTTTGATGCAACCTCAGCAAAATCCTTTATGAATTTCCTATAGTACCCTACCAGTCCGAGAAAGGATTGGAGTTGTTTCACATTCGATGGAACAGGGAATGATTTAATGGCCTCTATTTTTCTCCGTCGGGTTCCAATCCCTTTCAGAAATGACATGCCCGAGAAAACTTGTTTTCTTTTGGAAGAATTTACATTTTTCGGTTTTAACTTCAGTGATGCTTGTCTTAACCGCTCGAATATCTCTTTCAGACCCAGAATGTGTCCCGTCACAGTTTTGTCGTAGCGCAGGATATCATCCAAATAGACGATGCAACCCTTATTTATTAACCCATCCATTACCTTGGTCATCAACCTCATAAATAGGGCGGGGCGTTAACTAGCCCAAATCCCATGCGATTACATTCATAATGGCCATTCGGGGTGCTGAAGGCGGTAAACTCCGGCTTTTCTCGTCGACTTCCACCTGCCAGTAGCCTTGGCACAGATCGAGCGACGAGAAGTACCTCGCGCTGCCTAATTGATCAAACGTTTCATCTATGTGGGGTAGGGGGAAGACTTCCTTTTTAGTCACGCTATTTAGTGCCCTGTAGTCGATGCACGGTCTGTACTGCGCAGGTTCTCCTTCCGGCGTTTTCTTTTTTACTAGAATAATCGGTGCCGACCAGGGACTAGTGGAGGGAGAAATTATGCCCTGCTGTAACATCTCACTTATGGCGTTCTCTAAGATTTCTCGGTGCGCGTGCGGTACCCGATAGGGGGCCTTTTTAATGGGCGGTGTATCTCCTACCTCGATTGTATGTTTCATTAGTGTCGTACAACCTAGCTTTACTTCTTGGTGAACAAATATATCTGAAAAATTAGACAGGAGTTCCTGTAAGGGACCCAGGGCTTCCGCCGGCACGTCCGAAAAATCGAACAGCGAAAGCAGGTCATCGTTCTCCGGAGGTTCGGGCCATAGTTCTACTTCGTCATAATCCACTTGGTAGATATCTGATCGACCTGAAAGGTACGGCTCCTGTGCACCCTTACTCTTGCTCTCAATGATGTGTAGATTTTCACCTGAAGTACGGGCGCATGTCTCTGCTAGTATGTTCGCGTCAGTTTCACTCTTATGCAAAACGGAAGCCGCCACTTCGGGCGTACCAGCGCCAATTCCCTACGGCGTACCCATTCCCGCTGTCCCGCCCGCATTAATTCGTACAAGCGCCGATTCCCGCTGTCCCGCCCGCATTAATCTCGCTAGTTAGAAAAACTTCGGTTTCCTCTTCGGACGTACAAGCGCCGATTCCCGCTGTCCCGCCCGCATTAATCTCGCTAGCTCGAAAAACTTCGGTTTCCTCCTTCGGACGTACAAGCGCCGATTCCCGCTGTCCCGCCCGCATTAATCTCGCTAGCTCGAAAAACTTCGGTTTCCTCTTCGGACGTACCAGCGCCAATTCCCGCTGTCCCGCCCGCATTAATTTCGCTAGCTCGAAAAACTCGGTTTCCTCTTCGGACGTACAAGCGCCGATTCCCGCTGTCCCGCCCGCATTAATCTCGCTAGCTCGAAAACTTCGGTTTCCTCCTCGGACGTACAAGCGCCGATTCCCGCTGTCCCGCCCGCATTAATCTCGCTAGTTCGAAAACTTCGGTTTCCTCTTCGGACGTACAAGCGCCGATTCCGCTGTCCCGCCCGCATTAATCTCGCTCTTGATCATCTCGCCTATTTCGCTCTCTGTCAGCGGCCCTAGCAGATCCAAACAATCCGTGATGCGGCGTCCCGCGTCTACTTCTACTACCTTTGCTATGCTTTGATTTTCACTCGGCTCGTCTGCAAAAGAAATAAGATCACCGCACGTCTGTTTTCTAATTTTCTTCGGTTTTCCGAGGAGCGAGAGTCGTCACGTGCCCTTGCAAACCTGCATTGTATTGTTCCGTAACGAGATACTACTTCCAAACTTCACCATGAAATCTAAGCCAAGTATCCTGCGTGATTTGTGGTCCCTAAATCCACTATGAGCGTGTCATGCTCGTATGTTACCTGATCAATCAGAAATGGCACACTACACTGACCAAGTATCTGCAGATTGTGCCGGGAGCGCTTTTAATTGCCGAACTATAACTTGAAAGGGGAAGTTGACCGAAAGGAAAAATTTTGGAATCGCATAAAGTAACCGCAGCTCCCGTGTCGACCAGGAATTGGTGCTGTCTTCCTAATATTCCTACACTGATTGTCATGCCGTCCACCGGAGTAACGGCTAATACTTCATCCCCGACCTGGTGGTCGGGGTTTATTAGTTTCCCGAATTCACATCCCGTTTTTGACAATCTACCGTACAGTGACCGGATTTTTTACATTTACTACACATTATTAATGGGCATTTCCTTACGTGGTGGTCTGCTTGCCCGCAATTAAAACATTTTTGTTTCTTCTCCGGACACACTCGCGAAAAATGGCCTGCTTTCCACAATGATAGCATACTCTAGCTTCAAATGACTGTCTAGGAGGTGGCAATGTTTGCGACGCGGATCCCAGGTTCCGACCTCGGAGAGGTTGCTGAATGGCATAGAACTCCGAACCTGCACCGAACGGCAAGGTTGATGAGTTAGCTCGGTGCTCCTCCTTTCTATTCTCGTAAGGTGGGAAAGCGGAATCCTGCACCGGCACATACGGGTGCGGTGGTGTTGCCCGTTGCGTGTACCCGTGCGGCGAGTAGGGCGCATAAAAATGATTTTGTGCCGCCGTCTGCGGCATTGTTGCCCACCGTGCGTACCCTTGCGGGGGGCCGCCGCTAAGACAGTTCAGTGAACTGACGCTTCGGTCGCAGACGCATAGCTCCTAGCTATTGCTTCTTCTTGGTTTGCAAACGTTACTGCTTCTAACATTGTTTTTGGATTGCGAACTGCCACGAACCGACCTATTTCCTCTCTCAAACCTGCTATAAATTGTGCTAGCAATCTTTCCTCAAACATTGTCTTGGTTGCAGCTGCGTCGGGGTTACTATAGCAGCTACGTAGCTGACGTTCTAGCGACGCGAGCCTGCTGGAGAAGTCGCTAATCGACTCCAAGTGCTTTTGACTACAATCATTAAACATTTTCTCTAAGGTGGGCCGTGATAATTTTGGAGAGAACCTATCTTTCATATATTTACAGAAATCTGAGTAGGATGCCACTACATATGCATTGTTTTCCGCGAATTCCGATGCAATCCCGGCCAGCCGTAAGCGAGCTACACCTAGTGTTACGGCCTCACTCCAATTACTAAAATTACTAACTATTCGGAGACGTTCTAGAAAGGTTTCAATGCGGGTACCGTCCTCGCCACTGAACATCGGAACGAGACAGATCTGCCAGCTGATACATTGGCTTGTGCCGGAAAATTTTGTGAAGAGGGGTTGCTGTTGCCTTCAATTGTAAATACCGGGGATATAAAATCCATGAGATCTGAGCTATGCCCACATTCCCAGGGCAAGGGAAACTGCTGATTGCCTCGGTGCGACATGCTGCTGCTTAATCAATCCCAAGCGAAAATTTTGAATCCAGATGGTAAGAAAAAATTAATTTTGGTTGCCGTTACATTACCCGAGTTCGCTTTCTCTCGCTTTGCTACAGAATGCTTACTCATGGTGGGGTTCGAACCCGTGCTCCCTTTCGGGGCCCAGATTACCATCCCACGCTCCCTCCTCTACGGGTTGCGATTACAACCCCACACCTGACACCAATATGTCGTGAAGACATGATGGGAGGAAGTGAGTATCGGGAGAAAGATGAACTCGGTGTTCGGTTATATACAAAATGGTTTATTGTACGTTCCTATGCAAGTACGTTTACCTAACAGAGGCTACGCAGCCCAGCACTCAGTCGGTCGTTGCCATGAGGAGGGTGGGGGAAGGGTGGCAGGTAGCGGCGGCAAATCCAGCGGCCTCAAGGCGGCGGCGGCGTATGCTACGGAGAAGGCGGCGGCCACAAGGTGACGGCGTAGGCGGCGGCGAAGGCAGATAGGCTGGTGATGGGTCGCTCGGTTCGGCACGGCGTCGATTCCCGACTCGGTCAAACCCGAAGGCAACCGTAGAGCGGGACGCCGGCGATCACTACCGCACTCACGAAGAGCGGGAAACGAGCGACCGCTGGCGATGGGTCGCTCGGTTCGGCACGGCGTCGATTCCCGACTCGGTCAAACCCGAAGGCAACCGTAGAGCGGGACGCCGGCGATCACTACCGCACTCACGAAGAGCGGGAAACGAGCGACCACTTCTTAGGCCGGGCCCGGTCTTATATACCGCCGGGCCAGTCCATCCCCGGCGTCAGCGGGGGTGGCGTTGCCTTTGTTGGTGGGCACCTACAGGGGTACGGGGGGGTGGCGAGCGGTCGGCCTGGACATCTGGTCGCCAGACCAGCGCGGTCCGAGCGGAGGGCGGGCGGTGAAGGGCGCAAGCCGGCGTCGCCTCACCACATATGGACAGATGTGATATAGTGCATGCAAGTGAAAGTGTGTGTGTCCAAACGGAGGAAGTAACCCCCTGTTACAAAGACGAGGAAGGAAAGATCGCGCATTGTCAGTGGCCGTTTGTCAGGGTACTGGTCCGGCATTCGCCTGGTATTGATCGGAGAAACCAAGGGAAACAACCGATCGGAGTAGCCAGTCACTAGAATTCTCCACTGACAATATTTGAATTGGACTTAGCTCCCTAGCTAGAGTCGAAACTATGTTGGAACTTAAATCCTATGACTTCCCATCAATCACTGCAGTGGCAACATTTTCTCTGAACCATTTCAGCCGGTAGAGTTAGGGCAAGATAGGGTCGCGTGCATTTCACTGACCGGTGAAAATGTAATGATGTGGCATTCACCCAGAATTTATTTATTTATTTACTTGTATACTAGTTTACTGATGTACTTTATTACATTTTTTATTGTTGTTTAGGTGCCCTTCAATTGCTGAGGTCACTGAGGCCATGAGTCGTCAGTTTAATGAGTAAGTGCTACCGGTAATAATGATGAGGTGAATGATAATGGAAAAACGGTGGAAAGAGAGGTAGGGAAAACAAGAGATTTCCGAGAAAACCAAACGAGAGATCGCTTTGTCCAACATATATTTCATGAAGATTGTTCAGGATTCGAAATATTTCCCTGTACCCGAAGGCCAGTGGGCCATCCATTGGTCCACGAACCCTTGGAAATATTCAGGTAAATCATGAAATGTGGTCTGTGAAGGTGCGTATCAGTCCTCGAATTTGATCCCGGCAAATGCCACAAATGTAAAAGTTTAACACGCCAAACCAATTTCGTCCACCGATACCTCTCTCACCTCATTCCAGACAACGGTACTGTCGATTTTCATGATTTTCCAGACATCGATACTTTCGGTCATCGCAAACGTCCAGACATCACATCATAATATTCCATCTCAATCGTCAAGAAATCCAGACACCGGTACTTTCCATCGTCCCGATGCCGTGATGAACTATCGATACTCATTAACGTTTTAATTATATGACAGCATTCTCATCAGGCACTGTAAACGAAAACATATGTCGAATATACCAGATAGATTAAGCCATATTGTGTATTAGAGCCTCCTAATCTCTTTATTCTATATACAGTAGAGTGGCTTTGTCCCTTTTGTACAGTAATAACCATTGTCTCACTCATATAATTGTTGACACTACTAATATATACATTTGTGAAACATATTCCACATATGTTCGAACAGTGTTAACAAATTTTATACATTGCGTCTTGCCTTATATTGGTGAATGAGAATGTAAACATTTCGCAACGCTTTGTATTTAATCCTGTAAAATACTCTAACAGTCAGTAACCTCTACCTTTGTGTGTGGCAGGGACAATTTGAATATGGTGGTAATCGACTTACTTTCAATTGGCTGTAGGATTTCGAATCCTAAAAACAGCCAAATACTCTACTGCATTTACGAGACTGTATACGTTTGTTTATTTATAACTTGTTTTAGCTATGAGACTTGAATACGCGTCGAGACTGAATTTTCGTTTTATATTACGTGCTCTTTCCTTGCAGTTGCAAACGGAATATTGCCGAAACTGAATTATTGTGTGTGTTATTTCGCTTTGAACTTTGCACTAAATATTGAACAGAACATTTAAAACGAAAAAACGTTAGTGCTCCGACTAAATCCATTACACATTTTGTAGTTGAGAAATAGAAGGCCATATAATATTTCCTGCAAATTGAGATTTACTTCTGCAGCGTTTTTAAGATAACCAGTTTGAGGGAAGTTATTGTGATCTATTAACTATAAACAGAATGACAGATTATGTGCAGGCGTTGCCGCAACCTACCATCTAAAAAACTGGCAATTATCCGAGGCAATAGGAGCCGAAATTGCCTTGAATACAAAAAAATATAATCTTTTTTAATTTTATTTTTTATTTATTTATCGTCAATAACAGTTACAACTGCGTGACTTGCAATGGGTGAAGGGTATTCTATGCATGTTTTCTAGGATCCCTACCATAACTTATCAGATAAATTCTGAATACGGATGGAAATGAGCGTTTTTGTCAAGAATTTATAAGAAAATATTCGCTCCGGTGTAACAAAAACTATTTTGGTAGGCAAGTCAACTATAGATTTGGCATAGTATCCCTCATCGTGCCCTTCGTGAAAGAATCTACTTCCTGCCGCGAGAGCATGGGGAATGAATGTGAATAACTGTATTTCCTACTAAGCTCTAGAAGACTTGCTCAGGTAGGGAAGTCACATTTATCCGAAGTTATTAATCTGAAGTTCATTTAAAAAATGATGATACATGTTACAGGTCGCAACCAATAAATAGAAGAGTTTATCTCAGTCTCATGGAGACAATTAAAACTGAGAGTGGCAGTAGCAAATATCAATGTTTGACGAGGAAATCCGGATGGTCATCGAAATTCGTGGAAGTCCCAATATTCCCTGAATCGGTTGCTGCATCGCTCAGCAGACTCGCCAGCTTGTTACTTCTGTAACAACTGATTCAGAGACTTCTGTGTTCCGTTTTTCAATGGATTATTTTGCTATGGTTTTTCTGATGGTTCCTTCGGTTAAACAAGATTCAAAAAAATGTTAGTTTATTGCAGTAGCGCACGCAAGGAAGAGAGGCTCATGGGGCTTCAGTCCCTCGCCATAAACCAAAGATACTATTTAAAAAAAATTCCTTCACTAATTTTCTATACTAATGATAGTTAATCAATATACCAAATGTTTACGTTACACTTATTAACAACAAAATTATTAACAAATTATAATTAATTATTCCAATTATCAACAACAAATAAAAATAATTTTACATTCAGCGTATATAAAAAATTCTTTCTAAAAGCATTAAGACGGCTGGAAACTGTACCCCCTGAAAATCATAGATACGTCTCTGATATCCTGTAAATTAAATCCCTATTGTTCACAGTCGCGTTCCTCTGACAAACTTAACTACAAGCCAAGAACTTGGCGTAGATAATCCTGTAAAAAGTGTAGCGTTAAACTAAAGTTTTTACATTTTCGTCTGCAGCCCGTACGCCAGGTAGCACCTCCGCGTTGGCGCTTCTCTCTTACGCGCTCCTGCTTCACTAGGGGGAGGAATTAGGAGAGGGGCAGGGTTTACGTTACTTACACACATGAAAAATATTTATAAATACTAATTATTTAAGTATTTATAAAGTAGTCATTCATTATAATTTATTTTTCAAATTCTGGATTCTTCATGGCATCGATTTCATCCACGATTTCACATGGCAAGTCCGAATTGCACGGTGGGGCGGTGCGGAGGAAGGGCGTTGCGAGGGTGGCGGGGGTGGCGGTGGTAGGGGACCACCCGCGTCGAGGCAGCCGCAGACCCCGCACCGACTGCGCAGGCGCAGCCACCTGCGCCGCAAAGGGCTGCGCGCGCAGAACAAGGGGATTTGAAGGGCGCACTTGGCTCCACTTGAAAGGCGCCGCGCATGGCTGGCGTCGGCAAGCGCCTGCTCCTAACGCAACCCCAAGCCCCAGCGGCGAATTATGAAAGGGAGACAAGTGGACGCCGGCGGGGCGCAGCCTCCGAGGAGAGCCTTCTCGCCTCTCGCGCCCGTCCAACATCTTCCTTGATTCGCCAACCATGCCTCTCACCGGCAGGTCCTGCCGCGCGAGTCCCGACGGTCGCAATCTTTTCGACACTAGCTAGATACATGGGTTTTTCTAACGTGGCATCTGTGGGTAGTATCTCCAAGATGGAATTCTGCACCACTCTTGGCGTCATTCTCGGTCCTACCGCTAGAGTCGCTTGATCTGCAGCACTGCTTGATACGGTCGCGAGCATGCGATATCTTTCGGCACAACCAAGAGAGATGCAAAACGTCGTGCCGAATTCTATCTTGGAGATACTTCCCACAGATGCCACATTAAAAAAAGGATAGGACGAGTTCAGTGGTCTGGAGGAGAATACTAGCGGGCGGCTACTCTAATCGGTAGTTTTGCGTGTTTTTTCCATCAACACCGGCGAATGCCCGAGCAGTATTCTAACAAAAAGGACATGGAGCGTGCGCGATTATTTCTCTCTCTTCCTCGTCCTCTCCTCACCCCTCACTTACACACACTTACACTTGCATGCACTACACTACCACATATGCCGGGATACCAGTTGGGAGGTTAGAGCTTGTTCCGGGTGAGTCGGTTCCCCCGCTGGTAGGGGAAAACAGATAGTTCGGAGCCGGATCTCGCTATCCAGCGGGGGAAAATTACCGCCACCACCCGCGATAAAAAGAGATGCACGGCACTTACGAGACCAATGATCTTAGCAATTGACGCGCCCGGAATCACTAGGCAATCAATCAATCAATAAATAAATAAATCTCTCGCCGCAGGGCAACAACCTGCCCATGGGTGGATTAATACTTAAGCAGACTAAACACGTGTTTAGGGGCCCCGCGGGACATGGGTTTCCAATATTTGTTGCAATGAATTTTATATTATTTTATAAATATGTAACAATAGTTGTTAAATATTTAATTAACGATACACAAAAAGAATGAATGTAATTCATATTTTAAAATATTATAATACATTTTAAAAAAATGAAATTTCAAGCGTAGTTTCATCACAATTGTTTACTTTAGCATATACCTTTTTCAGCCGCATTGCGGCCATCTCCAATGCAATTCTAAGGCCGGTGATCTTCGCAAACGGACTTGCAGTCTCTACAGAATTGCACTGAAGATGCTGCAATGCGGCCAAAAACGCCGAATGATGCGGCCATATACGCTGAATGAAATTTTCGTCAACTTTCACAAGTTTTCAAACCACTCCTGATATTTCATTTTCTCATGAAAAAAATATTATAAACGTCACTCTACATCCTCCTGTAATGCATTTAGCTTTATTTCCACCCAAGAATGTAGTCTAATGTTATTTGATAATACATTTCTATGTATTTTTGATTTAATATTTCAATATATTAAATTTGTAAATTGATACCATAGCTTTATTTTCTTATTTATTTTGGTTATGCCAGTTCTATATTGCAACATGGTGAACTCAAGAGTATTTTAGAATTCGAGGCTCTCAATAATTTTAAAGGGGTTCTGAAGAAGATTTTCTGTCCCGTTATATTACTCACTGTGCTTACAGATTCAACGACGAAAGGACAAGTTTGTAGACTTATGCTTGTTGCCTAAATGAAAAGAACATTTAATGAAAAAAAATTCCAAGCTTAACAAACATTTGTATATTACTTTAGGTGTTTCGAAAAACATTCAATTCTCCTATTAAATTTAAGCTAGATTTTAGTTCTCTTCCGAGGTTCGTTCTGGGTAGCCAGTGTATATTGCAAGCAAATAGGAATAGTCATAAATTCTTTTATAATTTTGAGAAAATAAATATTTAAAGGAGTCAGTCTGTAGAAAGCAAGGTAGGCCATCTCTTCTCTTAAATATTTCTCATCAGGTAAAATATTTCTCATCAGTCTCAATCTTATTCGCGTTTGGTTATGCCAATTGGCGGCTCTATCACTACGGATCAATTAATGTTGCGAAAATTTTCCCCTTTTTTACACCTAACTCGTACCGCGAATAGATACGTCTTGTTAGAAGTGATGAGGGAAGTGAATGATCATTGACAACCTAAATTTTGATTTTAAAATCTGAAAATGATTTAATAGATTAAATATTTTACTTTTCTTATTCTATAACTTGAAACGATTTCATATTTCTATTAATGTATCATTCGGTGATATTTCTTTGAGACTTTTACATGCTTGATGTGGTGTGAATTGCGGTATATTCGGTAGAATCTATATGGTTAGTCATAAATGAGTAGATGCAAATGACACGTTTTATGTTTTCGACCACTTAAGAAGTACTCATTTTACCTCTATCAGTGGCTCCTGTGAAATACGAACATCTGTGACTGCTTATTTTAAGCAATCCGTTATAGCTTACGAGGTCCCTTCAGCGAACAGTGCATTCGGGCCTACGTCCTTCTCAAAGGAAGTAATGCTGAAGAAACTTTCCGCCGAGCGAATGCAACGCACCTTGGAGCGACGCCGAGTTGCCTTGGAGGAGGGAGAGAAGAGGAGAGGAGATGGGGGCGAGGCCCCTCTATTTCACGTGCGGTATCGATGTCTAAATGTTGTCGTCGTCCCGGGCGACATGCGGAGTAAGCTCTTTATAGAGCTCCTTTGCTTCTCTCTAGGAGCGTTCTCCGCTTGCAATGGATACGGCATTGTGGCGCGGGCGGCGGCGGCGTGGGCGGGCGACCGACGCCCCGCCCCCTTTCACCGCGGGCAGCGAAGCGCGCACTCGCCGCCCGCCGCGTCGCCCGGGGGCCCCGACCCCTGCCCCCGCCCCTCCCGCGCGGCACCTCGCCCCGCCGCCCCCGCAGCAGTGGGCCAGCGCACGTGGCCGGCAGCTTCAGCTTACAGAATTAAACAAAACATTGTTCAACACCAAAAATCGACCACATCGATCGCAATAATACTTCCTGCATTATTAATATTAATAAAATAATAAAGTTTGTAAATAGGGTAAAGTATATAAATACTGTACGAAAAGTAACAATTCTGCAAAGTTCGGTAGGTAAAATAGTGAAGCTTTTAACTTAACCTCTTCCACTAAAATTCATTCCGCATTTTATCTCTATAAAACCCTCGTTCATTCATCTCGTCCGTTAATTTTAAAAACTTAAAAATTAACGGACTTAAAAACATCGAACTGAAATCTTGAAGCATTTTCATGTGTTTTTAAAAATGTAATTTAATCTACAATTTCATGAGCGCCACGACGAGAATTGACCCTGACAAGAGCCGTCCTCGACATGCCGTCCGGTCCATTTATGACCCTGTCAGCAAGGCGTATGGCCCACAGCGGTGCTTGGTAGGGTGAGCACGGGGGTGGGGGCAGTGGGGCAAAGGGTGCGTGCAGCGACCGCCGGCCTCGCCGCAGCTAATCCCAAGGAAATCCGCAGCAACGAAAGGCGCGGGCTCAGAAAAATAGAGCCTCCCTCACTTGGCCGGAAAATTGCCCTCCTTTTGTGGGCGAGAGCCGAGACTGCCCGCCGCCAGCCGCCCCTCTGCATCCGTCGGTCGTTCAGGCGTCGGTCATTGGCTGCGGAAGGGTCATTGCGATTCCAGATTCCATACAACATAATGTATCTAACTACTGTAACTTCAGCATTTCTGCGTATTTTCGAAACGTATTGATACACGATTTGAAATACATTAATGAGTACTGTATTGGACAATTTTCCAAGTGATTATGCATAATTCCAATTGATTTTATTTTTAGTCTACTTGGAATTCTGTGTGTAAAATTAATATATGATATCATGTAGGAATTTTAATGACGTTAAGAAATACATTTCACGACTTGTTAAGCTAATATTGCAGTATTCATATTGATACAGGATATGACGGTTTTGCCAGTTGTCAATACAGATTCCACTAGAATCACCAGATGAGATAATCAATTCTTGAAGTACCTGACGCATCAACACATCTCTTGTTGGCGGGCTAGATATGTTGTGATACAACTGATATAATTCTGGTATTGATAATTTCTATTTATGATATTTTATAATACATACTTCGATGTCGGCAACCTCAATCGTTTGGTGCCTTCCCTCCATATCTATTCCGCTACAAGCAGCTAGACGAGCCGTGAGCCAGTCCCACCAACGCCCTACTTGCCGACCCCATCGTTGGTTCTGCTCCCCTGCACACCTTTCATTTTCGAGGCTTCTCCATCCGTTTGGATGCACATCGGTTATTTGACTTACACACTGTCACACACACACGGTTTAACTCGGTTTCAACAGTCCACGTGTTCTGTGATCGTGTTCTTGTTAGTCATTTTTTTTATCATGTATCAAGACTTCCCAATTATTAATAACAAAAGTAATTATCCAATTCTGAAAAAATATTAAGAAAGCTGGTACGATATGTCAATACTTTCCTTTCGATAATAGAATCGGAAATGTTATCTATCTCGTCCGCAGTTTTCCAATTATTGTACTGGTGTTGTTCCTTTCGATTCCAAGTGTATCTGGCATATCACATGTGGCATGATATCAAAGGAAGTATATATCTCTCGAGAATTTCAGGGTAAGCCACATTTTTATCTATTTCAATAATGTGGAAATGATAGATCAAAAGCGGTCTAGTAATGTTGCAGCTATTCATGAATTCATTAATATCTCGAACAAAAAGCTTAAAAAACGACGTCAGCCACGAAGATGAAAGCACATATATTAGAAACGATACAACAAATTTTGTATACCACATTTTATCATTGACTGGATATTATGTTACAGAATATGATAACGAATACAGTTATAAGATTTTTAATGTCTTTAATAATAAAAGGGAAATTAGAAGAAAACTACTGCATGTGCTAGGAAATGTATGATCCGCTACCCTTGCCTGAAGCTCACGTGCTATCGCAACAACCCTTGCTCGGATCAGAGCCGGATTTGCCTACAAGCATAATAAGTAGTAGTTTGGGAGCCTCGGTCCTTGGCCCGACAATTATCATATAGCACTTGACACGCCGAAAACACGAAATAATCAATCGATAAATAATTTTTGTATTATCCAATACTATTTAAAGTACTTATAATTCATCCGAACCTTTTTTGAGTTTCTTTGTCGGTTACATCTGCATTATAGAACAAAAAGCATAACAACCGTTAATTCTTCCCCTTTCCCCCAGATGGTCAGTGGCTATTAAACCAATTGTAAAAACATGGATGGTTTTGGTGCGATGTATAATTGAAATGGATGTTTTCTCTTCGACCATGGGCGGCGTGAAGCGGTCGTTTTGTTGGCGATGACGCATCCCTGGTGGGCGAAGCCGTCGCGGCCACGCGGCTCGGCGGCTGCTGTCAGCTGCCGCAGCCCCTTTCGCTCCCCCACCAGGGCTTCACACAACCTACACTTCTCCCAACCCATTAACATTAAGGGATATTTGGTTTTGTTTTTCTAACGTCATATCTGAGGGCAGTATCTCCAAGTAGGAATATGGCACCTTTTGCGCTTTTCTCTGCCCTGCCGCAAAATGTCGCATGATCGCGACCGTATCAAACAGCGATGAAGATCAAACGACAGGGCCGAGAAATACGCGAAAAGCCGTGCCATATTCCATCTTTGAGATACTACTCTCAGATGCCCCGTTAGAAAAACTCAAGTATAGTAAGTTCGTTAGATCGACCACAGTGAAGAGCCCCCCCCCACACACACACACACACACACAAACATTTTAAATGAAAGAAAAATCTGTTCTTCAAGATGGTAAGAAAAAAATTGGCCCTTGCCGGCCTAATTTTTTAATAAAAGAAGTTTAAATTTGTACTGGCTCTTATGAAAAAACTTTCGTGGGCATACGTTTTTTCAAGTTATTGAAGAAGTTATACGGTGAAAGTACCTTTTTCTTTTATTCAATACGTGGTACATTTTTTTAGGAATCAGATGATTCAATGTAACATAACTCGCCAGGCATTCTGTGGTGAAATTGATAAAAAACTGCCGCAAAATTCATCGCAGTGGAAAGTACTGACTTTCGACCTACTGTAGGTGGTACGCTGTAGAAATTATGATATTGTCAGCACTGTTTCTCTTTGGGTGCGAGAGAAAACCGCCCAAACTTAAAATGCTATGCTACATACTATTTGAGGATAATTCACTTTCTATGTAAACAATGTTGACTAAAATTCAACGCGGAAAGAAAGATAAATTTCACTTCACAAAGTCAATCTAACCAGTATTAAGAAAAAGAATAGACAACCAATGAAAACAAAAAAACCATGCGAGAGACCAAATTTATTAGTAAACATTTGTTTTTCCTAGATCAACTATTCAATACTTCGCTTTTAACTTTTTACAAATAATTATTTAAATGCTCCGCTTACGTTTACAAGCAGCTATTGTTATTCCATAGCTGTAATAAATGGTTGAGTGTTTGACTACTCACTGACACGAACATACCACCATAAACGACGGACCAATACTCTCGCATTCACAGAACAGCAGAATTAAATATCTTGGACTCAACGTAGACACAAAACCTGACTGGAAAAAGCAGACTCCAACTAAAGTCAATCAAGCAAAACAAAAATTACTGCAACTAAAACCTATTATCAACAGAAATTCCGCATTATTATATTGCACAGCAATAATAATATACAAAACCATCTTAAGACCCCTCATTTTATACGTGGGCCCCATCTAGATTAATGCAGATTCCCCATCTGGATTAATGCAGATGGGGCACTAACATTAACAAATTACACATCTTCCAACCCCAGTAAAGGATAATCACGAACGCCCATCGGTGTGTTTTTAATAACGACCAAATCCACAAACAACTCTCCATCGAACCCACAACCAACCATATCAATTGCCTTTCCTCCGCCTTCTATTTTTCTTACCACAAATCCCCACATTAAATGCACTCAACCTTGGCTGACCTCTTGTATAACAAACCCGAATTCAAAACAAATTTTCTTTCCACGTATTTCTGAAAATATTCGATGAAATTGTTAATTAGTAAAATTAGAAAACTGTGAAATTGTGAAACTGGAAAAGTGACAATTTGGCTCTCTTACCCTTGTATTAAATTGAGTATGTAATTTAGTAGTAAATTAAGTATGTAAATTAAGCATGTGAGTTAGTAGTAAGCAACCAAAAACATGACGTTTTACTTGTATATATTAATCAACAAGACAATAATGAAAAAGTGAAATAAAGGTGGACTTGAATAGAGAGGCTTGGTGGGTAGGAATGGCAGGGTATTTTCCCAAATGCCAATATATCGATTTTGCAAAGAAATGAAAGCCCGATGACGATATGCTGTCTATTATTAAAACATATTTCGATACTTCGCTGTGCCCAATTTTTTATTTCAGGGTTTGAAAAAACTTAAAAATTAATTTACGTGGTAAACTCATGTTTCCAAGCTATAAAACAGACAAGCCTCACACCGTCTCAAGATTCAAAACTAATGTCAGTAAAGTAAATCTTCCTGCGCAATGAAATTATTGAATGTTCTGAGATTAAAAAAACTGTGTTCTGAGATTGGAACAAAGTTTGTTAAACACCTCTTAATAAAAATTAATACTAACTTACTTTGGAATGTTACTTTTTATTCCTTTTTCACTTTTTTCGGTATCAATATGCCGTGTAATACTGGAACAAATACCGGTATTTATGAAAAACGAAAAAAAAGATGTATTGGTGAAACAAGTCTCTTATCAGCGAATTTTTGCACAATGTGAAAACAGATACCTAAAATTTCTGTTAATAGAGTAATCCGAATCTCTGTGAAACTTAAAGAGGCAACTATGTGTAACTTTGGATATGCAGAGAACGATTAGCATAAAGTGCCTTTTCAAACCGGTAAGTTAATGGAACGAATCATTTTATCAATAGAAAATACGAAACTATAATTTAAAGAAAGGATACAAATCGACAAAATACGTATGTAGAAGAAAAAACAAATACATATTAAATTTTTACTAATTTTTAATATTAATTCATTTAAAATAACATTCATTTAATAGAAAAAAAAATGAAGTTTTAACGTAACACAATAATTTACATGATATAATATTTTATCTTATGTAATCCTCTTTGTATTCTGTTTTCCGCATGTGTTCGGAGTACATTTAATGGCTCATTACCATTCCCAATATAATAAAGCTTCCTGTAGTAGATAAAATGATTCATTTTCGTAATCGAGTTATAAAGGGTACCGATGATGTAAAAATAATATCATTAATTATATAGGCACACATTTAGAAAACATGTCAATATTTTAGAAAGGCAAACAGTCCCACACCAATGCCATTCCGGAGAACACAAATGTGGGGGATAGAGGAGTAGCGGACTCAACGATAAACTGAAGGGAAATTTTATTAATTTAATACTACTTAGAATATTTGTATACTACTAATTTAATTTTAATCATGTTACTTGTATTTAACTATATATTACAATTATTATTTGCATGTTTGTGAACAAATAGTCGTATTTTCAGTTTTGAGCTACGATAAATGCATAAACATTTTCAACATTTGCTGTTGCTCCGATTGCACAACATTTATTTGCATTCATTAAAATAAGATTTTCGCGTGTTTATAGGAAAGCTAGCCGCAATTTCCACGAAGTGATTACGCGTAGCGGCAGTTAAATGTCTAATGAGCGTTGAAAGCTCCAACTATTACTAAGGGTTCAGAAAAGTTCTAATAACAAAAGTTTCAACAACCAAATAATAAATCCTTATAGAAACAATGTGATGAAAGGGAAACGACTACGCTGATGACAATCGTTGATACCCTTAACATCGTTATGCGAGTTTCAACGTCGTACACTAAGTGATTTTTTTAATTTTATTTGTATCTTATGAAAACAAATGAAATAAAATATTACATCCACGTATAAATTTACATTGTACACGATAGGATTAGATACTTTATAGAATTTGTACAATAAATTTTTTTTGCACAATAAATTTCTAGTTGTATTGTCAAGTCATCTGTACATAATTCGTTCCTTATTATGCGTGTACTCATCAAATTATTATATGTACTCATCGAAGAAAATAGCATGAAAGTAATAAGACTCAAATAGATATGAAAAAGATGGCACTGTTAAATTTAAAATTTAACGAAACGAAAACGAAGAAAAAAGTCTCTGTTCATTCTCCAGATGAAATACTCATGCATTCCAAGGGCTAAAGGAAGATGCCCAGTGAGAGACTTAGCCATTTAAGTCTCGATTATAGTAAGACATTTACTTATTGTTCTTTGCATGAAACAGACTGTAAATCAACAGAATTTTTGATTAAGCAATACGTAGTCGTGGTATTTAGCGGATTCGATGTAGCCGGAAGTTGTTTAGCGTCGTGCTGAATCGTCTCGGCTAGTTCTTGGGCCAAATGAATTGTCCAAAGCCTAGCGTTGGGCAGCCCCCCCTCCACGCGTCGCCGGCCCCGAGCCACGCCATTCCGCCGGGCGGGCGGCGCACGACACAGCAGAGCGCGGCGCCAAGATGGCGGGCGGGCCGGGCCGGCCGGGCCGTCTCCCTCGCTCCCTGTGCGCGCTGCCCCGGCCCTGCCGGCCCGCCCGCGCCACCCCCTCCACGCGCCGCGCATCGCCACGCCCCCGCCGCTGCGCCCCCCTCGCCTCGCTAATGATGTTTTCTACCTTTGAGCCCGAGGACGCGACGCGTCGCGACGGCGAGGTGGAGCGGAGCGGCGGACGGAGCGCCGGGGCGGCGAAGCGGGGGAGGGGGTGACGGGGCGGCGGGGGGAGCGGCGGCGGTGTCTGTGCACTGCGCCGTGAAGCCAGCTATCACAATGCGAATGAAATGAAACAGTAAAAACGCGTTTGAATGAGTCAGAGCGTTTAATATGGCTCGCTTCAAATGAAGGTTCGCTGGGATTGTAATTTTATGAGGAGTAAGCCCGCCTGCGAGCCGGTCGGGCGAGGGGCGGGAGGGCGAGCGCGCGCACGGGGATCCTAATGACCGTTGCTGTGACGACGGCCCCGCCCCCGCCGCCGCCCCCGCCGCCGCCGCGCACGTTTGTGATTGATGCCGTCCCGAAACGCGGGCTGCCCTCGCGTCGCTCTCGCTCCGCTGCCGCCTCCGCCCCCGCCCCCGCCCCCGCCCCCGCCCCGCCCAGCCAGGTCTCCCGGCAAGCGCCCGCGCCGCGCCGCGCCGCGCCGCCTCGTTTTGCGCGAGCGACTGCGTTTTATGACGATTCAATCCGGCCCTCGTTTAAAAGCTGCTCGCTGCTGCGTGCGATTCTGCATGAGACGATCAGACGATGGGACGATAGGACGATGAGGCGATGCCATGGGCAGCACTTGTCCTCCCTAATGATGATATGAATATGCTAAGGAGTCGGTCCTAGTCATAAATAGGGGCGGGTTTTAATGAAATGGTTGCATTCCTTTTCACTCTAGAACAATGCCGTTTAGTATAGAAATGAATTTTATATTTTAAAAAATGGAAATGACCTATTTTTATATTGTTTTTTTGCATGTTTAATCCATTTACACTAATACGTAATTTTTTACTTCTTTCCGCTATTTTTAACGCATTTCATTATTTCATCGATTTTAAGTCTTTTAATGCTTCAAATATTTACGTTTTTACGGAAGAATGTTCTCCACAGTATTCCTGAGTGCGCTATTTGATTTCGTTACTTGGAAATTGTAATGCCAGCTATTGTGTGTATATAATCTAAGGTTCCTGTGACGCCTATTGTCGTCATAGTCGGTTCAGCTGATTTCGGGATAACTAAAGCCAGAGATTTCGTGGCAAAGAGCAGTCCAAACCAAAAGTTTGCCTGTTGAGTTCACTTGAACGAAAGGAAGCCTCGATTACATCTGTAACGGACCCAACAGCTTTAGTTGTTCATCTGAATTAGTTTTGATCATTTTTTACGTCACGTTTCTTTATTTTTAGTGCATTTTCAAAATATTTTAAGAGCATTATATTGATCACTTGTGGCGATGTTTTATGTCAGCAAAATCCGCCCCTAGTCATAAACCACAATTTTCAGTTTTTTTAATCGACCATTCCACGATTCTTTGGGAACATATAGCGATTTTCTCAGTATGTGGGTGTGATGGTCCAGTGGAGGAGCCGTGGCCCCTGCTGTGACATTGACAGGGAGATTCTATGGTTGGAGTGTCGACGGTGGCAGATTCAAACCATTTTGTTGTCTTACACAATTTTGAAAATATTACATCTAAACTGTACTCGTACAAATGTTTCTACCAACTACTGTTTTTATTTTAAAAAAAAATTAAAAAAAAAAAAAAATACCTATTCCAGTAGACAAAAAACGAAACGACACATCTCGGTCGCAAAATATCTCGTTTGTGACCTATCTTTTATAGTAATTAAAAACCCAGGGTGCATTTGCCCATGTTTCTTAAGCTATACGAACAGTTCCCGGATGGTTAGGGTATAAGATCCCATCCTTCGGAAAAGGCAATATCTATTATTCCTCATTATTCCTTCAAAATAAATCGCCGTTAAGTCATCTATAGTGCCAACATCGTGTGTGATGGCCGGACGGCAGTAAAATATGCCCATAGAAGATTATATTTGGAAGTGAGAGTAATGTTTTGAGTCATAAATTCTCTGAAAGATAAAGGGACCTCGCATAATGACCATGTTTGTAGTCTTGAAAAACGGAAATTGGATGTAAAAATCCAAAATTACCAGTAGCGTTTTGGACCGACAGGGTAACAAAAGATACTTAATAAACAAACGATGATATTAAGAAATGCCGTAGAAAAATTATTTTCTGAAATATCCATTTGAGGATTCTTGTAACACAATAGCAGCAGAATATTGTAGAATATGAGATATAATACCAGTACATCATGGAATAAATAGCATTTAAATTGTTTTGAAGTTTTAATATTCTAATAGTATTTCCTTTTAATATTCAAATAGAAATTACATGAACTTTATTAATTGTGTACAACTAGACTTTTACACAGACCATTATTTCCATTTCCTCTGTCAAATATCGATCTGCTGCAACTGTGCACTTCCACCTTTGTGGAAAGAAAATATTAAAGAATTATTATAAAAACACTTTAATATTCCGTCGTAGCATTTTCGAGCCACCTTGTCAGTGCAATGTTCCATTGTAATTTTTTTTATTTATTTATTTATTTTACGTCAAAAAACAGTTAAAAACTGCGTAGGACGTGCTATGGGGAAAAGTGAATTGTGCACATTTTCAAAATTCTGTGATCCCTACACTAAGTCATATACTACTTAAATTTTGAATTTTGAAAGGGAGAAAAAAACTCCCATGTAATAAAATCTATTTTTAAGGATAAATAAGCAATAAATTTTTAATTTTGAAAGGGAGAAAAAAAAACTCCCATGTAATAAAATCTATTTTCAAGGATAAATAAGCAATACATTTTGAATTTTGAAAGGAAAAAAAAAACAAGAGAACTCCCATGTAATAAAATCTATTTTCAAGGATAAATAAGCAATAAATTTTGGCTCTTATTACTTCCGTTAACTCGCAAATCTTGATCTTCCCTTCCCACTATTTTCTTTCATCGTCCTTCCATCGTCCGTATAATTTGCTAAAGACACACCCCTCCATCATTCGTAACAGACGAGGGATGGTCACTTTTTAAAATATCGATGAATAGATATTCATTGGAAGACAGGATACATTGGAAAGCTATAACCTGTATGCGCTATGTATTGAATGACATATACTGGTATTCCGGTATACAGTGTGAAATGTTATAAATATGGGCATAGATCACTTCCAACAATTATAATATTATATTCATTAATTAAAATGTAATTATTAACATTCTTACTGAATTATTATTATTATTATTATTATTATTATTATTATTATCATTATTATTATTATAACTATTAAAGTTATTTTCACTAGCAACGTACAGTATATCCGGGGTGGAGAGGAGTATGGCATATATACGATCGAGAACTTGATTGATGATTCTGGGCGCGTCAATTGCAAAGATCATTAATCCCGTAAGGTCTAGGTAGTCCCTGGTCAATGACTTTAACAATGATTAACATAATCTAATATAATAGTAATGGATTCAGAAAAAATCAACAACACTGAAGACAATACGCTTTTAAATTAAACTGAAATAAAACGAATGTTTGAAGTTTATAACTAAAGAAAATAAAACCAATGAATGAAAAAACGTTACAGATTTATGGAGAACTTAAGAATTATTCGAGTCTCTGCAAGTCAACAAACATTCTGACTAAAAAGTCAATAATGAAACAGATAAAAAGTACTTCTTTAAGTGAACGCAGAGTATTATATTTAGATTCTAACATAATGGGATAAAGTAATACACATAATAGTGAATGAATTGGAACTCACTTCCTAATGATGTTGGTAATGAAAATTGAATAACAATCTTGTATTGTATGAATGCATTGTGGAATTCCTGTGGAACAAAAATCCTGTCCTACATTAAGGGCATTTCTTGAAAATCGTTCTTCATATACACACGATCACGGCCGTATTTCGAGAATAATGAAGAACATCTGTTACGATAACGAGAATGCATAATATTTCCCTCCGTTCGCTTCCACTCCAGCGGTGCGCTCACCTCACAGCGCTGACAAGTGGAATGCGCCTTAAAAGGTTGCTCATGATGAGAACATGCCACGACCGAGATGAATGGAATATTAGACACAGTCATCAGGCGCTTCCTACTACAAACGACGTTCATTCCACACGAATACATTCCATTAGAGAGAAATTGCTTTATTATGAATTTTATTTCTTGTATTTTGATGTTACAAAATCCTCTAGCATACAAGTAATGCGCACGATATACTGTGTGTTTGAGAAGTGGACGACACTTCTTCTTTTTCCTTTGTCACGGATAACTACCTACATCCGCCACATCTACCACAACCGTCTAATAGCCACAGAAAACCGATAGTTCTCCACTAGCGAAAAGGTGTTACGTTCATCAATGAATGACGTGCTAAAGAGAGATTCATGACATATGCATCCTTAGTCATGGGCAACTTCGGAAACTGGCTAATAAAATGGGTCCCTTCAGTAAATTATAGTAATTAATTATTCAGTATATTATAAAAATGTATAGTAATATTAAGATTTTCGTTAGAACAGCAAAATATCCGGAGAAAAAATCTTTTGCTTCCAACGTCTGCACTAGAGCAAATAAAAGCATAGTGGCAGGATAACCAACCTTGACATAAACAGAGCGTTCGTGCCGTATTAAAGGGTTAGCGCCTGAAATGAATGACGTCAACATTGGAATAAGTATACAGATATAGTTCCATGGAAAAAGTATACGTTTTAATAAAACATTATATAATACAACAAACAATGCCAGTTTTCAGGACCATTTCTCATCATGAGTGGATTTTTACCAAAAAAAAAGAGAAAGAAATGAAAAGAAAAATGAGAAAATTTATATTTCTATTTTTCTTTTTGTTGCTGTAAAAATCTACCGATGATGAGATAATTTGTTCCAAAAACTAGTTTGCGTTTGTGTATGTGTTCTTTTAAAACACAATTGTACACAATTGTTATTGTGATTGTCATGTCTAGAAAATCATTCTTATATGAACTACCACGAGATTCCGGCTGCCATCACTGAATGAAGTTACGTTGGTAGCTCTGCCGGAGGAGTCAGAATGAAGGAATTTTTAAAAATAACTTATTATTATTATATAAAATAATTTGTGTAAAGATTCGTGAATTCTTGCAGTAATAAGAATGTTTTTTAATTCGAGAAAAACAAGTGAAATTTCATTACCGAGAATGCGATAGTTACGTAGATTTACCCGAAGGAAAAATTCAAAGCCAATTTATGTGAATAAATCTATCTATAACACATTTGTCTTCAGTATTACAGTCTTACGGTGTTATTCTTACTTTTATCTGCAACATGTCCGATAAAGCTATCAATCACAGCTGCGGCGAGCACCTGCAGGTCTTCCTGGCAAAGGCGCGCGTTTTCCTGCCGCTCCTCTCCGACTCTGACCCCGGCTGGCCAGCGGCCCCCCCGGCCTCCCCAATTGGGAACCGGGGGGAATGCATGTGCGCGCGCTACGACGTCGAGAGAGCGCGGACGAGCGGCCGGCAGGCGCGCGGGGCGGGGAGGCGAGCGGCGCGGAGCGGGAGCGGGAGCGGGGACGACGAGCGTCGTAATCGGGGCGCGAGGGACGCTGGATCAAGCGCTGGCGGGTCGGTACGATGGCAGCGGCCGCCCCCGCCGCCGCCCCGCCGCCGCCCGCCGCCGCCCGCCGCCCGCCCGACGCCCCGCGGCGTGGGAGGCCGCCCGCCGCAGCGCGGCCCGCGCTATAGACACAAGTGATTACGCTCAGCAAGTGGGCAACCCAATTTCCCGCAAGCCCGCCCGCCCGTATTATTATAAGTAAAACTTGAGCGGCGCGCTCCACACAAATCAAACAGCCCGGCCCGCCAGGCCCGCAGGCGGATTACTGGATTTTTCCGAGGTCGGCGCAGGGGGCGGGGCGCAGGGGCGGGGAGCGGAGTGGGCGGGGCGGAGCGAGTTCGCCTGCGAGTGCGGAGAGGCCGGCGCCACACATAGCTCGGCGCTCTGGGCCCCGTCGGCTTTAATCGCAGCCTCTAATCTATTGAGCTTATCACGGCCCGGAGACGGACGCGCAAAGCGCGGCCCGGCTTCACGTCTTGAGAAACACTTCTTGAGATACGGCGAATCTCCGAGCGAGCGCCGCCTCGCGGGGTCACAAACCTCCGCCTCGCGCCTTCGAGAGCGTTCCCAGCGCCGAGCGCGAGACGGCGGCGACGGCGGCGACGACGACGACGACGACGGTGACGACAACGACAACTCGGCGCCGGCCGTCTCTGCCGGCGCCCGCGCCGCGCCGCCGCTTTTCTCCGTCTCCCTCCATTAATAAATACAATCAGTGTTCTGAAATAATTGGAATGTTTGCTTAGCGTCCGCGAGCCCTGGCAGATTATTCTATTACAACGTATCAACATCAGGGAAGGCTAATATTGTTTAGTCTGAAAACATTGCATTGTTTCAGCAAGTGGATCAAAAATTCAACGGAGGGTTAATTACACTGGCATTGATCGAGCCCTCGGGGCTCCCCCGCGCGCCCGCCGCCCCCCGCGCCGCCCCGCCCCGCCGCCGCCTCCTCGCCCGCGCGCCGGGCGCCGTCCCCTTTGGCACGACAAAAGACGCCCGCGTCACTCGGCGCCGCGCTGCGCCGCCGCGGGGCTCGGGGACGCGCGGTCGGGCGGGGGGCGGGGAGAGGGCGGGGAGGGGGCGGGGACGGCGGAAAGAGGGCGGCGCGGCGGGAGACGACGCCAGACCTCCGCTGCGCAGCCAGCCCCTGGCCGCGTCCGCGCTCCTCCGGGATTCGCTCACTTGCGCGCCGGCCGAGACGTCCCCCCTTCCCCGCCGCTCCGTCCGTGTGGGTTTGCCTCCTCACCCCGCCCAGTCCATCCCGCTCCGCCCCCCCCCCCTCCCTCTTCCCCCCGCGCCCGCACTGCTGCTGCCCGCCCCCCCCCCCCCGCCACGCCCCGCGTGCGCTCAGGGCGCTCGCGCCGTCCCAAATGCTTTCGCCCTTTGCGACCTTCTGCTCGGAATGTAGCGACGCTTGACGCGATGCAGCACTTGCTATTGACATTACCACGATTCCATGCAGTGGACGTCTCTATGCGAGGGATGAGAATTGGCGTTGTCTCATTAAGTATTTTATTTAATGTATTTGAAGGCACAAAAATATACAATTTTTTGTATAAAATGTTATAAAAATTAAAATTAAAATTCAGAATTCCTAAGACTTTACGTATATTCAATTCTTTTTATCTTCTCTCCCTTTGTAAGAATATAAAGATTTGTAATCGTACGCCGGAGAACAGCAAAATTTCCACAGAAAATCTCTAACGTGGTTAAGTCGGAATATGTGATTTCTGGGTCTTCGATACCAAAAAATCGATGACATCAGAACGGTTGACTATCCGTCTGTGGACAACGCTAGCGCCTAAACCGTTCAGCCGATTTTCTTCAAAATTGATATTCCACGATCGATCTGAACGAACACGAGGTTTTGGGAGTTTGGAACGGATATTCTCATTTTTTAGTCTACTCTGCATGAAGTCTCAAAAACATTTTCAAAATTGTCTCAAAAAGGACACCAAGTTATTTATTACACTTTGTCTTCTGATAGCCCAAGGGACGCTTAAGAAAATGATCCGTGTCTCATGGTCGTTGAAATCACAATTTTTTCGAAAATTGAATAAGTTCAATATTTCGGGCGACTTCACATAACTTTAATATCGAAGACAGAGATTTTTCGTGAATTAAATATTTTCCGTAAAGACAGATATTGAAATAATGTCACGTACAATTTTTCGAAAATATGAGCAGTTTTCACATAATATTGCGCGAAATATAAGCAACTTCTTTAACTTTATTTAAACCATTTGTTCTCTGAAACAACACCAATTTTTTCTTTAAATTTTCACCTTATATGTATCATGAGACTGTAAAAATAATATGGTATTATTCCCATTCTCAGAAAATTCCCTCTATTTTCAAAAATTGCAAAAACTTTCAAAACTACAAAATTGAAGATAGAGTTTTTTGCCTAGTAGAGTATTTATAATTTCTTACTATAATTTTTAATCTGTATTTCCATGGGGAGGGGCGTGTCAAGCATGCCCCCCTTGCGAGCCGCCCTTTGGCCTACGAAGCGTAAGTTGACGACTTGCAATCACCACGTCCTCTTTCACGCTTACATGCTAGATCCTGATGACTAAAAAAAGGATTTTCAAGTACTAAATCCTAAAGTATGCATGCGAACATCCGCAATCAAATAGCCAAATACGAACGTTTACAGGGGAAAATATTAATGATATATACACAATCAGATTACATATTTTACTCATTTTCTGCTTTGTAATCGACATTTTAAATCTTTCCAAATTTTCAACGTTTGGAATCACCCGTTTCTCTAAAACAATATATTATGCAGCTAGTTTATAATGTTAAGCTCTATTGCGCAAGGACATTTTGAAAACGAGCGACGTTCGGATGGATTTTTCAAATTTGTATGAATGCAATTAACAGTATTATAACCGAGTTGAGTAGGTTTTTTGTCGTTAAATTTTTTTGTCAAAATTTTCATAAGAATACTAAAGCACTTTTTTCAAAATAACTTTATTATGGCGTTACGCATATTTGGCATTTGTGTGGAAAGAACGGTGGTCGGCTTTGCTGTTTACGGCCACCGCTACTTCTTAATCTATGCGACAAAATGCCATTTTATTTACTTATTTGTTTTCTTACTGTTTGCAATAAGAAATGTGGTTTATAACGCTGGTATACGAACAGAAATTATTTTCAATTCCGTATTATCTTTCTGCAATACACAACATATTACTATATATATATATATATATATATATATATATATATATATATATATACATAAAAAGTACTTAATGTGCTAGATAAAAGTAAAAAAGACATGCATTATGCATGTAATTCTAAAAAAAACATAATCTGAAGCATGAGCACCCTCACGGAAAATGTATATTATTTTAACTAACATTTTATGAAACATTTTTATAATGTTTGACAGAACAGTTGTAAACGATCATTAAAACATGCATTTGCAAGGACATTCTCTCTCTACTCATGATTGTTTTTCGTGGCACATTCTTAATCACCAAGCAAATTCACTTTCATTTTGGTTTAAAAAGTTTATTAAAGTCACGATTTCAGCGCAGATCTTAGAATAGATTTATGTGTGATATTGCGAAATATATTTGATGGAAATACGATTATTTACTTTTTTAATTTTGACTATATTTTTAATTTTTCCTATTTTTAATTTTACTTTTCTGATATCGGCACAAAGTAAGCTAGCGTTTCTCCTCCAATGTTTTCGCAAGACCATAGACGAAGGATCTGGGTAGCTAAGGCCAGCACACCGTCCATCGGAAAAAGGTGAAAACACTTGAATTGTTCTGTCATATTGCTGACTACAACAAATGTGCCGTAGATACGTCCTAGAAAGGCCGGGGCAAATGAATTATCGTTTGCATACCGTTAATGGGATTCAGTAGTTACGTATGTGAAAGATGAAGCATGGTTTATGTGTTGTACGATGTCGATATGATTTATGTATTGACGATGTGATAAAAAGATCGTTTCGTTTTAAATTTTTCTTCTTCTTTTTTTCTTTCCTATGGCTTTTATCCAGCCAACAGCCGGTTACCCTTTACGTTCCGATGGGACGCATATTCGACCCTTCACTAGACCAACACACTTGAGGGCTCCTCTGATTTGGGGTCAGCAGAACGCGAGGCCCTCCGCGACAACACATACGAAGCCAAGGGACAAACAACCATGCCCAAGGCGAGACTCGAACCCGCGACCCTTCGGAGCGAAGCGCTTAGTCGGTACTCGCTCTTAGCCACCTCGGCCATCCAGATCGGCTTTAAATTGGTGCAGTGGAAAATTAAAAGATGCCTTACGTATCAGTATCTTAAAAGTAAAGTAGAAAAAAGGAATACTTTTTTAAATGAAACAAATCAGTTAATGTATGAATCTAAAATACAGTATAAAATAAGGGTATAATTTAAATGAAAACAAAGACCACATCAAACACACGCAGACCTTTATTTTTAGAAAGAAATCTTTAAACAAAAGGACAGAAATAATTAAGAAAACCAGGCTGTTTTTAGTAAAAATTTACTCTACAGAATGCACGAGTTTCCAGTAATCTTTGTATCAATGCATATAAATGGATAGATACGGATTGTTACAAAATATTTTGTAATTGCAAGAAAAAATATAAATAGGGAAAACTCGAAGAAATGGCGAACCTTACCCTGTTAAGAATATGCAAGATATACAGCGTATCATTTGTGTACCGGTTTTATTTTATCTTTTTAATATCTCCGGTAATATGTCAGAGGTTCTGAAAACCATTGATATTTGTTGTCTTTTGATAAATTTTGAATCGATTTGTTTGAAATATCTAGTTTTTCCATATCTATATTGATATCCGATCCTTCAGTTTCAGAATACCCATCACTTTTGGTACACAGCCAGCCGAGGAATAATGAATAAGTACTTCTTCAAAAATATTTGTTTCCTTGAATTTCTTCCGTTGACAAGCGGAACGAGTTGTTGCTTTCAACGCATTATCCGAATTGCTGTAACGCCCACGACATAGATAACACAATTCGACAACAAATGCTACAAGAAACGTAGGTTCCAACCCGTAAATTATTGTATACGATCACAAAAAGTTTCTATTTTTTCGTCTCCCAACACGGAAAAATGAAAGAAACAGGACCACTTATTTGTGTCTTTTTTGTTTCTCAAAAAACTGAAATACATATTTATCAGATAGGTATGAATTATTTTAAATAAAATAGTTAAAATTAATGGCAAGAAGACGCATGTGAACTTCTGAAATCTAGAGTACAAATATTCTACAATGGGCCTGCAGCAGCACAACTGCTGCTGGACAAACCCACACAAAATGGTTGTCCTAAGAGTAACAGGCCCAGAACTCCAGAACAATAATTAAAATACTACAGTAAATTAAATTTCAAACAAAATATCGTTACAGACACTGCAATAGCACTGTGTTATAAGCAAGAATAAGAAGAGGCGGTACGCTCAATATGACAATACACGGAATAATACAATGAAATATTTGCATTTTTCATTTACCGACGGCACTGTTTCATTGTTTTTTACATTTTTAGAACAAAAACGTCGCTTATACATCAAGGTTGCATAGTTTTCTTTCAATTTCAGTGCGCATTGGCAATTAGTGTGTATGTGTGCGTGTGAGTGTATGTATATATATATATACACACACACACACACACACACACACATATATATATATATATATATATATATATATATATATATATATATATATATATATATATATATATTTCTTTACACTCGCATATATTACTCTCTCTCTCTCTATTGTTGTAAGTTTTTCACAAATTGTTTTCGCAACAACTGACAACACAAATTCAGTCAACACACTTCTAAAATTTTATAGAAAACATGACAAATGCAGAATATCAATTCATGTTGTATTAGATTGTATAATGCCAAAACTCTTCGACGGGGAAGATCCCAACACTAAGGATTGTAAAATCTTTCGTTTAAAGCTGGACTTATTCGGGACATTCATTCAGTTCAATGCGAGCTCTGCTGGCCCTGGCGGCCAACACTTCCCGTCTCCGAACGTGTATAACCGCAACATGTTCCCGCAGATTGCTGTACTCCACAGACGCCACGCCACGCCACGCCACGCCGCGGCTCGGCGCTCCTCCCTCGTAGGCAGCCCGACACGGCCCATTGTGGTCACGAGCGGGGCGGCGGCGGCGGGCGGCGCAGCCTGCCTCAGGCGCCAGCCTCTCAATTACCCCCGCCCCCTCTTCCGTTCGCCCTCTTCACCCCCACCCCCTCCAACCCTCCGAGGCAACCGCTGGGCCCCGCCCCCCCCCCCGCCTGCTCCCCACTCGGCGAGAGCTCCCCGCCCCGTCCGCCGCCCCGCCCTCGTCGCCGCACTAATATGTTTACTCGCGGGCTTACGGCTCTTCAGCGGCCGTCTTAAGCCGCCGCACATGCGCCTCTCCCGGGTAAATGTATCAGCCACTTTAATTCTGGGCGGTGGGCGGTGGGCGGAGCGTGGGCGCCGGAGCAGAGGGTGGCAGGACGGCGGGGCGGCTGGGAGAGAGAGCGAGGGAGGTGGCGATACGTGACGGCGGTAGAGATGCTGGGGAGGGGTTGAAGGAAGGGAGGGAGCGCCATGGCATGGCGGGGCGGCAGGGAGATGGGTGGGATAAAGAAGGGCTCGAACAGGAGGCGACGATGAGAGGACGGCGCGGAAGCCGCGCGCTGTGGCGCTGCGTCCGCAGCTGGCTTCTTCCGGCGCCGTCCCGCCGTCCTTCTCCGAGAAGTGGCCTTAGCGCGCGTTAATCCTTTGAGTCTCGCCGCTAAACAAGTCGCCAATCTGTTGGGTGCCGCACCAATTAGCGCGACTGCTCGGCGAGACGCGACTTCCAGCGATGCCCCAAACGCAAGCGACCAGGCGGCTGGCAGGGCAGACGTGAGGCTTGACGAGGGCGATAGGGCCGGAGACGGGCAGTGCATGGCTGGCTGTGGGAGGCTTCAAACGTGTAGCCGGACTCGAGTAGTAGGAGGCTTCATTGATTGATTGTTTAGCGATGACGGGTCGTCAATTGCTAAGGTCATTAGTCCCGTTGGCACCGCCTCGGCCAGGACAAGTTCTAACCTCTCGACTGGTCTCCCGGCATGTGCGGTAGAGTAGTGCGTTACGGGTGAGGATCGGACAAGGAAGAAGGAAAGATCGCGCGCGGTTCTAGGCCCGTTTGTTAGTGTACTGCTCCGGCATTTGCCTGGTTTGTATCGGAGAAACCACGGATCAGAGCTACCGGCCGCTAGAATGTTTGGGCACACAGCCGCTGAATTCGACGCAGCCATAAAAATAGTGTCGAAAACCTTGCCACAGTCGGGATTCAAATCGTAGAACAGAGGCACTGCAGAGATACGTCGATGCTCTTAGTCAACTTTGCCGGTCGGTATGTGGCGGGCGCCAGGAACACTGAAAAATGAAGAATGAGGTGCAGGGCAGCCAGAGCCTCGGGAGATGACAATTGTTTTGACGATCTTGCAAGCGATAACGAAAGTGATGCAGGCAGGTTGATTTAACCTTCATTTGAAAACACGATTAATATAATATTCTTTTGTTACAAAGCAATCATTCTGTTACGCATTTTATCTAAGAAGATTTAAGAATTGAGGCAGTAACAAGATAAGCCAAAGCCACCCTCCCGCTATTCGTATATATGAGTATACCTCCATTTTAATGAATGTGCGACACAACTTCCTTTTATAGAGGAGCAAACATTCAAGACGTGACACAACCCCTTCACTCTTTTCCACTAAAAATAATAAATATAGTGCAAATTGTACTACACTTTTCAACGCCGTCTTTAACTTCACGAATACGGTACTGCTTAATGTTTATTAAGACATCTCATACTGCCCCATTGAGGCAATACGAAGATAATACTTCGACCAAAATCGAAAAAATAAGATTTACGAATAGGGATGTGTGGCTGGTGTTGCTCATGCTGTTTCTGCCACAAGCCCTTCATATCTAAAATGATCTGAATGAATTAAAGAGGAATCGGTCTCGATCGGAACCCGATGACACCTGATCTTTTTCAAGATACTGGGTTGTGGTTGACTGCATCTTGAATGAGAGTGTGCAAAAACCACACTGGGTAGAATTTTGTTAAAGCTGTGAAGGAGAAAGTTTCATCGTAAACCTGAAGAGGTAAAACCGTTCTTCCGACTATATACATTGAGAGGCTCTTAGCACCTCATACTGGAATGCATATGATAGGGAATGTATTCTGACTTGCTCTTGAAAAGAAGGTATTCATTGCTGCAATACAACATGAATTAAAATACAGATAAAATATATATAAGAAACAAATTAGCATAGGATTGTGTTATTTCGTAATGCAACAAACGTTTACTTAAAAGAGTTATTTCAACGGCGTTCTTCTAATAATAAAACAATTTTATTGAAAACATCACATTTACTATGGCAGACGCAAGCCTGAACAGTATTTCCCGTAAATTCATCCAAATTTGAACAAAAATATTGTTTCAAATTCGAGCATTTTCAACCAATAACAAAATAAGAACAAATAGGTCACCCGGCACAAAATCATACAAACAAGAAGAACAAGTGATTGTATAAGGCGATAGCACAAGTATGCAATGCTTCAATTAATTCCATCAACATAAATTGTGAGATAACGCCCCGAGTTGAAAAAACCGTACTAGTTTTATTGGAATGTTTATATCAAACCCTAGGTATCAACAAAATACATGATAACGCTGGTAATTGTAAGAATGATAGAACATACATTAAATGAAGCAGGGAAAAAGAGGATATTTGATGCGAGATTCCTTATTAAGTTTGGGTATCGATGGCAATATCACAAATCATTTATTCATGATATAATAAAAAATAAACCATGTACGTTTCAAATATGGAATTGTTGCAAAACACAATTTAAAATCAACTGAAAAATCCTTGTGTACAACATTATAAAGATTTTTCAGAATATTTTAATGTTTTTTATTTTTGTTTATAACTCCAACTCAGGTACGACATTTTCATGTTTAATATTTATTATAATAGGAAATTTAACATATAAGTTTACTATTCCATTCATTAAGTTACAATGATTGTAATAATATTTTTCACGGTAGAAAATATTTGTCGGTGCTGATACCACATTGTTGCCAATTAGACAATCAAGATATATCGTATCGTCGGTTCGGTTTCGGTTGAAAGAGTATCGTTCATTCAAGAACCAAGTACACGTATTTCTTTTCAATGACAAGAAAAAATGTAAAGGAGTATTTCTTTTTAAGGGAGGGCTTAGCCATGGGCTTGGAGAGAGCCGCTGGGCAGCGACATCGGGGGAGGTGAGGCGGAGGCGGAGGTAGAGCGGGGAGCGAGGCCAAAGGTGTATTGGCAGGGGCGGGGGCAGGGTGCGGAGTGTGAGCGGGGGTGGGGGTGGAGGGGCGTAGGCCAGGCGGGGGCGCGGGCCCCGTCGCGTCGTCGCGCTCCCACCGCCGAGCAGAGCGACTGTACCTTAACCACTTGGCTCAAAGGACGGAGACAGAGGATACGTGCGCTCGGCTCACTATCAAAACAAGCGCTCGATTTGCTAAATCAACCCCGGGCGCGGAGCTCCTATTTATTCTACGGCGCGGGACGGCCGGGGAGAATGTATAATGTCGTAAACCCGGACGGCTTTTTCCGCGGCGGGGCGGAAGGCGGGGCAGAAGGCGGGGCGGAAGGCGGGGCTGAAGGCGGGGCTGAAGGCGGGGCTGCGCTGCGCCCGCCGCCGTCCCCCCCCCGCTCCCGCCTCCGCCCCGTCTTCTCGGCGCCATTTGCATAATCAGCTCGAGTGGGGTGAGGGAGGGGAAAGGGGAAAGGGTGGTGACGGCGGCGGCGAGGGACAAGCAGGGCGGCGAGCGGGATAGGGCGGGCAGGACGGGGACAGAGGCAGGACAGTGCCGAGTGGGAACAGGAGGCGGGCAAGACAGGGAATCGGGCTGGACGGGAGGGGGCGGGGGGAAGGGGGGTGGGTACGAGAGGGGGCAAAGAGAGGGGGACAGGAGCGACGTGGGGCGGAGAAGGCGAAGAAGAGGGAGGAGAGCGGAGAGCGGACCGCCGAGCCCAGCGGACTGCTCTTCAAGAACCAGCACTGGCTGCTCAGAGATTTACGCCTTTGTAAAGGCTTAACAAGAAATATTGTGAGTAGAACGAACAGAATTCAAGAAGGGCACGTGAAGTTGCCGTTTACTTTTTGTATCGCTAAAATATGTTAACTTTATGAGTTGACAAATGAATTTTTGATATGACATCAGCAAATTTAAATGTTTAGATTATGTGCATCAGAAGTAGTGTGTTATAACATTTAATATATTCAGTTGTGAATTTAACTTACTAATTGTAATAGTCTATAAATACTATTCATCTTTTTAAAAAAGAACGATACTCCGAAAAGAGCAGCATTTAATAATAGTTTTCAGTGGTATAATTA
Organism: Teleogryllus oceanicus; assembly: GCA_964035755.1. NCBI lineage: Eukaryota > Metazoa > Arthropoda > Insecta > Orthoptera > Gryllidae > Teleogryllus > Teleogryllus oceanicus. The sequence continues at coordinate 2,756,424 of CAXIVR010000001.1, forward strand.
TTTGGTAAGTATTTGAGGTTTGGTTATATGTGGGTTTGAGTTTGCTCTTGTGTGAATGAGCGAATTGGTGATGTAGTGTATAGTAATCATGAATATTTTTATTTATCGAGAATGATTATTTAAATTTGCTCCTTTATTGTTAAATTAGTATGTTTATTTATTTAGCGGAAATATTATAGAAGGAAAATAAATTAATTTTTGAAAAGGAAAAAAGAGCCAAATGAAATAGAAATATAATATGAAAAAAATAGCACATCACACAGAGTTTTTAACTGTTTTTCACGTAAAATAAATAAATGAATACAGAAGAGCACAAAAAATCAGGTATTAGACAATACGTCCAAGAAATGAAGAAATAAACGTTCATGGTTGGTCGGGAAAAAACTATGTGAAAGAAGAGAAGTTAGACCAAATTGTTAGACCAACTAAATTATTATTGACAGGGATCAGGCATTTCCACCAAAGTAGTGAAGTGAAAAGCTTATTTAAAATGTTGGCAATGGGTATGCGTTTCTTTGAAACCATTTCTATCAGTGGTTAAAACGAACAGATGACAATTTTCGAAAACGGATTTTGTTCAGAATTTTGTTAAGTAACAATTGACGAGAAATGACGCATTGACGTTTTCTTCACAGAAATGGCATCGCACTGCTAAAAGCAAATTGCAGGAACTCGAACGTTTCGTATAAACATAGTCAAACTAAAAATTACCACGGCATATTTAAGTCTCCTTTCAACTTGGTGGGGTGGGGGTATCAATGACGGTTCCCCAACGTCGTTCTCTTCCTCTACTTTTGTTAAGTTGTGTAAGGAAATACCGTTTCATCTTTATTCTTAGAGCCTTTCTGAACCCTTTATAATAGTTTCGTCTTTAACGGATGAAACTTCAAAAAATAGTGGTCCTGAACAGCACGTAATTTCTTCCTCTCAGTTACGGTTACGTTATATTGTTTTGCTGCTATTTCTGTTCATATTAACTTATTAACATTTCAGTGATCGCTTGTATACCTCATTACAAATCGTAGAATATTAGTCGCGAAAAAGACTTCTTTTAAAAATAACACATCAACACACATTTCTCAATTAAAACTGCATTTCATACAGCTAAAATATTTCTCAACAATGCGAAGAAATTCTGAGAATGTGAAGCGACCATAAAAAATTCTGAGAATTCACATTTTTAATAGAGTACTAAATAAATGTTGCATTTATTTCTTAAATTTAAAACATTTTCTTTCAATTGCAATTCAATTTATTCTGGGGTCTGACGTTAACCCCTCCACACACACACACACACACACACACACACACACACACACACACACACACACACACACGTTAGTGTTTTACGGGTTCCGAAATGACATTGGTACGTGACTGTTAATAAGAAAAAACACTTTTCATAAGTAAGCGCGCTGACTTAAACATTTGCCGCTTCTGAAAATCGCTTTCCAGAGATGCATGCATATTCATCTTTCGACCGCGAGCTTTCATACTGTTTCCGCACGACTCGCTTGCTAGGATGTACTCCCTGCTCGCTAGGATGCGTTCCCCGTTTGCACACCTGCATCACGTCTGTTCCAGGCCAACGAAGCTACCTGCAGCAACGTGACGCTACAGCGAGCAACATGCACAGGAAACGCGGAGTCTGTCTTAAACATATGCTTCGCGGCGTTGCAGTACTGTTGACAACGATCCACCACATTACTTCTTCAACCGGAATATTGGAAAAGCAAATGAAGCTTGTTCAGGTCGCAATAGGCATTTGACAAACGACAGAATTTAATCAAGAATTCTGTCTGCCGGGAAAGAAACCTAGGTATTTAAAACTATCATTGACAAGGATATTCTAGGTTCGTGTCTCGAACGTGGGGAGTTTTCCGACTCCAACAAAATATTTCGTTGCAAGCCCACTGCTGTCTGAATGGGAATTCTAAGACTTTCTTCTATTTATTGTTCTGATGAGTCGTTAGCTTGGTTACATCTTATCAAATATTCCCGATGGAAGATTTGCTGGAGCCAGGGGACAAGCACCGATCGAGAAGCTTTCTTCATCTTCTTCAGGTCAATCCTCCTCCGTGCTGGGGGAGACTGTCGAAATGTGCCGGAGACTGTCGAAAGAAAGCAAGAAAGAGAAACGGGTGATGTTATTGTTGCTTTATAAGTGAAAGAAGAATGTATTGTCCAATTGAATCCAAATTGTTTAGTTCATGTCCGATATTTAAAATGTACACGTGATACACATAATTGTGAAAGATCGCTTTGAAAATATCGTATGTAAATATATTTGAAAATATCATATATAAATATCGTATCTAAAGCGACGGTTTGAAATAAATCAATACTTCTCCGCACGATGTAGTATTTCGTAATGATCATAAATTAGGTCCAAAAATATTTCGAAAGGTTCCTCCACCAAGTGTGAAACAGTTCTGAAGATGCTGCCAGGTTTTGGCCTATGTTTCAGGCGCAGCACTCAGAATGCCTTGGGTGCTACCAAGCTTTGGGCTGCTGTTCTGGCGGTGGAGACGGGAAAGGTGGCGGGTAAGGTGGCGGGTAAGGAAGCGGGTAAGGAGGCGGGTAAGGGACGGGGCGTAGCAGGAGGCGGGAAGGAAGCGGGGTTGGAGGCGGAGAAGGAGGCATGGCAGGAGGCGGGGCAGGAAGCGCAGAAGGAAGCGTGGCAGGGGGAGGGGCGGCGAGGATAGGCAGGCTCAGAGGCGGCATCGCAAGCGAGAGGGAAGCGAGGACGCGGGCACAGAAACGTGCCCCTTCCCTCCCAGCGCCGTCCTTTTCGCTGCTCCTCCTCCACCCCACCCGCCCGCCCACCCCCACCCTCGTCCGCGCGAAGGCAGCAGCGAGCGCCCTCACCCGGACTGTAATGCATAAATCGAGTCGGGGCCGAAAGCTTTCTCGTTCCCGCCCGACTTCACCGGAGCAACAATCTACATCTCCATTCAAGTTAGATTTTCTTTTTTATGCTTAAAATAAACGCGATTTCTTTTGATAACCATCTTGCTTTCTTTTTTCGATATAATGTAAAATGAAAGAAAATTAACGTAGGAATTTAAATTGCTAATTAATAACAGTTTGTATAATTAATTACCTATTCACGAAGTCTCACAAGTGTACGGCGAAGAAACTTTTATCAAAATTTAATAATCACTTTCAATTTTTCTCTCTTCCTCCACGCTCGCTTCTGCGCCTTCTCGCCTCGCAGCACTCTATCCCTCGCCCGTGCCGCGCCCCGCCCCGCCCCGCCCCGCCCTCGCTCGCGCCTTCGCCCCGAGGAGCTCAGAAGAAAGCAAAGCTTCCTTCGCAGGGAGATGGGCAGTGGCAGCGGGCTGGCGGGGAGGGCACTCTGCTTGTTACGATTACACAACTTGGACGGTGAAGCTCGTTGAGCGACTCACGTGCGCCAAGGGCCGCCGATTTCTCTTTTGTCCCTGCTTCTAGTGCTGCTGCTTCGGACCCGCTAACACCTACAGAGGCAAATAATATTCGCACACTCATGTTCGGTTTTTACAAAAAGTTTCACCACTAGAAAAAAAATTGTGTGGTTATTTCTTAATGCAAGGGTATTATTTTGTTACTTATCGTAACAGAGAAAAATGAAGGTAAGGTCGTACCCGTCACCACTTTAGGTGGGATGTCTTGGGTAAACACATCTATTACCTTGAAATTTAGCCTTTCGAAACATGTTTCCATCTCACCCCCTCGAAATAGTTGGGGACAACAAAATTGGGAACAAATAAAGAATATATAAATAAATTTTGGGTTTTTACAAATATAACAACAGGGAATTATTATTCAATTATTCATTATAACATAAATCTGAGGAATTGAAGATGCCTGTTTTGGTGAATTTATCCCCTGGATTGGTTGAGGAAGAACCGAGTGATTCCCTCCTGAACTGCCTCTGTGCTTTTCTTTCTTTCTTTTTCTTTTTCTTACATGTTCGTGGCATCTCCTAACTGTGTGTGTGACTAGTAATGAATTTAAAACACTGTTCTCAAGTCATCTCGCAAAAGTTCCACATTTCACTAATAAATCAACAACTACTAAACAACGTATTAATAACATAAATTATCCTCACGTTCCAAATATGTAGTACTTACCAAAACAAAAAATTCAAAACTAAAAGATGTAACTACGAAGTACTGAACAAAAAGTTCTGCAATTCTTTCACGAAAACTTGAAACAGATTACGATAAAAGTAGGCGGAAAAGGGAAAAGGATATTTATGTAATTTCTAAGAATCACGTTTATCCGTGAAGGCTCATTCTAGCGGTGGGTTTAGGAATCACTGTTCTATTTCATTTAGAGTGACTATGACGTCATCGGAAACAAGATGTTAGGGTATGTCCCCAAGTCACCCCACCAGACACCAAGTCCCCTCAATTACTACAGTACATTTACTTTTCTTCAGGAACAAAAACACTGTACATGGTCTAGGCCGAAAATTACCCTTTGGGATACACTCAGCCGTGATCGGCATACCCCTCTGACTCAAATGGCGTACAGTGGAAATGGAACTCTTGCCACATCCGCGCAGCGCTGCTCCTTAACAGTGGGCAACGATCCCGACACTGCCAGTGACAGTTACGTCACCCCTATGGCGAACCATAGACCAGCTCCCGAATCATGCGTGTGGAAACACGGCCCCGCCTGGGCGGGAAAGGCTCGCACGAGTACTACGCACTATACTACAGAGGTAAAGCAGTGTACCGCCGTCACCTGGATGTGGCTCTGTCTTATAGTCGCTACTAGCGGTGCCAATGCCAGCCGTATCCGAATTCATTCTGTGCAGAAACCCATTCCACAATACAACAATTAAAAACAAATATCCATTTTACGCCTTCAAAGTGTTCTCCGAAATAGAATGAACAGAGGTCTGCTTTTGGTTTCCTCAACCTTTTATGTAAGTTGTAAGTAATTATTATGCATGCGCATTAAGACACCAATACATGTGAACCAATACAGTAGAATAAATTGAACCGTATAACCTTCTTGAAATGTAACAAATAAATGAAGAAATTAAAATAATAAAAATAAATAAACGTTATAAAAATAACTAAAAATAAATAAATGAAAATAAATCATTAAATAAATAAATCTAGCAGTAACACGATCTGTGAACGCAATTCTTCTTTTATTTTGGAGTCTGCAGGCGTCTCCGCTCCAGCTCCTGGGCGTTCTGCTCCTACGATGCACTTGCGTCTCGCGCCCCTTCATTCGCTAGCGATGCTGGCCCCGGGTAATATGCTCCAGGTGTTCGTAATGATGCCAACGTCGTGACCTATGACGCCTCGGATGACGCAATGGATTCGGTTATTCCGGAAAGGTCACGTTCCCATCAGCGCTTCGAAGGCGCACCTCCGGCTCAGACGACTACACGTCATGTGACTAGATCATTCAAGGAGTCCAGATTCCTTCGCACCAAAACAATACCGTATGCACCTTCTAATGACGATCGAGAATGTATAAAACATTTGTGCAAAATCTTAACCCAGGAACAACCCAGCAATAACCCAGAAAACACTATATTCTTCCAACAAATAGTTCACGCATTCTTTACCCAGTACTTTACCTTGCTGAGGCGCAACTAGGAACTGTTGAATTAGGCGATGCGATTGATGCTCATTTGCTGTGTGCTAGGCCACGCCGGTCCTTATCGCAAAGGTCGTAGCAAACCATTGTCGTAACCATCAATTAGCAACCGTCTGTTCCATAGGTACGAGAATATAAACAACTAGCACACGTTTGATTTCGACTAACCTTCACTAATCATTCCCATGTCCAAGACTTTTCTGTTACCATGTACTCGGTAGTCTCACACCGAGTGCGTTTTCGTACATCGAGTATCCGTTATGCGTATGTGAGTCAAGTGAAAATGAGGGAATCACCCAGCTGCATCCCTCCGTCAGTTTTTTCTCGCTCTCGCTTCCCAGATAATTCCCTTCACTTTCCAGCGCAACTCCATCCCGTCTCGTTCATCCGGTGTTTAGGAAGGAGTAAACGTGTTAGTTAAGGTTTCATTCATAAGTAGCGCATGTAGGTAGATGTTCTTGCACCAGACCAGAGAAAACCTCGAACACAGCTAAACATGGCAGAATCTTCGGAATTGTGTATGTAAAGTCAGTAAGATAGGAATATGCTCGTGATAGGTGATTTCATGTTTTGTTCCCACAAACTTTTAAGCGGTGGTTTTCAACGGTGGCAGTGCTTTAGAAGGACATGCAAATGTTTCTAGAAAACAAAGAAATGGATTAGTTATAATCGATCAATGTGATTCTAAGTAGACCACGAGAAACGCATATATCCATCCTCATACTAAGGAGGAAAACAATGGAATGGGATCGGGCTATGCCTTTTGAGGAAGCAGGTTAACGCTTTAGAAAATATTGACCTCGGAATACAATCGGTACACACCCGAAAACATGTAGACTGGGAGTTTCTAGGTTCGAATTACGACGTTGGTTTTAAAAAAAAAATTAGATTTCTTCATTTTAAAACACCCACACGTCACAAAAACCAAAAATTTTTCCCATATCGTTCTCATGATTCGATAGATGATTTCATTATCTTAAACGAGCCATCCGTCAAAATATCAAATTAGGTAGCTTCATCCTATCATAATGTTCTCACACTCCGTGATTTGTTTTTATGTCACATTTCTTTGAAGTGGGAAGACTGATGTTTCCGTCTGTCTTCATAGCGTGAAATTCAATCGCAATAAAATGTCTTCTGAGTTGTCGAGCGAAGTATGGGCACCGTATATATTTACTTTCTCGGTTTATTTTGTATCTCGTAAACGAACAATGAGAACCTGCATCAGCAGTGAAAGCAAAAGTGACACGTGCAGAGGAAGGTGGCAGGCATGATCATATTGAACATGAGGATTGGTTCACACCAGACCTGTTCGCTATCGACATTGACAACGCAGGACAACGGACCCACGAATAGTACATGGTTAACAGTGAAAGGTGAATGCATAATTATGATGTGAATGTTGTGTACTTTGAATAATTTATTTATTTATAAAATGGGGACATTTATATAATGTGAATAATAAGGACATTGAAGAATAATGACGCATATATCACGTACGAAGGCTGTAAGTATTCTGGATTATCGTGGTAGTTTCCACCGAGACTTTGCGGTATGTAATTATATACCACAAGAACTCCGCTAAAACGCAAAAATACAAGACGCAAATCGAGTGACTGCATCCAAAAACTACGATAAACATAAAAAAAGGACTTCCAATCGTCTAATAGAAACCTTCAGTTTTAACAAGGTGTATTTGTTCTGGAATATAGTTCCCGTTTGTGCTAACATCAAAATCTTATGTTACTTTTAAATAATATATATAACAGATAAGCAATAATAGAAGTTAGTCGCCACTTTTCATATAAACTGTTTTCAATTCACGATCGCAAAGCTATTTTATGTAGACTATTCTTCGGATACGAAGGCAACGATAAATTATATTTAAGAGACTCTGTCAACACATTTATTAGTTTTGAAACAAAGTAGCCGCATCTAGTACATGCATATCGTTATGTTGGTGTTATTCCCATCGTTCATGTTCAAAGTTATCTGCTCTACGTTTGTGATTACAACAAATTCAGAAATGTCGTTCTTCGTTATTCTTGGAATGAAACACCGCACGTATGATCTTGCAATGAACACAAAATCGATGCAGTATACCCTTTCTAAACAAAACACGTGCGTCACTGCTTGGAACGTGATGCAACAAACAATGCAAAACGCCTCCGCTGACTTGGGGGGGGGGAATACAAGCGCTTAGAAAGGCACGAAGCGTGTGTGGAAACATCTCACCTCTAGTGTAAGCTGCGCTGCCGGGGTCACAGGACTGCATACAAGTATATACTCAATATCGACTTTCTAGGATTCCCTGCTTTTTTACGTTTCTGTAAAATAAATTGTGATGTCCCTATAAGATAACTGAGTCCCGATAAGACGCGGTCGTCTCAGAAAAATTAGCCGTCTGTGGTTTCCTTAGTTATACGGTTATTCCCGAGATACGCAAACACGGTCGGGTGAAATAGCCCCGTAGGCGCGTCCAGACAGGTCGACGAGGTCGTCAACGAAGTGAGGCGAAGGTATATGGTTATCTAATTCCCATGACACAATCCGTACGAGCAAGCGCGAACAAACACAATAAGTGCGATCCGCCAGCGTTTGGAACATACATTGTGCTCAGATTCACTGTAGTTCAACAATTTCCATTCATTCGTCTAGTAAATTCACTTGCTTTAGCTCGAATTTCTAGTTTTGTTTCGAAATGTGTAACACGAGAATTTCTCAAAGACTACTACATCCACCGGCTTCCAATGACGGGATGTTTTCAGAAGATACATGGTTTTCTATTGACCACAAAGTTTGCGTATTGCGACTTTAGAGTTTCCATTTTACAAATCTCTACGAGTTAATAGTTTTTAGGATTTTTCGGAATTGTAATGTGCATAAGTTACATTAGATTGCATTGAAGATAGGTTAGACTGACAACCATATAGGAACCTTGCAGGAGTCTCTCAAGGTTCTCCATTATCCCCAACGCTGTTCAACATATTGACCCACGATATTCCCAGTCTTCCCTCCACCGAAACGGCCATATGCAGATGACACAGTCTTATTCACATCCAATCATTCTCTCCAAGATGCCTGTTCTTCCCTTCAAGAATCCCTAAATGAATTCTCCACTTGGTCTTCTAACTGGCAACTTAACTTAAACCCTTCTAAATTCATTGCCAAAACCTTCACCCTAAAACGCATTCCGCCTGCTTCATCCCTATACATATCATCTACTCCTCTCAAATGGGCAGATCACAGCACTTCTATCCCTTACCTTGGAGTACTTCTTGACACTCGGCTAACCTGGAAAGCCCATATACGCTCACGCCTAAATCTAACCTATTCCTCCCTTCGCGAACTCTATCCTCTTATTAATAGAAAGTCTTCCTTTAATTTAAAAACCACCATTCACTTATATAAATCACTAGTCCGCCCTGCAATTACGTATGCTGCACCGGTATGGGGAGGTGCCGCCCCCTTAACAATAAAGCACATCCAAACCCTACAAAATAAAGTCCTCCGCACCGCCTTAAATGCCCCATGGTATATATCGAATGATCAAATCCACAATGATTTGAAATTCCTTACAGTCGCCCAGCACATCGCCCGCCTCTCCGAAAGATTCTACAACTAGCTTCATAACCTTCCCTTCCAACCGATTTTCTCACTAGGAAAAACCACTCACCCTCAACTAAACCGCATCCCGTCCAGATTCCCCAAAGATAAATTCCGCCCTCTGTAACTCGTACGCTTTTTCCATATCATAAGCACCGTTATCTCACCCATACCACAAACCACCGCAATAATTCCCAAGCACCCAACCTGATTTTCTTGTAGAGGAGCCCAGTGGGGTCATCCTCCCTCTTATTTTTGGTCTGTGTATTATTGTATACTTAATGTAAGCAAACAATTCTGTAAAGTGGCAATGTTCGCTGTATCAGAAAATATTTGAATAAATAAAAAAAGGTTAGATTGGGGTTCTGATCTGAGATAAAGCGAACACTGCGCAGCACATACCAAGCGTTCATACTTGTTCTTGATCGTTCCACACGCTCGCTTTAGTTACAGCCTACAGATGGCAATAACCAACCGATTATATCCCATCAATTTTTTTTTACTTTCTGGCCCTTACAAAGGTACTTCGTAAGAAGAGAAAGTTATGCAATCGTGCGTCATGAAAACGCGAATTTTCGGCAGAAAACTTATTGCCGGGCCCTGCTACGAAAAAGTGGATAAATCTTGTTGCTAAATATAGAAAGAAAATGCCTCTAGCGCATGGTGAAGACAGAATCCAGGTTTTGTGGATCCTGGATACCGAAAAATCGATTGGCGGGAAAACGTTTGTCCGTCTGTCCATATGTGGTCAACGCTAAAGCAGGAAACCCACTAGGAGCTCCCGGGGAGACGCGGTGCCGCGCGGCCCGGCAAGCCAGTCACCCATTACGGATGCCCCGGCACGGATCGGAACGGCACGGGACGCCACTTGTTCCAGTAGCGATGAAGAGTTTAATACTTTCGATGGAGGAATTGATAATATTAGCTGCTGAGGAAGAAGGGCGGGAGCAAGGAGGACAATGTACTCAGCGGAAACAAATGCTGTAAAAAATATTAGTCCGAAATCGTCAGGATCTTTTCCAAAACCAGTATAAAATCTATTCTATCTATTGATTTCTACTCTACTTTGAAATCTATTTGATTCTATCTACCAAACTATTAATTACATCACATTTAACGTAAGACATCTGCTTGTACATATCAATTATTGTATGCCTTTGTACTCGAATTAAAAATTTCCTCGGTTGAATATTGGAAGAAAAAATGCGTATCACCTTAAAAAATTATCTCCCTCTTGATATTCATTATGAATCATTAAGTATTTGTAGTAATGGTAGAATTTAGCTCATTAAATTTAAAAACATCTCATTTAGAAAAGAAGACCATAGCATTTTATTGCATATAAAAATTAAGATTTAGCATTTTGTAGAAGTTTTTGAGAAAATTATTAATACGGGAGATCTCTTCGAAATAAAAAATATTCTGGTATTTTTTAGATTTTTCTATTAAAATTAGGAAATAAGCGAAAATAATTTAACATTTCACTATTAGTGAATAAATATTTAAGGATGAAATTTTAAATTTAAAGAATAATTCCTTTCTTGTACAGAAATATAAGCTTCTATGTAACATTATTCAAAGGAGAGGAAAATAAATGTCTGGCAATTTGAAAATACATATTAAAACAAACATTATTTTAAATGGTTGTGTATTTTGTTAAATGAAATCAATATATGTAAATAACTATTAATATGTAACACAAACAATGAAAAATGAACTTCATTGTTGGCTCGATATAACCTATTTCTTCTATTAGTAACAAACTGCGCTATTATAAAGTCGTCTGTAGTTTGTTCGCCCATGCAAATACTATTTCTATCACTCGGGAGCAAATTCTTCTAATTTTATAATGTTGCCAATCACGCTCGTTGATATCTTTATTCATCATTCAACAAATAGAAATTTTAATTAATTAATTAATTAAAATAAATAAAATTCACACAGAGCACCGCTTTCGCCACCACGAACAACGCGTCTCCGCGGATGGAGAATCACGCGTTCAATTTCGCTTTCTCGCCTTATTGGGTACTTACATAGTTACATACAGAGTTTCTCCTGAATGACATCTATTCTAAAAATTAGATCTTTCAATACGGTCATTTATATTTATTTTAACGAGTAGTTTTCGTAGAGTTTGCTTGAAAACAACTTTCAAAAACGGCTCCAAATTTTATCATTATTTTTCCCCTTCGCTTAGAGGAATGGACGCTTAAAAAGGAGGCAGATTCAATTTTCATTGATCTCTCTGAGATTTCAGAAATTGAAAATGTAATTGAAATTGAGAAGATAAATAATGCGAGAAACATGGGTTGTAGCAGTTTATTAGCATACGATGAGTTTTACTCCATTTATTTATTATCAAAAAACAGTAATATTATATTTGATGTGTGGGGATGTGAGGGCTACGTATAAGTTTGCGCACCTTTTCATTAGCCTCAAAACCCTCTTTCATATTTCTACGATGTATTCGCGTTCCAACAAAACGTAATTAGCAACCTTTGAAAACTAACATTTTTTGCTCTCGAGTAATAGAAAACCTACTTGCATCGGCAAGCGAACTACAGATTTGATTTTATAATATTGCTGACAAAATAATAACCCATGTCCCCCTCCCCGCCCCATTCCTACCGCAACTGGCAAAAGAAGAGCTCAACAAATATACTACATATATTTCTTTGTTTCGCGTCTCTATGACTCCGTTACAATTAATGTCGCTTTCATCGCCTATAGTCTCGTCGCTTATAGTTTTGCATGACGATGGGAGTACAGTTTTCATTGCGTATTGATTGCGTCACAAAAACCCTTTAATTGGCATTAAAGAATGCACATGTGTGTAAATTTGAAAAGATATATCATTCAAACATAACCTGGAAAAAAATTCTTTTGGCGAGGAAGGTCATGTTTTCATCCGAACCCTCACAGTTGAGTTAAAAAATTTAATAGACGCATAAAATTGAAATAAAATCTACCAAGATATTTGAAAGTACCATTAGCATCAAAGGAAATTTGAAAAAGGACATGATTTTAAAATACGAAGCTCATTCGGGAAGTAAATATTGTCTGCATGCATTTCACGCGTAACGGACAATAGGAATGCTTCTAAAAGAGTATGTGCGTTTTGATCTTTTTAGTTATTTGTGGTTTTTAAAAATGTTTTAATTATAGTTAGTAATACCTGAAATTTCATAACAATAATAATTCTGTTTGTTCATATAGAATAGGTTGATTATTTAATTAAACAAAATGTTTTTATATCTTAATCGCGATTTGTGCACTTTCAGATAGTCATTCTCTTCTTTATTGTTAATACCACTTTGAAAAAAAGTCCATAAAACCATAAAATAGATGGGGACCATTAATTTGATCCTCTATCAAAAGGTTGTGTTCTTATTGTTCAAAAGGTTGTGTTCAGTAAATTTTCTAAGCGTATGCAATGTTCTTTGGTACAAAAAAGAGGGCAAATACACACCTGGAGGAAAATATTTAACTGTGTTCCCGCCATTCACTTTTTTAAGCGCGCCCGCGGGTGCAAATGTTTATTTCACCCGTACAAAACTGCTGCAATCCCTGTATTGATGCACACGGGACGCGGCGGTCTCCCAGTCAAGTGAAATAACGCAAATAGGAACAAATTACGCACTACTACCACCTCGTAGGTACCGTATTTATCGCACGTAGTAAAGACTGGTTTTGGAATAAGGTGAACGCCATTATGAAAATATTTACTAAAAGCCACGCGACAAAACTGAACTGCCACGTTACGGCTTTCCTGCGCCCTTACGAGACAAGGAGACAAAACTTAACGGTGTGTTCCCCCAAATATACACACTGAATGCCTAAAAGACATAGTTGTAAAAAAATAGTTCAACTTCAACTATTATAAGCTTTACCTTAAGCATTTTCGACAAATATTTAAGCCTTTGTTTCATTCATATTATTTATGAAATAGTCAGAATTGTCATATAAATGGGATATTGTCTGGAATGTGTCTCTTAGATTTCTAAATTCAAACGGCTGTCAAACTTTTTGAAAACGGTTACCATCCACTTATCCAGAGGCGGAGATAGAGAGAGAGAGAGAGAGACAGAGAGAGATAGAGATAGAGAGAGAGAGAGAGAGAGAGAGAGAGAGACAAAGTCAGAGAGGGAGAGTGAGACGAAGAAAGAGAGACGGAGAGAGAAAAGGAGAGAGGAGGAGGAGGAAGGAGGAAGGAGGAGATGAAGCGCAGAGCAACGTCTACCGGGTTCCGCTAGTCTTAAATAAACTATCTTATGCTTATTCTAATTGAAACTAATTTACAATGCTATTTTGGGCGATGTTGACTTAAGCATTACATTTTAAAATTCGTATCTTTGCGAGTTCTTTATATTATTCATTCTTTTCTTCCTTCTTTATTTTCATCCACACTCTCATTGATTCTTAAGGTTTGCAAAGTCGCGGGCTTGCGCCAGCAGCGGCGCCGCCTAGCCGCACCTCGCGGCTGCCCGCCTTCCCAGCGGCATCAAAGCACAAATGATCTACTACGATCTACTACGTCGCTTTCCAATTTATTGCGATTATAATACTTTGAAATGATATACACAAACGTTTCATTTATGGAACAATATCGGATGACATTCAAGATTATGTATTTGCACATTTCATTTTTGGGAACCTCTCGTTTCTTCGTTCTAAATTAGTCATTTTTTCGCGTGGCAAAAAGTTACACAATATATATCGTGGAACAGAAACCTCAAAGAAAACATAAAAACCTCAGTGTTAGTCTGTAAGTTTATGTTGCAAGCACAAGTGCTCGTAAATATTGTAAAGAAGTAGCGCCTAATGTAAGTTTAGTTTGTAAGTAGGACAGAGTCAGTATACAAGTTTAGATTATAAATGCAATAGTGTGTAAATAATACAACAAAAAGCGTAAAATATAAATAGTAGTTTGTAAGGTTAGTACAAGATTAGGTTTAATATCTAGGTTAGCGCTCCCCACCCATAAATCTGAACACATAATATAAATAAGTCATTATATTATAATCTAGTGTTCTCAGCACTACAATTCACAGTTAAGCATAATTTCCATTTATAATTGAAAATTACTCATTTAGAAATGAGTTACCTTAAGGTATTTAACGCAAAGCGGATATACAGTATTACTGCGCAATAAGCGTTGTTGCTCTGCTGGCCAGTTTCACTGCAAGCCGGCACAAGATTTACCACAGTTTTATTGTGTAGTAGCACGTTCAAGCAGGATCCAATATCCACTGTTGGTGTTGGTCACGAGACGGCAAATATAAACCAAACGTTTGTGAAATGCCGAATAAACGCGACGGGCTCACTGTGCACCCATGCACACATAATGTAGAAATGGACATAGCTCGCGGTGCTGTTTACCGTACCTGCAACAATAACTACGAGAGCGCTGTGCGTCAGAAGGAAGGCACTTGAAACCGGTGAATCCGCCAGCTGTTCACTACGCGATCACTCTGCGATTCAATACTGATTTCGAAACGACTCAATTCATAAACAGATCTGCTCAGAGAATGATTACCAACGATAAATGTCAAACCATACGTTTGGAGATAAATCAAGTGAGTTGGTAAAATGGGGCATCAACAAAAGAGATTGCATGCAATGACACTATCGTGCAAAGCATGCACGATGAAACAAAACACGATATGGTTATGAATTCATGATACTTTCATGTATTTCGTCTAGATGGCTACGTTTCTGTAAAGTGAAATGCCCATCGTTTTGAGTTGTTTTTTGTCATATTTACAATATTTTTTCGTTTCTAGAGATGATATTACTTTCAGAGCCAGAAAATGACAAGTTATTTGAAATATTTATGAAAGAAAAAGTGAAATGAATAAAAATATGACATATCAACACAATATAATTCATTCATATCCACCAAAACATATTTTATTTTCCAAATATTATGTGAGTAATGTATATCAAAACGAAACGAATACTTAATACGGTTCTCGGTTGCATGCAATATGCGTTTGGCTCTAAGCATGACCATAAGCATAACCAAACAACGGGACGCACTAATAATGTTAAAACACTGAATTTAAGTAATAAAAATATCTATAAAAATAAAATTATAACCATTGTAATTTATAAAATTATTATTAGGCTAATTAAGACAATATACAAGCACAAGAGAATTTAACATTCTCACGTATATTTTTGTGCAGCAATTTAAAAAGGATGCATTATATATTTAAAATGTGCATGTTAAATGTAAATATAATGCATATAAAATGCGAATCAATTTTATTATGTTTTGTGTTGTTAATAAAAAACAGTTCACATTATTTTTAAATATTTACTAAACAATATAAAATTGTTTAAAATATCGAATATCCCAATGAGGAGGGGGCTTAGTCGACTTAGTCAAATCAATTCAATTGAATGGTGCCTTATTAATTCTGACTTATTTATCTCGGTTCCTAGCGTCGGTATTCTATTTCACGGTGGACTTCATATTGATGCGTGATAGATTAGTGCCGAGTGGCGTGCATTATTGTTTGTAGCGGGACAGGGGGGAGACAAATGTTTCTGGTCTGAAATCTGCAGACAAAGTGAGAAATGTTAACGCAAGCGTGTGGCGAAAAAATATGAAGAGAAAAAGACGCCAATGGAAGCCAGTAATTTCTCCATGACCGAAGAATTCCCATCAAAGAAAGCTAAACATCAATTTCTAATTGATAACTCTTTTTGAAATTCGATGGACTGTTCTTTATGTGTACCATCCAGAACAAACAGTTAATCAATTGTCTTATTTAGGAGTCATCTGAATGTCATTTTAAACCATAGTGTCAACGTTATTTCGAAGAATGAAGTAAGCGCTTACGTGTGAGTATAATTCCCCCGAAAGGGGAGGTATTTTAAAAGCAAATTTTTATTAATAAGAGTTGTAACATGCTTTTTTGGATGAGTTTGCGAACGTAATTATTAGACATTGTTTCTCTATACTCAGTTAAGTTAGCAGGCTCCCTACGGATCATAGACACAAAAGACACGAAATAAAACGACGAAAGTGAATTTTCTAGGCCCGAAGGAAACGAGAAAATACAATTCAGTGTTCTCGATTGCCTGTCGCAAAGAAGGGACGAAGAAACAAAACCCGATGATAGCGAATGGTATACGCACAAAATAGACCAGAAAATAAAACCTGGCATTAGCAATAAATCGGATTTCCTCTGCAGAGACCGCTCCCTACATTTTCCAGACAGTTGTGTCTGTTTACCATACCTGCAACAATACAAGAGCAGTGGGCGACAAAAGGAAATGCACTTGAAAACAAAGAACCTAGAGGCTCAATTCATTTGTTCAAGGGAGGTTGTCTGCTTCCTCAAGTTTCCTCATTCGGCCTCTTCTCTACCGATTTAGATTATGTTCATATGCGGCTTTCACTTCAACAGAAAACGATGAAACTGATTGCGGTGAAATTCTTTAGTAGCAAACTCAACACATCATACTTTCTACGAAAAGATACGACAAAAACTTGAACAAATGATTAGAAGTGTATTACTTTTACTAATGATCTCGAGAGGTCACAAGTCAAAGAGGTCCTGTACAAAAACATATTGACCGTGTACTCTCCGTGGCCACACAATCATGAAACATCTGGTGCAAATGATACGTCACTAGTTTGTCAATGACTTGGATCCGAATACTTAAGGAACATCCATAAAATGCGGTCTTCTGTAAATAACAACATGGTTTAAGCTGGTTGTTACCCGGAAAGTGAAATCTTTCTGTCCACTTGTACGTGGGCTTGCAGGGAATTTCCTCTCCGAGTATCTCCTCCGGTGGGGCATTACCCCAGCTGGGACAAGCTGTAAACTCCTGGCTGGTTTCCCGATGTATGTTGTAGTTCAGTGTCTGTGTGTGTGCAAGTGCAAGAAGAGAGGAAAAAAGATCGCGCGTGATCTATGGTTCGTTGGTTCGAGTACTCCTCCGACATTCGTCAGTTATTGACCGGAGAAATTGCGGGAAACTTTCGATCAGAGCAGCCGGCCACTAGAACTCTCTTCCAGACCGGACCGGACTAAATAGCGTCAAAAGTTCGGCCCCATAGGAACTCCAATTCTAGGACCTCCTGATCAATGTCGCTGCGGAGTGAGCGCATTCATCCTTGAGGGCCCGTTATTCCTTAGGCGCCGACCGTGCATTCCGCCTTAATCCCTACCTGCAGGGCGATGCGGCCGCTTGCCGTTCCCCTCTGCGCGCGGACGCCGACGAGACGTGTTGCGACGCCCGCATAGCGCACGTCAGCGGACGCGCCCAGCGGACGCCACCCTGCCCCGCCCCGCCCCCTCCCAGCGCCCGCCCCCTCGCGCGCCCGCGACCCCCCCCCCGCCGCCGCCGTCAGTGCGTCAACGGGCTGCAGTTCCCGCGGGGTTTTTATTTATTTTCAGGCGAGCGAGCAGCATGTCATATAATGTAATGTGATCTAGGTAGTTTTTTCCGCTGCAATTTACTATTATTTTTGGTGATTTGTTTGCTCGTGAAAATTAATTTCATAATTGTTATTGCGATGTAATTGCACAAGAAGAAGAGATGCATGCTGTTTTAATTAGCGCCCATTTTTGTTGACGAATAATTCAAATTGTTTTTCCTCGACGCAGTGTGTACGAATGTAGTGATTGATGTGTGGGGAATGTAAATATTGGTTAGAATATTTATTAGTCAAAATTGTTGCAAAAATGTAATGACCCGTGCCGTATTATTTTTCCCATTAGCTGGTACCGGGATCTAATTGAATTTATCATGACGTGGCGGTCGGAGTGGGCCCGGGGACGGGGAGGCCGGGGGCCGGAGCGGCCGGGGGTGGTTGGGGCGGTTGGGGCGGTTGGGGCTGCTGCGGCGTTTGTTCTCCCCGTTCCATTGCCCCGTTCGTCGTTTCGGTCTGGAAAGCGATTCCTGTTGCGGTGGACGAGGCAATAACCGCTCATCAAAAACCGCGAGGTGGCGTCAAATCTGACCTGAAATTCCCCAAATTTTCTCTTTCAGGTTTGCTATAAAGGTCGGGAATGTCGCGTTCAATGAAAAAACGTGCCTCCGTCAGGAAATAAATACAATTTCATCTTTATTTCGGGAAACCCTCACGAGTCACATCTAGGAGATTTTCGTATAACCATGCGAATAAGCAATAAGAGATGGGGAAATTAACATTTTGCTCAACCGTATGTCTGGAGTAAGCCGGCACAGCCGTAAGTCTGTAGAATAGGGCAAGGAAGGATTCCTTCTTGTGTAAGGAGCTGCTGTGACTTTCGTGTGCAAGCGATAAGGAAACCGTGGAAACCGACTCCCTGAGCGGTCCACCTACTTGCGCGAACCCCGCGAGAGCCACGAAATCGCTGCTGTTTAACACATCGAGCAAATTTACGGCCCTCGCCCGAGATCGAACCTGTTGGATGCTAATGATGAGCGTGGTAATAGAATAGATTGCAAATGTTAATTACATGAACATTAGTAACGGTCAATTTCAACAATTCCCAGTGATTCTCTGGCGAAGTTTCCTCTTTCTTTACTTTTGAAGCTTAGAGGAAGACAATCGTCGTTAGAGCCGAAAGGCTGTCAGATGGGTTTTCTGATAATAAATAAATGAATTAAAACAACATTAGCGGCAAGTTTAAGGGCAATGCCTTACGATTCAAGCAAGACAGAGATTCGACATTCGCAATTTCCATCCCGGCAAGGTGTAAAAGTATATTTGATTATTCATGGCTCAAATGCGTAGTCCGCCTGCTCTGAACAGCGGTTTCCGAGGTGTCCCTGAGAACTTCCAGGCAAATAATGGAGCGGCGCTCTAGAATATGGACCACACACAGTGTACATTCCTTTTTTCTCAATGCCACCCCCATGGCCATTCCTAAGGACGAGAATTGAGCATATCAATCTTATCATTGATGTAGAAAATCTTCAACAAAGTCGGAGATCCCAAAAGCGACAAGCTGAGGGTTCCCTGAAGCTGTAAATATGTCTCATGAAGGAGAAAACATAATAATAATAATAATAATAATAATAATAATAATAATAATAATAATAATAATAATAATAATAAAACAAAATAATGTTAACTAACGACCTTCACGCAACAAGGTATTAACTTTCAATAATATTATAATACTATATATTTCTAAAACGAAAGTGATCTATCGAAATATCACTGCCAGTCCGAGAGGTAAGAGATCAACGCTAGGCTTGTGGGTTCCAATCTGCATGATGCATGGATGTTTCCTTGGAACTTGGCTTGTTTTCCTTGGATTAGCAACGTAGAATAGTTGGTACATTAAAAAGTGTTAAATGTAAAACCCACCGAGATAAACCAGCTCACGTGATCAATACTTATTAAATTTTCTTTTATTTTTATTTACAAAATTTTTAAAACGGGAAAGTAGGTTATTTTCTAAAGATATTTTCTAAAGATAGAGGTTTTGAGATGTCGCCTTTCTTGTGAACCAGAAAGATGGTCTAAATCATGATTCGTCATTTTGAAATTTCCGACCCACCAATTTACTGGTACGGATAGGGCGTTATAGGGAAGTCCAATGAAGAAACATTCCGCATCCCAATTACAACTCTTCAACAAAAATAATGCATTATCAATTTCTTCCGTCCGTTGGGCATTCACTGGCCTTCCATTTTGTTTCAGGACATCCAACGAGCCCATTACCTTCAGAATGGCACTATGTAACTTCTTTGGATATCTCTTATTGCGCATTCTATGTACGTCGTTTTCCCACGCTTCTCTGTAGTCTCATATTTTCTTCCTTTTGATTAAATATCCCCGTTTTATTTCTGATATCTTCATTTTCAATTCTATCTACTCAGCGAAAGCCCAATATACTCCCTAAAAACCTCATTTCAGAAGCCTGAATTCTGCTGTGGGATTTGGCATGCAGTATCGATCCCGTAGTATCGAAAGGACGGAGCGCCGTCCCTCGGCCAGTGGCCCTCCAGCGCGGAGAGGCGGCGCCCCCCCTCCCGTGTGAAGCGGCATCCACTCCCCGCCCCTTGCCTGAAGAGCGCGACACGGACTCGGATTTCGGCGTGGGGCGCTTGAGTCAACATGATGCACTTTCGCGCCTCAGAGGGATGCGTTGGCGGCCTCTTGAATGACTGACTGCAGCGCCGCAGGATTTCACGGGGTGTGTGTGGGATGGGGGCGGGTCTTAGCGGAAAATACGCGAACGGATGCCGTGTTGACTTTTAGTAGTGATAAGCATTCAGGGCTGTCATGCAGGATGTTAGTTTTATCCACGTCCCTCATTAATGATAACATTTATATTTTTGGAAGGTTTATTCATGATACCTTTCCTGTGACGTTTGGGTGACCCATGCTATAGTAGTAAGATCGCTCGTTAGCCACGTCTGGGCGCCGGGATTCAAATCCCGGTCTGTGCATGCGGAATGAGTGGTGGAACGTTGCGGGTTCGCGGCAGGTTTTCTCGGGGTTCTCTCGTGTCTCCTATCCGACATTCCATCATTCCTCCATCGTCATTGAAATCATGTCGACATCGTCACCCATCAATTATCCACAACAAACATTCATCCAGGTTTGAGTGATAAGCGTAGATATTAGTGTCATAATGGCGTTGCAGGCCAACTCAAGCCTTGATCGAACATAGTGTCTTCTGAAATCGATGATGATGGATATATGAGGGACCAATTCACCGTCCGGTCCTGTAGAACATAGCGGAGAGAAAAGTGAAGGAATGATCGCACTATATCCCCGTATCGATATCTAAGATACTTCTCCAGCTTTGATAGAAACTGTTTTACAGTTGGGGCCTACTCGAAATTATTTGGGGAATTTCACGGAACTGATTCAGCAGGGCAGTCTGCTTCTCCTGTTCTCATCTAGGTCGTAATGTCGTTCGATGTAGTTACTTAATTGGTGTCCACATTGAAATTTAATCTAGGACTTCCCTGGGCTCATAGGGCATCGATCGCAGAATCGACGGCGTCTATTGCCATACTGACACTCCGAAAGTCACGGACGTGAAGCATGTGGAGACGGCGATCACCAAATGGGCCACTGTCTGCAAACCCGAATACTAACGGCGCGGAGCATCTCGGCGATATTTATATATTTTTATTTATTTGACGTCGAAAACAGTTAAAAACTGTGTGATGTGTTATGGGAAGAAGTGAATTCTTTGCACGTTTTCAAAATTCTGTGATCCCTACCCTAAGACATATACTACTTGAATTTTGAATACAGAAAGAAAATGATCGTTTTTGCAAGGATTGTTAATAAAAATATTCGCTCCAATGTAATAAAAGCTATTTTCAAGGGTAAATCAGCAATAAATTTGGGCTCTTATCCCTCATTATTTCCTTCGTCAAGGAATAGTACTTCTTGCAACAATATCATGGAGGACGATAATTTGAATAACTATATTTCCCACTGAATTCTAGAAGACGTACACAGATAATGAAGTTACATTTTTATGGATATGGATAGCAATGACATTATGACAATGACATTGTGACAAAATGACTACCTTCTAGGGAATTACTCCATGGTTAATGGCTTATGACTACGTTCAAAGGGAATTTCTCCGTGCTTAATGCCAAATAAAGGCTTGGACAATCAAACCAGCCACTAGATATAAGTCACAACTACAAAATTTATCACACGTAGTAATCAACGATATGCTTTCGAAAATAGAGTGGATGGCAGTGTGAACAGTCGTGCGCAAGGTTTGTGTGTCTGCGAGTAAAGCCTTTTGAATGTTTGGCAAAGCAAACTTTCACGTACTCCATTTTCACATGAATGATTTCGTAATTACTTATAAAACCCAAATACCAATCCTCTGTTCCCCACAGCCATTCTATATTAAAATACAATTAAAAGTGGAATGGTGAGTAAATTTGAATAGCCATTTCCACAGAAGTATAATGTAATGTCCAGGTTTCTTCTATTTAATATTTTTAAAGTTCGTAAGAATACATTTTTTACTACAACTCATGTGAAACTTCATCTAGAAGTTATTTTAAATAGCAAAACTCTCTCTATCTCTGCCTCCAGTGGCCAGAAGACAGAGTAGGATAGCATTCGTTTCGAGATAATCGTCGATCATTTAAAAGCCATAAAATTTATTACCTCTCGGGTTCCGTTACAGACGAGCGAAAATCAAATGTTGCCTATAACGCTCATTTATAATTCAAGGTTTATTCATATTTCAAGTATGTAAAAAAAATAAAATACATCTTCATCGATATGAATTATTTTTGACGGTTCTGTCTTTGCATGAGTTTGTATCTTAAATAAATTTATTTTGATATAGATTACGTATATTATGGTGGTATATTATGGTTATCATGGTGGATCCTGACAACAGCCAATCAAATATTTCATTACAACTGGAAAAAGAAAAGGAAGTGGTTCGAAATTCTAGAAACTAATTTTTTCATTTGCACTTTTTACAACAATCGCGGATATTGTCAATACTGTGAAATGCCATGATGCTTTGTGGTCATTATCTTCCGACTAGATCAGTGGTGAACATAACGATGAAAACACACGTCCTTTTCATTCTACCGCATGTGCAGTGAATTATTTTCAAAATCTCTTTTGGGTAACATCATTCAAATGAGAGAAAACGATTTCGGAATATTGAATGTTAAGACTGAAATAATTCGTTGCGAAATTGATTTACACAATTAGAAAATATGTGTACATAAATGAGTTGCAATTAACGCAGATGAAGATCAGGCGGTCGAAATCTATTCTCATAAAATTTATTTTCACTACATTTTATTTTTTAAAATTAACTTAGTCTAATTTCACTATTTTCAAATATTTCAGATTTACATTTAATTTGTTAGTGCCCATTTTGAGAATTGGAGAAAATAAATACAGAAGTAAACTACAGAACTGAGTCTACTGGCAAATCAATTCTGTAATCAGTGTATTCAACAAAAGATAATTTTGTGTTTTTGAAGTCTATTGATGAAAAATCGAGAAACAATCTGGCGTCGCCGAATTGCTTAACTGAGCTCCGTGAAGTCACGGAAGTAAAGGAACTCGAGATACCACGCGTTCCGGATGGATGCCCATTCGGAAAGCCCATTTTGACGGTGCCGAGCTCCTGGCCGAGGAGGTAAAAGGCAATGGCCGAGTGCGACGTTGCCAGACAATGCGAGATTGAACGGACGATTACTCCATATACGCTCAATATCTAAAAGATGGCTGAAAGTTATTGCAAATAGGCGCAGCAAAATTTAAAAGACATGTTTATAAATAAGTGTAGACGTAGTGCAGCTTTCAAACTGCAACTAGCATGGGGCTTATCAAATTTAAAGAGTCCTCCTGTGGTGTTCAGAATGGTTAATTCTCTTAATTGAGTATTTTTTAAATGTATTTGTCGTTATTTTCTATTTTCTCCCCCACCCCTTTTATATTATTTCTTTACCCCTTATTTATTCGCATGTCTTCTAGGAGTAATAATAAGTGTATTGGAATTCATAGTTAGTCCTCAAAAAAGATTACGGGTTAGTCGTGTTTAATCATTTTGAATTTAATGAAGGTTTACTATTTAGCATTAAATTCGTCATTCATTTATAATTGTATTTCTACCCTATACGACACATGCAGATTTTACTTCTTTTCACAAAAATTAATGTAGCAAATATAATTTCATTCCTGCTGCTATATTAATTGCACGTGTTTAGAGCATAACCAAAGGCTGGGATAAAATATAAAGGTAAATGTACAAAGATTCATTATTATGAATAAATAAAGATGAATACTTCAATTAAGGTGTTCATAACGAATAAATAAAGATACATACCTCCCATGCTTATAATAAATTTTAAATACCTTATAAATTCATTATTTTCTAAGAACATATGTTAGGTGGACTAAAACTACACAACGGTAATGAATCTCAAACATCATCATTGACGCGTGATAATCTACACAATCATTGTAGATCATCTACAATTAATTTACATACATCGATCAACATCATTTCATTATTCGTTTGATGTATTACGTCACACACCGGTATTATCCAAATCGAAATTTAAAGATGTTCTCAAGATTCTTGAACTCTTAATGCACTACTTACTCTATAAATCAAGTATAACATGGCTAAGCTTTCAGAAATTCTTGAACAAATATGCCATCTCGGTTCATGTCTCGGTATCAGCTAATAGTAAATATCAGTTAATCAGTAAATTCACGTTTCGGTATCAGTTATGTGGTAATGGCATTGTTCTGAAAATATTTAATTCGAGCACATTTCTTAGTAAATACTGAGAAGTACTTTTAGAGATTAATCTTTTTGAAAATTCGGATCTTCAATTGCTTTTTAGCACAATCCCCTACTTTTTTGCTTTCGCTTCTTTTTTGTCTTCCAACAGCAAGCCCGCTTCCGTCAGGAAAGCCCTTCAATTTGTCGGTCAATTGAGGGCCTGCCGCACCATGGACGTGGCGGGGCCTGGCGGGGGAGGGGCGGCGGCGGGCGGAGGCGGGCGGAGGCGGGGCTGACGGGCAGCGGTGCTCGCGGCGCCAAGGGGGCGTGGCAGGCACCGGACTCGCGCGCGACGCCTCGCTTCGCCCGGCCGCGCCCCGTGCCGCCGCGCCTCGCCTCGTCCCGCGTGGCGTCACCAACTCCTATTAGCAGGCAGCAATCCGCTTTGCGGCCCTCGGGCGCTCGGGCGCGCCGCCGCCGTCGCCGCCGCCGCCGCCGCCGCCGCTCAGAGCTGCGTCGCGCGCCTCGCCTCGCCTCGCCTCGCCTCACTCCACCTCCACGCTCCACCTCCCCAACCCGCGCCCACCTCCACCCAACCCCACCCCTGCCTCCAACCCGTCCACGCCGCACCGCGCCGCCGGGGGTCGAAAAATGACAAGCATTACGCGTTGTTATTACTGCGCAGGATGGGAGCAAAACTTCAATTAACGTTTTTGTTTACAAATAATTAAATCATTTAAAATTAATATTTTGTTATGCGCGACAGGCGCGGGAAATGTTGACACAAAGTCTCATGATTTTAATTGTCGGTGGTGGTTTTGTTTCGCGCTCCGCTGGCCCGAGCATGCGATGATTTTAGGGCCTGCGCGTTTTGCACCAGCTGCTGCCGCTGCCGCCGCCACTGCTGCACGACCAATCGAATTTATTCTGTTATTCCTCTAGCGACGAGAGGCGTTCTAAATACAATTAAAGCGAGCGATGAGGACGCGATCCACACTGCGGGTGCGATGCTCGCTCTCTTTCTGCCTCCCGAGACTTTACGTCGAGGCCAAGTCCCCCAATTGGAATAAAATGACCATAAAACGCGCAAAGACCGCTCCTTGAACTGCAGAAAACAGGATTACTATTTATAAACGGTTAAAAGGCCAGGTCGCTTCTATCTTTTACATCAAATAAATAATGTAACTTGCATGATGTGATATTTAACCTTTAACTGTGCTGGTCAAAATTACTAACGCAACTGTGCTGGTGGGGTCTGAGACACCCAAGACAGAAAATAATTCGCTAATAGCAATATTTTTCAACGAAAAGTATATTTAATGCAATTCAACTTGGTGATAAGTTATATATGTCGGTAAAAGTAAAGAAATTAAATATCAGCAGAAAAACGAATCAATATTGATAAACGCACAAAAAATGAATTTTTTAGAATGCTATTGAATATCCGAAGCAGAATAATTGAAACAAAGTTTGAGTGTTGTAAAACAAATTTGAGGCAGTTAATGCAAAGATGTTTTGCCTTTCTGTCAGCCCCTTGTGGACAATCTTTCTTATTTTCTTTAGAACTATTGATTGTAGTGTAACCACGGGCTGATCCCAAAACTTGTTACTACTGTCTAACAACAATCCCAAGATTTCTTTTTCGATAATTGTTCACATTTCAAATACAAAGCTGCAAGTAAAGAAATAAACTCTTTGTAATACACCCAATGTATTTCCTATCCATATTCTAATAAACGACGTTGCTAAATAATCAATTATGTAAAAAATCATGTATTTAAAAAACTTGCATAACTATGCTGGTGGGGTCTAGGATACCCGGAAACGGTCAAATCGACTATAACTCATCACTGCACAAACGTAACGTGATGATGCCTCGTTAGTTCACAAACCCCACGATTTGAAAGGAATACACAAGTTGCTGAGAACTTATTTATGAAGCAATTTAAATGATTTAAAAATATATAATAGTGTGGGTCTCACAGACTCCACCATCAGAGTTAAAGTTTAGTATCTCGTAAGGTATTTTTATAACGTCAATCAATATATGCGAAATTACTATTTCTCATAACATATCTCAACCAAGTACCATACAAGTTCTCAATGCGACCAACCCTGGTTATTAACCCCATTACTA
The DNA here is from genome assembly GCA_964035755.1 of Teleogryllus oceanicus. Lineage (NCBI taxonomy): Eukaryota > Metazoa > Arthropoda > Insecta > Orthoptera > Gryllidae > Teleogryllus > Teleogryllus oceanicus. The sequence continues at coordinate 2,782,983 of CAXIVR010000001.1, forward strand.
CGGCTATGAAGATGAAACGAATGCACATCATGTTGATATGCATTGGTTGACATATCACGTTGATTGATAAACTGGTAGACAGCACTATCTGTTTCATTCCATCTACGAAAATGAAAGCGTTTGCTTTTTTCATCTTTCAAAATGAAAGCGTTTGCTTTTTCATCTTTCAAAATGAAAGTTTTTTGAGTGTGAATAACACCAATACGTTTGAAGGTTCGTGCTAAATAACAAAATAATATATCAGGTAGCTAGATTCGAATTTGTTGGATGTAAATGTCTCTCACTACATGTTCATTAGCCAAAAGTGGTCCCGATCCCGACCGCGACCCAGTCCCCCACTCCGTCCCCGACCACTCTACATGCCCGAGAAGTTTTAAACAGTTTTTTCCGACACACGCTGTAGGCATATCTTGACTTCTGCTAAAAAATATTCACCATTATTTGTTCCTCCCTTGCAAACACCTTGTGTTGGTGGTATAGATTCTTCTTTATCTCAATTTTCTTTTATGCAATTTTAAGTATTTATGATTTACAATTTCAAGACGAGGAAATATAACTGAATTCTCTGTTATTTTATTCTAAATAATAAAACATAACTCCAGATTAATAATTGATTCTGACTACCAAAAATTCAAAGAATTCATAATGTGATAAAACGAACACCACTAAATCCATTGGATCTAATAAATTGACTGTTGACGTGTCGACAGAAATTCTTTTGTTTATGTATTGGCAATGAAAACCCTCTACTAGGAAGTGACGTTGGTACTATGATGTATATACTATATTGCGAATTAATTTATTAGTATATCAATAAATATCAAAATGTGGTCCTCTGCCGCTTTACTATACTTTTGGGGAACTTTTTATTACTTATTTCTAACTGCTCTTCGTTCGGGTCTGATTTAGAACCTCCATAAAAGCTAATACGCTTTCCACGTTGTTAAAACCATGAAATACGCTGAGCGAATAGAAATTTGCGCTGAGACAAAATAATAGTAAACCCATTAAAACACAAGAGAAAATGACTCTAAAGAATTTTAAAAAGCCATTCACTTAAAAACCTATCTCCATGTAGTAATAAATCTTCATCGAACTATGACTTTGCCGAGAATCTTCTCCGAGACGTCGCCGTCGGTCCCCATGCTCGGCTCCAATTCCGCCCTCTCCCCCGTCCCTCCGTCCCCATATACTCCACCCCTGTCTCCGTCCTCGATCCCTACCCCGGTCCAGTCTCCCCCTCCTCCCCTGTCGCCCGGCGCCGCGGACAGCCGACCGGCGTGTTGGCGCCGGGGGCCCGGCCAGTTTACTAAGCGCTCATATTATTATCCCGTTGCTGCTGGTGGAGCCCGACAAATAGGAAGAGCTGGCACCGGATGCGTGGGCGGAGCGGAGGGACGCGCGCAGCGCAGCACAGCGCGGAGCGGCCGGGGCGCGGGGGGCGCGGAGGGGCGGGGAGGGCGGGGCCAGAGGCGGGCGGGATTTGGTTGCTAGGAGACGGAGTTGGCGCCAGAGCCGGCCGTTATCCGGGCCGCACGCCCTCAGGCAGCGCCGCCCCGACGCATACGTGTGCAGCCTGCGCGCGACCTGTCCCGCCCCCCTCCCCTGGTCGTCCCTGCCTCGCTCCGGCGCGTAGCGCAGGCGCAGCCTGCTGGTCTCAGCGGACCAAAACCCATCTCGCACCTAAGCGGCGAGCCTTCGCAAGTGGTTTGGGACGGCTCCAAATTTCTCCAGTCTGTTCATAAACAGAGCTACAGGTGATCGTGGGATGATCGTCAGACAGCTTACCTTCCGCCTCTCAGGACCAAAGTTATAATTCCGCTCGATCCCTGTGAAATTTGGGTTGGTCAGAACGAGTTCGCAGAACGTTTCTCAGTGTCCTCTGTTTTCTGTGCTTCTCCTCCTAACACTGCTCCACCATTCAAATCATACTGCCATCATCAGTATGACCCAACCATGAAAACCAGTAACTTCAGGAATAGCCAAAAAGGTTAGGAACCAGGAACTTATAAAACCAACGATTTACGATGGCTTCGATTTACAAAGTTTCCACGGCGACGAGTAGAGACAGAGAAACGAACGACATGTCCGAGCTGGGTGTATCATTGCACTTCTCCAAAGAAGTGGGTCGACTGAGATAGACCAGGGTTACAAATGTAGCGACTGCAGTGTCTCTGTCAGGGAGGCCCGCGGGTTCGAGTCCCGACAGTAGAGAATTTTCGTCACTTAGTAGACAGGTGGAATTCATCCACTGTCTGGCGAATCCTAGCGATTGGCTGCTCGGATAGGAAGCTCTTCGTCTTTTCACAAATCAATGCCAGGCGAATGCCGAGGCAGTGCTCTAACGGGCCACGGAACGCGCACGATCCATCCTCATCCTCGTCCTATTCCCACTCCTTGCGCCCAATCTTACATGTATTAGACAATCACATTTTGGCAGACGCTTGGAGATTATCCGGGGCGGGGCAGGTCCCCGCTGTCGGAGATACCTGGAGAGGACCAGTCTCCCCAAACCGATGTGTAGATTGGTGGCGTATCTCACGTTCTAGTAAGGGAGAAACTCTGCCACTTTTCGGAACATATGAACTACACCTACGGGACTAAAAGACTTAGTAGTCACCGCGTTAGGAAACACAAAATAATTGACCAATTTATTCAAGAAGTTGTCGTATGCAATAGTGTATGGCGGAGCATCTGTGAAGGGGTCGATACTCGTTCGCGATGACAGTTGTACCGTCCGGGTAACCCGAGTTTGTGTGGCAACAGTGCCGTAGGTAAGAAACGAAACACAGCGGTTCGTAAAAATGAATTGTCACAACGTGCAAATGTTTGATTCCAACGTGATCGGAGACCGAAACCTTCTGTTACTCAGACATGTGTGGTACCGAGTAAGCTATGGAATAAAATATTGCATTCGTGACAATTTCATTCATATTTTTACACTTCGTTCATCTTCACTCTTCATGACAATTGCAGATCAGCTCCTTGTTTTCTTCAAGTTACGGGTTAGTGATTGAACTGAACGCATATGTGAGTGAATCTGAATCGTATATGGTGAGTATTCCATTCGTGAATTTAAAACCAATAGTGTTTAACTATACATATAAAATGCCACATTTTAGGCGGTGTACCTAAAAAATGTATCGCTTTTGCTATCCGAGTTTTCTTTCCGTCCTTCCCTCCTGGCCAATAATAAACTGCGACTCATTTATCTTAGGAGGCGGTGTGTGTTGAAGTACATTAAACCGCGTATATACTATAACATAACCTCATGCTTTAAGTTATTTTCAATGTTTGACGCATTTTGAAACTGTTGGATGTATTTTCGTTCGTGGAATAGTCCTATTAAATACACTCATGCTTTGGAAATTCTTAGAAAAATTCCCTCATCGGTGATTTATCGACAATTTCCAAAGCACGCGTGGTTTTGCCTACGAAAACCCTGCTACTTTGGAAGTTGTTCTCTCATTCACGAGCCCCGATAAACCGCCTTAAAATTGTAAAAAATGGGGTAAAATTGGGTCTGAGCGACTCTTCCAGTGGAAACGCCAAAAATTGAATGTGTTCGCGCTCTTTGAGAATGAAACCTACTTTACTGGTCAGAAATATCAGAATGAAACATTCCACGAGTAAATGACGTTCACACGAAAATACTTGTCAAACGTGGAAAGCGATAAAATAGAATGGTATTATATTCTTATTATGCCCTCTCACCTCTTTTTATGGTTTAGTGCCAAAACCCAACCTGCAAATATAAGCTGGATCGTTTCAGACCTTGGCAACACAATCTACAATTGTCATTTACTGACCTAGGATCATTAATTATATTTGACCTAATGTTTTGTTACTGTTATTTGATCTTGAATCGTGAAAATGAGGACCTCAGTCTTGGAGTACAATAATCCCACAGCTAGTTTATTCATTTTCTTCAAGCACAAATACTTGTAATTCACTTCCTGACAAACACCTGTATTCCTTATGCGTACATTATCATGTGTAATTCTAAGAGATTTCATAGGGCAAGCTTCATTTTGAACCCAACAGTTGAGCATTTGACGCGACACATAGAAGTGAAATGAAACTTCAAAGGAATGAAGATGAATTCACGAAAAGACATTTGGAGAAGACAGTTGACGCCCACCATCGCTGTGCAAAGATTGAGGCTGGGGAGGGTGAAGAGAGCACGTGTATGAACCTACGATTCCATCACAACGGCATTTCACGACCCGCGGGACAACGTTTCCAAAAACGTCGCAGCCAGTCTGACGCCCCGCGCTCAGCCGAACGAGTCGACGAATCGGACGAATCGAGAGAGAATGAAATGCAAAGGGCTTCCAAATTCTTTAGGAAATCGCAAACAACAGCACCATTATAAAGCTGCGCGGCGCGGCAGCGCGTTGCCCAGGCGACAGTTCGTTGGAGGCCGCTCAGGCGAAAGCGGCGGAGGGGGCGGGGAAGGCGGAGGGGAGGCGCGAGGGGAGGGACAGGCAGACGAGGGTGGAGGCCTGGCGGAGGATGGGGAAGAAAGCGTGAAAAGAAGGAATGCTCACAGTCCAGTGGAAAATAAATGTAGCACGTGAGATTCACGAGTTCCGGTGGCCGCCAGTCTGTCCCGGGCTGCATAAAAATATTGACGAATCAGGTTCGTGAAAAAAATACCTCGCTAAGTATATGAAGCTTTTGAAACAAAAGAAATATTTGCACAGCCGAAATATGATTTTGTGTTTCTCCAGGCATCTGGTATCACCTTTTTCTGCAATTATTAAGTAATTTCTAGAATAATAGTACTATTCATTAAAAACTGAATTTCTCTCAAACACTCATAATTATACACCAATAAACTGAAATTGAAATGGTCCGGAAACTCATTTTTTCGAGACTGCGAACTATGAGTTTTCATTGTTCGTACCGGTAGGACGTAGTTGGTGGAAGTGAATATGATGCCCATGAGATGTCATGAATGTCATTTATTGATTTATCACAATTTATTGATATGAAGACTGTTATTTGCCTCTTGTTTTTTTACGAGGATACATGCGCTCTATTATTAATATGCAAATGTAAATTAGTGTAACATTTCCGTTAACAAAGGGAGCATGATGAAAATAATTTTAAAGTGTCAAATTAATTGGGAAAATTTTTCTAAATAATAAATTGCAACTATTGTTAGTGTCTTAATAACGAGATTGCTTATAAAATATTTTCTAAATGAACCTGTTATAAGCTTATTCATCAACCTTCGAACAACATTAAGATTTACGAAGAAGCAGTTCCACAAGTATCAAAATCCTAAAGACGTCCTTCTACTACATTTCAATACTGCTTCGTTTCAGATTTTTTTCAACCGTTTTGTTATTGCGCATTTCTTCGCTGTTTTCAGAACCACACGTGCGCTTCTTTCTCTTTTCTCCTGTGCTCTTGCTTGTGTCTCCTTCGGATCCCGCCCGCCAGGCCTTCTCTCTAGACAAAAACCAGAAAATCAATCACTATCTGTGAATAGCGAGTGGAAAAATCTTGGGCGTCCGACAGTAATTCCCAGCAGGAGAGGGCGCACGCTCCCGATATCGACAAGGCTTGATTTAACAACAGCGTTTAAATTTAGCTCCGCTTCCGTTTTCAAAGATGCAAATCAAGTTACGCGAAGGGGAGCGCGCGCTTTGAGACGGGATGAGGGGGAGGAGGGGGCGGAGCCGGGTGGGCATCGGGAGGGAATCGGGCGCAGTTTTTCTCGCCTGCTTTCTCGCCGTTTCCAACGTCGATTTCCTTCGTCGGCGGGCGGCCCTCCCCCCTCCGCGTTCCCTCCATCGAATTTGCCCTCTCTCCGAAGACGTTCCAAACCCCCGCTCCCCGCCCCCGGCCTGCACTCCCATCATCGAATCACCTTTCTCCCAAACGCCTTCCCCCCCCCCTTCTCCCCCATCCAGCGCCTCTCAAAAGAGGCCCTAACTTCTTGCCCACGACCCCGCCCCGTCTCGCACTCCAATCTTGGAATCCTCCCTCTCCTCGAATAGATCTGCGCCTACACATTCATCTCCGCACTCACCTTGCCTCATCCATCCTGCTCCTTCGTCTGCCTTCGCTGCCATTTGCGGCCTCGCAGCTTCACTCCCGCACAAAGCGTCCCGCTGTCTGGTTCCTGTCTCTTCTTCCTCGTTTCTATCCCCCTCCCACGTGCTCTTCTCCACTGCGCGTCAATCGGGCCGTCTTCCCTTTGCCCCCACCACACACCCACCGCCCCCGCCCCGCTCTGCCTGCCGTCGCCTCTTTTACGCACGCTCCAACAAATCACATCTTTTGATTACGGCGCCGGAAGCCCCGCGAAGGCCCCGCCCCCGCTCAGAAGCGCGGGCCGCCGCCTCCTTTTGTCACGCAAATCGGCCCGGGACTTCGGCCGGACGCCGGGCGCTCGCTGCGCGCCGCCCAGCGATGTTGCCACGTTGGAATCAATACGCCACTTCCCAAACGCCAAACCAAGGACGCTTCTGGAGGGGTCCACGACGCCCCTTCTTCACGTTAAAAGAAATATTTTAAACAATTATAAAAATGATACACACATATATATTCTTGCAGTAAATGCGGAATGTAAATAATGCGTAAAACTTTAAATCAAGAGAATCGTCGGCTCTGGCAAACGTTTTGCGTTTTTAAAATAATGCGGAATATTTTCTAAGGTAGGGGGAAAATGCTACTCCCTTGAGATTCCCAGCAAGTTTTAGTGCATTTGTGAATTTACTTGAACACGGGGAACCATTCGGATTTTTTAAATTTAATATATTGAATGTTTCCGAATTTAAATTTAGTAAAAAATGTACTACTAGTGAAATTATTATAAGAATGCATTTTATAGTTTTAATTTCAAATTCTTCATTAATGAAGGAACGCACATTGAAAGTTATGGACAAATTAAATTGTGTCCTAAATGTTCTTCTTTACCCATACCCACACTCACCCTTAAATAATTTCTGAAGTCGCCCTTGTGTGATACTGTAATATCGATAATAAACAATATAACAACTTATACAGCATTGTGTCGAATGTGATGTCACGGACTACTAAAGTAGTGTTCGTGTAAAGTAATCCGTGTTTTCTCGTCGTCTTGGTATAGCCTTATCATGAACAACAGGTTATCCGGGGATGGTGGATCACCCCACGACGGTATGTTCAATTGAGACGTCAAAATACAATCACAGGCTTCATCGATATCATTTTATTTTTAAAATACTTGTTTCTCGAATACAGTTTTGAATTCAAAATGTGGATTTGTATAGTCGTATATAGGCGTATATTTGATACAGGCGCCAACAATACAACGAAGTAGCGATGAACCGAATATAGAATATCGTTCAGCCTATGAATGATCGAACCTCAAGTAACCATACCGATAATATATTCTGATAATTGATATATTATATCGATATCATATATTAATCTGTTTTTAGGTACAAATTCGGCAGTTTCGCAGCACATTTCGCTCGTTATAAGTCATTGCTCTAAATGTGAAAGTAGCATCACTCTGAAACCCAACTTCGAAAGACTGGATCTTAAATTGTGCGTCACGCGCCCGCTAGCGAGCGTGAATAAACACAGCAATATTGCTAAGCGTTTGTGAAAAGAGAAACTTCGAACTGTGCGGTTAAATCGCGCGGCTCTTTACAGCCATTACATTTATATTGAAATCGTGAAAATGATAGTTGCGTTTTTTGTGTGATTTTTATCTGCTGCGTAATGAGGGAACCGAGAAGAACTAAAAATGTAGCAGTTCACTCCAGAGAGGTCTCGACTGCAGTGTCTCTGAACGGGAGATCCAAGAATTCGAGAGCAGAATTTTCGACACTAACTAGATATTAGCCAGGTCGACTTCAGTCGCGGTATGGATGAGAATCTTAGGGACCTGCTGTTCGGATCGGTAATTTCCCGTGGTTTCTCCAACCAACACCAGACTACTGCCGGAGTCGTGTTCGAACAAACAGGACATGGACAGGCCGCGATCTTTCCTTCCTCTACCTTGGTCTGTTCTCACCACTTTTTTACATGCATACAAACATGCATTACACTACCACATATTCCGAGAGACCAGTCGGGAACTTAGAGCTTTTCCCGGATGGGGCAGTGCTTCGCTGGTGGGAGATGCCTGATTAGGGAAAACTCCGTAAATCGGCGTAAGCCGGTTGCCACCCTCCAGACGGAGAAGAACATCGCCAACTCCCATGATAAAAACGTGCACTTCACTCGCTGAACTATTGACCACAGCAGTTGATGTGTCCAAAACCACGAAATAACCAATCTTTCAACCCAGAGAGTCTCATTTTACGTAATACATCTAAGAAATAAAGCTAGCCCCCTCCCCCATGCAAAACGATAAGGGGTCTTAAGGTACTAGGGTACTTCGTGTCTCCGATAACGACGATCGAACGCACGGAAGATGACGCGTTGAAACATACGGAAAACAATTCATTTGAAAGTTTGTCAAAGTTTTAAGGAAACAACGTGTTTTAAAGAAATGTTTACTATGTCAGAAGTCCGTTTAAAAACCTCTGGTTTTGTACCTCGCTCATTGTTATATGTTAAGAAAATTCATAGAGAACCCGTATTCACACCAGAAATAATAAAAAAATTATGTAAAGGACGACGGCAAACCAGTAAAACGACTGATCGTATTGAGCAGTATTTTGTTATTTTACCACTCATCGAAGAAATGTATCCGATCAGTATAAACGGCCCGTTTTGTGAGCATCGTCCCAAAGACAAGGCAAGGTCAGGGGAAGCTGTGCAAATGCCTCATTACACTTGGTCGGCTTCTGATTAGCTGTCGCTTCGCGCGGGGTTGCGCGCCGCCGGCGCGGGAGGCGAGCAGCCCTAGTGGTTTTATTGGTTTGCAGCTCGCGCTGACGGAGCGTGCAGATCACCCTCGTGAATCGCAGTTCCGCTTCACAGTTTAACAGCTTATTTCCCACGTAACGCATCTCCATATTCGTTTCTTTTGAGGTTTAGGAACCAATATGTTCTTAAAACGCTTCTCCGTCATGCTGGCAATAATTGGGCTCAAAAAATTCCTCTCTTAAACGGTATCCAAAAGCCGTCGAATCTTATCTTGGACGAAAAGGCTAATTGTGAATACTTGTTCTTCAAGAAAAGTGAGTTTCGTGGACATAAGGCACTTTACAAATACGCTTTTCCGCTGTGCCTGGACTGACACAACGTCTACAGTGCTTCCGCTTTGGTCCGAACTCGAAGCAATAGTCCCATGCAAGGCAAAATTTAAAAATCACAAAATTATTTGATAATTTACTTAGGAATAGGCAATCATTGTTACGGATCCATTGACCAAAAATTCATTTACCATTACATCATACATATCAACGAGAGTGTAAGGATTGAATATAGTATGTAACGCTGAATTTGACGTCTGCGATGAAAACATTTCAGTTGCAATTTGAATAGTTTCCAGTGACGGATGGGTTATTCATTTCAATCATTTGTCTTATATAAAGTTTTGCCCAAGGTTATAGACTTTAATTCGTTTTATATATTTTACATTGTTGAATTGCTGGAAACACGGAAATTTTAAATTTATGTTACACAATATTCGCAATAATTCCTTGTATTAAACTATTCAATATGCAATTGCTTTCATGTGAAAATTGTTAGAGCTGGCATATTCACAGCTCTTATCGCATTAATGGGGAATAATCAGAGTATTCTATGCAATTATTCATACGGAAATCCATGCAACATAAATGACAAAACATGTAGAGAATTGTGGTACCAGAAACACATGGTGGGATGCCAAGATTAATGTGCGCCTAATTTACAACGCAAATAACTAGGTTTGTTCTTAAGTTTTTTAGGATACATTAGGTGCGTCACTAATGCCTTTTCTTAGCAATAAATGTGTCACTAATAAGAAATGTACTGATATATTATATTGCCGTTATGAGATTTCGAAGTAAATAAATAGCTGATAGGCAGATATAACGGTACATTTTGGGGGAAAGTAATAAAATCAAGCCGATTTTTCATGCAACTGAGAAAAATGTTATAAATGTGTACGGACGGTTATTACGGCCCAGAGGTCCGAACCATTTATTACCTCAACTTCTAGCCGGACACCATCTAGCATTCTTTTTATGATTTGTACGAACGTGGAATGAAATTTTTCTTTCGCATCGATTCGAAAACTATTCATTATAAATTTGAGCTTCTGGAATAGGCTCTTTCAGAAACGAAATCATTCATTATTATTCAATTCATCTGTAAAGGAAAAGTGGACTGTACTATATCAGTACATTCGTCGTCCCTCGCGAGGAAAATATATTTTCCCAGAGAAAGCGAAGAAACATCAAAATAAAATGGTCGCTAAACATTTTATACTATTTTTTATACTTGATCAGAGCTGATAAAAAATATACGAAAAATTATGCTATCGGTTTTCAAAACTTGTCCATCCATATCTCATCTTTTATCTCAGATTGCACATTACTCATATCTCAGATTCAAATTCTTGCGAGAAAAAACGGTTTCAGTCAGTAAAGAACGATAAGTACCGAGTTCTGAGTCTACCTATCCATTCTTTTGTCCACACTGAATGCTTTTTACTTTCTCGCTACGGAGTAGAGAGAACGTTATATAATGCTGCGCGAAAACATGGCGAATTTTCGGAAGAAAAACTTATTACACGGTCCTGGTGACGAGAAAGTCGATAAATCTAGTTGCTAAATTGAAAAAAATCTATATCACGTGGTGTAACCGGAATCCATGCTTTGTGGGTTCTCAATACCGAAAAATCGAATGACGGCACAACGTCTGCCTGTTCATCCGTCTGCCCGTCCGTCAGTCACTCCGCCTGTGAACAACGCTAGTGCCTCACCCGTTCGACCGATTTTGTTCCGTAATAAAATATGTTTCTTAAAGATAGATTTTGAAATAAAGGCATGTACAATTTTTCGAAAAACTGAGTACCTTTCGTGTAATTTTGCGAGAAGTACGGGCTAGAAAGTACGTGCTGTTTTAACACCACTAGTTTCCCTTCTTTTGGAAAGAATTGAAACAGTAATCTCTGCTAGTATTTGATAGGGATCCATGATCAACCTATGCACGCTCGCGAAGCATCCTGTGTGTCGCAAGACTGTGTGTGGAACAGTGTCTGGACACTTTTCCTACACATTTGTGGCCCACAATGTGTCTGCAATTCATTTCATTCCAAATTTTGTGTTCGTGTGAAATTCAGTGACATTTGTGTCCGACACTGCAGTGTTAAATGTTGGCAAGACATTGTCCCACGCGTCTACTTACGCGTAATAACCGCGTGCAAAATGCGAGATGCAGAAAGGGGTATCGTTTCAAAAATGGGGATAGGTAAACATAACGAGTATCGCAAATATTAGATGAGTTAAAAGCACATTGATGTGGATAAATTAAGTCGACTGAAACCTTTGTGAAGATAAATTTCCGAGATGACGAGAATGATGGCGGTGGCCATGTGAGAGACAGAGACAGTGACGGTCTGAGGAATTATGCTGAAGGTGGGTGGGGTGAGGGGGTAGCTTCAAAGGAGAAGAGCGTGAGCGCCGGAGTACAAGGAGCATTGAACGTGGGGGTGAACTTCGGAGTGTGGGCAGCATCAGAGCGTGGGGAATGTCGGAGCGTGGGGAGCGTCGGAACGTGAGGAGCGGCGGAACGTGGGAGCGTCGGAGCGGGGGGAGCGTCGGAATGTGGGAGCGTCGAACGTGGGGAGCGCGACGTGGGGAGCGTGGAACGTGCGGGCGCGGAGCGTGGGGAACGTCGGATCGTCGGGAGCGTTGGGAGCGTTTGTGGTGTCTCCACGCCAAGTAGGTGGTTTCCGGTCCTCGAGGGCCTGCGAGGGTGCGCTAGCCCTCCCGCCCCGCCCTGTTTGCTTTCCGCCCTGCCCGCTCTCGTCGCCGCCGCCCGCGACATTCTTGGACGTGGCCGGCGCAACGACGCCTGTCCCCGCAAGCGTTGCGGAGTGACGGGCGCGCTGTTTGTTTTGCCTTCCGCACCAACAGCCCTAATGCCTAATTATTGTCCTAGAACAATATTAACTCAGGACTAAACCTACTCGAGATGACGAAAGCCGGCTCCCAGACCGGGGGAGGGACCCAAGAAACGGCTCCCGGCTCCCGCACTGGATGGCCAGGCAGGTGAGAAAAGTCGCAAGGCAGGAGGAGGGCCCGCTCCTCGCTCACGAGCGGGGCCACTCCGCATCTTCTCATGCGTACTTTGCAATTTATTAGCCCAAGTTGTCGTTTTAGTTTATGGTTTTGACCTTCTGTGAAATGTGAAGAATAAAAAATAAATTTTACATAATAGCAGATAACACTTTGCAATTCAAGCTGTAAATCAGAAGATCAATACATATAAACGAAACATTGAAATACAGAGTATGTGCAGACCTTTCATTGTGCATTACTGGAATTATGGAAGTAAGGGTTTCTGCCTTTTTCATTAAGACCTAGTACGTCATTCAAACAAAAAATAGAAGATACAGTAACATAAATTTAGTTATCCTGTTGTTTACATACTTAGTTTATGTACATGAATTATGAACAGTTATGGGAATAACCTGACAAAGAAACTTATATTGCCAAGACTTACTTGATGTACCTCATCAATGATCTAAAATCATTGTTACAGCGTGAATAACAAGTCAACTCGACTTACTAAGGTTTATGATTTAACGTAATTTGTTTGATATTCGTATATTTACATACCCATTAATCAGCAAACAGAAGGAATTAAACTTATCTGAGCATTCTTAAAAGCATATATCAATTAAAAAATCCAGTAGAATACTTAACAGATTTCTTGCCAAAAATCATCTAATATATAGATAAGCGTTTCTATTAGGGTGTTTGCGGAAAAAATCGGTTAACCGAAAGTAAACAATGAATTCTTGTGGGAAGTAATAAAACCTTTCTTGATGCTTATATATAATATTGAGGTAGGTAGAAAGATAGAAAGAGAGGTAGATTGATAGATATTCATTTCAATCCAAAAGATCTGACATGAAAGAAAAATCTGTTATCGTATTAATCAGTTATTCAGTAGGATTATATAAAAATAGCAAAAAAAATATTATTTGCACCGAAAATCATTTTAGGGAAGGCTGCGCGCACTCAAAAATATTTTAAAAGTATTCCCCTTGTTTTTCATCGTCATCATTTTTTCTAAACAGTGCAAGAAATTTTTCACAGACTTTCTACGTTTATACTTCGGATTTAGAGGCTGTAATTGCGCATCACGGAAATAAGTTTTGCCATCACTAAAAACAACTTTTAAGAATGAAGTACGGATAGAAACACAATTCAAGGCTCCAAGCTAAGATAGCAACTCAAGCATTTTGTAATTAATTATTAGAATTATTATTGTTTATTAGATTATAACGAGAAAGTGAATATAAACTGATTTTGTTTTAAATTCCTTTTTAATTAATGATATGTAAACGAATTGTGTTGCATGAACAATTGCGTACTTTAAGCAACATAGGTACTACATAGGTTGCACCAAACGCTCATGGACTTTCGTCTACGCCGCGGTTTGTCGCCGCTTGCAGCATAATGTACTTCTTTTTGAGTTGGTTAATACATTTTTTCTATATAAGGCTCCAAGCTTTCCGATATCTTGGACGATGCGATCCTGCAGGGAGGATTCTGAGAAAATGTTTTACTAGATATGCCGTGAGTATCAAAACAAGAATGTGTTAGGGAGTCTCCTCAATAATCCGATTTGAATGGAAAAGCAGATGAACTACAATTATTCTAACCAGTTGTGTTATTATGAGCAAAGTAAGCAGAAACCTGTTCATAAAAGTCAACATCGTAGATTCAACAGTACTACCGTACAATTGCCGATTACATTATGATTACATTACACACGCGTTATTAACATTTTAAAAAAATGTATTTTTTAGGGTTAATTAATTCAGAGGAGGCTTCACATTTGTAATGGTAAATCGTTTGAGTTATGTTCTGGAAATGAAAAGAGATCCAGAAGGAGGTATACATAAGTCACAATTTTGAGCTTTTTAAGTTATCCAACCACAATGCTCTCAAGACAAATCTATTACCATTCAGAATCATCGGTTTTTCATATTTTTCTCAAATAGCCGGATAACAAAGAACTAATTTTCTTGACTCTCTGTTGATTTGCATGCGTTCACTAAACGGTAAATGAGATATATGTCAAAAGTGGATGATAATCTTTCCCGATTCCTTCAAATATCCTCCCGGGAACTCGGTATTTCACTCGGTCCTAGCATTAGTAATTATTCCTTAATTTGTAAATGTTTATGTCTCGATGTCCTGATTATGGAAGAGTGTAGCGATGGATTTATGTATCTTCACTGTGTTGAAGTTAAAAATAAAACGGCGAATGTTGTTAAATTTAATAGTTGTAACTTTGATCGCTTAGCTATTAGCATAAAAAATGTCTAGCAGTCACTAGGAGCAGACAACGCGATCGAATAGCGCTTTAACTATTGAACATACGATACCGAGTCAACTTTGATCTTTTTATTCATTATATGAAAGGTACCAACCTCTCCAAAATCAACTTCATGTGTACTACTTCTCGAGAGTTGCAAAGAGGATGTTCCGTTACACGCGTGGAACGGTGGAATTGATCTGCCTATTGAGCGTCCTGATATGATTGATTTCGACGTCTGATCCGTTTGCTAGGCAAACACTCTTTGATCTGGAAGCCAAGCCGCCTTACCTGTGCTACTTGCACAAAAATACCTTGATTCCAACCAGTTTACCCACATCGTTCCATTATGATTGGGTCGCCAGGGTAGATTTCCCTCCAACAAAACCTCTAAAACCCTCATCTGTCTGTGGAGGACCTTCTGATTCTGCGCCCTGTTTGCCCAAGTGCGGCCGCGCTACCCAGCGCGGATCAGGGCGCGAGAACAAACGAGACGCGGGGCGAGGGGCTCCAAAGTGCGCCTTGGGTCACGTGAGGCTCGCTGGGCGAGGCGGGCGACGCAGTCAGAGGGAAAATTGCGGCCACAGAACTTCCGCAGACGTGGCTAGAGCACTCACGATAAATCATCACAGATATTTCTCAAATTAAATAATTCTGCTTTTTCGTTTCACAAAAGTGTGCGCTTTAGGTCGTTTTTCATTGCTGTATTGTTGTCGTTATCATTATTATTATTACTATTATTATTTATTATTATTATTAAATGACTAAAACACTTAAAATATGTGTGTGACGTATGGAGAAGAACTCCGTAATACCTACCCCAGTTCCTGTATTAAACTGACTTATCAATACAGGAAGTAATGAGAATTGGAGAAAATTGGAATTTACTCGGAAAACTGAAATTGTTTTTGTCCACTCATGGGAATCACCAAATTATTTTGTTTTCTAAGTAGGAAGGGAGTATTGTGGGAACCTCTATTAATTATATTGTTTCAGATGTTTAATTTGTAGAGAAAAACTATTGGCATAGGGAAAATGGCCATAGGAATTGCTTCAAATATAATGTTAAATAATCATGCGAATATGAAAAATGACACGTTGATTTTCAATGTATATAAGAAACGTAAATTGTTAACGGTGATGTAACCTGAATGTTTTAATGATATGCAAAAATGATTTTTTTTTAATTTAAGCATTTGTTATCTATTTGTTCCTTTTTACAAAAAAATTCCGTTCTTTTCCTAATACATTAATTTAAAAGATGTAATTGTAATTCTATGATTAATTGTATGTTAATCATATAATTGTAATGTCCTTGCATATGTGACACACGTGATCTTGACGAGAGATGAGTTGCTGGACGTACAGGAATACAGTAGACGTGTTGTCAATGCTACTAAGTGAGGCCTTTATTAAAGGTGGTCATTTTACAACTCACGACCCGCCAGTCGCCTGGCATCAGTTGGCCTCTGCAGAACACAGAATCCACATTCAGAGCCCCATCAAAGCTATGAGATGATGACATGCGAATGCGTTTTTCCACGCCTTAAACGGCTGGAATGTCTCAGTGGCAGATTCTGTGGTTTCTGCATCGTCTTTGACCGAGAGGTTCTAAGGTTTGTGTCTCGACGGCGGCGGATTTTCGACATTAGCTTGTAGCTAGGTCAAGCTAGGTGAGTTCAACTATAGTCAGGAGAGAAAATCTATTACGCAATCTTTTCTCCTTCATCCTTCACCCTTCCCACCCCTCTATATCAGGGCTGACCAACTTAGAAAGGCTTATGGGCTACATATCAAATTCTAATTCAACCGGTCGCGCCGCAATTACCATGGTTTTTACCCTACCTACTCAGATTATTCTGAAACAAATATATATCAGATACGACATTTATACAAATACTTAATGATTAATATACATACAACGAGAAAATTAATATATCATAAAATAAAAATAAGATCAATTGTGCAATTGTTCAGTGATAAGATTAAACGCGTTCAGCTTCATCCACCAACGAATTTATGTCCACTTTCAGCTCTGTTGTAGCCAGTCTCATTATGTGACTAAGTGTAGAATCAGTGAGGTTACTTCTATTTTTATTTTAAATAAAATTCATCGTTGAAAAATCACTTTCACAAGTGCATATGCTGCTAAACATTGATGTCAACCTCAGCCCAAAGTCGAGCAAGTTTGGAAAGTTTTCTTCGTGTAAGAGTTTGAAACCATCAGGTCACTTTTCTTGCTTTGTCTGAAAGAAAGGATCCGCTTGCAGATCACATCGTTCCAGTTCAACGCGGGGTTTTTGCTCTTCAATGTTAACACCAAGTTAATGGAATTATACAAATTACAGTTATGTTATTAACAAAATGCATAACAGAATAACTAAAAAACGTTGTTTGGTTGGTATAATAAAATTGTTCGAAGCAGTCGCAAGCCGCACAAAACGATCCAGCGGGACGCATGCGATCCGGGGGCCGCCAGTTGCAAAGCCCTGCCTTACACGAACACCAACCACCACATCATGACCAGTCGGGCTTCCTGCTAGTTCCTTCTGAGACGGTGCGCCGCCGGGGAGATATCTCGACGGAGAACCCCTGCACGACGAGTCCGGCGTGCAGGTCGGCGCCGAATTTCACGCTCTAGGGGACAGGAACACCGCAATGGGAGGATTTAACGGACTACACTTAGGGGACTAGTGACCATAGCAGTCGACCCGCTTGGAAACGATCTTGATGTGGGGCGAGCGCTGGCTGGGCTTTGGATGCCCTGGTCCCGAAAGGCCTGCGCCGTGGGCGTGCGCCTCGCCGATGAGTCACGTGGCCGCCCTCAAAGGCCGCGAAGACCCACGGGGCCCCTGCGCCACCCCCCTTGACAACCAAATCGCGGTTTTATTTTGTTCCCAAGGTGAAGCACGCTTTTCATCGTGGACGCCTCACCTAGAAGCTGCTGATACAAATTCGCAAATTATTATTTTTATAATTTATCAACAAAATTTATGTATTATTGTATTGATTTATTTATCATATAAATTAATTAAATTAGTATGCTGACACCAAATTAAAATTAGAATTGATTCACCAATTAATTTGTTCATATTATAAATAAACTTTTAGAAAGTATCTTTTACAATTTTGTTTTAATTCCATGGAGGCTCTCTACAGACGTTGAAATAAACGTTGAAATGTCTGTATAAATATAGTCAAAAGAAAATTTAAACATTTTAAATAATTCGATTCGTATAAGCATTTATACAGAAAATTGAATTATATCATCTCATCATTAAATCATCTTATATCATCATCATATTTTATTTTGAACAGTTTTCTTGGTCTGAACAATAACTTTAACTTAAGAAATGAACAATATAATTTCAATAGCTTCTAAAATTTTTTGAATTACAATATATTGCCTATATCGTCTATTTTGTCTATGTCTAATTTATGATGAGTACTTTCAGGCAATATTTATTATAAAAAACGAAAATTAATAGTTATTTATGCACCAAGAGCGTTCTAAGGGTTGTAATGATCGAGCAGCGACAAAATGCCCTAGGATCTTTGGCGTGAGGGCTTGTTGACGTCCGAGATCATTAGAGCCAGTTCACGCCCGTGACACATACACGATTCAATTTTTTACCTCATTTTAATTGTTCATGCTTATTTACTAATTAACTAGTTTGTAACTTGAATCGGTTTGTCATTTCATATTTACCTCCCATCATTCCTTTTCATAATTCCCTCTCATAATTCCCTCCTTAAGAGAACAAGTAGCAACATTCTATTGTTTTGATATTTCTCTAATCACGATTCTGTTGATCCAGATAAGTTATGCAGTAAATATCAAGCCCCGTATCAAAGACTATATCAAGCAATAACGCATCAGTAAAAAATAAATTATGCTTAACAGTCCTTGATACTCTATGTTCTTAAGATGATTCCAAAACAATGAATCGAAACGTCAATAATAGTATATGTATTTTATTTCTCTGTCGTAACATATGTAAATATTGTCTGAAAATCATTGAGGTGCCTCACTTGCGTATATATAAAATAATAAATGATAATTCCTTTTAAATCTAGCATCAATTGGAAATTGTTAATAAGAAAACAAGTTACCAAGATAACACCTGTAGCCTCCTCCCAGGAAATTTCAGGTTAAGCTAACTAAATGATTTTTTTCAGTAAATATTGTGACGGACTTTGTTTCTTTAAACTATTTTTAATGTTTAGTCAATCGTCTTTGGTTGATTTAACGTAGCGAGTTGGCCGCTTTACCCACATTCGTGGGTGCAAACCCAGATGAAGTCATAAAATGTTTGAGAACAGAAAATTTTTAGTTGAAGAGCAGAATTCAAAAGTCATTTCGGAAGGTAATCAAATCACTACTACCTATTACGGTAATTAAGATGTAAAAGGCCCTAAAGTCTTCAAGATAGATCTGAATAGAAATTTCCTGCTTCAAGTAAATTAAGTTTGTTCTAGATTACAGTGTGGTGACAGGACTGCCTGTCAGACTGTTTCTACGAATACGAAATAAGAGAGACGCAATTCATCAATCGATATAACAGAGATCCTCATGAAACTTTGGAATAGGCTTTGAGTCTAATCCGTGATCGTCCATCGTTTCAGGTTAACAATTTCTAATTGTAATACTCGTTTCTCCATCAACCTGGTCAGCATCGTGTGTAACAACACTCTTCCAACATTTTTATTGGTTCTATTTAAACTCGCTTCAGAACATGTGCATTTGAGCAGTCCTAGATGTTCCGGGATGGGTCTCTGTGTGCCATATAAGCGTTTTGTACACAGTCAACCACGGTAATGGGAGTCAGTGGAACAGTTATTATTTGGTCAAAATCTTTATATCACAAGAAACACGAAATGACTTCAATGTGGATGAAATATTGCAACCATTGTGATATAAATTACTTTTGTCGCGAGGAATGAAAATATGGAAATGTAAAAATAAAAGTTTCGAAAGTTTTTTAAACATTCGTATAAATAATAAAATATTGTGTAGATACTTGAAAAATGCAAGGCATTTCAGAAAATACAAAACAAGAAAGAAATGAAGGTCTGAGTCCGACGTGTGATAAGTTGTTTCAGTTCCTTCTTTTGGAATCAACTTCAAGATAAACAGTCTCTTCCCATTCCCTTTGCCCTTTTGCGTGTTCCCTCACTAAGAAACTATGAAATGTAAAATAAACTACTGAGGTAGAGTGACTTGGACTCTCCTCTGACTCTGTCGGACAATTGTCTTTGATTTTTAGTGGGCCCCGCTTGAACAATGGTGTTGACCCTGAGAAATGTCGCTTTTAATCGCCACAGGCACTTGATATTAATGAGGATCGCTAGATAATTGAATTAAGAGTTCGCACGAAATTTCTATGCACTCGATGACCGTTAAAGCGAGCGAGACTCTCGACAAGGGAGACACTTAGTATGCCTGCGGAACAGAGCCAACCACGCAATCACTGGCCAGAAAGCACCAGGTAGCCTATGTTGCTAGGAATTATAATGCGAGCTAGGGATTTTGATCACCCATAAATTTGTCCCTGCCTTAGCAATTTGCGTCATTAGTTTTCTTGGGTGCTTCCTTATACGAAATTTGAATGTATTTTTTAGTGTCGAGCCTGCCTGTCGGAAAGCTAGGAAGTGGATGTTTTGGAGACGGCATTCAATGCAGCCGTCTCTCTTCTCCGTGGCGTCAGCCGAGTGCACAGATTCCTCGCGCCAACTCTACCTCGCGTTCATTTTGAATGGGCCTACGTATACAGCAGTCGCAGGTGTCATTTGAGCATGCTGATCATGCTTGTGTAGTAATTACTCCTTTGCTTCGCCTTCCAATTGCTTTTTGGACAGTAGAGGCGATTATTCAATGAACCTGAATCAACTTAACTGTCATAATATCGTTATATGATACATATTTATTTACATTATCAATGCCAAAATTTACGCTTTTTCAAATTTAATTTTTTGTTATAGCTCACGGAATAAAATCTTCGAAAGTTCCATTGGGCTACGTCACAATTAATTACGGAGTCTTGTCCATGTTAAAACATTATAAAATGAAATAAACCACCGGGAAAATAATGGGATATTAAGATATTCTACTTTCTCAATTTTCTTCCTGTGTAATAAAAAAAAATGTCGGCAGGCGGAGCCACTGGGCCACAGCCCCGTGTACGCTTTATTTCTATAAAATGAAACAGCGTGTGTACTCCGATTGACGCACAGTGACACTTCAAGGCCAGGTACGGAAGGAGAGGGGGACATTATAATCCAATCAGTAGCACCAATAACAAAAATGTAAGTCGTAACGAAGCTCCCGATCGGATGACATTGTCCCCCACTCCGTCCATTTCGTGACCTTGAAGTGTCACTCCTCTTATCGGGGTATAGATTCCTTCCTGCATAATACAAGCGTCGGCATGGGGAGTCGCGAAGCCGTGTGCATCAACGAGTGACTTTAGACAGACTCACCTCGACGCGCTCCTCCTTGAGGTCGACCTTGAGCGCCAGCTGCTCGCGCAGCACCACGTCCGGGTAGTGGGTCTTGTCGAAGGTGGCCTCGAGCTGCTCGAGCTGCTCCTCGGTGAAGATGGTGCGGTGGCGGCGCTTGCGCTTGGGCGGCGGCGCGGCGTGGTGGTGCGCGTGGTGGTGGGCGTGGTGGTGCGGGTGGTGGTGCGGCGGCGCGTGGTGGTGCGGGTGGTGCGCGGCGTGCGGGTGGTGCAGGCCCGGCGAGCCAGCGCCCATGGACGCCGCCGCGGCCGCCGCCGCGCTCACCGCCGCCGCCGCGTGGCTCATGTAGCCCGCCGCCGGGTACAGGCCGGGTAGGCCACCGCTGCCGAGCACAGAACGCGCCGCCGCTCACTGCACGCTTGCACATGCTTTTGACGTCGCTGCCTGTGAAGACGATCAGCTGTGACGGTGTCATCCAATCGGAAGGTTGAACGCCACCATAGTGACGTCACTGTCATGACGAGTTACGTCCCGATTGAATGGTACCGTAAGAACTGATCAAAGGTCTCAGGCAGCTATGAAAACTTCAAAGTATAATGATTGGATACTTTTATACCAGGTTGAGACCGACTGAGATGGCTCAGACGACTATGCCACAACAGCCTTTCTGACTTAGAGGAATTCAGCCGCTGTCTAGAGAAGAGTTCTAGCGGTCGACTGCTCTTACCGGTAGATTTCCGTGTTTTTATCAATGGCAAGCGAATACCGTTAGTGTACCCTAATAATGACTCACAAACCGCACCCCATCTTTCCTTCCTCGTTCGTGTCCCATCATGTTTCCTTTTACACACACACATCTACATGCACTATACTATGACATATGTTGGGAAACCTGTCGGACGTTTCGAGCATGTCCCGGCTGGGAGCGGTGCCCCGCTGGCGAAGATAACTGGACGGAGAAAATCGCTAGTCCACGTATAGGTCGACGCCAGATCTCATGTTCTAGCCGAATAGGAACACCTCTACCTCTCAGAAAAAAACATGAGCTTCGCTAATGAGGTTAATGACCATAGAAGTTTCCGCGCTCTAAACAACCAACCAACCAATCAACATGTAACCCAAGAAGAACATAGAATGTCTTAATGTTATCGTATTTTTGGTTCACGCGCCCAAAACGAACGAAGACGTATGAACTGCATTATTGTAATTGTATTTACGTGAGGGCACCTGAACACTGCCCTATGCTAACGAGACGTTTGGCCAGAACGGGCTTGTGTGCGAGAATAGAAGAGTGAATTAGACTGCGCAAGCATCTCGTATATTTACGGAAGTTTATTACATCCTAAATGTGGATAATAGGGTCGAGAGTGGCATATCAGCATTAAATTTTCCCATTTTCTTTACAATCTACCTCCTCGCGATAAAAGGAGCACAGAGTATCTACAAAGCAAGGCAAGTGAATGTAAATCTGGGGTATGCAGGCAAGATCTTGAGAAGATTGAGGGTGCTGCTAGGTGCAGGTGAACGGCCAGAAGATCCGTGGGTGCCTTGGGCGCAAAGCACAGTACGTGCACTGCGAGAGGCGAGGCGAAGCGAGGCGAAGCGAGGCGAAGCGAGGCGAAGCGAGGCGAAGCGAGGCGAAGGCGAGGCGAGGCGAAGCGAGGCGAAGCGAGGCGAAGCGAGGCGAAGCGAGGCGAAGCGAGGCGAAGCGAGGCGAAGCGAGGCGAAGCGAGGCGAAGGAGGCGAAGGAGGCGAAGCGAGGCGAAGCGAGGCGAAGCGAGGCGAAGCGAGGCGAAGCGAGGCGAAGCGAGGCGAAGCGAGGCGAAGCGAGGCGAGGAGGCGAAGCGAGGCGAAGCGAGGCGAAGCGAGGCGAAGCGAGGCGAAGCGAGGCGAAGCGAGGCGAAGCAGGCGAAGCGAGGCGAAGCGAGGCGAAGCGAGGCGAAGCGAGGCGAAGCGAGGCGAAGCGAGGCGAAGCGAGGCGAAGCGAGGCGAAGCGAGGCGAAGCGAGGCGAAGCGAGGCGAAGCGAGGCGAGAGCGAAGGCGAAGCGAGGCGAAGCGAGGCGAAGCGAGGCAGAAGCGAGGCGAAGCGAGGCGAAGCGAGGCGAAGCGAGGCGAAGCGAGGCGAAACAACGAAGCGAGCGAAGCGAGGCGAAGCGAGGCGAAGCGAGGCGAAGGAGGCGAAGCGAGGCGAAGCGAGGCGAAGCGAGGCGAAGCGAGGCGAAGCGAGGCGAAGCGAGGCGAAGCGAGGCGAAGCGAGGCGAAGCGAGAGCGAAGCGAGGCGAAGCGAGGCGAAGCGAGGCGAAGCGAGGCGAAGCGAGGCGAAGCGAGGCGAAGCGAGGCGAAGCGGCAAGCAGGCGAAGCGAGGCGAAGCGAGGCGAAGCGAGGCGAAGCGAGGCGAAGCGAGGCGAAGCGAGGCGAAGGCGAAGGAGGCGAAGCGAGGGCGAAGCGAGGCGAAGCGAGGCGAAGCGAGGCGAAGCGAGGCGAAGCGAGGCGAAGCGAGGCGAAGCGAGGCGAAGCGAGGCGAAGCGAGGCGAAGCGAGGCGAAGCGAGGCGAAGCGAGGCGAGAGGCGAAGCGAGGCGAAGCGAGGCGAAGCGAGGCGAAGCGAGGCGAAGCGAGGCGAAGCGAGGCGAAGCGAGGCGAAGCGAAGCGAGCGAAGCGAGACGAAGCGAGACGAGGCGAAGCAAGGCGAAGCGAGGCGAAGCGAGGCGAAGCGAGGCGAAGCGAGGCGAAGCGAGGCGAAGCGAGGCGAAGCGAGGCGAAGCGAGGCGAAGCGAGGCGAAGCGAGGCGAAGCGAGGCGAAGCGAGGCGAAGCGAGGCGAAGCGAGGCGAAGCGAGGCGAAGCGAGGCGAAGCGAGGCGAAGCGAGGCGAAGCGAGGCGAAGCGAGGCGAAGCGAGGCGAAGCGAGGCGAAGCGAGGCGAAGCGAGGCGAAGCGAGGCGAAGCGAGGCGAAGCGAGGCGAAGCGAGGCGAAGCGAGGCGAAGCGAGGCGAAGCGAGGCGAAGCGAGGCGAAGCGAGGCGAAGCGAGGCGAAGCGAGGCGAAGCGAGGCGAAGCGAGGCGAAGCGAGGCGAAGCGAGGCGAAGCGAGGCGAAGCGAGGCGAAGCGAGGCGAAGCGAGGCGAAGCGAGGCGAAGCGAGGCGAAGCGAGGCGGAGCGAGGCGGAGCGACGCGCTACCGACTCAGACGAGCGAGGCGAAGGCGGAAGGCAGCGCGTGGCACGGAAATAAGGACATAGGGCCGGTTAAGGGGGGGGGGTAGGCGGGCGTATGCATCCGCGCTCCGAGGCCCTCGAGGGCGGGGCTGGGCGGGGCCTGGCGCCGGCGGCCTAAGAGCATTAGAAGCCTCGGAGGTCGCTCAAGTGTGAACACGCGCGGGGCTCCGCAGCGCCGCCTCCTCCGCTTCGCCTCCGCTTCCGCCTCCGCCAGGACTCGCACGGCACCTCCGCAGCCGCTCCAGCCCCGCTCCGGCCCCGTCCTCGCCCCGTCTGCGCCGCGTCGCTTCGCATCTGCACCTAAGCCCCTTACGCCGCTGATATTCTTTGCAGTTTTATTGACGACCTGGAATCCGCGCTACCTTCTCCCCGACCCGTTCGCCCTGCTCCGCTCCTCCCCGCCACGCTCCGCCCCGTCACGCCCTGCCCAGATGCTGCGCGCACCAGCGGAGCTCCCAGATGGGATTTGAGCCGCCCCGCCCCCTTCCTCCGGTCCGACGCTTTCGCGGCTCTGCTGCTGCTGCTGCTGCAGCCTCCAAAGCTCCAGGCGCCAGATGCATGCACCAGGGGCTCCACTGATGTACCCTTGTTTCAGTCCGCCAACATAACACTTGCTAGCGTCGCTGGCGCTGGGAGTTGTAGCAACGTTCAACTTCGCAGATACTAGGGCTGCGGGTTTGAGTCTCGGGTACGGCAAGGTGTTTCCACTATGTGACGAGGTTGGCTATCTGAACCATTATCTCCATAAGCTTTGGTTCCTTATCGTCCACCCTTCATGATTATCCTTCCACATACACTGGAAAACAATGGGAAACTTCTACTTTGATTAGATAACGAGAAAAGAGGCGTAAGTCTCCCCTGTGAACGATCAGAAATTAATGTATCACTCATTACAATTTAACATTTGCTATCGACCATTCGTTTTTCTTTTTTTTATTCGTCTCTGTAGTTGGATTTCAAGATAAGCTTCGGCATATGCCGTAATAAAAATAGCTAGTAGCTATTAGTACGTGTGAACTTTCGGTTGTAATGAACTGAAGTCAATGATCCCTATTCACGTATATATCAAAAAAGGCTTAGGAGATTCGCTTATAGTGAACTCTCAATATCAATTATGGTGAACGTAGTGAGTACAACTTCCAGGGAGAAAATTTGCATCGGTTCCTCCAATTCATGTAACATTATGGAGATAGAGGCAAACGGTCTAATGAGCTATTTTTGTAACATTTATGTGAATAAAATAAACTGAGTGAACGCACCTCAGACAGAAATGCTTCAGATCAGCAATGATAGTTCTGTCCAGCCCGTCGACTGCATCCATATGGACCACTATTGAAAACTACTGAATTCCGATCTAGCGACGACACCGTGAATGCGGAGAAAGGATCTTCCAGAACCGACGAGAACAATTATGATGACAAAGATTCAAAAACGATGAGGGTGCTTCAACAGTGCAGGGGGCAATTGAGAAAGTGGCGTCATCATTAAGATATTTAGTGAGTGAACAATGTAGAATAAAGATTGAAGATGTTACGAAGACATTGAAATTGTGAATTCCCTGCAATTGAATAGTTGCTGTATTTTTGAAGAAATAATACCGATTGTAGTTGAAAAATTTTATCGTATTTTGGGATCATCTGCTATAGCAAACCTCTGATATAGTGAACTAAAAATATTACTCCTAAGAGATTAACTATAAGCGGCGTCAACTGTTTGCTCCACCAACATATCTATATAAACAGATCCTATGCAAAACTAAGGTGTTAGTGACACTGGAAACTGAAACGTCTGATACACTTACTGTGCATGCGCTTCTGGTGAATGTAGGGGCAAGTTCACTCCCTTCCTATGTTTCAGTTTGTGATTTCTTGATGACGATACGAGGATTACTTCATTACGAGCTAATTTGCAAGTTAAATAAATTTAAATTTGTGACTAGTGATCAAGGATTACTGTATGACTATCGGCCACTACAAATTGTTCGTAATATTATCAACCTCACTCGCAAAATGATTAGCTGTTATACATTAACTATAGTATACTAACCCGTTGCGGTCTCCCTGTACCACGCAGATGGCTGTCCCAGTGCCAATTTTTAGAGATTATTAATAATTATCCGCATCATAAGGCTTTGCACCATTTCCATCTTCAGAAACCTTGTGTTGTTTGCCCAAGTGCACACGTGCACACATAGGCAAAAACATCAAGAAACGTCACCCTTATCCAGGCAGGAGTTAGAACCCGCGCCTCTTAGTATTACCTATCTAGAAATCGAATATGCATTTTTCAATGTTATGTTAGTGTGCGTCAATTTCTCCCCCGCCATTGTGGACTGCTTCTATTCCTCTGACACTCTTTCCCTAAACATTCTTATTGAGTTCCTAGCAGAGATTAGCGATCCTCAGTGAAACCTCACTGAAGGCGGAGTGTTTACTTCCAATAAGTGCGATCGCCTCTGACCGCCTTCAACTCCACCCTCCGCTAGCGCTGCGTCCCCCAGCTGCCCCCCTGACCCCTGACCCCCGCCCCCCGCCCCCGCCCCCGCCCCCTGCCCCGGGAGCGCCCACGGGGAACGCCCTCGGCGACATGCGAGGGCGGGGGAGGGGGCCAACGAGGCGGGAGCGAATTAGAAAAACCAACACGGAGCGCTCCCTCAATGTTTGCATTAAGAAGAGCGAATCTTCGCGGCCAATGCTCTCGATAACGATGCGTTAATAATACAGGGGCGGTGATAGAATAAATGATGGCGCCGCGCGGAGGAGAGGGGCCCGTTTGTTCTTAGAGTGGTCTTCCAGATCAAGGGGCTCTGCAGGTTGCGGCCGCTCGCGCCAGGTGATCTTAGGAACGCGGCGATACGCAGCACCAGCTACTCAACGGGATACGAGCGACCGAGATAGCGCTCTGGGGTCGCTCATCGAGAGGTCCGAGGTTTCGAATCCCGTGGCTGGCGGATTATTGACTAGCTGCACTGCTTGGTCAAATTCAACCGCTGTCTGTAGGAAATACATGTACCTTTCCGTTTTCTTTTTACAATTTGGATAACGTGATCACTAACCTATGTCGCGAGCTAGCCAGATTGAGACATTAGCCGTAATACACAACTGTACATAGTATTTTTCCAAACTTCACTATCTTTAGGAGAAAAGTTATCCTTCAGAAAAATATTTTTCATACTTTGCAATCAACGTGGGTCTGTTGCAACATTTGCTTTCACTTTTTTGTATGAATAATCATTCGAAAAGACATCGGACACGACCACCGCGTCAACTTGCTGCGAAACAACGCTCTGAATTGAAAAGCTGTTGCCATTTGTTTGATCCCGCGCGCGATCAGATGAAGGCGTCCTATATATCGGGCAATGAAATCGATACCTGAGCCCGTGGAAGGTGCCCTCACAGCCGAATGCGGAGAGCGACGGCCGAGTCCGCGTCAGGCTCCCGCCCGGCTTCCCTCCCGACTCCGATCCTGACCATCCCTCTCCCATCCCCACACGCTCCAGACCAAACCCCAATCGCCCTCCCTGCTCCTGCCTCCGACTTCGCAGGCCACCCCGCTTGCGAACACGACCCCGCTCCCGACCTCGCACCCGACCCCGCTCTCCACCCCGCTCCCGACCCCGCTCCCGACCCCGCTCCCGACCCCGCTCCCACCCCGCTCCCGACCCCGCTCCCCACCCCGCTCCCGACCCCGCTCCCGACCCGCTCCTGACCCGCTCCCTGACCCGCTCCGACCCGCTCCTGACCCTGCTCCGACCCGCTCCGACCCCGCTCCCGAACCCGCTCCCGACCCCACTTCCGACCCCGCTCCCGAACCGCCCCCGATCCCACTCCCTTTGCCGCTAACGACCCCACTGCTATCCCCGCTGCCAACCCCGCTCCCAATCCTGCTCCCAATCCCGCTCCCAACCCCGCTCACGACCTCTTTCTGACTCCCGACCCAAACAACTCGCGTACTTGAGAAATTACAAATAAATTTTCTTTTATTTTTGCACTGATATTTAAAGGCGCGCCAAAATTTGGCATCGGACCGTTTTTTTTAATCATTACGTCCGTCCTTGATTAGCTTCATCACTACATCGTCAACTGCGACACATTCATCTCCACTCGTTTGTCTATTTTGCTGCTCTTTGTCGCTGCCTGCTTCTCAAATGTGCCCGGCATTCCGCTCTCCGCACACTTCCTATTTCGCGCTCAATGGAAGGCTCCCTCGTCCGTAGCTCGCGACACACACCACTAGCTATTCAGCAAGATCAAATTCAGCTACTGTTCGGATGAGAGTTCTAGCGGCCGACTCCTCCGATCGGAAGTTTTTCGTGGATTCTCCGATCGATACCAGGCTTCCTCATTGTTGACACTCCCCTCCTCGTAGGTACACACACATTTATACTTACATGCACTATACCACCACACGTACTGGAAGACCAATTGCAAGCTTGGAGATTGAGCAGTCGGTGCATCGATGGGGGAATTACTTGGAGAGGGGAGCACTTGATCATAGTCCTCACCCACTCCTACACCGTTCCACGTCTACCTTGCATCCCCACAACCATCTGCCTCAGGCCCGCCACCGACCGCCAACCCTGCCCTCGAACCTGCCTCCGACCCGATCTCACGCCGCTTTTGCACCATTTCAACCCTGCTCCTCCCATTCCTATACTGCCCCCTCCTCCGCACCAACCTCACCACGCCAGCCTTTCGCGTCGCCAAAGGCGCACCCGCTTCCCGCGCACGCAGCGGGCTCCGCGACAGCTCTGCGCGGCGACGCTCTTTGGCATTTCCCCGGAAGATCTTGTTATCTCCTTGCGCCCAATGATGAAAGGGCTGCAGTGTTTCTTAGAGGGCTTCGGTTGCGTCTTTGATGTATTTTGGTTGCCAAAGAGCAACTTTTTTCATAAATGTGCTACAGATGAGGCGTCGTCATTTTCTGTCTCAGAGCGGGATTATTTCAGAAAACAACTGCAGAATTCCTTTTGGCTTTATAGAAATTTACAAGGATCAAAAATATCTAGTTGGCATATTCTGTTCGTTTCATTTTATTAATGCTACATATTAATATCGTTTCGTATTTGGTGGTGTGAATGTTTATCAGTAACAGATGTTTCTTTAAAATACCTACAATGTATGATTATAATCACTAAACTAGGTAAAATTCCAAGCGCTTAAAGTCTTGTTCTGACATTCCACAAAAAAAATTGTTTACGATATAGGAAACAGTTTTCTTCTTGCATTTTGAACCCCAAGATTACAGAATTCAGCTCGTGACGTCAGTCGTACTTATTTCGTGAACTTAATATGCGACTCGAGCGAAAGGCGCTAAGCGCCAGTCACTTCGCTCAAGGAGGAAAAGCTGCTGGAGTAGCGTCGTTGGCATTTCTTTTCTAGAGTGTTATTCACTAGAGAGTAAGTACCGGAGGCGGGGACGGGAAAGAGGAGCGGAGCGGGAAGGGGCGGGGGAGGGGCTGGAGACGGGGACGGGAAGACGGGGCACGGAGTGGGCAAGCCGGCCTGCGAAATGCGAAGCAGCCTTGGGACAGCAAATCTCTTCTTGAGCGTATCATCCGAAAAGCGGTGCGTATAGCCTGAAATCCCCACTTCTTGGGTGCTTTTAATTTAAAAGCCTCCCATGGGCTTCTTTTCGTTGCCTTAAGTACCGCCGTCCGAAAAATAAGAGGCAAAAAACGGCGACGCAGGAATGCGGTCGCGGCCCTCAGCTCAGAGGCACGTTCCGCGGAGACGATCTTCAAATAACAGAGCTCTCGAATGTTGAGGAAAAATTGAAGAGATTGTTTCCAAAGTGGTGTCTCCACGAAACAATTTTTCTGGAAGGGAAAATATTTACAATCAGCCATATAGTTGAAGATAGGATTCGACGGTTTTCGGTTACCGTTTAACACAATTTTAGCAGCAAGAAGGAGAACCTTTTTAAAGATATTTTGATTGAAATGATTGAAGGCGTTGTCATTGTCAACAATACTATTTATTTCAATAAGAGCAGCTTTCAATGGCTTAGCCATCATCAGTTTTCTGCTGTCTGGAAGTCACAAAAACGACTACGTAGTCTCAGTGCTCCACAGAGCCGAGGTGAGGGTGGGGCAGCTGGTTCTACATCGCTCCGGGACCTGTGGCGCTCAAGGGGCTGATGAAGCCCAACAAGCTCCATAATTTTTGTTTCAAATTTTTCAGTTGTTTAATGTTTATCGTGCTTCTTTTTTAATTTTGTAAGTTATTATATTTCAAAATTAATAGCTACGCACGAGTCAGAGAGAGTATTAAGTCAAGTTCTAAAACAGTTGAATTCTAAGTTCTAATTCAGGTAAATGAAGCTTCCGAAGGTTTAAGAGTAGTTGCAAATTCTTTAACAATAAAAGATATAAATGTCTAACTACCTCAATATAACCGACTGTAAAAAAATTATAATATACCCATATAGTACTCGTGTACGAGCATTTTTTTTATAAGGGCTTACTTTTTTGTAAAGGCTAATAACCTTCTTTAAACTGAAGCGCGGATTCCAACTCATAGCGCTCCAACCCAACGCAACAAGAACACAAGAGATAAATGCACGAGTATATCAAAACTCTGATTTTTTTGAAGATTAAAGTTCATGATCAGGCGTACTCTGAACGGCATATGCAAACCTGCACCGACTATAAGTGACCCGTGGGGTAGCAGTCAGATAACTCGCCTTTCAATTGTAGGTCCGAGGTTCCAATCCTCTTACTTCATCAATTTATCTTCATCGTTGATTTCATTTCCTCATAATCTTATATTCAGCACATAGGAATCAAAATAAAAAATAAAGGTGCATCGGCTAGTTTTGCAGGTAAATCGATAAATTTCAGTATTCGATTTCGCATGTATTTGGAACGAGGCTTTGAACCATGACGAGCTCTGGCCACTTCAGACACCAGGAATGTACTTCATGCTGAGGCTAGAGTCTAAGCCGTATGGTCATTCCTGGAAATGGGTGAATAATTTTCATGAGGAAAGGAGGTGAGTATCAAGATGGTTGAATATGAATACGAAGATGTTAGGAGTGATGCTAGTCAATAGTAGGGGAAACGGGAGAACCCTGGGAAAACCTGCCGCGAACCCGCTTCGACCACTACCAATTCCACACGGATTCGAATTCCGGTAGTAGTGGCAAAAGCTGAGCAGATTGACACCTCCACCAGGGGTCGCCCCAACACCCAAGCACTAATATGTTTGAAGAACGAACGCTTGCGAACTTTTCTCACAATATTTGCTTCCCTATCGCCGTTTAAACGACACGAGCCGAAATTCCCCTGTTAGCAAAGTTGGGATACTTAATGTTTACTACACTTCGAACAATCGACACCAACAGATCTAAGAATAGATGTGTCGATATAATTGAAATTTATGAACCAATACTTCTAATATTGATTGGATTCATTAGACGTTTTAAAATAAAATTATATTCAAACAATTCTAATTATTTTAATAAATTACTATCATAATTCGCTTTATTTTTTAAGCATAAAACATTTTTAGTTATTTTAGTAACCGATAAGCGATATATTTTTCTCTTTGACAATTCAACAGAATAGCCAAATGAAGGAGAGAAAAAGAGACCTTGAAATGTTTGCATGACCGGAACAATCAACTTGCCGTAATATAACAGCGATCTAATTTTGTCTAAATCGAAACTGGTGTTCAGTATCCATACCACGACATTAGTGATATTTTGGAACGCGTAGCATAAAGCAAGCACGTCGTATTAACGTTTTTGTACAAAATTGTGTTTTAATTGAAAAAGTTCCCAGCTGAGATGCCCGAAGGTGCACTAAATTTCCATAACACCACCTCCTCTTCATTCGCATTTGTTCGACAAGAGCTGCCCATCAACCATCGATCTGTATATATAATTATAATATATGTTATAATATTAAATAATTATAACTAATATATACAGATAATTATATATACAGATGAAAGCTTCCAAAATGATATTGCATCACGGTCTTACAGAGTTAGCTGCACCCTCTGCCGCCACAGTTGACAATAAATTCCATATAACGTGTCCGAGTGGTCGATTAGTATTCGATATAAGTCGCTCGCTAAATCTGATAGAACCGTGGGCCCCCTACCACTTCCAATTCCATTTCACGTATGCGCAGAGGCTGAAAAGTGCTACAGTATGCTAAAGTGCTTCACTGTACGCAAAAACTCTGTATTATCAACTCAACGACACCGATATCAGTACTATGAATTTCCAAAATATACGTATAGTATTGGTACCGAAAGCACCGCTACTCCCCAGCCGGGCGCTGCGCCCACGCTGGCAGGGCTTGCGCGGCGCTCATGTGTTTCGACGCAATGGCTCCGTGTTTGCGGAGAAGGGGCGACACTGAATATTTATGATTTTCGAGTGGATCTGCGAAGCGGACCTAACCGGGGCTGGGATTTCAAAATATTCGGCACCGGCGCACGTCCGCTCGTGGTAGGGGGCGGAGGCGGACGGGGAGGGGTGAGGACTTCACCAGCTGATGCGGGGTCCCCGCGCGCTTCGACCCGACTGTACCGAGAAAAACTACTTTTCAGAACATAACTGACAGCGTGCATTAAAAATGCGGGCGCGGCTTAGGCGGATTCGAAGTAGGGGCGCGGTCTCGGGAGAGGAGGCGGGGACCGGGGGAGGGAGCCTGCCGACACGCCGGACCCTTTCCGCGCATTGTGGCGGGATCAAGCCGCGCGCCCAAGGAAAAGGGTCCGGGCGAAGAAGGGAAGGAGAGGGGGTAAACACACACAAAGGCGATCATTAAGTGCACGTAATAGCACAACAATGAGGTCTCCCGGGGGGCCGCGGGGCCCCGCCTGGCGGCCGAGGGAGGTGAAATTCGGCGCCGCGCCGCGCGGGCTGCCCCGGCATTCCCGCCCCCCGCCCCCCCCCCCCGCGGCCCGCGTGAGGCGGCGCGCGGGTGCGACTGGGGGGACTGGTGCGGGGAGAAGTGAGCGGGGCAAGTGAACGGGGAGTGGGGTATGTGGGGTGAGATGTGCGAGGTGGGGTACGCAGCCAGGTGTACGGGACGCAAGTTTTTTTTTTTTTTTTTTTTTTTTGACAAACGGAAACGCAAATAGATGAACGAAATACGTATGGAATGTGTTGTTGAATGGGTGGTGTTTCAAAAAGTCTTGCGTGTTAAAGTAGATTCTTTAAATTAGCCGAGCAAAATTGTCGTCAGTTTCATCGAGCCGAGTTCATTTTTTTCGCTCATACGAAGCCAAATGTAAGCTTCCGGACTTTGGCCTTGGAGACGAACGTAAAATATCTCGAGTGCATCCATCGTAAAATTTCGCCGCCATCGAATTATTTCTAACTTAAGTACAATAGTTGTACACTGCCACCTCATGAAATGCGACTTAATAGAATAGTATTTATCATGCCGGGCTCCTGATCCCGGATTGGCGCGTTCAAACGTGGTCAAAGTCGGGGGAGTTTTGAGGTGCCAAATATCGACGGCATGCATGCCAACGCTTGTCGGCATGTAAAACGGGTCCTAGGAAAGGCACTTGGCCGATCCTGGCAAAATTAAATCCTCTAGCAATTTAGCAACATTCAGAGTTTCGATTTGAACTGCCGGATATCGATTTGTACCGGATCTGGTATTCAAATCAAAGGTCAAAATCGGCGCACTAGCGCCGCTAGGGAAAGCAAGGGCAAACTACCCTCGGTACACTCGTCCAGGAGAAGTCCCACACGAAGGCGCTAGGGGCTTCTAGAGACTAGCCTTCGCACAAACAAGTGTATGGCAGTAAAAGAAGAAAAATAATGACGCGCGTTCTATACATGTTCCATTCCATGTTTATAAAATTCGGAGCCGGCGAGCAGTGCTGGAGGAGAGGAGCGAGCCGCGCAGGGGTTGAAGACTCGCTAAGACCTAGGCACGTGAAAGTGTTTTCAGCGACTAGGACACTTGTCAGCGAAAACGTAACACCCCTTAGAAAGCCTATAAACCAGATGTATACTGTAACTAGAAGAGAAATTTCATAAATAATTACAGGAATGGTTTCTGTAAACGTTCCAACTTCATTATTTTTCTTATCAGAAAAATAGTAACTGATTTTGTCATTTTAGAGGTAATTTTCTAGTTTTATTTCTTGCTTTTCAGCTTTAAGACATGCATTGAAGTAAAGCCTAGTGTCATAATTTGCGTGTCTCAGTCACCAATTGGAAAATAGTATCCTGCATCGCTGAAAGAGATATATTCAGCAAATCTGGGCCTTAAGCCATCTACAAAATGGAGTTCCCATTTACAGGAACGGCGCGTTCTCAGAAAGCTGTCGCGTTGCACGCGTGTGTTGCGTCCTGTCCCCGTAAGTGTGGTTCTTTTCGAAAGAGCGTTTTCAGAAACTGAAATGAGCAGCGGCTTTGCCCGACCATTTCGCGCACAAAGCCCGGCTAATCCGTGCCCCGCGCTCCATGGAGTTTCAATGGCGCAGAGGTCGCGACCTCGGAGATCGTGGGTGGGCAACACGCGATCTCCCCCTCCCTCTCCATCCCACACCGCTCCGCTCAAGGAACTTCGCCATCTCTCACGTGTATGAGGAGACCAGTACGAATATTTTTTAGCTATTCGCACCATTTCGGGTCATCGCATAAAACTGGTTAAATAAATCGATACGGGAAGCATGAATACTGGAGGTTAGCCAAAAGCGACATATCGATAATTCATTGATGGTATCGATAAGAAATATCGTTTCGCTTCAAATATCACAACTTCGCTGCTTCGCAGAGCTGTTTTAAAAAGCATTTTAATTGTAAGAAAGCAAAATGATGAGCTTGCAAACAGAAATTAAGAAATATTCATCACTTTTCCCTACATATTTTGTCAGTATATTTGAAGTAATGTACGCAGAAAAAAATCGTTTCACATATCTTTGATTCAAATCAATATTCGAGATAAGGTTCTTTTTAAAAAAATCCAAGTTCTATAGCACGCATTTTCACAATGCCATCTCATTATCCACCCAGGATTGATTTTGTTCCTTGTATGGCCTACCCCTCACAATATCGAAACATTCCGGGAATTCTAGGAGTACATGCATATGACTCCACAACCTGGACTCTAGCAAAGAAAAATGTCGCACCGTGCACCCTGTCCGTCCGGAAGATTTCTTTCTCTATTGTTGAACCGGACACATAAGGAATATTTCCATCAACTTTAAGATGCACAACTTCAACTGAAAGATGCGCGGAATCATGTGGCTACTATATTCTGCAACTTGCATGGGGAGTTGGGAATATGACTTACCGAAAGTTTCCATATGATCCACAAATTGTAATTAATATGCCCGTGTATACTTATTCAATGCCTAGAATTATTCCACTTCCTTTCCTCAATATTTGCTTTCATCCTTCTCCAGTATTCGTCTTCCTCCTCGTCCAGAACCTCTTTTCTAAAGATCGCGTGAGGAATCTCAGAGCACATTTTCTTCGGGGATTGTTTCTCGAAGGTTTTTGCCCGAATTCCCAGAAGGTTAAGGCAATTCTTTTACTAATTCTTAACAAGATCTGCATACATCTTATGTAAATAAAGAACCCTCCGGCAACACTATATCCTTTATTCAGTCTCGAGCATAGATTTAATGCTCCAGGCCGGTAATATTTTAACCGCTTCGTGGAAAGGCTACAGTAAAATCGAAGAAGAATAAAAAATAGCGAAAGTCAAGATACTGTGCTTCAGTGCAGCGCACTACACCGAATGATCGCATTGTTTTCTTTTCAACACAGTATATATTTTTGAGATTCAATGTGAATTCTGCACCTGAATCCATTATTTGATCGGAGTGGAAGGGAATTTAAAAGTAAAATGAAAGAAATAGAAAGAATATTATGTTCGGCACGTGGGATGGGAGGAGGAGCGAGGTGGGTGGAGGGAGGGCGAGGGTGGCGGTGCGCGAAGAATCGTGGAGGGGCGGGGTGGGGAGTGACGCAGTGGTTCGGAAGAGAAAGACTGGAGACCCTACGAAGCCTCAAAGGGTGCCAAGTAACTGACGAGGAACTCGCTCCGAAGACGCTAGTCCTCTGCTCCTCCCCTTGCTCGCTCCGTGCTCTCCACCTATTCCAGCCTTTCACGATCATTCCGCAAACGTCATCACTAGGGATCCTCCTTCCCATGCCATCACTAGGGATCGGATTTCTACGCAAATGGATGTTTTTCCCTGCAGTTAGAACATATACTCACTTAGGATGTAAATGAAACAACCAATTTCCGCATATATGAAAATGATTTTATGGTGCCCATAATAAATGTTTTGAATGTTTTCTTTATAATCATTGTATGCCTACAAATTGCTAATTATTCTACATACTTTCCTTGTAAATATACATCGTTCCACATTTTTATTTATATTTATTTTAATTCGTAAGTTTTATTTGATATTTAAAATTATATTTGTAAAATATGTTTGTATTTGCGTGGGTCATTGTAACTAAGATCGATTTTCTGTTCTGAATTACGGATGATAGTGATTAAAGAAATCACAATCGTTTTGAATAATACGTCATGTAAAGTCAGCCTTCGAAGTTGCGCTGATTAAATCATCGATGCGTCTTGTATTCTCTCCAACTTAATAGGTTAGAGCGGAACTTCTTCCACCAAAATGAATGAAAAGATGTGAAAAGAAAGGGATTTTTCTATTGGCGATTTATTAATTCAGTTTGATATATTTTAGAAAATATTTTCGAAGTTTTACTGCATAAAAGCACACATTTAATATATTATTATAGTCCTGAGTATTATTGTTGTTGTTGTTATTATTATTATTATTATTATTATTATTATTATTACTTTCTCACTTCTCCCTCGCGGGGGGCCATAGTCACTTCGGCTAAGCTCACTCGTACGGCTCCGGCGAGCAACTACTGGCGCTGTTGTTGGATTCTTTTAGTTTAATCAAGCTCTTCTCCTAGGAATTTACTAAATGACATCCAGAATTACTGAACTTTGCCTTGTCATCAGCAGTTTTCCGGTTCCAAATGTCTGGAGTCGACGATTTGTCGATTTTAGCACTACTCCAGTGTTTGAGATTACTATAGGTTGAATGGTGACCTTTTTTACCTACCAGAGCTTCTTTATCTCATCTGCCCAATATTTATGTTTACAAATATTTGTATTATATGTAGTACTGATGTTCTGAATGAGAGGGATGGCAAAGTCAATAATATGCACCTCTTGCCTACTTTTGTCCAAAAACAAGATGTCAGGGCTGGTACAGTAACATCTGTTCCCATTTCTCTGTCCCAATATAGCCGTATATTCTGATTGTCAATAACATTCAAAAGTTCGTATTAAAATTAGGGACTTCATAATGTTTCCTATTACGTGCTGATGATGCATTTTCGCCATATTGTTATGTCTCTTAATGTATTCTGTGCTTGCTAGAGGTCGACACGATCCAATCACGAACCGCGTTGTCTCGCCAATCCATAAGTGTGCTGATCCCTGGTCAACATCCTCGCTCTCCAAATGATTGGCATATGTTCCATGCAATGCTTTCGATTTCCAGTCTGTCTTCTGATTCCCGTTTGATTTACACTGCAAGGCGAAATTCTTATTTGTGAGATGTAAGGGTGTTGCATTCACATCTGCTTTGCAGATGACTCGAAGCATATCGAGGGATACCTGCTTGCTGTGAAAGTATTATCTCAGCTTATTAATTCGTTTGCTGCGGAGACGTGCGATATCAATTATGCCCATTCCTCCCATCGATACGGGGAGGGTAACTCGTTCTATTGCAGCTTTCGGGTGTCTCATTCGGTGCTCAGTGAGCTGTTGTGATCAGTCCTGAAATGTCTTCCAGATCTGTTAATGACCATTTAATAATTCCAAATGAATATGTGAGAACTGAGATAGCATATGTGTTAATGGTCCTTATTTTATTTCAGCAGTAAAGTTGAGTTTTAAGTATACTTCTGATTCTTTGGAAAAAGCTCTTTTTCTGATTCTTTTTTATGTGCATGTTATCAATCCCTTTCAGTTGTTCAATTCCAAGGTTTTTAGATATCAAGATCTTTTATCGTGCTTTTTTCTGATGTAACAATTTGTCATTTTACTAGGTGGACAGATTTGCACTTGTCAAACCCAAATTGCATACATATTTCGTTACTGACCCGGGTGGTCATGTTGAAGTTTGCATAGGTGTTCTCTTAACTCTGCATAAATTTTCGAATCGTCCATATACAAAAGGTGATTGATCACATAATTCTCGTTTGATGGCTTAGTTAGTTCGAATCCATATGCTGTATTATTAAATGATTCACTGATTGGGTTCAGTGCCATAAAAAACCATAAAGCACTTAGTGAGTCACCTTGGAAAATACCTCCGTTGATCTGGATGGTTCTTGAGGTTGAAGTGCAATGATTGATAAAAAGGCATAGAACAGTGTTCTTGCATCGTATGTTTGAGAAAATGCAATAGTTTTGTGTCCATTTTATATTATTATTAATATTAATATTAATATTATTGTTGATATTCTTTGGTTGTCATCAGCTTATTCTGCTATCCAGGATTAGTAGTTATTAACTCATATTCTCATCACAAGGGAAGGGTTTTTATTACGTTTATGTGACTTTATTGACCCTGTATTATTATCTGATACAGCAATCTCAATAGAGATTAAAAACTTGTACTAAAGACAATTCAATAACACGTTCGTATTACGGCCCGTTCCACACCAACGACTTACAATCATCCGTTTCTTTACGAAGCGCGGGGTTCATGTCCACTATCTATCTTTTGCTGGGCGTCAGTAAGGTCTGTCGGTGGCCGGGACAGTGCATCCCCCGAGGACGTTAACCGGGAAGGGGAGGGGTGCCATTGTATTTGGCGAGCGCAGCAACCGGCGACCTCGCGCGTAAACGCACGCGGCGTCCGCTCCGCTCCCTTGCCGTGTGTGGAGCGCGACGCGCCCCTCCCCTCCTCGTGCCCGCCCCGCCCCCTCCACCGCCCCCGCCGCGCGCGACCACAGTGGGCCACAACGAGCCCCCCGGCGTCTCAGCGGGAGTAGAGCTATGCAAGAGCAGCGCGGGGGCCGCGGTATAATTGGCATGTGGTTGCACTGACGAATATTGATGGGTGTGTAGCCTTTAAAACTTCATTGATGCTCCTAAAATACGGCCTTAGCTCTGGAAAGTCTGGATTTTTCTTGCCTCCTCAAACGCCCAAACTTGCAAAAACCGGCACAAGATTAATTATTGCTTATTTTGTAGAAAAACAGTGAACTATTTTAATTGGGGTAGGATCCTGAGAACAACTTATACTATATTTTGAATTTTGTGGACTAAAAATATACGGAAAAAAATATTCAGAAATGTAAACTTAAACCAACATTCACTTTAACTCTTCTCGTAAAAAAGTATTAAAAAGTAATAATGAAGAGTTCTACTCAGAAGTATAGACCACATTGCACTTAACCTTTTTTGCACAAATGTCTTTTTATTGATAACATACATCTTGAACAAACATTAAATAAATTATAATAATACAAAACAACGATATGCGGCTTTTCCTTTGCGTCAGTTCCTTCCTATCTGCCTTTCACGATATAAATTATAAGCCAAATCGATATATTATTTTTTTTGTTACCCTGATTCCCTTTAAAATCATGTTAATGCATATTCGTGCGGTGGCCCTGTACAGAATTTATTCGGCATTAGCATCTTTTGGCTGAATTCTTATTTTATTCAGTCTCAACAATTCTAATAGTATTTTGTAAAATTTTACGTGACTTTTATAGTTATTCTCAATGTTAATTTATTAGTTTCATTTCAACATAGTGACTGACGTGTATTATTAAGTTTACAGTCATCCTCAAGAAATCACTACCTGTGTTTTGTACATATTTTGGTCAATATTCAGTATTTTTGTCCATAATATATTCAAATGCAGATCTTTCTGAAAATTTGTGATATTAATACGCGAATAAGAATTGATTGGTGTTAAGTGAATTGGACGCAATCATGCGAGAATAACAAAGGCTTTAGGCGATCAGATGAAGGGTTTCATGAAGAGTGATCATGAAGAACAATTTATGGTCTTACAAACTACATTCGCTTCTGGTCAAAGAAAACTCAAGAATTTTGTTGCATGATCTTGAGTTTCACAATAGTCTTTTAATCGCATTGAAATGGACGTGAAAGGAGTTTGCGAACATTGAGGTTTACGCCTCATGCATATATGCATGTTAGCGTTTGTGATTACGTTCACCATTCTCAAATCTTTCATCGAGGAACCTGTCTGGAAGGTTCAATGGCCAAGAAAAGTTTCAATGTTAATGAGCCTTTACATTTAAGAGATTAATGGCAAGTAATAGCAGCACATGCTAACTCACAAATTATCAAAACAGTATTAACAGGTGCCAGTAAATTTTCAATACCATCATCTCACGAAGTACAGGTATTCTATTTTGAAGGAATCTGTACAAAGGTGTGTTTGAAATGTCTTTCTTCGTCAAAAGCATCCATCAGAACTGATGGTCTGATGGATGCTTCAGTCAGGTTTTCGCTAATATCTCTTCTTTAATCAGAATAAGAATGTTGCAATACCTGATGCAATATTTAGTATTCGACACCAACAGAACGAAGACTTATTGTTTTAATCTTACACAACCTCAAATATCGACATTTCCATAATCAGTAACCAGAGAGAAATAACGTTCGATATTTCAAGCATTGTAAAATTGCAAATTGTCAGAAAATTATCCGTGGGCTGAGGAACGACGTATTCAATTTGTGTAAGATTCCCATGGAAATATTCAATGTGTATTGGCTGTCACAACAGCTGTTTACGTCTTATTTGCATGGAGAATAATACTTTTGCTTTCTACTAGAATTAAAGCGGACATCCAATTCACCACAATCCGCCCTGCCTATTGCGATTTAATCCTCAAATTGACGTTTACCAGCACATACAGGTGGCGTAACCTCAATGCGGGCGCGTTTCCAATTATACTCATTGTTTGCCGTTCCTCGTAGCTACGTTCACTTTCGATTTGCAGGTCTAATTGTTGAATGTCAGCACAGAAACCTTAGCGTCAACAGGGCTATGATTGGCATCCCCGCGCGAGCCGTCTGTCGATTGAGCGTGACGAAATAGCGGCGCTAATCTCCGGACAATGCTTCGCGTCATTGAGCGTCGTGTTGGGAAAAGCGGCCTTGAATGGCTTCGCCAACTGTTTCCTAGGACACTCATTTTCCCAAAGCGCAGCCGTGCGCGGAACGACGCGGAAACGACACAGAACCACGCAAAAACCAGGCGTAAACCACGCGAAAACCACGCGCATGGAAGACCTACATAAACTTCCGCATTCAATTATAACTGAACATTATTCTGGGAATTCTGACGTGGTATTGTTGACGTAATTACATCAAGAAATAAAAGAATTAAACTTATATTCAGTTTATTATTAGTAATTAATAATTATTAATATTATTGAGTAATATTAAGTTGACGGAGAACACTTATTTTATTTCTTCATGAACATGATTGTATAAATGCAACAGAAGTTATAATTGAAGTAACATAATTCAGGTGTTGTAGAACGCCTAGAGCATCGTCAGAGAAGAGCAAAGCTGGTGGTCGCATGTTGTGGAACAGGGGACAGAATATTACTTGGTTCTTGGCAGATACTGCCTGATGAAATTGCAGTTTTCTAACAATAATAAATAGTATTACATGCCGGCCCTGATAGCCGAGGTCGCTGAAGAGCCGTAGCTGTGTCCCGCTTGAAGGATCGCGGGTTTGAATCCCACCCGGGTATGGATGTTTGTGTGTGTATGTAATTGTCCATTCACCTTTCATCATCATTTCATATCTCACCCCCCCTCCCGAGGGCTGACAACCTCGAGTGTAAAAATGGATTCAGCATAGAAATGCTGATTCCCCCCCTCCCACATAAAAAAGTCACGTGCACCTCCCCCCGGGAAATGAATGGGCCTCGGTAGGTGAAGTTGCGCGTTCGCATGGTCCCAAGATGACCGATACGCGGCAGAAAAATAGTACTACAATCAGATTGTATCAAAATTATCCATCTGTTAGGGTATTCCCTACTTGAAAAATTAATTTAATCGCAAAATACTCTCAAATAAATTTCATTTATGTAATTAAAAGAAGATTTAATACACAAGCCAATTTGGCCTACTGACATTTTCCTTATGTATTTTATTTTTCGAAATGCACTCACGTAATTGAGCGGCACCCGAATTTTCCGAGACAAATCCTCTTAAAAACACCAGATGTATGAGTCGATTGTGGAATGCAGCAAAAAATCACCGTACATACTCTATGACGTTGACAAACTTCCAACTTCAACTTCAAAACTCCAAACTTCAAACTTCCAACTTCAGGGAGAAATCCAATGTGTGAGGGAGAGAGACTGTTCAGAGACATGCAACCTACATCTCTGCTCTTGAAAGAAAATCATGTGAATTGAGGCTTTTGAGTGATCGGAAGATTTCCGACATCCATTCGAAAGTGTTCGCACGTTTTCAGATTTGCTTATTATCATTGAGTAAGGAAATGTTTGACCTCATTTAAATGTATGTGTAAGTTTATCAAAATGCCGAATTTGCTTTCTAAGTTTGAACAATTCATTTGACTATTGCAACTTAATGTGCTACGGAGAGAATTCTAGAAAATAAATTACTTTCACAACAAAATGATTGCGTCCTATTTTTCCTAATCCGCTTTCAATAGTGTCATGTTGAATGGTGAATACATGTTTCATGATAAGGCTGAGTTTTAAAATAATAATCTTTATTATTGTTATACAACACTGTACGCTTATTGCTAAAATAATGTTCCTCACCGCTTACTTCATTTGTAAATAACACTATATTCGAAATAAGTATAATGCAATCTTTATCCCTAATTTAAAGAGTAAGATTTTGTTTTTTCCTTTAAGATATTTCCTTTCGTGTGCCAGTAGATCCATACTAATAGCATAAATACGTTGACAGAAGTTCTTAAACATTCTCGTTTACTAAAGAGTGCAAGCTCCTACTGGAAAATCCTTTCTAAGGTAACGTGAGCCTGGATAACTAAATCTTTCCTCCCGAAAATAAACAAAGGGCGTTTCATTTCCCGTCGCGGCTTGGGCGACGGTCCGTGGCGGTGGGAGCGGGTAGGGGTGGGTCGCCAGAGAGACGATGCAGGCCGGCGGGGGTGGGGGCGAGGAAGAAACACGCAGGCGGCGGGGGCGTGGCAGGGAGAGGGCGCGGCGGGCGTCGGG
This sequence comes from Teleogryllus oceanicus, assembly GCA_964035755.1. Taxonomy (NCBI): domain Eukaryota; kingdom Metazoa; phylum Arthropoda; class Insecta; order Orthoptera; family Gryllidae; genus Teleogryllus; species Teleogryllus oceanicus. Next base: position 2,826,341 of record CAXIVR010000001.1, read on the forward strand.
GCGGGCGCCGAGCTCGGCGACGCGGGGCGCCGGCGGGCAGGCGGGGCCGCGAAGTATACGTCGATGGATAATTCAGCAATCAAACCGATCAATGCACTAATGAGCAAATACAGCTTGATTGAGCCCAGTCACTGATTTGAATGACGATGATGATAACAATGGCGGATGATTATTCTGTGAAAACAATCGAACTGACTCCATTAAGCATGCTGATGCAAACACAACAGCGCCCGGCGAGCCGTGCGCCCGAGCCGGCGACGGCGGCGATTCTGCAGACTCCCGGCGGGGGCGCCCTGGCCGCGGCCTCTCGCTCCCTCCCCCCCCCTCTTCCCCCTCCCCCTCGCCGGCCACACGCCAGCGCTGCAACCGCCGCCCCGCGCCGCCCCGCGCCGCGGAAGTGTCCGCGTGCACTGCGAGCGCAGGGGTTGCGGGGCGGGGCCGAGGCACGGCGTCTGGCGAGTCGCAGCGGCCGCCAAGCCACTCTCCAAGCCCCTCTGCCTCCGAATCTCCATTGCGAGGCGTTGTCCTGCTCCTTTTCCTAGCGGGAGTCCCGCGCAGTTGAGGATCTGCGAGTGTTCTCCCGGATGGTCCCACTCACGGTGCCCAAGGGGACAGGGGAGAGGATGGACAAGAAGAATTTCGTGCTTTGCAATCCTTTGTACCGTGTGTTGCCCTAAATTCACGTGAAGATTTTTTTGATTTGCATTTATTGGTGTCAAAAAAAACAGTAAAATTGAGTGTAATGCATGAGGGAGAAGTACAATTGCACAGGTTTCTTGAGCTCTAGAATCCCTTCTCCATCTTTCAACCCTAAATAGTTAAATGATGAATAACAGTACCAACAAAGTAAGTTTATTAACATTTAAAAATATACATTTTCGCTCCTGAGTTAGAGAAAATTGTTTCCCGTGGTAAACGTACTACAGAATTGGCTTTTTACTATTTTTATGAAGATGCTGAACTATACGGCTGTACTCCTACCGTTAGTAGCAAAAAGGAGTGCTCAACAAAACGCGCGCATATTGGAGCTACATGTATGTCCAAAAGCAAAACTAAGGGCCACATCAGCATTCGCTCACCAGATCAAGGAAACTTGCCAAAACAAAACGACATCAAGAAAATCGAGGAAGCCACCGATCACACTGTCGGTCAACGAATTCGATTCCGAAACGAGCCACAAACCTACTGATGTTCAGCTTATCAAGTAAATTTTTTGAATATCTTTTATCGCTCACAATACTACTGACTAGCTGAAATATGAAATGCTAGAATGGAAAGCTAGAACTATCTTCTATGTTAACAAGATCGGCACAATAGATTTATCATAAGTTAGTAATTTAGTTTGACGTTGATAGTGCATCTTGGTATGGATATCACGATATTAACGATTCAACAGAATTAATATCCATTATGAATACCTAAAATAACAGTTACGCAAGAAAATTATGTCTGTCCTAAGTTTCTGCTCAGAGGAAATGATCATTATTTTCCCCTGGTATCTTTTCGCAGAAGGAGAAACAGTTCATTTAAAATATTGGAATGTTCGAAGGATCAGTGTTGATTTTATCGTGAAATTTCGTTCATTATAGTCTGTAGGTTTCGCAATATTCGCAGTGGGTTTGCACAATAACTTCCCATTTCCATAATAAATTCTTTCTTTTTTTTATTTCGAACATTTAAATATAATTTTCCTGTCTACAGCTAAAGTGTATTCTAATCAGTAATCACAGCCAATATATTTTTGAAAATTACTGAGGACGTGCGTCAAGCATTCAAAATTAAAGCATTGTGTGAATGGACACTTGGTGATCTATGAACTACCTACGTCTAAACGAAGTTGAACAATAGAAAAATATTTTCTATTTTATATTCTAAAATTTAATAATTACACCTGTTTAGGAGAATAGAAGTCCTTGATTGGATCACTTTCGTGGAATTAATCGTGGATAATTAATTTTGTACTAAATATTTTTGTTATCATTGCTAATACTAGTTTCTACCACCGCACTTTTCCAAATAATTTCCCTTCCTCATCGAAGTCAAAATATGTTCATATTTTACAAACTAGATTTCGCAAATATAAGCATGCATTGAATATGAAGAAGTACAGTAGTTCCGCGTACCGACCAAATAAAATATGTAGAGTTAAAGAGACGTTATGGTATGTTAATGTATTTGGGTGAGAAAATGTTGCGACGGTTACTTTCATATCTCATTTCTTCAACTACAAGATTCGCATTTTTACGTAATACGTTGCAATACGAATTGTGAACATTTACTCATGCTATAAATGTTCACATGAAAAATGCAAAGCGATATGCTTACTACTTCGTGCATATTACTTTGAAATTTAAATTTTTGTTGTAATCAAACGGCATACATATCTCGCGATATATCATGTTTGGCAATAAATACTCGTATTAACATTTAACAAAATTACGATGACAATGCTGCTCTGTTTAACCAACCACATAGTGAAGCAAATTTGTTTTTTCTGTATTTCAAAGTAATTTGCCTGGGAGTGATGACGTACTGACGTTTGAATTTTTGCTCTGCCGAGCGCATGCATTTGCCATTCTAGAAAATTGTGCAGAAAAGGGCAACGAGAATAGAATAAAGCCGAATGGCGCACAACAAATTTTTCGTTTGCGTTCATGCAGAAGTTTCCTCGCGTTGAGCATGTTCTTCATTACGCTGTTGTAATAAATTGCGATACAGCATTCCATTCTTTTATACGATCTCTCTTCGGATCTCGTATTCATTTACTAGGTTTAGGCACTGTTTTCATCATTTCGCTGTTTGAGTATTAATTCGTATTTATGTTAAGATTGGGAAAATATTTCAAGTGACCGGTCTCGAATAGAGAATTTCATATTTTAAATTCACAAGTCATTAGACCTTAGATTGGTTTCGTAAGTTTTAGAATTGGTGAGATTTCAGGTGAATAATAGATAACTAGCGAGTGGATTTTTATTTCATTTATATTTTGCCTCAGTGTTAACAAAATTCTTAGTGTACTGAATAAGATAAAGTAGTAATCATTATCATATTATTTTCAAATGAGCATAGTTATGAAAAACTTTAATAAAATGTTGCTTTTTTTATTAAAAATAATTTTATAAATATAAGTTGCATTTATGCAACATGCTGTTTAATGTATTCTTAAAATAACATTGTCTCCTGTAAATCATAGAGAAGGCTTTTAATGAAATGTAGTTTCAAGTACTAGTGTAGAATGTCCTCTGTTGCAACGTACTATAGAGCTGGAGAGATTCTCCACGAATTATTTAGAAGAAATCTACATTTGAAATACCACGTCATATATAAGGCACGGATCGCAGGTAGCACATCATTATTCCAAGTACAAAACATATCAAGACATGAAATGCTAAGCACTTGTAAAGTACTACAATTGGAAATAGGTTCATATATTAAAATACTCCTAGTAATTCTTATATGTCAAAGATCTTTCTACAATCATTGAATAATACATTCATCTTACTACAATCATTTAGTGTATAGTGTCATAAATGTACATTAGTCGTTTACAAGAAATTAATTTCAAATTTAAATTTATTTATAGACAGTCAAATTATAAAATTTTATTTATTATTTCATATTAAAAACATAAATCGTTTACAGATTTATGTTTTTAATATGAAATAATAAATAAAATTTTATAATTTGACTGTCTATAAATAAATATTTGGAACTTTTCTAGTCAATCGTTACTAACAGACAGCCTATTTCTATCTTCTATAAAAAATTTTTCAACAAACAAGTTGCTATGAGAATGTACGTTTCTTGAAATTTATGGCATAACAGCACAAAATTAATAAAACATCTTAAATTCAAATGATGTAAAGTGACATTTTCAGACAGAATTTCCACTTTAAAACAGCAATACATCAAAACCTACAATTTTGAGTTGATGCTTTTGGAGCAGGGTAGTCGATATGTGTTTGCGTAGAATGTTCCTTCGTAAAATTGACCCATTAGAAATGAAAAATGAAGGTTCGCATTAAAGAAACTTGAGCAATAAAGATGTCCAGCACATTCGCTCTTTCCAATATAAGCGGCTTAATGGTACCTCGTGTATCAATACGAACTTTTTTCGAGGTTATTCCATTTACCTGTCATACGATTATTGAATTATCTACAAAATTAATCTTGAAACAAGGTCTTCTGAGAACTTTCTGCTTCTTTTTAGTATTTATTTGCTATATGTTCAATTGCAATACAATTTTCAAGGAGTTCAAAATAATTCTATATAACGTAGAGGCAAGAAGCCAGCATTTATTCGACAGGTAAATAGTTACCGATAAGTTAATACAAGTGCTATCACTAAATTTAATTACGTATTTGAATAATAAATATGAAAAATGAAAATAGAAGTAAAGAAGTTTTTAATTTACGGAGGACGAAAAATATCTTTCGGAAAACGTGATCGGATTCGAGGATGAGGAACATCGTTTTGACCCAGTGGAAGGTTTTGAAAAATGGGTTTTGAAAAAGTTGATAACTTGTTATAGAAACACAAACTAGGGAGGATGTAAACGTGCTTGGAAGGAATTTATTTTTAGTTGTTTAAAATTTGTGAGAATTGGTAGTAGAGGCATTACACCAAATAGGGCATGCAATGAACTTTTTGCTGAATTGATTTGTTTTCAAACTCAATTCTTTATTAACAGTAAACGAATATTGTGGCGAGTGGTTATGAAAAATCGAATGTTCACAAGATTATTCTTTTATGTTGTATATCACAAAGAATTTTTATTACAAAGTACAATTTCATCATCTTGTTTTCATTAACACGAACAATTATATCAATAATTAAATTTAATTAAATAATGCATTGTACTTTAATTGTATTTTACTGGCATATTTTGTAGACTGATGACATTGCCGAAGGCGAAAACGTCTCCCTACTAATTAAAACATTATTTGTATATTGTTTGTTACGTATTTACACAAATGACACCGCATATTTTTGTACATTTTTGTTCCACGATTCGCATTGTTTTCGACAACTCATAACCGACCATGAAAGTGTTCTCATTTCCGTTATTCAACATAAATAGCACACGGTTACTATACAAGATTTTCTATCTAAATACATTTTTTATGTGAAGTAATTTTATTTAAATTGAATTTTGTTTCAGTCTTCAATACTGACGATATCAAATATTCTGCTTGCTACTGAATTGACTATTACAGGTTAGCAGGAATTTCAATCATTCATTTTAATTGAAATTGGCAGAAATGCACTAATTTTTACTAAAATAGGCTTGGAAAAGGACATTCTGGCTCAAATAGTGGTGCAAAATGGTATGTTAACTCCTAAACTCCACCATTTTAAAGAAATTATTGTAAAATATTCATTATCATTTGAAATGATTCACATTTTTTCTTCTAACTAAAATGTACATCAGATGTTACTTGGAAGGAAACGATTTTCTCTTTGTAATATTGGTTTCACTAATCTCGTTTCGAATGGAACAGTTCCGCTCCATGACCCGAACGTCCCGTCTATTAACATTTTGTTCCGTTTTACGAAAATCTGTCCCATTTGCTCCGCTTTACGCATTTTTTAATGTACGCAATTGTAAACTATTTTGTAACTATTCTGTAAGATTTCGTCAGCACAAAAGTATTCATGGTACAACAATAGTGCTAAAAGTCAGCTTCTTCCACTTTGAATTCAACTCAAAAATTGTTATGGTTTTTGTCTAGGGAAAATACTTTTCATGTTAATGTGGTTATTAAATGCCGTTCTGCACTTACAAATATAGAATGTACATTGAACTTTCGTCCGCTTTCGAAATCCTTATGTCATGTTTTTGTCTCAGGGACATAAGACAACCCCATTTTTTTCCACTTCTTCTTTATCAGAAAGATTGTTATTCAGAGTCATAGGCTTCCGCGGCCGGAGTCATTGGCTGTCCGGGATTGTTATTCAGTTTCACTACTGAAAATTATTCTTAATAGTACACTAAATTTCGGTTTGGCGAGTACAATATTGTTTCACTCGCCACTCTGTATCTTCCAATTCTTATTGTGTACTGTTTTGAATCCTGGAATGACATCAGTCAAAAAACTTATTGTTTACGTTCTGAGAATTTATGGAATTGCCAACACTGAAAATAGCAGTATGTATACCATGTATAGGGAGCACTGTCCTCGCAAGATTCGAGGTCATACTTAAAGATGAATTTCGGATGGGATTACTTTTGAGCGAACAAAATCTATTGGCATCAATGAAAGAAATCCACAATTCTTGAATGCTATCGTCTTGCTTTCTCGAAATGTTTCTTAACACTTTCTGGTCCTGGAGTTCAATTTCAACACTTCTTGTCTGATATAGTGCCTCCGCTTACAAAGAAAAGCAAAACGTGACAGTGGCTTTATGTTGCACAGACTTGCAGATATTTTTCCAGCTTGAGCAAGATCGCAGCCGAAAAAAAGAAATAATGACGGAAAAATAAGAAAAAGGTAAAAATAAGGCACACTACTAAAACTAGTCATGAAAAGCTAATACAGGCTAATACTAAATCAACTACAGACGTACAGTGAAGTGATTCCTATTGTTAAAAGTTCTAGAATCCTGGTAAAAAAAAGCGTTTTTCCAAACTTCGGAACTTTCTTTACTTTAATCATTAACATAATAAGTTTCAGTTGGAAACTGCAATAAATTTATTCAATTGCATACATCCTTGATAATATTTTATCCTGAAACCACTTCATGGAGCACGTATTTGCAGGCTCTTCGAAGGGTAACTACGAGATTTAAAGAAAGCGGATACACTTTTGACGGTATTTATGCATAAACCCTGGAAGTTATTTTATAATCAGCGCGTATTTGGGGAAGCGCTCGGAGGGGTGGGCGTGGGGGAGAGAGATGGGGAAGGGGTGCGGAGGGGAAATTCCTGGCGGGAAAGTGCGGGCGCGGCTCGCCTCGTTCCTCCTCAAGCGTTCGGCGACCCCAGTCCTCGCCTTCCTCTCTCCGCGCCCCTGCACACCCGCTCTGCCGTCCTCGCTCCTGCCCTGTACGTTGTGACCAAAGGCCGAATGGGTGGTCAAAATCGGAAATTATTTCCAATCCAATTACCGAATCGAAGAGTACACGTTTGAGATGGTTGCTTACCGGTCTCAGGTTAAAAATATGAAAATTATGTGAAGTCGCTATAGCGACCGGATTTGTATTTCAAGTATGTAATTGCTGAAACGTTTTATACGATTTGGAATTCAATTTGCTACATCTTTGAACTCAATTTACTACATTATTAATAGAGTAATACTATGTTAAACAGTCGGTTTTAGAAATCAAGTAGTCAGTGCCTTCGTACGCAGTTACTTCTTTTCATTGTATTTGTACAGCGTGTCATGTTGAGAAACGAATGTAAAAAATTAGCATTTGCGACTATTCGCTTCTAAACCTAGTTTCACTTCCAAAATAATTAATCTAAAGACAATTTCAAATTTCTGGCGTTATTTTTACTCGTGACATGGCATAGTGGCACAACTCAAGAAAAACGAATTGTCAGTTCTTGCACTCTCCAGAATTGTAGATTGGTCTACCTCCTAGTAGCAACAGCAGCATGTACAGTACAGTATTCCACCAATAAATGGCAGGATGCAAAAATGACGCATTTTAATACAAGGTGAAAACTTCAAAACCTATTTATACCAGCACTTGACTTTTTATGTGGTGTCAGTATTGCTGACCACGAACGATATGTGACAAACGTTTCTAGCTAACGTGTACCTAATTGCATTTGATTCAAAATAACAATATCTACATTCGGTTATTTACAAATATATTTCTTGTTCCTCCTGGGAGGACATCTATTATTGAAAAATGCATTAAAACCAGTCCTACCACACTCATGAATTCCTGCGCGATAGCATTGCTTCCTTCAAGAGCTTATTTCCAAACTGACGTACCTCCATTTCCGTTTACTTTCTATTTTTAGGTGATTATATTTTGCAATATCAGCAAAATCTAGTTTTACATATCAATATATTGCATCCAATAGTTTTTCTTCTATGGAAAACTGTACCCGAAAATCGACCATTTCTATCTTTAACTCCAAGGCTGAATATGAAAATATTCCCAATCTGAAAGATTGTGTTTCATGAAGAATGGAATTCGCCTCGGAAATAAAATCTTCAATTTCTCCTCAACCGGCAATCAGACATTTTGCAGATACATTCATTACACGCATAAGTGTACGGTAGCTAAATGAACTGCCACTCAAGCTTTCACTCATGCATGTACCGAACATTCATCTACCAATAACAACGATCAAAATTATTTCAAACCCACCTTTCGTTTGGGTATTTTGCCCACATTGTCGTGACTGGCCCCACCGTGTGCCGCGCCGCACTGCCACCGGGCGGCCGGGCGGCCGGGCGTCTGCGCGTTTGCTTAGAATCGCGGAGCGGTAACACCCTGCCGGTTAATTTCTCGAAACGTCTTTGGCCCTTGAGGTGTCCCGTCGGAACGAAAGCTGTTTGCTAGCGGCGGTGGCGAGCCGAACAGCCTCATTGGCATGCGCGAGGGGATCGCGGGCGAGGACGCCGAGGACGGCGCGGAGAGCGAGGACCCGCGTCGCCGCAGGCCGCACCCAACACCCAACACCCGAGGATTAGTCCCGTTAAGCCCCGCTACGCAAACCCTCTGAATTTTCATCTGCGCTGATATGTTCTTTGGGTGACGAGGGCCAGTGACGCAGTCCCAAAGGCGGACCGCGACCGCCTAGGAAAACATTCTAAGGATGACACCGATTAAAAAATTTAATTGAAAATTGTACAATTTGAAACATTTTAATCGTATGTATTCAAATAATTGTAGAAATTATTATTTTTCAAATTATTGCAAATGTTTTCACGGTACATAGGATTCTTGCAAAGAGTGAAATGGCAAAAGTGAACGAATGTAACGAAAATATCTTATGTTGATCAATTGCATTTGAAATCGTACCATTGAAAATGAATCGCTTCATCTGACCATTCTCAAATTTTATTGTATGATTCCCTTAAGAAATGAATCGTCAGAGTTAACCGTTAAAAAGTGGAATTTGTACAAACATCCCCATGGATTAATATTTTAGACGCTTTATGGAGACTTTTTCTTCCTTGCAGCTCCCCATCAAGTTGTCACCTCTGTCCCAGGTGCTCATCATTTTCTTGTCTTCTCTCCCTCTCTTCCGTCTCGAAAGAACACAGTCCTCAGAAATATGATACCCTTCGCTGTGTTTGACCTCTTCACTTTCTTGAAAGTAAACTTGGAAGGGATTCCCGCATGTGTCGTCGGCTGGCATGAGCGAAGGCTTTATTCAAGTAATCGTTATCAAAACATGTCCTATTAATATAAACAAAATTTTTTTAGAGGAAGGTAGACTTCATCAATGTATGCATGCATGCATGCATGCACGTTTTCACTTAACATTGATTTGACACAACTCTAATTCATTCAAAGCCCAATTACACAATTCTTCAATTACCGCAATCGATTTTGCGTGACGAAAGAAAGAAAAATCAATGTCAAAGTTTGTAAAACGTACGTATATAAATTATTATAAATACGCGTACAAAATTATTAATTAGTTATTATTAAATTACTAATTTATAATAAATAAAATTTCATACTAATATATTAATTACAGAATACATATAACTTTGTTCTAATTTGATTTAATAAGATTGTCCCGTTTATTTTTTGTTCTTCTAATTTTTAAAAATCCATAACTGTGTTATCTATGTTTATTTTAAGGTCAACGTTCCAGCAGCGTTTTTTCGAAATGGCCTGGAACAGTCTGTTTTGCTTCTTTAGGTACAAATACATACATATTTAGGTAGAGTGGCCAGTCATGGTTTGATGTAGCAACTTATGTTACAAGCAGAAGTTATTCGTAAAACTTCTTCTCGTACAGTTGACAGTAAAGGAATTTTGGTTATTGTTTCAAGTAAAAATGTGCAGTTTCAATAATCATCTGTCCAAGGGGAGATTCTTAAAATATGCTGCGTATGTGTTACATGCATTAATATTAATGTTGCCGTAATTTATGCAGAAATTCAAATAAAAAGTACTTAACATGTTTCGGTATTGATTAAATAAGCAAATAATATATAAATAAAGAAATAAGTAGAAGTCCTGCTTCCAAGCTCATTTGCCTGACGAACGCAGGTGCTTCGTGGATGTCCTGTAGAGTGTTTTGAGTGCCGTGATTTAATGTGTTTAGAAATCGCCATGTATGCCCTGAATATGTGCAGCTTTCCGTGGCGCGCTTTCACCAGAGGAGAAACCATTAAACTATCGAAATAGATATCCTGTGCGAGTAGAATGCCTGAGCAAGGGAGATTTACAGAAGCAAATAGGAATCAAAGGAGTTAAAGCGGAAGAGAATTTAATGACGTGAAAGGATGCACCAAAACATTTCACTACCGGGCACATATCAATAATTAATTTTATACTGTAATTCTTAAGAAATGTTAGCGAGCGAAAACAATATCAGTAATATTGATTTCTCCATTATTGAAATTAGTTCTGCTCTGAATCAATCCTTAAATGAAAATAAACTAAAAAAAAATTAAAGAAGTAGTTCATAACGATTGAAAGTAAAATCACTAAATGCAATGTTTTTTAAAGGACGTACAAAACATTGTACGTTATATTTTATTTTAAGATTTACTACTTGCGTTCAAAATTTAATAATAAACAACGTATCAACAGAATGAACATTTGTGTTCATTAAAAACTCCTATAGTTTGAGAAACACTTTTTGAGAAGAGAGCTCACTAAAATATGTCTAGGACACCAAGAAATATATGGGCTGCCCAGTTCTGACAGAAAATCTTCTTTCTTGTTTAGAGATAAAACATGCAATTCACTGATGCAAGATGGGGTAATTTTAAAATCTATAAGCAATTAATTTGAAAGAAATAACATTTCAGCAATACAAAGTTTGAACTTTTACGACATTGTGTTCCAGTAGAAAATGATTTGCATTGATAATGTAATTTTATAAATACGTCACAATTTAATTAAACAAAGGGAATTTTTTCGTGAAGAACTGGCAATATTTCAATAGTTATATCGAAATAACTGAGTGCGCTATCTCTGATGTTCTAGTCAGTATGACAAAACACTTTTATTCAGTGCATAACATATACTTTAGATGTATTGCATATAAACAAAAAGTTATTATCAAAAAATATCTGAGTAAGCATAAACGATTAGACAAATTATATCTTGGTGTCTCTTGTCGAAAGCGAAGTGCCAAAGCTTAGAGATAAAATCGTCTATCTTTCTTCTCTGTATACTGATTTTTCTCTTTCAATTTAGCGCTACTGTTTACAGTCAATATCTCGGTATCAGGAACACCAATTAACAGCAAATTTGCAACATGATAATTTTGTTTTTCGGTTCAATTTGAGTTCGTGGACACGAAAAGAATGTTAAAAATTGCCCGTTCTTATTTCCTTAGTTGGGGTGAATAGATCATACGGAGTGTTGACGACTATCATGTTGCCCTGTACTAGTGTACAGGTATGGACGATATAAATACCTCAAGAAAGTAGTATATTTTCCTTTACCTCGCATCCCCGGCTAGATTCGCAGTAAATGAGTAAGTCTCTGTTCAACAAGTGGCTCAAATTGTGGAAAACAAATATTTTTTTTTGTTATTTAATGTCGCGTTAGCATGTTGGTCATTAGCGACCACTATTAGTGTTAACGGTATGGTAACTATGAAGATGAAACGATATGGTGATGATAAGGTGAGAAAGGACAAACACAAACACAACCACAACCACAACCACAACCACAACCAAGCCCGCGGCAGGATCCGAACCCGCGACCCTTCGCTCCAAGATCACTAAGACACTACTGCCTTAGCGATCTCGGCCACCGGGCCGACAACAAATACCATTTGTTCAGAACCTAATTATACTTTGAGAGTAAGTTGACACGAACACACAATTCGTTCCTGAACGTTTAGTTCCGATTTAAGCATTACGAATAATGTTTTGTAAAAAAGTGTAAATGTCCTTGGTTTCTGTTCATCAGAATTAAAAATTTCGCCTAAATATGTGAACATTGTGCACAGTAAGCGACTGATATATTTATGGCCAAATTGTGCTCAAAACCGCCGAAAGAATATTAGCTTAATAATAAAAAAAACTTATGAACGTTATTTTAGAAAATTCTGCCCAATGAGATATTAAAAACTGTGACCCACATGTTTGCTGCAGTACTTGGTACACTGGCCTCCTTGATTAGACGAAACACAGGAGATCTTCGATGTCATCGAAGTAATGAATTCACCAGATGATTGTTATTTTATATTAACAATACAGAACATTTCAAATAAGGGAAGTCAAATATTTGCTTTCCTGGCGTATTATCTGCTTTATTACTTTCTAACGTACTAGCGGTGCACAGCAATCAACTTCCTGCCTCTAATCCTGAACCGTGAACAAAAGTTGGCAGTAAATGAAATGGCATTTAAAAATACAATTAGAAATTGTGCCAAATGTAAATCAGGTAAATCTAAAGCAATATTAAATAGCACATACGGGGATGCTTTCTAAGGAGTTGCAAACAATTCCTTGAGAAAGAGGGCTTGAAAATGAATAAGAACTTTTTCATCCAAAATTCTCGTTTCTCAAAACAACAAAAAAAAAAGTTACAAAGGGAAGTGTAGTACGAGTGTATTGCCTGAAAGGATCCCGTACTAGAACTTAAGAAGAGCAAAAATAAAAGGGTTTAGTAAACTAAGTGATCGTTTTCTATTGCACAGAATACGAGGAATAAGATTTCGTTTTGAACATAAATCATCAGAAGCAGAAGTGCGTTTAATACAGAGCAAAACTGATAATTTCGTTGTCATATTCGTTTTCAGCAATGTTATCTGCCTAAGTCAAGATAGAATTCATTCGTGTCGTAAACAAAAAAAAGATACATTGTTGTCCAGTGAATAAGAGCTGTTCCGAATTTAACACAACTTCGTGTGATAACCCATTTAAGATCGTTTCGCCCACAAAATATATGGACATAGTAGTCAATTAACGAAGACGATACTCTGTCTTTCATAAAATGCTAAGAATCGTAAGAGAGGACTGCAGCTTCTGAAGGAAAAGCGTTTTAGGCCTTTACAAAGATTTGTTTATACACATGTAACTTCGGTAACACTAAAGAACAAACCTCGCTAAACACAGTCGCGAGTAGTGCAAGAATAAACACAATATTAAAGTGTATGCTTCTTGCTTTCAATTGATACCACCGTGCAGTTTCCACTTACGTCTTGTAAATATTATTTCTTCAAAGAAATTAAGCTTTTAAAATTGAACATTTGACTGCCTGCATTGCAGTTTTTGACGTACACTTAAATATAAATATTTATATCGAAATCATGATATATTGTACACAACAAAAACACTTTCAATATGTTGTTTATATAACACGTTATACACTTTGAAACTCTCTGCTATGACTACACAGACGCTCAAGAATTGTTCTTATTTTTTAATTTATTATTCAACCAAAACCTGTGTACATAGAAGAGAAGAGAGAATCCATGCCAAGAAGCAGTTCCAGGACAGGACACGAACTGGCAGTTCTGTACAGTAAGGGCATTTAAAACTTCAATAGAGGAGGAATCGAAGAGGATGAATGAGTAAAGACCATCCTCGCAAAACAGTCTGAATGAATTTTAAGAGTACCGTCGGAAATGTGTCCATTTCTCTTGATTTCTAACAATTCAAAAAGTGGCAATCATAGGAAAGTATTGTGGATGAATTATGTCCCTGGCTAGGAGAAGTGACTACCTTTCCAGCAGAGGACATCAACACCCACTGGGCGGGGTCGATCACTAGCACCCTCCCCCTTAAACTCGCACTCTGAACATCACAGCATTTTATTTCATTTATTTTGGTCAAAATCCAGAAACAAAAACTCAATGTGACGTATGGGGGAGAAATATAATCCGCGCATGTTTTCCTGAGCTCCAGAATGCCTTCCCCACCCATTTACTATACATGGTTGAATGAAGAATAAATTAATATTGAGTAAGTGAAGAATACCAACAAAGGGTTTAGCAACATTACCAACGAATAGAAAATGTTTTTCATCGGTAAAAGAAGTACAGATTTTATTTTACAGTATTGCAACAAAATAGCAATTCACAGCTTCGCTCTTCTCCTAACACAACAGCAAACGGAGAGCGCGCGTAGTGACACTCCATGTATGTCCAGAAGCAACACAAAGGACCAACTCAGCATTGGCTCAAAGGATCAGGGAAACTGGACAAAACTCTGATCGTGATTGGGAGGGGAGGTCCTTGCCCCAGAGCTCAATTACGATTCTTGTTCCATACATACGTCTTTTATAATGACGCAGTATAAATATTAACTAATGCATTATATATCATTGTTGAAATAAATATTAATTTCCTCTTCGATGTTCAGTGTAGTTCCTAATTGCATAGAAAGAGTTCTGGCTCGAGAGCATTTGCCGAGCGGCGCTGGGCGATTCGCGTTGGACAGTGTGACGAGAGGGAGAAAGCCGGCTTAAGAGGCGATGGCGGGCGCGCAAGAGGAGGCAGCAGAGCCAGGGGCCGAAGTGGGCCACGGCCACGAGAGCCCCCTCCCCTGGTTTAAAACGTATCGATAAAATATGGCTATTCCTGGTCGATCCACGTGGGGTTTCTGGTGGACAAATTACAACATTTGTCTTTGCTGGCTTAAAGAACGAAATTTGTATTTAAGGAATGTCACATCCAAAACTAAACCAATGGTTAAAACATTTAACAGGGGGTGGACATTTAAGTGAGCATACGACTTCACTTTGTGTATAAATTGTAAATTTGCAAGTAATTTGTATGAGTTAATTCCAATGTTTTAATTTTGCCAGTATACCTGAAGATGGAATCATAAAATATCCTGATTCGTTCTCCATGTGTAGCGTTAAAAAATTGAAATTAAAAATTGCAATGTTCCAGACCACTTGCCTGTAATACAAGAAATCGCTCAATAATAATTGAATGATTATTGAAAGGAGGATCATTAAGTTTATTATTATTATACGAGTTCTGTTGCAGCGGGCTGTTTATAGGAGGCTGCTGACAGGTGATAGATGTTGAGTTTTGATGAGTTAATGGACCTACCTCTGGTTCTGTTGTGGCAAAATAAAATATGTCTTGTGTATTATAAATATGAATGTAGTAAACTAAATTGTTGCACAGCCGAAGCCTCGTAGGCCGGAAGCTTTTAGGTTCGAATTGCAACGGTAACAGATTTTGTCACCTGCAAAGTCGCTGAATTGGAACTTGCGTGAGTGTTCTGAAGACCGGCTAATCTGATTGGTCGTCTCCATAATTCCCTCGGATAAATTTCAGGCAGATGTCGGAGCTTCAGCAACTGACCTAGAAGCCAATGAGCGATACTTCCTTTCCCATCATTTCTCCACTCCCCTCCTTAAGGCCTGGCTATCCTCCGTCATACGGACCATCCGGCCGTCCCCCTTGATCTACAAACTTTCTGGCATGCGGCGACCACGGTGTACACGCATGTTATCCAGAACCAGAAAGAGAACAAAGAAAAATACACGAGAAACGTGGATTTAGAGTGCAAATTTGCATGGAAAGGAAGTGCAATGGAAGTTTCTTCCGCATAACTCATGACAAACTTTGGGAACGTGATCTTGAACATTTACAAAGCAATGCGAACAGCATTGGATGAACGACGAGTTCTAAATTTTCAGATATTCCACGTATCTTTAAATAAATATAACACAAATACTTTGTTCTTATTAAAAATGGCTCATTGTTCTGATTAAAAGTAACTCATTGTTCTGATTAAAAGTAACACGTTGTTCTGATTAAAAGTAACTCATTGTTCTGAGAGCAGTAACTCATTCGACCTAGCAGAATTTATTTACATTACAACACTTATCGCGCAGCAGTCGAACGTCTCAGTAAAGACGAGTACCATCCCCCTCCCGAAAAATAAATTGAGTATAATATGGAAACGTATGTATAGTATTGATATATTTTTGAAAATATCGCCCCCAAATGATTCCTAAAAAATTTTAAGTTTGGAAATACTCACACACCCATGCACACAAAAATACATGTATTTTATTCTTATAAAATTCATTCTTTTATTATAAATAAATATACGGACGAAAGAAGCGCAGCTGTCTGACATGCGGGTTGTTTTCTTTCATAATGATCAGGAAACATATCCACAGAAGGAAGATCATCGAATACTCAAGTGAACTATATTAAATTCCTATCAAAAATAATTTCACATGGAAGTTTTAGTTGAATATTAAAAAGGTTTTAATTGATTGAAAAAAACAAAACAAATGGAAAGAATAATTAAGAAAATAGTTATTCAATCAATATAAAATATCCTGTCATCTGCAAACTATCTCATGCTTTTCAAACTATAGGTAATAATTTCATGCCAACATTTAAACTATTCTACAAAACTAATACTTCTTAATTTGTTTACAGCGTTGTTAGTTATAGCGACAGATTGCCTATTATGACGAATTTTTTTGCAATTTAAGTCTCTTAGGATATTACTGAATGTAATGATATCGCATAAAACATACTAATCGCGAAGTGAATATGCACCCCTTGAGGAGAGAATCATCGAACGACGAAAAAATAAAAATAACTACATAGAAGTTGGTTATTACAATTGAAAACAATCTTTTCAAACCTCTTTCTATTGGAGTATATTTTTATGTGACTTTAATTCGCTTTGTTGTAGAAAAGATCTATTGTATGGTGCAAATTGTGTTACTTGTGGAACAACGAAGATTTCTAAGAGAGAGGAATTTCAACTTAAAGACATAACGCGCCTACTGTCGTACATGTAGCAAATAATTCAAGTGAAGCTATTGCAGAATATCAACAAAATGAATTATGAGGCACCAGAAAAGAGCTTAGCCTATGTTTCGTAAATACGTCTTTCATTTTCAATGACGAGCATTTAGTGATATTTGTTTTGTTTCTGACGTTTTATTCGTCGTACCGATAGATTAGTGGTTAGTTCAATTTCTATTGCCAGGTACTAAACACATCCTGGATACAGAAAAAAAGCGTGCATTCAAAGCAGCAACCATAGGTGGATAAAGATACATCGTACCCGTCATTAGCAAAACTCACCAAAAAAGGTCTAAAGGAAGGTGAACCGTGAAAACGGGAGCGGAAATCGTACCGTTCGCGAGTCAGCCGAGCGCTAGGACTTGCCTCCATTGAGGACGACAACGGCATTAGGTATTCTTTTTTTAATCTGGATGTCGATATGGATATGGCGCGATGTGAGTACTCACCGAGGAAGTCGGCGGAGGCGGCGCCGAAGCCGGAGGCGGCGGCCAGGTGGCCGAGGTGCAGCGGGTGGGGCAGCACGGCGGCGGCGGCGGCGGCGGCGACGGCGCTGGGGGCAGGCGCGGTGCGCGGCGGCGGCGGCCACGAGCGCCGGCTGCGGCTGCGGCTGCTGGGCGGCGGCGCGCCGGCGCCCGACGCGCCCCGTTGCCGCCGCCCGGCGAGCCGCCGCTCCGCCGCCGCCACCCGGCGCGTTGGAGGCGGCGGCGGCGGCGGCGGCGGCTGCGGCGGCGGCGGCGGCCGCGGCGGCGGCGCCGGGGCGGCGCGGCGCCAGGATGCTGTCGATGGTGAAGAGCGAGGAGGCGGCGCCCGTGGGGGCGCTGCGCCCGGCCAGCGGGCCGCCGCCGCGCCGCCGGCCACGCCGGGCCCGCCCGCCGCCTTGGCCGGCTCGGGGCTGTAGCGCGCGCCCAGCAGCATGGCGAGGAGGCGGCGCTGGCCGCTGGGCCTCCCCCGCTCGCCCGCGCCGGCTCCCTGCGCACACCACGCCGCACTCGTCTCCACACGGCAACACTGAGGGAGCCGACATTGCATGTCGTATGGCCCTACATTGGAAAACTGACCCGTTTCTATTGAGTCAACAACACTTACGTACTACAAACAATCTAATGTTTGAATGGACTATAAGTAATATCATGAAATGAAAAATCACGAAGACGTCTTTTATAGACTTCTAAAAACCTATATCTAACTTTTTCCAAATCTCGCACGGATTTTCATGTGCGCTTCATTAGTATGTCTTTTCTACGACATAGTCTGTTATTGTAGATTCACGATCATGTAAATAAATTGAAGAATGTGCCACATCACGGGAGTTGGTGATACAGTTCAATTCAAAAATTTAATACATTTCAGTTTGTCGAAGTTTCGGAATATTTTAATTCCACTTTCGGAGCTAATAATACAACAAGAGCAACAACACTTAATATAATCGTAGTTCTCAATATGAATGCGGATTTTTTCTTATTTTTATCGGCGAAAAAATTCCACAAGAGAGTAGTAAAAATTAATTCTGCATGTTTCGTTCTCTTAGGATCTCCTTAATATCATTTTCTAAACAAAACGTGGAAAAGTATATACTAATTAAACACTTTATACAGTTCCAAGAGTTACTGTAGGAGATATTTATTTAGAAACGAAAATGTAAAGACAGAAAAGTATAAATTTTCAAATAAGTATTTTTTGTCGCAAATTAAAATTTTTCAATTCAATAATTGCGATCTACGTAGAGCGATGGTCCGGAAATCCCCGGCGACTTTCAGGGTCTTCTCGGATATAATTTAACATCAAGAGGTTTCATGGTATCGCTATGGCTTCTTTGTTTCCAACTGCTTGAAATGATGCATCGTATTTACTCTCGATTAAAATTATCTTTTTAGATATCATTTGGTTTTTTGAATGTCATTATACCCGTGCAAAAAATGCTACTAAGTCGGCAAATTTCACATCATATACGTGTAAATTGCACACGTTACTAAGGCTGTATTTAAGTAAAATAGCGTTTGAGAAATATGAAATTAAAGAAGAATGAATACTTGTCGAAAATATTACAGGACGATTATTGTAAACGTTTGGAAAAAAAGTGAAGGAAATGTAATTTGTCATGCAAATAAACAGAAATGGCATCTTCGAAATTAGGTTGTTTTACAGAGTGTTTTTCTAAATTTTGTTCATTTAACCTCAACATACATTCTTTTTGTTCCGCCCTCCGCCCTCTACATACTACGTAATACATAATTCATAAATATGTTGTGCTCATTTTGTTCATCCGATTCATACACATGAAGACTTTTTCTTTCATGTTTGCTGAAGTCTTGGAAGATTTCCCACTCGCAATGACACCTCGCAGATGCGAGGAATGCTTTAATTCATAAGAAGCCTAATACATAAAAATTGTTTTCGTAGGCCAAGCAAGGCCTACTTTATAAGATCAGTCCTTACTTTTAACATTAATACTGATATTATTAATTGAAATGAAAGATATTGACAAACTTCTTGTTTATTTATTTGTTAAAGTTGAGTTATTGGTAGATTCCTCAGATTAGTTTACGGTCATTTCTTACAAAAAATATTCTTCTAAGTATGTTGCGTGCTTATATAAAAACGTTAACGAGTCATATGGCCCATTAAACACTTCAAAAATGTTTTGCTAGAGTATTTGAATTTGTTCATATTTATTAAAAATTACCCTACGTGTATGTGTTAAAAACACATTGCCAGATGAAATTAAACAATTACAATTGGTACACAAATTTAAGTTAAAAGTAAAATCTTTTCTGCTGCAAAACTGTTTCTATACAGTTAGAGACTATACTGATCGTCAAAAAGAAAAATAATGTTTACTTTAACAAAACCAAGATATAGTATAATGAATTAGTTTACATTTGCTTCGTATAATTAAAAAAAAAGACTCAATATGCCTGTAACAAGTAATTTACTTCAGCTTCCGGGTCAATGACCCCCATCTCGATCGGGTTTTTGTCCAGTTTCCCTGATCCATTGAGCAAATGCTGAGATGGCCCCTTGATTTGCTTCTGGACGTAAATGTAGCTTCACTATGCGCACGTTTTGTTGAACCTTCCTTTTGCTTGTAGTGGTAGTAGAACTTAGGGTGAGTCTCTATTTTGTTAACAATACAGAAAAATCAAATCTGTTCGTTCCTTTACCGTTAAAAATAAGTTTTCTATAATTCGGCAACGAAAATATCTAGTTTTTGAAATGTTAATCTCTCGCTTTTTAAATTTATTATTATTTACTATTATTTTTCATCTTTCAACTATTAATAGTTAAATTGTTGGGAAGGATTCTGAAACTCAAGAAAGCGTGCGCAGATGATTTTCTCCCCCATACGTCACATACAGTTTTTGACTAAATAAATAAAAGAAAACTGAAAATCGGACCTACTGTCGCCCTCGGGCATATAACTAAGGGAGGTCGTTTGGAGGCTAAAGGCCTTCCCAAAATATAAAAGATTATTATGTTTGATGTTCGAAACTTTACATATTGTTCTTGGTATGCAACGCTGACATAACTGGAAAAATACGAAATTTTAATCATGGGCGTTATATTATAATATTTTATAATAATTAACACCAGAAATCCTATGACATCTCCTTCGTAAAGCTCGCTCGTTAATCTCTCAACTATTAAGTGTGTGATAGAAAGACATTTCAACCACCAACGAAATATTTAAATTCGTTCTCAAAAATGTATTTTGCAACTTGTTTAACAACAGCCCATAACACAGAAATTACATGGTATTATGGTCTCTAATCTAGTGTGTAATTTAAATGGTATTATAGCCTATCTAGTGTCGTAGACCCGCGAAACATTCGTAAATGGGTTTCATAAATTGCTTGTCAAAATCGCTTTTTTAGTTTAGACTTACATGTTCTTGTTAGGAATGTGCTCTCGTCCACATGTTTGCGAAAGGTATGGAAATGTTGCCTATGGCCCTTTGTTATAGTGTCAACAGTCGCGTTTCTCTCCCACGCCATCTAAACTGGCTGTTAATTGAGCAAGGCTGGAATTTCTTCTATCTCCCCCGTGATTACATTCAAAATGGAAAAAAGGAGGGTACAAATTTTCTGACAAATTAAATAATCGTAATCCATGCGGAAATAGTAGGTCGTGCGTGTCGGACAACTATTTCATTGCCAAAGACGAACAGCACTTTTCTATTTAAAGACATATGACTTACACATCCTTAGGTATCGATTTTAGTCCAGAGTGAGCTCTATCTATCCACACATATTCTACTAACTACACAGTCTTGAGGTTTTAGTGAAAAATATTCCAAAAATCTCTAGAAAATTTCAACTGCTCAGTGTCATGAGTTAACATTTTTAATAGGTCTGAAAATGTTTATCCGTCAATTTTTAGATGTGTAATATTATAAGCGCAAAGATCGAAGCAATTCCCTCTGCTAAATCAATACCTTTTTATGTCGCGCTTATTCGTTTGTAGATGGCCAAATGAATTCGATCTCTCTAAACGCACAGTCTACTAATTTAATAATTTTAAACTCCGCAAATATTTTTTAATTTGATTCTTTCTCAGATCAGTACTTTTGTAAAATAAATAATCAGAGAATATCCATTTTATTTAAATTAAATCTTCCTGATTTAATGTGATATAAAATTATACAGATTCGTTTAATAATAAGACTTTTAAATGCATATTGAATCACAAGAGATTACTTCATAGTGAGAAAAGTATTAATAAAACTAATTAATAAAGTTCGTAATAAATTTCATAATTATCGCGGGGTGCCCAAACAACGCCTTTACGCATCCGGCCTACCAAAGCGATAGCCGCGATAATTTTTCAGGACGAGCTCGGCAAACGGCGTCGCTAGCCGAATTCGATTACTACGTTCCGTCAAGACACAGAGGTGAAGCGATTTCGAGACTGCGCGGATTCCTGGTTGAATGACCATCTCGGCGCCCGGGGATCTAACGGCACCGAGTTCCCGGCTGAAGGGACAAAAGGCTGACTGCGACGGGACGAGACTTGAGAAAGATAACAACGGAGGAGAACTAAAAGGCAAGCGTCCAACGCCCAATAAGGATTCAGAGGCGCGTTGCATCCACAAAAACGCAAATTTTAAAAAAATAAAAAAAATAGAAAAAAATTAAAAGAATCAAGACTTAACCGACGGAGAAGGCTTCTCACATTTTAGGATATAGTCCCAAGTTCCTGGCTAAGGATTGTGAGAGGTTAATAATATCAATTTTATTTTCCTCCCTGAATTATTATTAAGAAAACAAGATGAGCCAAAGTGCGCTGCTAACTTATCTTTTCTAAATTCCCTTGTTTTTTCTCATTTATATAGTTCAATAATTTATTTGCGATATTCATTTACACTGTAAATGTGGAATTGATTTATATAACGTTCTCGTCATGTAACTGAGAACTTATCACGCAATATCAGGCATAATAGTTCTTACTTGTTATTTGGAAGCCCTTATGTAGGCAGTACGCACGCGTATGTGCGTGAGGATGTGCTATTTATGTTGGTTTTAGAGGAATATGCAGATTTATCACGCGCGATTAGTGCTTCATGTTTTGTGAGTTTCTACAATTAGATGCAGACGTTCATGCTTTTCAAAATTCAAACACGAAACATTAACGTATATTCGGACTTTGCATTTCTGTGCTTTTAGGTGTCTTGCGTGAGCCGCATATTTAGGGGAAATGATTGAAATTAAAAAGACTTTGCGGTAACCCCTATGCAATTATTACTGAAATATGCGCGTAACTCCGTGAGGTACTATTTTACGGTTGCGTCATTTTTTCTTTCGGAAAATCAGCAAAGAGATTATTGTTGTTATTGTTGTTGTTATTATTATTATTATTAATTTTGTAAAATATGTGCTTCCAAAGCAAATATGTTTCTAAGAGCAGCAAAAATCATGCTCAATTTGAATGAAGTTATGCGTTTGGCTGAAAGAAGATATTCGAATGTTTGTCTCATCAAATTTGCGTACAAAAATTAGATTTTTAAACGATACTACGTTGTTTAAATAATGCTTTTCAATTGTTAAAAGAGATAAGAATTATCGTATAACAGATAAAACATGTATTCTCATATGTAACTTTTAAAAACATATCATGAACGCACTAATAAAACTCAATAACGCACTCCTCGATACGCCATTTTACGCGCATTTTTCTGTTTTAATGTGCATTGCACGTCATAAATAAGTAAATAAATAAATGAATAAATAAATAGCTTACAAAATTACCGCGACTATTAATTTAAATAAATTAAATTACCACTTTACCCATAAACAAAATTAATAACTTATTAACAAATTTAATGAATATCCGAAAGATCCATTAAGTTCTATAATTTTATAATTCATTTGAATCACAATAAATATTATTATTATTATTATTATTATTATTATTATTATTATTATTATCATCATCATCATCATCATCATCATCATCAGTATCATCATCATCATGCTACGTCTGAGCAAAAGAGTGTCCTAGGTGAGCCGAGCGCAATCGGCGACGGACTACGCCAGCCGAGAACAAGGACGCAATAATGCGCCTTCTTCTTGGGTGGACGCACGGGGAAGGTCGGAGGGGACTTGGCCCCCTTGAAAATTTTGAAGGGGCCATGTAGCCCTCCGTAATACGTTTTGTATTCGTAAATATGCTCAATTCCAGATTTTCCCCTTTTTTACTTAACATTGTTTTACATACGGGGAAGAGGCTTTCCAAGCTAATAGTTCAACATAAAATCAATTGTGTTAATTGAATTACTATTAAAATTCATTGCGTCATTAAAGTTACAATTTCATTCTCCTTGAAGCATGTTTTATTTGTTTACTAGTAAAATATGGGATAAGTAGACTAAAACGTGAATGGTGTAGGGGGCCCAGAAATTAACTTATCCACCTCTTGTTTTAGACTGCGCACGCCTAAATCTTTTTGGAGAAAAAAGAAAATAAAAGAAAAAAAAAATTTTTCTTTCGATATTCCGGTATATTGACAGCAAAAAATCGTTTGTATTGTAATATATTGAAAATTTTCAATTCATTTTTTCTCGCACCTTCGATAAAATTTAATACTGAAAAATCGATATATTTTATTGAGTGTATATAGAATACATGTAGTGACGTTTCATTATAGTTCAAGCAATATGTTGCGCGCACGGACTATAGCAGATGCGCTGACTCCTTCGGTTGGGGCCAGCAAGATTCAAGAAACGGATTTTGGTCATGTTCCCCGAACTCTGCGAAGTCCTTTTCTTCCAACTGCCGTAGCGGAGCTTACAAAAACAAAGACTGAAGAAACCGTAAATAGTACAATATCAGATGTTTCAAATTGGTTCCGAAATAACAAATTAATAGTAAACGAAAAGAAAACGGTTTTAATGCAGTTTTCTATTTCAAATAAACAATTCCGTGCTCCATTGAAAATGAACAATGTACCATTGACTGATGTTAAGGTAACAAAATTTTTAGGTCTCTCAATTCAGTCAAACCTTAAATGGAACGTCCATTTAAATGAATTGAACACAAAATTAAGTTCATTATGCTACGCGTTCAGAATTCTTGCAAATTCAGTCAGCCTTCATACTGCTCGTTGTGTATACTTCGCGAATGTTCATTCCCGCCTGAGATATGGCATAATATTCTGGGGAAATACATCTTATAGCTCCCAGACTTTTAGATTACAAAAACGAATTGTACGAATAATAACCAAATCCCACCCACGTGATTCATGTAAGCCTCTCTTCATTAATCTAGGAATTTTACCATTACCGTGTCTTTTTATTTACGAATCAGTGGTTTTGTAAAAAATGACTTGCTCAAGGGCGGGAATATATTTTCAGAAAACGCCGAAGTCTATTACTATAACACTCGACGTAGAAATCATATTCATCAGGTGACAGTATCAACAGCTCATTACAAAAAATTCACATACAATACATGTACATTATTTTACAACACTTTGCCAGATGACATTAAACGATTAAATTCAATAGAAAAGTTTAAATCCCAAGTGAAATCGTTTCTGCTGCATAACTGTTTCTATACAATTAGAGACTATACTGAGCATCACAAGAAAAGGAACATTAATTTTAACAATGATACATAATGCATTATTTACCATTTGGACTGTATAAATGAGTATAAACAACCTGTAACAACTATTGTACTACAGCTTCGGGTCAATGACCCCCATCTCGATCAGGTTTTTCGTCCAGTTTCCTGATCCATTGAGCAAATGCTGAGATGGCCCCTTGTTTTGCTTCTGGACATAAATGTAACTTCATTTCTGTGCACGTCTTCTAGAATTCAGTGGGAAATACATTTATTCAAATTATCGTTTCCATGTTGTCGCGGCAGGAAGTAATAAGAGCCAAAATTTATTGCTTATTTTCTTTGAAAATAGATTTTATTACATGGGAGTTTTTTTGTTGTTTTTTTCTCCCTTTCAAAATTTATTGCTTATTTATCCTTGAAAATCGATTTTATTACATGGGAGTTTTTTGTTGTTTTTTCTCCTTTCAAAATTCAAAATTTATTGCTTGTTTATCCTTGAAAATAGGTTTTATTACATGGGAGTTTTTGTTGTTTTTTCTCCTTTCAAAATTCAAAATTTAAGTAGTATATGACTTGGTGTAGAGATCGCAGAATTTTGAAAATGTGCACACAATTCACTTTTCCCCATAGCACGTCATACGCAGTTTTTAACTGTTTTTTGACGCAAATAAATAAATAAATAAATAAAGACAGTGACTTGATAGATGTTGGATTGTGAAGTTGGGAAGTTTCTGTTGGATGTGAACATTTAAAAAACGTGAACGTATAATTAATTAAAAAAGTGGACTTATTATGTTACTTTGGAAGTAGTTTGAATAATTTATAACATAACACTCGCCGGTAGATCTAAGTAAATTATGCGGGAAATAGCTAATATTGCAATTTTGATGAATCGTGATCGTGAAGAAGGTTACCATCGCTAGTCTAAAGAAGGGGGCGGGAATCTCCGTATGGGGAACATGATCCCATTGAAAATTTAGAGATAAAAATATTTTTAACATAAATATGTATGCTGCAAAATGATAAATTGTGTATGAATGTATTCAAATTCACAATTAACTTTCTGTAATAATATATTTATTTAATGATGGTCTCCAAGTTCGATATTTTGCTCTGGCAGAAAAGGTAATACTAGTTTTTAGCTTTTAAAAAATAAAGCTTTTAAAAATGTTTAGATGATTCATTTCAAACATTTGTGTAAATTAAAATACTTTAATATATAACTTTAGTAGTCATTACCATAAATTAATTCAATTAAAATATCTTTTAATTCTAAAAAAAATACTCCCGTGTTAAATACTTCCTGAAGTGACCCTCGGGCGTCGGGCGTGGGAGGCCCAAAGAGAGTGGGGTCTATGCATCGCCATGGGGCCCATGAATCTCAAGAAGAGACAGATGTGAAAGGGCCAATGAAGCCCAACGCGTCCCATTTTTTCTTATTTGAACATTTTTTAAATTCGTGTCATTTTGATCATTTCTTATCTTTTCCAATTTCGCAAGAGAATAAGTTTTCGAAATGAGAAACACGCAGTAGTCACAAAGTGTATTATGCCACGCTCCGAGACAGCGCGAATCTGGGAAAAGACGAAAAGCAGTTACGAGCAACCGAGCCAGAGGAAGTCCTATCCAAAAACTCGCAATAAGAAATAATAATAATACAGATATACACATGTCTGTAGAACTGTTTATAACGTCTCACATACCTTCATCGTTTAACACACATCACTTTTATCACCACACATTTCATCATAGAACTATGTATAGTAAAAGGGAGAGGAAGAGATTCTGGAGCTGAAGGAAATCTGCGCAGATTATATTTCTCCCCTACACGTCACATACATTTTTTACTATTTTTGCCGAATGTAAACAAAGCTGTGTATAATAAAAGAGTGGGAAAGAGATTTTGAAAGGCGTGCGCATATTCTACTTCCCCCCATACGTGACAGAGTTTTTACTGACATCTTTGACGAAAATAAACCCAACGCAAAGGAAGCCTTTCTCCCGGGGCCCAGATTCCGTGCCGGCAGCTGGCGGCGGGCGGCGGGCGGCGGGCGGCGGGCGGCGGGCGGCGGGCGATGGCGGCCGGGCGGTGAGCGCGGGCCCGGTCTCAAAGCGGTGTCCGGGCGGTCGCGCTCTCCCACCGCCGCCGCCCCCGCACCACGCTCAGCCGTTGCGTTAGGCGCCCCTGCCCGCGGCTCCGAAGGCGACTCGCCACTTCAATTCCCTCCGCGGACGTTTATTGTGGGTTGAAGAAAGGGTCAGCGCCGTCAATCGTCAATTTTGACACTTCTGTTAGAAACCCTCCGTCTGGATGAGGAACGCAATTTAATAAGGTGTTACAAATGGAAACTTTATCTATCAATGCCAATGATGACATCTCCATTAATATGCACTCTTTATATTATGCATTCGTCTCGGTGTTTATTTTTCTTGGTATTATAACTGGGTTTCGGAAATGAATGCTGCCTTTAAGAGGTTCCATATCAGTGTTCTTCACAATAATGTTTTCATATCACGAAACGTAGAAGATCAGTGTCTTTCCACCGAGACCCAATTTTTCCTTGATCCTTTGGTCTCCACACAGCAGTTGCTTCTCAATAGAAGGGGCGAAACTGTTCGCACATCTCTCGCATGTTGTAAAATAATGTAATGTAGATTGTGGATATGCGCTGGAGTATTTGGAATTTTCTGACTATTTTATTGCTATTTTTTTAATATTAACTACATTAAATTAATCTCTCGTTTAGCGTATTGAATGTCGTGGAAACATATATTCACTGATCTCTTTCAAAGATACGGAAAATTGACTGTCCACTGAATTATCTGTGTCTACTCTCTAGTTTGTTTCTAAAAGAGCAGTTGAGAAAATTTTATTAGTGATAAGTAAAAAAATTAATTAATTTTTCAGAGTTTTCATTTATTTTGAATCTATTAGCATAAACCTGAGAAGTAAATTTAGCTTCTATAATTTATTTTATGGGTGGCAATATCTGAAGTTATTTCCATTTTTTTTTGCTGCAGATCAACACCCAAAAATATTGATAAAATATATTTCCTGTGGTACTCTCAATGTCATTGCTATAAGCGATTTACATTACATTATAAATTAGATACATAAATTATTGCTTAAAGCTGTAACTTCTGATGACAATTGACTTTAAATATACGATATATTTCATGATACCACATAAAAAGCCTTTTTCAATATTGGATATAATTTATCGTGCTGTTTTAACTTAAAATTCAAATGATTGAGATTCATTCCAAAGAAACGTAAAAATGGAAGAATGTATTATTACCCGTTTCTGTTCATTCTTAAACTACATGAAAAGAAGACTTTCGTAGCTAAATACACCTTTATAATTTTATAATTGATTTCAATTGTAATCCAACAGTTCAGTTCATCTTTTTAAAACTCCTCTCTCGAGGAATCATTAACATTTATTCGAAAGCAGCATATGTTCGTACACAAACAGTAGCTAAACAATTTCTCTGGTGCTTAATCAATAATTTTACCAGATTGTCATCTTGATTAACTGTTCGTGTTGATGTAAGTGAAGATCCGGCATGAAACACACAATAGGAGAGACGGACACGCGAAATCGCCCACGAAATACACGCCAAGATACCAACGCCTCGCTGAAAGGTGTCTCCGCATTTTGTACACGGGGCGACTGGGGAGAATACGTGCAGAAAATCCCAGTACGTGAAGCGATCCTAGAGCGAACACGCTACGCTGTAAAACGCCGTGAACGATGCGAGACGGACGGGGCGTTTGCCAGCGCACCACACACACACGGCGCGCGCCGGCTGTCTTGAGCAGTGGTGCATGTCAGGAACGAGTCATCCGGCTTGGCGCGAGCAGCACGTGGCCGCTTACCTGGAGCGAGGGCGGGCTCTTGGGACGCGGCCGGAGGAGCAGCGGCGCGAGCAGGCGCAGGCCGGGGAGGACGGTCGAGGGCGGACGAGCGTCCGTCGTGAGGACGGTCGGCGGCGTCGGCGTGGCGTCCGGGCCGGGGCGGCTGCTGCGGCCGGCGCTGTCGCCTCGAACGGAATGCCCGCGTTGCGACGCCGCCTCCCGCCCCCGGAGCACATGTCGCGGCCTGCCATTGGCCGGCGCGCGCCGACGAGGGTGGGGCTTCGCCGCGCGCGCTCTCCCTCCCCTCCCCGCCCCTCCCCGTCGCGCCGACGACTCGCGCCTCGCGCGCCCCTCCCCCCGCCCCGCACCCCGGACCCGGCCCCCAGCGTTTACTCGCGCGGAGGCGGCTCTGGAGCGCCAACGCACGCCAGATAGCAGCACCCTCCCCCTCCCCCTCCCCCACGCCGCTCCCGCCGCCCGCCCACGCTCGTGCCCGCCCTCAGACGGGCCGCCACACTCAATTTTTGCTCCCCCGCACAAGATAGACGAGGTACGAACGGCATTAAATATTGAACGGCTCTGTTTAAAACAAACCAATCCCAGTGGTGTGGTGAGCATATTCGCAGCTACGAGAAATCAGTTTGATTAGACTCTCGGTGTTTCCCTTTGTCGGGTTCCTTTTTAGCAATTTTAAGAGCTCATTATATGCAGATCTCCTCCAACTTGATGCCCTGGCTGGAGACCATTTCAATATCACAGTTCTAAAGTATTCTTCGTTGTGAAACACTGAATTATAAAAGCCGTAATATAGAGAATTTTGAAAGAGGAGAAAGCTCTGCTGATACTGCGCTGTGACTTGCATGCGCATACTAGCAGTGCGCGACTAACTTGACAGAATTGTCCTCGTTATCAGCAAGCTCTCGACCACTACCCTCCGCCCAAAAATTCAATTCAATTCAATTACGTCAAATATCAATTAAATTGTAATACACGAAAGTAAATAATACACGAAAGTCTTTTGTAGTACATGTAACTTTTTATACATATTTCAATTTCAGCTAGTTAGCTCTACTTTTATAAACTAAACTAAACTAAAAATAAATAACTAATTTTAACTGATTTAAAAGGCGGGCGTTGTTGTATCATTCGTCGTAGGTTTTTTGTGTGACTGTTTAGCTATTCCTTTCGCAAATGTAACGCGATGTAAATGTGTCTTCCTTTCGATTAATCTATACTATCTCCCTGTCGTACCACGGTTATTCTTGATATTGTGATAATAGCTCATATTTTATTTTCAACATTTTGAAAAAAAATGGCTTTAAATATGTTCTTTAAAAATCTTGCTCGAATGGCAAGAGCGCTGGTCGGTCAACCAAGCGGCCTGTAAATTCGAAGAGGCAAATGCAATGATAATGCACTGTATGTTCTGGCTTGTGTTGCTCATTTTATGTAAACAGTGGTAGTACACATACACACACACACACACACACACACACAGTGGGGTTGATGATATTTTAAATCGGACAGTGATGATTAAGACGTCGATTGCGGGTTGAGGCCCAAGTTTGCTCTGACAACCGATCGGTTTCTCAAGATCAAGATCACATTAACGGCAAAAAATATTAACAAAATTGATAATTATTTATTTTTTAATTTACTATTTATTGCTATTTGTTTAATTTAATATACTAATTTGCTCCGTTTTGGAATTGAATATCATTCTTATGAATGAAAACAGAATTGTTTTTAACTAGAATCCGTGGTTTTACTTCTGAAAACTTGTTTATACTTGTAAAATTACAATAGTAAAATATAATAAAACATAAATCTATTTTTTCGAAGTGTCTGTGCATATTCCTCGTGTAATTATCTTGAAGAACTCAATCCACCGTTATGTGAGCTATTAGTATGCTATGTGCTGTATATTAAAGAATAAAATGTAAGAAGATCGATGAAGCAAACCATTCTTTTAAAAGGGGTCGCTGGCAGAAAAGCATGGGAATTCCTGTTGTAGAAAATGTTTGTTTGGGGCATGGCTCCCGAAACTGAATTCTAGTGATGACATTGATAGTAGTCGTCAGATTGCAGTCTAATTATAGATGTTTTTACTATTTCAAATCTGAATTAATTCAATTAAGTCTCTTTGAATGTTTATTTGAATGATTAGCTTTTCAAAAATCTGATTACAAATTGGAAATTTTAGCACTTTTAGTGCATAAAATGAAAGGAAACGACAATTTTAATGTTTTCCAAATACATTAAATTCACCATACATATTTCATATTTGTGAATATTCTTTGTCAACATACAGCCCAATCAAAGAATAGCGATCGTATTTGGAGATACGATTAAGGAAAATGATGTAAAACTCAGTATATGTGTTTCGACTTGCAGTGCGAAGCCAGTAAGGAGTTACTGAATTTCTGTACCAGACACTCCTTGTAATATCTGTAGGTTTCAGCAGCCATTATACAAGACCTGAAATATAAACTGTGAACCATTCCTTGAATTGACACTTTTCTCTTATCGTACCCTACGTCCACTAGCGCAATGGCGACATATAAAAAACCTGACATGTAAGGCGCAGTTGACCCTTTACTACGCGTCATTAAGTTCAGTCCGAGACTCTGGCCTTCGAAATGCGCGATGAAGAGAAAGCTTCTTCGAGTGTGTCTAACGGATACCATATCCAACGCATGGAATTCCAACAATTTTAAGGCCGTTTGTACGCATCGCTACGCGTTTCAAGTTGATGACAACGCTCCGCCCTTCGGCCTTTGAGGTTCACATAAAACATCCTCGATTCAGCCCAATGCATAATTTCCAACGGATTTTATGAGAAGAAACTATTTTGCTGAACAGTTTGTTAGGAAAAAAGAAAAGACAAAACGAATCCAAAACAATACATTTAAAAAATGACTTACAACCAAAGAGACGTGTGTTGCTTGTAAAGGTAAGAAAAAATCATTATGCATATTCTTGGTGTGTTCATGCCACAAAAACTGCGCACCCCACAAAAGCACCTTTGCACATTCGAACTGCGAAATAGAATATTCTTCTTTGATTTCTTTTGTTTTATTTTAATTTTAAAAAACTTGGGGGAGAGAAGTATAATATTGGGTGATTGCGAGATATCGACATCGAAATTTCCTTGTCGGGAACCCCTAGTAAGTTAGTGTAAAAATTAGATTCGCAAAATTTCAGCACGATTGGTCAACGTTAAGACCTGCCTTATCAGTCATAAAATTTCAAACAACGATGCTACAATAGAACATACTTTCTCGCATTATTTCTAACTTTCGCAAATTTCAAAAATTCAGAGCGTACAACGAAGATGAGACCTGTGCCATTTTCATAAGCATCCAAATTAAAGAACAAATTGGAGCAGTTTATTTAATTGTTTAAAAAATAAAAACTTGCCTAGATTTCACGCAAAATAACGCGAAAACTACTCATATTTTCGAAAAATTGTGTGTGACCTTATTTCATAACCTATCTTTGATAAACAGATTTAATTAAGGAAAAAACTCGGTCTTGAAGACTAGAAATAGGAGCTCGCCGAAAAATGTTTGACCTTTTTTGAAATTTTCGAAATTTCATAGATTTCAACGAAAATAAGACGTGCGCCATTTTTAAGCATACTTTGATATATCGGGGAGCAATGTTTAAAAAAATTTGAACGAATTTTTGGGAAAATTTCGAAAATGAAAAACATTTTATTTTCATTTTCACAACGCAAATTGTGAAAATTTTTTCGTGTAAAGAACCAAAATAAATCAAAATATCTGTTTCAAACTCCCAGGATGTCGAGTTGGTTCAGACCAATGGGAGAATATCCATTTTTAGAAAATGGGCTCGACGGTTTTAGGCGTTAGCGTTGAGCTCAGACTGACCGACGGACAGGCAGACTCAAATGTCTTGCCGTCAGTAGATTTTTCAGTATCAAGGACCCACCAATCATGGATTTTGTTTACACAATGTGATAGAAGAGTTAATTTACTGCATATAAGAACGACATTTATCCACTTTTTCGTTACCATGGCCCTACAATAGGAGTTTTCATGTCGACAAATCCCCGTATTCCGGCACACGAATACATTACTTTTATTCTCATGAAGAAACGAAAGTAAAAATTGGAATTTTTCTCCAATTTGCTGCCGACTGGCTCGTATGCTACACGTGCAAGCTAAACCCATCCATTTTATATTGTCCCTGCACAGTAGTACCCCTGCGAAGGCGAGAATTTATTTTCTATAGTTTGGATAAATTAAGCTGCTGTCATGTGACTTAAGCAGCTAGAGAGGGAGCTATGTCGTAATAACTAACTAAAAGTTTAATTTAATCTAATTCTTAAGTTAAAATAGCTATCCTTTGGCGTGCCTAACTTACAGTAAGATGAGTTCTTAACTAATTACAGGAGGAATTTTACTTCTTTGATAGGTGATATTTTTTTCTACATTCACACATTATTCACACTTGTTTATTATTGTACTCATAACCACTTCTTCCACTTATTCATTCCCACAGCACTACAAAGCGGCCGTGGCGCTGCCAGGAGGGGCGGCGTCGCGTTCCTTCCCCAACGTAGCAAGTGTGTCGTGAGGCAGCGCGCGGAAGGCGAAGGCCACGTGACGCGCAGGATGCGGCGCCTGTGGACCCAGCGCCCTCGCGGAGACCGTTGCCGAGCGCCCTTGAAGCTCTAGCAAAAAGTGATTTTTCAAACTCACTCTACTGAACTCCAAATGAATACAGGATGTTTATGCAGTAACGCCCGTTAGCACGAACTCGCTTAACGTGAATTATGCCGTAACACGAACAACACTTCGGTCCCGGCAAGGGATGAGGGAAATACGAACATTTATAATACAGGGATAACATGAAGCTTTATAACACGAACTCAGATGTTTCCGTCCCTTGTAATTCGTGTTAATGAGGGTTTCCTGTATCAATTACGGCGTGATTATAATAAGTAATTGATTCGTATGTCAATATTTTCAATCACCTGTTTACAAATATACAATTAGAACGCATAATATATAAATTATTTTATGCTAAATAACTAAGAAATAGAAAAAACAACTTTTATAAAATAATAAAAATCGAATATCCACATTCGGAACAGGATAATACCATATATCTTCCGATCAGGAAGTTTGTCAAATTGTAAAGGTAAAACTTAGAGAACAAAATATTCTCTACAAAACTAAAAAAGAACACATTTCTAAGCAAACCATTCTCATGTGACCGCAAACAATTGGATTTTTTTAAAAAAAATGTAATTTCCTTGAACTTTAGGATGAGAAACCTGATGAGAAAGTCTTATCCAGTCGAGCTGAAACTTTGCGAGTCTCATTTTTACATCAATTGGCAATTTTTTGGGTTGTTTCCGTCAAAGAAATTTCGGAAGTCGATTTCTTGGAACCACCCTACTGCCCTCTTTTCTTAAGTTCCAAAATCTCTTCCCCACCCATTTTACAATGAATGATTATTATGATGAGTATTTATGAAGATAATTATGATGAATGATTATTATAATTATTATGATGACACTGAATGACAATTATGATAACTGAACCAAAAAGCAACATTAGTAACATTTGCAAAACTAAAAAGTTTTGCTCCCGAGATGGAAACTGATTTCTCTTGGTATATGAACTACAGATAGAGAAATTCAGATGTACAGTACTTATTGCTAACAAAATAGCAGATTAAACCCCGGCTCTATCCTACCACAAGTGGCAAAAGGAGTGCTGTACAAAACGTGCGAGTTGCGATGCTACATTTATGTCCAGAATAAGGGAACATGTCGGTATTTACTCAAATGGATCAGGGAAAATGGACGGAAAACCTGATCGAAATGGGGGTTATTGACCCAGAAGATGTAGTACATTATTTGTTATAGACTTATTTAATCTTCTTAAAATTAAAATTGTACAGTGCAAATATTAACTAATGCATTAAAACAATTGTTAATTTTTTTCTTTTTCATGGTATAGAATCTAATCGTGCAGATATTGCTAAGCAGCAGAAAATATTTTACTTTGCTCTTAAACTTGTGTTTCGATCTTAGTGTTCGTCACACATGTCATCTGTCCGTGTGTTGTAAAGTAACGTACAAGTATTACGAGTGGATTTCTCCTTTTGAGCTGTATATACTAACATGTCATGAATATCGATGTGTTGCGATTGCAAATATCTGTATCGCATGAGAATACGTTCGCACCCAAATCTTATCACGTAGCCTCGGCGCACACGTGCTGCCTCCGCGCCGGCGTCCGTCCCTCCGCTCACATTCCCCCTCCGAACCCAGAAAGGGTTGTACACGCGCTAGCTGAGCGGAAAAGAGAAGTACGATGGTACAAACCGCGCTGGAAATATGGCGACGAATGGCTACTTCATACGGAAGCACGTTCTTGCAAAAAACTGAGATTGAATTGTCTTATTATGCTTTATTACATACTGCTTTATTTGGTCCATATTTTCGTTTTAAAATCTACCTTATATAATCATTTTTGCCAGAGGACAGGAATATGTTTCAATGACAAACGTGCCCATTTTCGTATTGTGTTGATTATGTTTTGTAAAATAAATATGTAATTTGTTTTATATAGCAAAATTGTGAAATATACTATTTTAAGAAATCTTTATTTAGACTATCTCCTGTAATAAATCCTCCTCTTAGATATAGCACATCACACTTACAGGCGGACAGATCAAGAGATCTGGCAAAATATTTGTTTCTTACATGAAGGTTGGAGGTCGATTCAATTATTGCACACTGAAGTAAGCGAGATTACGAAGTCAAGATCCTAGCGAGACAAACTTTCAACAATTAATACTTTCAATTAATAAGTTCAGTATTACTGATGTATTTGATTTTAATAGTTAATTTCCCTTGACATGTTCTCTACACATTATCTTTTCCACCTTTTCCTCACTTCTTCTGTAGGCGACCCCCACCTCTAACTTCCGTCCGCACACCGCACGGGAGATGCGTCTGCGCTCTTTCACCAAATCGACGCGGCCACGCCCAGCGAAAGTTTGGAAAATTTAGAAATGTAAATAATGTTTGAGAAAATGTACAAGATTGCAAGAAGAATATTTTCAACAGTCGCTATTCGGGAACCCTTTTTTTTAAAAATTAGATACGCCAAAAATCTTTCGTTTTAATTTACACAATTAGACTGAAACTATAATTCATTTATTTGTAGCTAGTATACTTCTGTTGAAGCTCTCCCTCTGGCAAATTTCGAAGGGCTATTGCGAAGGGGAATATGAAGAGAGAAAAAAGGACCCACCTCTCACGCTCACAAACGCAATGTCCTAGTCGCCGCAAGCAGTCCCGCATTGTGCATCTGCGCCAGGGAGGCGCCGGCCACCCAGGACTCTGTACGGCAACAGACACTCGAGCGGCGGCGGCGGCAACGCCCAGCAAAGAAGAGCGCAAACGATTATTGCCCGGAACCGCCTCCCACGCGACCGCTTGCGCCAAATTGGGTGCACTCGTAAACAGCGCGACAAAGCGACTGTCTCGCGAGGGTGTGACGGCCGGAGCCCACTTCAGCGATAAGAATCTGTGCGCGACGCCGCCCGGCCCAGCCGCCCGGCCCAGCCGCCCCAGCCTCAGCCGTCGGGGCTCGTCTTGGGAGGCAGCGCTAAATCCTCGAGCTCTATTCCCAGCACGTTCTGCGCACTCATCAATGGTTTATGGCGTCTGGTTCGCCGTAGTTGGCGGTGTGTTTGTGGGGCAAAGAAGCGCTTTTGCGCGACCTCTGCGCTCGCACAGCCGGAGGGATTCGGGCAACGAATTGCGTCGCATTTGGTGCGAAACGGCGCCTGAGTTAGCTCAGCGATAGCAGTGCCGCTGACTCTGCATCGACCCTGGCGGAGAAGACCTAGGCGATTCCAGACGAAATCCGAAGCAGTGCCCAATCAAAGGGACCACGGACCGCGCGTGATATTTCCTACCGTTTCCTTGTCCTATTCTCTCCCCCTACACGCACACACACTTACATGCTCCACACTTCCACATATGCCAGAGACCAGTCGGTGGCGATCTACGTAGAGGGGGGCTTTTCTTAATAATTAACTAAAACTAACTTCATTATAGCTTAAATCTAATTTATTTGTTATTATGTGGCACTTTGGCAAACCTAACTTTAACAAAATTATAAATATTTTCCCTTAATGCTGTCATGTTTTGTTTATTCTCCCTGGTAATTTATTTTTCATTCACGCATCATTCATTCTTGTTTCATTACATAAATAACCATTCTACTTATTCACTCCCACCGCACTACCCTGAATGAATGGTTATGTATATAATGAAACAAGAATGAATGATGCGTGAATAAAAAATATATTAAAAAAGTTACCAAAAAGGAGTATAAACAAAACATTACTTGGAATTGAGAAAAAATAATTATAAATTTATTTCAGTTACGTATTCCCAAGTGCTACAAAACAAATAAATTAGATTTAAGCTAAAATGAGTTTGTTTTAGTTAATTATTTAGAAAAGTCCTCTCTCTCAGCTGCTTAAGCTGCAAGACAGCAGTTTAGTATATACCTGGCTAAGCAAATAAATTCCCGTCTCCTCAGGGGTACTGTGGAGGGAAAATAAAGTCCGAAACCACCTTTACCTGAATATAAGTTATTTAACACATGTATTTAAAACAGTCCGTACCCCATGTTAGGTCCATTGAAGAGGAAGGCCGTCGATGTGGAGCAGTGAGGCTGCAATCACACTGCAGATTTTTTTATTTCTCCCTCCAGGAAGTTCTTCGCCCTATTTAAGTTGAAGTAAAAAGTAATTGTTTCTTTCATACTAGCTACTGGCAAAAATGTGCTTTCGATAAATTCTAAACTTTCATTTCTTATTAATCAATTTTACTTTTTTAATTGGTTTTATTTAAGGTCGCTTCAACATCTTAGGTCATTAGCGACCACTATTGCTGTTAACGGTATGGTAACTACGTGGATGAACCGATATGGTGATGATAAGGGGTGAAAGGACGAACACAATTACAACCAATTACAACCAATCACTACGACACTACTGCCTTAGCGATCTCGGCCACCGGGTCGGCTTCTTACTCTATTTACTAGCGTATATTCAGTACATTCTCTCTGCACTGCACTGAAGACGAGTTTCGACAAAAATTGCAGTAAGTGCCAAAGTGCAGTGAGAGTAAATGGGTTGTGTAAATAATGTGAATAATTTGTGTGAATAAAAAATATTACCAGGTTATCCCAAAAGCTTTGAACAATTTGCCCTAAGGAATATATTGAAATAAAATAGTGTAGACCAAAGAATATACTGTTAATTTTTACTATTAGGTTTAATCTAAAATTAAGTAGCTTTAGCTCATGTATTTGAGATGAGTGTATTTAAGATCGCAAAGCACTCGTGATGACAGAAAATTTCCCTTTGAAAACATGAACTGCCGCATCCACAAGGCTTCTGTGAAGTGCGTCCAGTGTGCACCTAGAAAAAGAAAACGTTGCAGCCGTATCCACGTCCTGGGGAACATCGGCCAGAGTGGCGAACGCCGGCACTCATCAAACGACTCGTGTCCTTTCTCGGATGCCGAGTTTGGAGGGTTGGCGCGGTGGAAGTTGCCGTCAAAGATCCTCTTGCCGCTGCCGGTGACAATGAGCAGTTGGCGGCAGAGGGCGCGGGCGGGAGAGGCATTCTTCTCAGCTTCCGTGGACGGAGGGGTGGAGAGTGTATCTACTACGTTAGGGCAGGACGGGGAATTGCCACAATGGAAAGGGAGGTGCATTATTTAGTACAAATAGTTTGCCTGTAAAATCTTCATATGCGGTTGAAATCTGTTGCGATATTTTTGATTGCGATACCGCTAAGAAATGTATGTGTTTACATTAAATAATATATTACTAGAGTTCTGCACAGCATAAAGCTGTTGAACAAAACCACATAAAACGGTTTTCTAAAAAGTAGCAAGCACGCTGGCTAAGAACAACCAATAAAATACTCTCACAGAAGACTGAAACAAATTAAATATTTCAACAAAACTGTCTTCAGATATACTGCAATAACATAGTATTGAGAATGCGGTACGCAGTACAACGAGAATACTAAAAATAGGAGGAAATTCAAAAACCGTGAGTTTTAATTTTGACTGAAAAATGCAAATATTTCATTGTGTTTCTCCATCTACTGCGCATACCGAATGCGCTACTTCCTACAACTCAGCATTTCCTACTAACTTCAATGCGCTACTTCCTACAACTCAGCAGCCGACATGAGATAGCAAGGCTCCAAGGCAGAGGCCTCCCGCGATTAAATATTTGCTGTATACATGTTGCATTAAGGAACAGAAACTTTTTGGATATTATTGGTGTGTAAAGTAGTTGCACTGTGCATCCGTATACATTCTGTAGCACACCAGGAAAGTCTCTCCGCCCAGACACCTTGCTGGTGAGAGCGCTTGCAACAGAAGTTACGTTGGTAGCACGGGCTGCGGCTTGAAAACGTAAATTGCGTTCTCACCACAATCATAATAAATGCTGGAAGTGATGTCTCCCTCATTTGTTTCACAGTGACCTGGGTGCTACCAACATAACTGTGGTTTTTAACAGAACATGCTGATTCGACTCAATGCGGAGAGACTTTTCTGGCGCACTGTATTATTGTAATATTCGCGAAGACTGTTGTCACTAAAACATTCAACATGTTGCAGGGATTCATAGGAGTATTTTATTTGTTATTTTCTCGTGAAGAGAAAATCATTTTGTGTAGTTTTGTTAGGTAGCATTTTTGCTACTCCATGCCTCTCGTTATATCGCGCTTCCCTTGGTAAGGAAATTTCGCCGCCCCGAATGAAATATTCCTGACCCTCTACTCGAAAACATATAGGAAGAGTTCAGACAGCGCCGGCACAGTGGTGAAAGGTATACTTTTCCTTCATTCATACATACACATCTACTACATATTATCCGCACTTTCCCGTCCACTGTAAACAATGTAAATAAACTATGAATGTTGCATGAAAGAAAGAGAAATTAAAATCGGCCAAAAAGAACATATCAACATTCGGTAGTATTAACGGGAAATATTTACTCCGAAGTAGGCAGGATGATCTCCCGTCTCCAAAGGACCCTTAAAAGGGGAAACGAGAAAAAAATATTCACATTATTTTACTGTTGCCCATTTTACGCTTTGAAGACGTACTGGGCCGAAGTGTCGGTGAGGCCCTTTGGTCGAAGCGACGGCGCTGCGGAGCGTGGCTTGTTTGGCTAAGACGGCCGCCGCCCCGGGGACGCTCAACCCGCCGTCACCCCCCCCGCCCCGCCCCCCCCCCCCCCCGTCCCAGCCCCTGCCGTCCGCCGCCCACGCGCCTCTTCCTGCTTTCTCTTCCGAGGCGCCCACGCGCCAGCCGCCTCGGCCGCAGCGCCGCTGTTTGCTCAGCGTCTCCGCGCGCCGGCGAGGCGTCTTATTGGATTTACTTTGGAAAAGCGATTTCGCAGCGCGTTGTCTCCCGAGTTGCTCAGTGGAGTGGCCGTCCGCGCGGTGGAGCCGCGGACGCTGCGCAGGGCCGGTGGAGGCGGCGATGCTGCTAGTGGGGATGAGCAAAGCACGGGGAATGGCTTGTTGAGGGATCGATTAGAGATTCCGAGCATGAAAACAGCTCACGACACAAGCGCCGTATGAGTAGTGCATGTTTGTTTCACGGGTTTGTTTCACGTGATCTTCCCCTTGAAAGCAAGATCCAGCGCCGACCTACCGGTCGCTTTACGCGGGTGTTCCCATCTAGGTATCTCCAACTAGCGGAGCACCGCCCCAACCGGGATGAGCTCTAAGTTTCCGACTGGTCTCTCGTCATTAGTAGCGTAATTTAGTGCATGTAAGGGTATGAGAATGGGACAACGAAGAGGAAGGAAATATCGCGCGCCATCCGTTGCCCATTTGTTAGTATAGTGCTCCGGCAATCGCCTGGTATTGATCGGAAAAACACGGAAAATTGCCGATCTGAGCAGCCGACCGCTAGTATTCTCCTGAGCGGTTGAACTCGATCTAGCGAGTGTCGAAAAGTCTGTCACCGTCGGACTCAAATCCTCGGTCCACCGGTCAGAGGCACTGCTTAGGAGTGGATATGACGGTCATGCAGACCTCAGATGGTGATGACGGTGGTGATGACGGTAATGGTGATGACGTCGCCGGCGGCAGCAACGCGAGCGACGGTTCCGGCGGTGGCCCCCTGGGGGGAATCACGACGGCGGAGATTGTTGTGGTGTCTGGTGGAGTGTCGTAGACAAAGACATTGTAATAGTATACTAGACCCACACACAGCGCTAGTGTAGCGTTGTCAATTGAATCGCTTTGTGGCAGCCATGATTGGGGCAAACATGTGGACGCCGAACCGGCCTAGGAATATTTTTCGTTCTCATTTGCGTGTTTTCTTCGATAGAGATAGGTTCCACTCCGGTTCTACTAGACAAGAAGCATAATGGTAAAGTCTTGTGCGGCATACGGATGTACAAATCGTGCGACAAAAGACTGCAAGTTATTTCACAAGTAAGTAATTCATTTAACACTCTGCTGTAACCTATTAAATGTGCCTTTGCCTTTGCTCATGAATATGATATTCATGAAAAACGATAAAGTAAATGCATTTTAAATGCACGTGGTGTTTCACAGATTTCCTCTTAACAACAAAGATCTTCTGAACTTGGGGTTACATGCAGTGAAGAGGAAGGATTTTGCTCCCTATGAACATCACAAGTTGTGTTCAGAACACTTTGCCCTGAGACTTCTGGAAAGGAGGGGGAAAAAGCACTCTGAAGAAGACTGCAGTTCCTTCTAGATTTAACTTTCCTGATCATTTACTTCCTAAGGTATGTTTTTGATGTATGTTGTGTGTCAGATGATTAAAACTGGGAAGTTCATACAATAATTTTTTTATGAATTGTTTTGTCTTTTTGAAACTTAAAATATGAATGTTTTAGAACAAAATATTCTGTCTGAGGTAGGCATATGTACACGTTTTGCATATTTTAATGGTTTTTGTCATGTATATTATTTATTTGAAAGTTTTCAATGAGCTCAAAAGAACATATATTTATTTTTGCTTAATTATTTATTCAAAGCGTGCACTTTAAGATTCATGTACTGTTGTAATTATAAACATCTGGCAGCTGGAGGTTAGCATAGTAAAAATTAATCTCTAGAATACAGAATGAATAAATGATAATGTGGTAAAAAGATTTTTGAAAGCAAATTTTGCAGAAAATGTATTGATTACAAATATTGTAATACAAATAAGCATCTTGCATGTAATATAAACAGATTTTTCGAATTGTCTAACCTATCCTAAAACGTTAAAATTCTTATGACTTTTGTGCTGTTAATGAGAAATTAAAAGTGCAGAATAGATAAATTTTACATTTGCCTATTCCCTATTCATGCAGATGGCATCAAGATAATTCACGTTTTAAGAATTTATATGTATATTTGCTCGTGTATTTCAGTGCTAAAACCATGTATGAACTTTCCAGCTCTACTGATGTTTGAGATCTACTGAATTTTGATGGATTACTAAATACTGTGATATGTTTAACACCTTTCCAGATGTAATTTATAAAACCTAAATTGTTTCAGGAAAAGGTACATTGTAATCTAGTTTTCCCAATTGAAATTCAGATGAGTTTTCTATTGCAGGCCAAGAAGCCACGTGTGGGGAGATGTAGAGCAGACGAAGGTGATAGACTCTTTGCCACAAGAAGACTTGGAGAACTTTGTGCAACATTCTCCTGGCCCTTCTACTCAGTCAGCGTTGAGTGAACATAATTACTCTTTCAACTCGAGCCCATCAAAAGTGAGAATAAATCTCGAGAGCACAATTGCTCGAAAAGAATCTGAACTTTCAAAACAAAGAGCGAAGATCAGCTCATATGTTGCTAAATGCAAAAGACAGCAAAATAAGGTTGAATCTCTACGTGTTCTTCTTCAAACCCTTAAGGAAGAAAACTTGTTAAATCAGTCGATCTCTGATGTTCTGCAAGATAATTTTGGAGAAGATTTTTCTGAAATGTTAAGCAGAGTGTTAAGTCATAAAAATGAACCATTTAGTGACATTTTAAAGTCTTTTTCACTCACTCTTCACTTCTACTCGCCAGCTGCTTATAGGTTTGTTAGAGACACATTCCGTAAGTCTCTCTCACACGAAAATATATTACGGTCCTGGTACAATTCTGTGGAGGGAGAGCCAGGATTTACGTCTGAAGCT
Source organism: Teleogryllus oceanicus (assembly GCA_964035755.1). Classification (NCBI taxonomy): domain Eukaryota; kingdom Metazoa; phylum Arthropoda; class Insecta; order Orthoptera; family Gryllidae; genus Teleogryllus; species Teleogryllus oceanicus. The sequence goes on from CAXIVR010000001.1 coordinate 2,869,412, forward strand.
CTTCTTGCATTGACGCAAAGAGTGAGCGAGAGTGATTTCCAAATATACGTAAATCTTGTTCTTGATGAAATGACCATCAGAAAGCAGGTGGATTGGGATGGGACTAAGTTTGTTGGCAGTGTAGACATGGAAGCGAATGTTTGTGGGAATGAAGATGTTGCAGCTAAGGAAGTGTTAGTTGAAATGGCAGTTGCTGTTAATGCTTCATGGAATGGCCCAATGGTTTAACTGTGGAAGTGAAGGCTTCCATTGTGGTGCAGAGTCTGTTGTCTTTGGACGAGTGCAATGTAACTGTGGTGGGTGTTACATTTGATGGACTAGAGTGTAATACATCTATGGCTGCACATCTTAGTGCCAATATTTCAGTTACGAACATGGAACCTTGGTTTCCACACCCCGTGAGTGGGGAGAGAGTGCATGTGTTTCTAGATGCATGTCACATGCTTAAATTAGCAAGGAATTTCTTAGGTGATAAGAAATTACTATATGATGGAGAAGGTAGGCTCATAAAGTGGGAATTTGTTATGAAATTGAATGATATTCAGTACCAGGAGGGGCTGACACTCAGCAATAAACTTGGGAACAAACATATTGCAAGGTTTCGCTTGCCACCCAAGTGTTGAGTTCCTCTGTAGGTCATGCTCTCCAATTTTTGGAAGCAGAAATAAAACTTGAACAGTTTAAGTCAGCAGAGGCTACAGCAGACTTCTGCCTATATTTTGACAGACTTTTTGACATCTGCAATCCTAGGAACCCGTTAGCTAAGGGTTCGCTAAAAATTCATAATGAACATGTTTGGGGTCCCTTTCTGGACAGCGTAGAGCAGTATTTATTGGGCTTAAGAGATGTAAATAATAAGCTTATTGCTGTAGGGCCCAGTAAAACATTTGCTATAGGGTTTCTTATGAATTGTAGGTGTCTCAAAAGCCTACTTCAAATGTATGTGAAGACAGGAAAACTGTCTTATTTAAGTACATACAAATTCAGTCACGACCACCTGGAACTTTTCTTCTGTGCCATTAGAAGCAGATTTGGGTGAAATAATAACCCTTCTGCCCTGCAGTTTAAGGGTGCGTACAGAAGACTTTTGGTGAGGAATGAGGTCAAACACAAAAGCAAAGCCAATGCTGCTTAACTAGAAAATGTTCCTCTGCTTTCTTGGACCAGCTCTGTTCAGCAAGCATCGTTTCAGAATAGAGAAATGGAGAGCATTCTGAATAAAGATACGCCTGTTTATTTTGGGTGTCAGATCTCAGAATATTCTTGCTATGTTGTTGTTTAATATGTCGATTTGTTGTTAGAAATGTAACAACAAAGTTGAAGTGCAATATTTGCAAAGAGAGATTGTTGAGGCATAAGGAGGAAATCCAATTTTCAAATTTTTTGCATGCTAGGAATAATGGAGGCCTGCATACGCCATGTCAGGAAGTGGTAGATATCTGCATGAAGGCAGAGAAGGATTTAAGGACCCTCATGAAGGTGTCAAAATTTTCTAAACCAAGCGAGTTGGTTTCTGTTAAGCATGTGGTGCTAAGTTATGCTGTCAGGAGGAACCTTTTTGGTGACCTCCATGAGCATGTTCTTGATGAAATGTATCCACAAAATCATATTCTACAAATTGTAAAATTAGTTGTAAAACAGTATCTTAAGGTAAGACTAAACCATATAGCCAAAACAAACAGCAGTTTACTGCATAAAGAATTAGTTAGACAACATTGCCATAAAACAATTCATTTTTGAATCAATAGTGTAAAAGTGTTTGTAATAAACTTCTTATTCCTAATGAGACATGTGCATTGTATTTGTTAACCAATGATGGAATTACTATATTTTTATTTGGAAAATTTATTTTTTCAGGTCAAATGTTTGAATGTATTGAATGATGAGCAGTCTTATTTTGTCTTCTGAGTAATTTCGGTAATTTTTGCTGCAACCTGTACAATCTTGTTTTTATTACAATTTTTGCAGGATTGGTATATAGAAAACAAGTAATTCAAAAATGTGGGGAGAAATCAATTTTATATTTTCATTGCAAGCTTACATTATTTTCTTACAAATGTTATTCTCAATTAAGGATGTTATTTTCATCCTGTAAGTGGCCATTTTCGTTTAGAGAAAACTTTTAATTTCTCTACCGTAGATAAAGAACCATTCCGTAATTTCAAACCTAACACAGGATTCATCATATCAAGATTCTAGCTGTAGATTGGTGGGAACTTTAGAATTGGTATATTTTAATATTGATTCAAATGACTTTTCAAGGTATTGAAGAAATACTGCAGGATGATTAATTAACCTAAATAAATTTTAATGGAGTGAAAATTGAATAACTGAAGATCATAAATAAATAAATAAATTAAAAAAACTGAAGATCAAGTAATAGCGGAAATCAAAAATATTAAATTAAAAAAGCGAGTGTACCTGACAAGATAAATGCAATGATGCTTCGAAACATTCCTCGCAGCGCAACTACTGCACTACTTCAAATCTTCAACGCAGTAAATTCTAATCAACAAACCCGGAAAAATGATAGAGATCCACAAAATTACAGACCGATAAGCCTCTTATCACAAATTGCTAACCTTTTCGAAAAGCTAATATTACCAAAAATTCGCAAGCTCTTGGCCGAAAAACAAGTAATACGTCACGCACAATTTGGATTTCAGAAAGGCCGCTCGTCTGCACTACAGGTCTTTCGTCTAGCTATGGAGGCACCATCTTCCTTGGCATACTCAAGCGCCCTTCCAGCCATATTTTTTTGATCTTCCTTCGGGTTTTGATAAAGTCAATCACAACTTCCTTCTTCAAAATGTAAAAAACTTCTTCCGTCCTATCTTTGCCTTCTTAACAAAAGCCACCTCCTAAATAGAACTTTCCAAATCCGCATTCAAAACCTCGTTTCAACAACTAAAACAATTCTTTCCGGCGTTCCGCAACGAGCCGTTTTATCACCTCTTCTTTTGGCCTTATTCATTCACGATCTTCCGACTTTTCCCCTAGTAACTGAATACCTGTGTGCAGACCGATGTGGCCTTCACTTCAAAAGCCTGTCACCTGCCGATAGCTTTGCAAAGACTCCAAAATGCAGCAAACGAATTTGTACTACTGGTGTAAACTAAATGGGCGCACAATAAACACAAGCAAGTGTCAAGCTATTATATTCTCGTGGAGCCGGAAAGAAATCCCCTTCCGATAGATAGCAATGGGTACAGAATTCCATGGCGTGCAAACATCAAATATTTAGGAGTAACTTTTGACGAGAAACTCACGTGGGGAGAACATTTCAACCAAGCCACTAAATAGATGGGAACACGCACAGCAAGAATAACACATTGCTCAGAGCAGCTAATCTTAAAACTAAGAGCAAACTTCTTCTTTACACCGCCTGTATCCGTACGGCAGCTACGGCAGCAAAAACAAGTATATTTAAACTACAACAATTCGAAAACAGATTCATTCGCATCGCATTCAAACCAGAACCAGGAACTCCCTATTTTACTATCTTAAAAAAGTACAACCTTCCAAATGTTCATAAATATCTGTTCGACACCGCTATCAAAGCAAGCAATAGAACGTTCACAAATAATTCCCTATTACCTCTGTTCGACAAATACAAACAGTATTTTTGCAAAAAATCTGAAAATGGTCGTAATGAAAATGAATGTCCTACCGACATTCGATTTCTAAAGCCGCCATAACTAACAGATAAACCTCCCACGCGGGATAGCCGCAATCTTTTAAATTTTCTCAGTCACTTCAAAAGCGTTTACTACTTCTATCTTGAATTTATTCTCTGTCCAATTTCAATTATTCTGGAAATTGCTATTGTGTCAAACCGGTAATGTGGCCAAAAATCGAGAAACGCAGCCCACAAAAGAGATCGCTGCGCCCCTCGCTCCTGCGGGCGGCGTAAGATCTCCAGACTCCCTAAAGGAAATCAACATCTTCGCAATGGTGGAAGAGCGCCTCAACGCCGTAGACTCTTCAGAAATTCTCTTCGCTCCCAGGAACTCAAGAGAGTTAATCTTGTGTTGTAGACCACGCGGGGTCTACTCCCGGCCGCGGCAATGGCCCTCGTGGGCGAAGCCATGTAGCATGCGTGGCGGTGCTTGTAGGGGTGGCAGTAGTGACGGGGGGCGTTGGCGGAGTTGATGGCGGTGTAGGTGAGACTGAGGCGACGCCAGTGGTTTTGCTGGCGACGGTGATGGAGCGTGCAATTTCGCGTTCGAAGACGTCGGTGGAAGTGGTGAAGAATGCTTTGTCTCATTCCAGTAACAGACGCACGCAACCGAAATCGATCGTTTTACGACACAACGCATCTGCCGAAGTCCTAGTACGCATGCTAATAGCGGCAGGTGAGAGTGCGTGATGTTAGCTCTACAAATCAGTAGAACGACTTTCTACGATTAACGGAGAGAACTTTATATTTCTCATCTGACTCTCAATATCCATGAACTTCATATTACAAAACAGCGTGACAGACTCGTGCAATTAAAACACACAGAAAATAAACCAATTAAAATAATAATTATGCATTGAATTGGAGATTCTGTGAGTCTCTAACCACGTCAACCGTGCAATGAGTGTGCCTATGGTATTTCAAACGAAAGAGGCATTTAAAAATGAAAAATATACGGTAGTAATTGAAAATAATTGGAAATACATCAGCTTCAGTGGTGTGGGGGTTAGTGCGCGGGCGTCCTAAAAACAAGTTTGCCTGTCCAAACAGAGTTCAAACCCAATTCTCAGTCGGATGGAGGCTAGAATTTTCAAAGGACGAAAAATCCTCAATGTACCAAATCACGCTTGTGGCATACATGAGAACTCTGGCAAAAGTTCTCAGACGATTCCCGTATTAAATAGATTCTACAGCCACTCAGAAAAAAATCATCGGTAAATATGGCTGGTACAGTTGTTGTCTCTTTGACAGTTAAAACGATTGCCAAAATTGTTGACAACCTTAAGAGCTCAAGCGGTATAAAATTTTGAAATGTCTAACAACCCATGTCAGAGTGGCCAATGGGCAAGTTCCCAGGGCCCAGGTGTGAGACAACAACAACACAATTGAATGTACTGAAAGTACCCAAATATTTGTTACTGTGAGTATCGAGTTCCTCACTGTCTGCAATTGCTCAGCTCACTTCACTTCACTTCTGCACCGTCTCTGAGCGGAGCTCCTAGTTTCCGGAGTTCGATTCCCGACGTTGGTGAATTTTCAACACTTGTTACAAAGCTCTGTCTAATTCAACCCTATGTGGAGGAGAATTCTAGGTTTGGCTGCTCTGAACGATTGTTTTCTGGGCTCTGCTAGGGAGATACCAGGATGGAAAATTCCCGCAAGCCGACACGTAGACTCGTGCCAGATGTCACGTCCCTCAGGTAACAAACACCACCACCTCCCGAGTAATCAGATGGGGGTGAAACACTTGCGGGGCTAATAGATTTAGCAGTTATCGCGTCCGAAAGCACTACACAAATCAATTTATTTAATTAAATTTTTTTAATCGTTCCGTCGTTGTTGACGCAACGAGTCTCTTAACCCTTGTTGGGCGTTGAGCGCTTTCTTCTGGAGTAATCCTCCATTACTGAGTAGTTACTACACTTAATAATTACTATGTTGGTCAAGTCTCGTCACGTTGCAGTCAGTCAGTGCCTTTTATCCCTTCGGCCAGGGGCTCGACGCCGTTAGATCCCGGGGTTCCTTGCCGGTCACCCAACCAGGAACCCGTGAGTCTCGAATTCGCTTAGCTTTCGTGACTTCACGGAGCGTAGTAAACGAATTCGGCTAGCGCCGCCGGCCGCCACTTTTTTAACGCCAACAGTTAAATACTATGTGATATACTACGTAGAAGGAGTGCAATCTGATGCACGTTTTCTCGAGCTCTGAAATTCCTTCCTTGGCACATAATATTTTAAGTTAAATTGTGAACAAAGACGAGTATTTTTGACCAAATTTGATAATAAGGAAATATTTGGTCTCGTGTAATGCAAACTTTCAATTGGCCTTCAAAATCAAAAATGCCGCACTAAGAAAAGGAATCGCTAAAATAAAACGTCAATATGCGCCCGCAAATTTAACTCTCGTTACTACGAGCTCCTGCGAAAGTGTAGGGTGGATACACATTGTAACGACGTGGTCCACGACTCTACAGCTCTATGAGTTGAGTTTCGGTGATCGCCTTGAATTCCACTGATAAGTTCCGCTGCCGCTGAGATATTTACTCCCGAAGACGCCACCGCTGACAACCTCCAGTTCTTGAGGATGCTTCTAACTAATGAACTAACATTAATTTATACTTTAAGAATTTGTATTCTTTGAAAATTCAACATACACAATGTTCGACTACCGGCAATAAACCAACTCCGAATTCCCTCTCATTCACTTGAACTTTAGGTAATAATTAGAGGGCGGATATTGATGACTTAAGGCATCACCAAAAATAAAAATAAAATGTTCTTAAAATATCCTAAAAGCCAAAAAAAGTATGTAAAAAATTTGATGAAAACCAGTTCAGATTAACAAGTCCAGCTGTTGGATATGGTATTGATGTAATCGAGGCGTCTTCCTTCCGTTCAAGTGAACTCAGCTTTCAAACTTTTGGTTTGAGCTATTCTTTATCCGAAAATCTCTTTCTTCAGTTATCGCAAAATCGTCCGAACAGTCAAAGTATGAAAGGCATCACAGGAGTCTTAGATTACATACTCACAATGGCTGACATTATAAATTCTGCTCGAAGAAATCGAAATGACTACTCAGGAATTCTGTGAAGAACATGTTTGTTGCATCTCGTAACTATTATTTGAAACACGTACTATAATAATATTAAAATCAATGAAATCGGCAAAAGATGCTTTAAGAATGACGAAAAAGGTAAAGATGACTCATTAATCGAAATCGACGAAAAATGCAAAAATGTCATAAAAATTAGTCATTTCTTTTTGTCATAACATAAAATTAATGTCCTGTAGCGAATTTTTGTGAATTACGTTTCATTGCTGTGACATGATTTAGCTGTATGAAAAGCAGTTATAATTGTAAAATTTGTGGTGATATTTGCTCGAAAATATTTAGTCTTCGCACCAAACCCTCTACCATTTGTAATGAGTTTTACAAAAAAAAATGACGACTGAGATGAGTTCATTTGGGGTTAAATTGTGGTATAAATAGTATTGCAATAGCATTGCTGAGGGTGATAAAGCCCGTGCTGTTTTAGCACCACAGTTTACACAACAAAAGTATGAAAAAATCTTTCCATGACGCAACACGGAAACAGCAAATTATTAAGGTGGAGAGGCCTCTTCCTTGGAGCTTTGCTGTAGTCCAACGTCCGCAGTGACTTGCTGAGTGTGAGAATTCAGTCGGTACGTGCAGTATGCAAATAGAAGTAAAAAATAGGCAGAATAACAATCAACCCCCGGCGTCGTTAGCCGAATTGCTGAACTACGCTCTGTGGTCTCAGAAATGAAGCAACTCGATACGGATTCCACAGATGGGCGACCTCTAGGAACCCCGGTTACAAGCGGAGCCAATCTCCTCTTCGAAGGGATAAAAGGCTGTGACGTTACGAGAAAGTAAACAGAGGGTTACTCCAGATGTATATATGCTCAATGTCCAAATAGGTGTTGCGAAAACGACGAAACATTTTTTTATGCATTTTTCAGTCAAAACAAAAATTGCTTCATAGTTTTCGTATTTTCCTCGAGTCGAATGAAAACATACGCACCTCTCACACTGCTGGAGGATGCGTATATTTCTTTCAATTTCGGCCCGCATTGGAAAATAGTAATAGGGATTTGTAACGGAAAACGAGCTACAGCTTTCAATGGATGGGAAGTCCCGCTCCAATGTCCAGCCTCGGCGTCCCTCGCCCTCTCCTTCCCTGCGCATGCAATAATGCAACTATGCCTGTGGAATTACCTTTTATTTATCTCTGTAACGTCTGGGTTTTCTTGTAATTGTCGAGCTAGCTTGATAACAAGTTGGCAGAAATTGTACAACGAGATTACATGACGAGCGGCAATTTTTTGCGTAACAAATTAGCTATAAAAAAGCGACAAATTTTGAGATTTATTTGTAATATTTTTGAACACTTTGCTTCGATAACTTCACGGGCCTGCGAATGGGAGGCGCACGACGGCAGTATGGAGCGCAGGGCAGCACGAGCTGGCTCAGGAGAGTGGTTCGGGCAGTGATTGATGAGTGAAGCCGAGCGCGTCAACTGCTAAGGCCATTCGTCCGCAAGTGTGGATGGCGAGATCCGGCGCTGACCTACGTCGGCTTGGGGAATTTTCCTCCACCACCGCCCCAGCCAGGACATGCAAGTTTCCGACAGATGTCCGACAAGTGTTGTCGTGTGGTGCATGTGAGTGCAACGCGGTTCGCAGCTCGTTTGTTAGGGTACTGCTCCAGCATTACCCTGGTGTTGATCGCATAAACCACGGAAACTTCCGATCAGAGCAGCCGACAACTAGAGTTCTCCTCCACACAGCGGCTGAATTCGACCTAGCTGTCTAGCAACCGTTGGGACTGGAACCCTAGAGACAATGCAGTGACATCTTTTGTTGCCCTGGGCCAGTTTTGCCGCTCTGCACGTTGGAAAATAGTGATACAGATTTGTATCGGTACTTTGATTTTGTTTTCCTAATGGAGAATTGCATATTCTATTTGGTTGCTTATTCGTTTTGTTAAAGTTGTTGAAGGAATAAATCACATTAGATGTAAAATATCATTCACAACGTACCGATAAGACAGGCAAATAATTTTGCCTATTTTAGCTTCAATGTGTCTTACTGCCAGGAACATGCCATTAGCCGGAAACTAAATAGATTCTATAACATGTATGGTGTGATTCTATAACATTCTACAACATAAGAAGAACATTAAAAAAAGATAGAGTCGTAGGCTTCCGCGGCCGGAGTCGTTGAATTCTTGGCTCATTAAATCACATCATTAAAAATCTCAGATCATTAAAAAAGATCTTAAAAATTGTGCAAACTTAAATTCTACAAAGCAATGGCTGTACCCATGCTAAATGATACATGAAAACTTGTCAATCTCGATAGACAACAAAAATACTAAGCGCGGAAAAGGAATTCTTACGTTCAGTAGCGGGTTACAATATCTTAAACTGACAATATAATGATATCAGATCAAAATTAATATATTCAATCTAATGGATAGAATTGAATCATGACGAAGGAACTAGCATGATCACTTTCAACGCGTCTTCGAACAGAATACCATTAATAATGTATCAATGCAACCTCAAAGGAAGAAGAAATGTTGCCCGCCAGTTAACAAGATGAAGAGACTCATTCTCTTGATGTGGAAACAGCCCTTAACTTTCGACTAGTGAAGTATTTTGCACACGTCGAAAACCAAGAGGTGTAACGTAGCTATTCCAAGGACAATTCAATATTTTTAATATTTTTACCGTAAATGTCGTAATATTGTTATGGCTTAAAAATATTTAACGGTTTTGGTTATCCAGATTAATATAATATTTAACGGTTTTAACAAAATATTTTACAAGCAGGTCTTCATCCACGACGAAGAGGTCGCCAATGCCCAATCGTGCCAATTTAAGAACACGTTGTACTATTCGTTTTGTCTATTTCATATGATACTCTTCAACAGTTTCGGGACTTATGTATGCGTCATCATTCTCGTTTTCCTCGTCTTCAGCACAAATAATATCAACTTTATCTATAACCTATAAGTAAAGAAAACCTACAAAAGATATCAGAATAATAAAAAATATTAAGATGACAAAAAATAATAAAATATTCATTGTGGTAACTCAGTTACCCCCCTCGGAGACAGAAGAGGTAAGGACTAAATCCATGAAGCAGAAGAAGAAGAAGATTTGCATCTGAAAACGATCTACAAGAGTGGATCAGCCTTGCGCCTGGGCAAGCTGCGCTCGCTCTTGCGGCGTCCCTCGGCGTCCCCTGCCGCGCGCATACGACCGGAAGAGGTGGCTCAGGGCATCAACGAATGGCACCGGCTGGTCCCGTTAGTGGCAGGATTTTCGACACTAGCTTCATAGCTGGGTCGAATTCAGACACTGTCTGGAGGAGAAATGTAGAGGTCGGTTGCTCTGATCGACAGTTGTCCGTGGTTTCTCCTATCAATACCAGGCGAATGCCGGAGCAGTACCCGAAAAATCGGGCCAGGATGCGCGCGATCTTTCCTTTGTCTTCCTTGTCCTATCTACATCCCTTACACGCACTTACACTTACATGCACTTCACTGCCACCCATGCTGGGAGACAGGTTGGGACCTTAGAGATTGTCCCGGTTGGGACAGTGTCCCGGTGGATGTTGCCTGTTTCGGGAAAACCCCGCTAGCTGACGGTAGAACGGCGTCGCATCTCGCCATTCAGCGGGGATGATCACCACTACCTTTGAAAAAAGCGCATGCACTGCACTTATGGGACTAATGTCCTTGACTGTTAACGCGCCCGGAATAACTAATCAATCAAGAACTAGTGGCGCTAAAACGGCACCTACTTTCTCTCAATTTAACGCAAAATTACAAGAAAAGAACTCAAATTTCCGAAAAATTTTACATGACTTTGTTGCAAAATCTATCTTTACGGAACCGATTTCATAAAGAAAAACATCTCTATCTTTAATATTTTAGTTGTACGAATATTCCGAAAAATATTTGAACTTTTACAATTTTCCAAAAATTAGGGTTTTCATGAGAGCCGTGCCTCATTCTCTTAAACGTCCTTGACACTATCCAACAACAAAATCTAATCAAAATCGATGGAGTCACTTTTTTCAAAATTTTGAAAAGGTCCCAGGGGCCATGTAAAGTAGCCCCAAAATTAAAATGCCGGTTTCAAATTCAAGGGTTCACAGTCGGACGGACAGACGGATAGACAGACTGACAGACGTTTTGTCGTCATTCGATTTTCGGCGTAAAGGACCCCCAAGACACGGATGCTGGCTACACAAAGTTATAGTGGATTTCCCCCCATACATTTACCAACTGGATTTACCCACTTTTGCGTTACCAGGGCCCTGTCATAAGAGTTTTCTGCCGAAAATTCGCTGTTTTCTCGCCCAGCAGGCCATATGAGCAGAGCACGAGCGGCGCATGCGCGGCGGCGACGAGACGCCGCACTCGGTCACGGAGAGAGAAAGCGCGGGCGGTGGCGCTTGCCCCATCGCCGCAGGGCGCGCGTCATTGGAGGGGCTGCCCCTCTCAGACCCCTCTTGCCCGCCCCGCCCCCGCCCCCGCCCCAGGCCGGGGTCACCCTCGCGCTCCCTCGACGCGCGCCGCGCCCGCAATGAATAATCAAACGAACAAACGCGTAATCTTCGTTTTATACACTTGTTAGGCCCCTGCAACGCTTTTTTCGTAATACTGGACTCTTTTATAACCATTATACAATCAGAGGTTGAGTAACTGACGTATAATATTAATTGATGCTGCGCGAGTTTTTAGTGCCGTGAATATAGAGCACGTATCCTGGGAGGGGAAGTGTTTCTCTCCGTTGAAACGTGAGATCCGGCGCCACACGTGTTTGCGCGTTGACTTGCGTGTGTTCCAGGTACCTCCACTTCAGGGGCGGATCCAGACGATCATTTGGGGGGGGGGGACCTTCGTAAACTTTTGTTAAATAATAAACATATTTGTAATTATTTTGTATATTATTTATGCACTGTATATACGATACTATACAATATTATTGTGTAAATAATTACATAGTTCGAACATAAATAAATATTTAAATCCATTTTTCCAAATAAAGCAAAGTAAACGAATACTCTACGGTTTTTGGGGAGGGACATGGCCCCCATGTCCCCCCTGGATCCGCAGTGCACTAGCAGCCTCCCTCCCCCAGTCGGGACAATCTTTGTACTTACGCATACTCACTCATACACACTGGCTGAGTATAGCTCCGAGCCAGCATTGCCGTTGTATCTGCAGCGACTGATCGGGAGATCCTAGGGTTCAAGCCCCGAAGGTGTCGAATTTTCGGAACGAGCAAGGCTGCAAATTCATCAGGACAGCGGGCGATCTTTCCTTCCTCTTCCTTGTCCAGATTTGTTGTCCTAATTTCTCCCCTTACAAACACTTGTGGTACACGCACATGTTCCTTGTCCTAATAATCTTCCTTGTACACTCTTATATTTACATGCACTACACTACCACACATGTCAGGAGACCAGTCGGACGCTTACAGCTCATCCCGATGCGCCGCTGGGCAGATACTCAGAGGAGGAATTCCCCCATCATCGACGTGTCACTCGGCACCGGATATCACATATAAGCGGGGGAGAAACACCGCCGCCTCCCAGGATATAACATGGACTCCACACACGGAATGAACAGCCGGAGTAGTTGACGCGCCCAGAGACACTCGCGCGCTCCCGATCGTGTTTGGGCCCCTTTAACCGGCGCGAGTGCTCTCGGGGAGGGAGCGCGCAGCGGCGTGGCCCTGCCCACCGAGACCCCTCACGAAACACAAAATCCACACAAAATTCATCTTCACAGATACGTCTCTGTCCGCACCGTGCCTCCTTGCCGTTCAATGCATCTCATGAGATGCTTAGGATTGATATTGCCATACTCACACTCACGCGAAAGACGCCTGCGCCAGTAGCCGAACTTCTTAAACAAACTCCGTGATATCACAGTTGAGCAAGTCAAGATACCGCGAGTCTCTGAACGAGCGTCCATCTGGGACCCCGTATATTAAGGGCGCTGAGTCCCTGGCCGATAGAGATAAAAGGCACCGACCAAACTTGACTTGAATGACCGACTGCGTTCAAGGAGAATTTCTCCACGTTCGATGACAAAAGGGCTTGGAAAGTTGTTGCGCAAGTAACAGCATTTAAGAAAAATAACAATAATACAAACGTTTTGTAAGAATGGGATGGTTTTAAGGAAGATTTTTAAAGAATCTAGGCTAAAGGGAAGAACATGTTACTTGGAATTGTCTATCAATATTATATATTGTGCTGTAGCAGCAACATAATTCGATACGATTCTCTTCGAATACTTAACCCTTTCAATAGCTACATGTTATTCTAATTTATACCGAAGCTATTATAATAAAGACGGTAGCATTACTTTTCAAAAGTCCGTCTGTCTGTCCGACTGTAAAGAACACTAGCGGCTAAACCGTTCAGCTGATTTCCTCCAAAGTTGATGTTCCCCAATCGATCTGGCAGATGTCGCGGCCCATTGCATTTGAAACAGGTGTTTTAATTTTTGGGGGTCTTCACATCTTCCTTACCTTAACAAAGATATTGGAGAAAAAACTACGAATATACTGGGAATCCCCCCTCCCATTGGTAGGGGAAAGCACCTAAACCCGGGTCCGGTTGCTAATGCAAGCCTCTTGATTTACCGGTTGCTAATGCAAGCCTCTTGATTTACCGGTTGCTAATGCAAGCCCATTGAATTTGAAACAGGTATTTTAATTTTTGGGGGTCTTCACATGTAGCCCCTGGGACGTTTTCAAACTTTTAAAAAAACGGCGCCATCGCTTTTGATTAAATGTTGTTAGATAGTGGGAAGAACGTTTAAGAGAACAGTGCAGGTCTCGTTTTCGTTGAAAACTTATTATTTGAAAATTGCAAAAACTCAAAACTTTTTCGACGTCTTCGTACAACTACAATTATTAAGATAGAGATTTCTCCCTTAATGAAATCTGTCCTTATATGTGTGTGTATGTATATATATATATATATATATATATATATATATATTGCGACGCCCCCACCTACCTGTGCTGTAATTGCCGGCTAGCTCAGGTGACGGGTAGAGCCTGAAATTTAGGTTGTGGACGGACGTGGCTACGTGACAGAGGTCAATTGAAAGAAAGTTTAAAGACAAAAAAAATGTAAATTTAATGAGAAATTAAAAAATGGTAAATTGACATTATTATCTGAGCTCAGTTTTTTTTTAAACCCTTGTTTTTTTTTTTCATGCAATCTTAAAACTAATACGATCAAATTACTTAAAACAAATAAAGCAAAAAAGAGATGCGCTAACAAATAAAAAGAAAAAAGGGGGCCAATGCGCGGCCTGCACCTTCTGAATGTTGACAACAGTCCAGGTAAGCCTGAAGGGCGTAATGAATGTTTGTTTTGTCTGTCGGAGCTCGACAGATTATTAGAATCACCGCTGCGGCAGGAGGACGCGCTGGGGTGAACGGCCTCCAAACAGGCAACACAGCTGGGCTCCTTTCTTCTGGACGGCACGCCCTTTAGGGGCGGAGGGTGGATTCCCTCTCGCAGCCTGCTCCCATTCAAGAGAGTAGAGTTAACCACGACATCAGCTGGGACGTCGGCGGTAGCGGTGACGACAGATCGTAATTTTCGTAATCGCGTAACTTGCGATACACGGCGCGGGCGTAAACGAGCAGAGAAACAAATAACATTACTAGATAAAGTTCTTTTTTTTTCAATCTAATGACACGCGGTGCGATAATACCACAAATCGCACTCTAATCATGCTACTTCGCGCTATCCTAGCGCCTACACAACTCGGATGACCTCCGCGTCCCACACCCGTACAACATGAGCGTCCCCGCCTCTGTGTCCGCACGACTTGGGCGTCCCCGCGCCTCTCTGTCCAAAGACCTCCCCGCTTCTCTGTGTGCCCTCAGCGCGTCTCAGCGCCCACGAACCTCTTTCCCCCAATTTCCATGAATGTTCTAGAAGTTTCTACAGAAATTTTGGAAGACGTGTTGTTACTGGCCGAAAGTTACTACGCCGAAAATAATATTGCTCCAATCAGATTACGCGTCTTGTCGGTAATTTTGATGGAATTTTCCAGAACGCCTCTCTCGCACACTTCCTGTAAACAAACACGGAGCGGTCGCCGCGCCCGCCCGCGTGGAGCCTGGTCGGTGGTCCCTGAGGGGTTTTCGGAGGCGTTATCTAAACACTACACCCCCCCCTTGCTCGGCGACGCTAAGGAGCGGCGTAGATGGCCGTGCGAAGTGATTTAGGTCGCACCCGGTTGGGGCACGCACGCTTCTGAACAGTAATAACAAAAATAAATGTATTTATTTTTTAATCCAATATTCGGTTACGTCACATTATATGTGTGTGTGTGTGTGTGTGTGTGTGTATGTATTACAATTCACACAATTCCTTGCAAGACCGCAGCCCAGCCAAGCGGTAGTACTATCATCTTCACTGGTTGCCAGGCAGTCGGCAATTAGTTCGAACAATGATAAGCGAAGTGCTTTTACAAGCTATTGATGTTTCGTAATGTAATTTATTTTATTTGCCTTGTAAAAATGTTATTGGCATTTAGAATATAAACACGCTAGTGCATAACCCGCTCCCCACCTAAATATTTCTAATTTTTCGTCTTGTAAAATAAAAACAATTAAGGCATTTTGCACTTTTGTACCTTAGGCGTCTAATAAAAAGCAAGATCGTTCTCTGATGCCTGACAGTTCGAGAGGTCAAGAAGAAGAAAGAGTCAAGAGACAATTTCAGACTTTAATCTCAGAGTCGTTGAAAACGAGAGATTTAAGAAAATTCTGAAGTTAAACATAAAGCAAAAGGAATATTCCATTTCCGATGAGGAATCAAACATGTCTTCTGGGTCTTCTGAACTGGACGTTTTACCACGATATCCTTCCTTCTACGTGAAGACGCAGAGTGCATGGTTTGCGGAGTGAAATTTTCAGAGGACTGTAGGAGAACTATCCGTAACGTGTCTAATGTGTTCATTCTAGGCTTATGTGGAACGTGCGGGAGCAGAAATAGATACTTGTCTGTGTGACTTTTGTCGCACTTGAATAGGTAGACTATGTGAAAGACATATAAGACAATTCCTTATGTACTACAAAACGTCAAACTTGTGTTTCTGTAAAAGTATAATGAGTTCAATCCATTTGCAGTTTTTTAATTTATTTTTAACCATTTCTTAAAACATTTGCGGACTTTTGATGTATCGTAATGAAATTCATTTTTAAATCCACAAAATGTAATGTTTATGAAAAAGTTATTTCATTCTTAAACTACTTGGCCAATAATGTCAAGTAGTACATAACATTTGCAGCAATATGTATGGTTGTATTGCAAATAATTTTATTTAATTGCGCAGAAAATTGCATTTAAAAATATTCGAAAACAAAAGGGGGCCCAGTTTGGGTACTTTCCAGTATGCGAATGTTAAGGGAGGGATAGTAGCCACTCCCCTCTGGTATGTTGAGGTGGCTTCGGGCTCACGAGGGGGAAAATGGCAATTCTACCCCTCCTAGCTTAGCATGGCGCCTCCGTAGGGTATTTTCAGATTTAACACTTTATTTGTGCTACGGAAGTTCATAATAAAAACGCATTTTAAACCACTAACCTTGCTAGTCTATCCTCAAGCTATTTTTCATATAGCTTATAAAGCTATATGAAAAAGTATCAATGAAAATATTTTTAAATATGTGTTTCTTTACGTAATTGTTTACCTAATTATCGTCAGTATGGTGAATCAAGTAGTAACAGTTCATGTATTGGAAAAGCAGTGCATATAATTCACAGATTTACTATCAGGTTCTTTGAAATCCCCCAAAACACGTTACTTTTAGAATTCTTTCAGAATATTCTAAAAGGATCCGGATGAAATGAGAATCAATCGATTCGTCCAGTCGAGAGCAATTGAGACAGCCTCTGGAAGTGCCTTAAAATGGGTGTTACATGATTACCCATTCAAATAAGTTTTTCGACACTTCTCTTACGAGTAGAGAATCCGAAATATGCTCAGCCCCCACCAGTAGAGAGAGGCGCATGAAATGACACCTCACTTGCAGTGAATGGGGGGGATGGCAGAGGCCTAACTTAAATAATGGACGGACACAAATACACATGCAGTGTACCCGATTTTTTAATGTAATTTTACTTTCGACACTGCGTATTTTATAGTCAACTTCTAGAGTTCGATACAGTATCCAGTTCATTTGATTTTGTTTTTATACTATACTTCTCATTATACTGGGCAGCGTTGGTGTGTAACGAGCAAACGAGCCAATCTCCCCCACGCACCCCCCTCCTCCGTCTCCCTACATTCTGCTCCCCTGCACATCTTTGATTTTAGATGCTTCTCCACCCATTTCCATGCGCGTATGCTGATTCCCCTTTCACTCGCTGCACGTTACGGAACCAACTCTCCGCGTGGCACACGCTTGTATGGATTAATTGGGTTTCAATGACCACGTGTTCTCTGTTACATTGCTTGATTGAGATGGATTGATTATTAAGTATTTCCGGGCGCGCCAACTGCTATAGTCATTAGTCCCATGTGCAGTGCATGTTATACCATGGGATGTAACGGTACCCTGCTAAAACGAGTCATTCAGCCACGACTATACTTGAATTGTTTAAAGTGACATCTCAAGGTCACGCGCAACAGAGGAAGAGCCGTAAATGTCGGAGCTGTAATGACGTTGCGGTTCCCCATTGGTGTCTGCTTCCCTCTCCCTCTTTCGCGCGTGACCTTACGATGCCACGTTAAAAGCGAGAATAAACGGCATGCGGTGCTTCCTCGTCAGGTATCTCCAACAGCAGGGAAGTGTCCCAGCCGAGACAAGCTCTTACACTGCGATGCAATCAGGACCTTACACGTCTCTTCAGAAACGTCCCTGTGGTGACGTTCAACCTTCCGATTGGATGACACCGTAACAGCTGATTTACTTCAGAGGCAGCTATGAATAAATCCAAGTATAGCTTCGCATTGATCTCCTGGCATGACTGTGCGCCAGTTTAGTGCATGTTGTGAATGCATGACAGTTTGGGAGTCTTTTTATAATATTCGTTTCCTACGTCTTTTTGACCAATGGAAGATGGAAAAACATTTTTGCGCAATGTTATCATATCTGTCTCAGTCTTTAGGTTATAAAACGAATAAATATGACCTTTATAATGTTATACTGAAAGTAGTACAATATGTTATATTCACCCATAAAGGCCTATTCGTAGTAAGTACAACTTTAAATTTTAATTTCACAGGATAGTTACAGAAGAATGGCCGACATAAAACTGGACGTAATGCAGTCGTTTTAACTTGCCTGTTTCCTTTTCGTATTTACTATATAAAAACTTTTCTAGATGACCTTTCCTTTCATTTTGGGCTATATTCCGCTATTTCGTTAAATTATTCACGTATGTACTTATTTAATATTTTAATGTTGTCTGTGTTTAAAGCTATTAAATTCGTTTTATTTTTTACTCAAATGGTCTGAAGATGGAAATAGTCCAGAAACGCCTCAATCCAATAAAGATGTATTAAACAATTATACACTTCTGACAAATAATTAATCGTTGATTGTACTTAATATTAAGAAAACAAAACATTCATTACTACAATAAAACCGGACAATCATTTACTACATTGAAGAGGTTATACCGAACGTTGTGTTAAAATTTAAATTAGACTAAAGCTACTTGAAAAATTGTGAAGGTCTGTCTCTCCAGTCAGTCTCTCGTGAATAGAAATCGCAGGACATATGAGAGCACTCCACATCTGCTACGGTGAGAGCGAGACGCGTGGAAGGGACACAGTGCGCATGCGCAGTAGAGCCATTAACGCGGCTGGCGCTGATCAGAAAACTTCAGGTAACCGCATGCGAGGGAGGGATTGTAGAAGTCGAAAGAATGCATTGTGCCTGCGTCAGTAATTTGTTTCATTAGTTTTCTCGTGCGCTTTCTTTTACGAAATGTAACGTAAATCACACGAAAGGCCAATAAAATGTAAATGTACTTTCTTTGTGCTGAAGCTGCCTTTCGTATATCTTGGATGTTTTTGAGATAGAATTCAATCCTCTGTGACGTCGGTCGAGAGCAGTTTCCGCGAGCGAACTCTACAGCTACGGCACGGCCTCCGACGTCGAAGCGCTGCCGGCCGGGAGGCGCTGCCGGCTCCTCGCCCGTCGGCCGTGTTCCGCGGAATGCGCGTCTGCTGGCCCTGGCGCGGGCGCGGGCGCGGGCGCGGGCGAGGGCGGCGGCGGCGGCGGCGCTGGCGGCGGGCCCCAATGGCTGCCGATGCGCGCGCCGCCCGCCCCATTGGGCGCGCCGGCCCGCGTCACCGCCACCGCCGCCGCCCGCGCCCGCTGACCTCGCCTCCCCAATCACTGCGCCGACATTCGGACGCGTCTTGTCGATGGCTGGGCGCGTGGAGCGGCGCCCGAGTCAGATTACCCGCAGCCATCTCCGGCGACGGCGAAACGTGCGTGCAATGCTACAGGACAGGTCTCGGCAATATTATTTGAAATATAATCTACTAGTCAACGTTGAGGGAAAAATTGCAATTGCATTTTTTTTAATAAAATAGTTCTGTTTAATAAAATTAAAAAAAAAAATAAAATCGTTCTAAATGATTGGAATTTTAAACTAGAGCTAAAACTGCATGTACTTTCTCGACCGAATTTTCACGCAAAATTACGCGAAAAGTACTGAATTGACATGACTTTATTTCAAGATCTATGTTTGAGGAACAAGTTTTATGAAGGGAAAAAAATATGTATCTTCATAATTGTAGTTGTAGGAAGACGCCGAAAAAGATTTTTTAACTTTTGTAATTTTCGAAAAATTAGGATTTTCAACAACAATGAGACCAGCTCTTAAATGTCCTTCACATCATAAAAAGAAAAAAACCATGGACCAATTGTTTTGAACATTTTTAAAATTTCCCAGGGGCTTCATGTAAAGTATCCCCCAAAATTAAAATAACGGTTTCAAATTCAAGGGACAGATCGATTGAGGAGTCAAGTTCATCAGCCAGATCGATTTGGGAGTATCGATTTTGGAGAAAACTGAACGGTTTAGCCACTAGCGTTGTTCACAGACGGACACACGTTTTCCGTCAATTGATTTTTTGGCTGAAAATGTGTTTAATTTCATCATTATTGACACTGTTAAATTACACATTAATTCACACATTCGTGCACTTCAGGTTCTTGAGATAACTTTTCGAATTCTATGTTTTCAAAGAAATAGAGTCTGTGGATCTAAGTATATTAAAAGTGTTTGCTTGATTGGTTAGTGATTCTAGGTGTGTCAACTGCTAAGGCCATTCGTCCCATAAGTGTAATGCTTGCCTTTTGTCACTGGAGGTGAGGGTGATCTTCCCCCGCTGGATGGCGAGATACGGCGCCGACCTCCTTTGGCTTGCGGGGATTTTACCCGACCAAGTATTTCCCACCAGCGGGACACCGCCCCTGGCAGGACAAGCTCTAAGCCCCCGACTGGCCTCGCGGAAAGTGTGATCGCGCAGTGCATCTCAGTCGAAGTGTATGGAAGTAACGGGTGAGGAGAGAATGAGGAACAGCAAGGAAAGATCACGGACATTTGCCTAGTGTTGATAGAGGAACCTATGTAAAACTACCGATGAGAGAAACCGGCCGCTAGAATTCTCCTTCAGACACCGGCTGAATTTGACCTAGCTTTGTTATAGTGTCAAAAATAAAATCTTTTTTGCCACCGTCGGGATTTGAACCCCATGAACTCCCGGTCAGAAGCAGTGCAGTGACATCAGTTTATGTCCTGACCGACCTTTTCGGTGTATATACTTCTTCTGAAGAATTGAATATTTTTTCAGACAAATAATATTTTTAATAAAATTACCGTCAAAATTATGGTTGTATTGTGTGATATTCGTGCATGGCGGGTTAATATTGTTTAATTGCCCGGAATATTAGTATCGTTCATTTTAATATACTATTTAAATTCAGTGAAACCTGCTGAATCGACAACCTCTTTTGAGGACCACCTCAATTGACGACCCTTGTTTCGTGGAACCGATTCTTTTTCCACGACGCTCTTTTTAAATGGTTCCCTGGCCCTGACGCCAGCGGCCTTGCTCATTTCGTAGATTAACCTGCATTAGGCGGTCAGAACTTCCTGAAACTTTCATACATTATACTAAAAGACTCAAGAGAAATGTAGACATTTCTATTGATTCTCTATTTTCCTCCGTCAGGATGCATTACGAGATTACTTACAACACTGACATCTAAATATGTTTATGCAGCCAGGGATTAATTTCTTTTTCAGATAACCATAGATGGTTGTCAACACATATGTGTATTGTAAGTGTATTGCAGTGGCCATCGGAAAACACTGATGCATACGAACGAGTAAAATAAATAAATGATTTTCAAACACACTCAGAAGTATTCTTAGTATATGGATTGTAACTTCAAATCCAGTTAAAACTCAAATATAGCAATGGGAAGAAACAAAGAGTAGTCTGGGAAAGAGTGCAAAGAAAGGGAAGTCGCGGGATTTTGTACCCGAGCTGAAGTGCGCAATTGCGAAAAAGCTTTTGTTACTTTGTAGCTTAATTATAAATAAAAGGGTGTGAACATACATATAATTAACTTCGTAGCAAATATCAGAATTCGAACTGATGCGCTCTTCCCCTGGGTGTAGAAAGAAAAACGGGGGTCTAGCGGCCACTTGGAATAACA
Source organism: Teleogryllus oceanicus (assembly GCA_964035755.1). Taxonomy (NCBI): domain Eukaryota; kingdom Metazoa; phylum Arthropoda; class Insecta; order Orthoptera; family Gryllidae; genus Teleogryllus; species Teleogryllus oceanicus. Next base: position 2,890,852 of record CAXIVR010000001.1, read on the forward strand.
GGCAATGCCGAAATATACGTATTTGTGAGGGCTCACGACATGTTTTACTATTAAATGGAGGGCGATTGAAGAAATTCCAAACAGTTTTCTAAAGAATTGCACACTGAAGAATTGAAAGACCATACAGTGTTCAGCCAATTGGCTCTCCAGTTGCGGTGACGGATAATCCTTGCAAACATGAAGACCATCCTCCACATGTAACATTAACTTACATGCAGCACTTCACCCATATGGAGAAATAACTTGATCTTGATCTGGAACGTGGGTGGGGTGGGGAGTTCTTTTTAGAAACGCGTTTTAAAGAAGAAACTCCAGCACTTAAGCCAATGCGCCTGTGTCCAATTGCTGTAACTAGGAGAAAACACCTATAGAAGGTAACTTAAAAAAGTGATATTTCGATTTATTGGATTGGATTGCAATTATTGGAAAGCAAACCGATCATCAGCATAAAGAGAATAAGATATACATGTACATCAGTTCATCGATTTCTCTTCGAAAATGCTTATAATGAAATAAATATTAATTGAGCTGAAAATCTACGTGTGATCACACTGTAGCATATGTAATGAATTATCAGAGAACAGAATTGCCAGAGAAAATGATTGGCATTTTTCACGATTTTTATAGTTTTTAAGAAAAAATAAATGGATTGTAACTGTGTAAATAATTTATATTAATGCATTAAATTCTGATTCGTATTTTCTAATCCTTCTTAATATGTAAACAGCAGGAAGCCTGACAGACCACATGTTGCTATGAGTGCAATGTAGTTGCACTAGACTTGCACTTACAAAGGAGACTACCGAATTTGAAGGTATTCATTAGACTCCGTAAAATAGAATGTGAATGGACACGTCTATGCAGTCTTTCCCAAAAGATAGGCTTCAATTATCAGAGAAGTCTCCAGAATGAAATTTGGTAAGTCATTCAATATTGAAGTGATTTTTCTCATAACGTATTATAACTTTTGGGGCTTAGCATTAATTCTATTGCATACATGAATTAATAATAAATTAAATTGAAAATTGACCAATTTCTATTAAATTGCAATACACCGAAATAAACGTATGGTATCAATATCTAGAAAAAATGTAAAGCTGCACGTAATTTAAAAAAGCTGAAAATGTGAACTGAATATAAGTTTCCTTTAGACATACTACAACTCAAATATTCATGAATCATAGAACCGACTATAGAAGAAAATCAGCTTCAGTTTAAAGAGAAGTCCACAAATTTAAACGAGAAAATTGGAAATGATATGTTAGCGAAGATAAAGATGACTTATTTGGAAACCAAAGTAAAGCATATAAAATTCTAAAATATTTAAATAATCAACAAAGAAATATAGTTCAACTAAATATAATTTCAGAAACTAAATGGTTAAATTACTTTAAATCGTTATGGACTTCTGAAGATGAAGGAGAAGAGACAGAAATTAAAATTGATGTTTGTAATTCTATTCTGATCTCTACGGATGAGTTGAAAGCAGCCATTAACACAACAAAAAGTAAAACGTCACCTGGTACTGATAATATAAATATGCAATGGATCACATATGAATCGAATAAACTATTAATATTTGCTGGTCCAGTGGATATGTGCCAGAAGAATGGAATGAAGCCCTAATTTGCCCACTATATAAAAAGGCGACGAATCGGAATGTTTAAAATCTAGAGGCCTTCTACATTTTTGGTATAAAATCTACGCAAAAATTATAAATCAAAGATTAGTGCTCATTGTTGAAATTCAAATATCTGAAACACAACATGGTTTCAGAAAAGGTAGATCAGTTCAGATTGTATTTTTGTATTGACACAACTTACTGAAAAACGAAGGGAATTTAAACTACCAACATTTTATGTCTTCATTGACTACGTAAAACCATTTGACAGCCTTAAAAGATATTATTGTGGGAAACACTGTAAAATATAGGACTACCCTTCTCATCTTATTACAGCAATGCAATCGTTATACTGAAATAATAAGATCAAGATTAGAATGTTACGAAATGGACCAGAATCAGCTTCAATAAACCAGGGAGAAAGACAGGGATGCCCGCTCTCGCCAACGCTTTTTAATATATATATATATATATATATATATATGATATATAAATATATATATATTATATATTAAAATGTGATTTTTTTTGGAATGTGATCATTAAAAATGGTTGATGACTATAAAACTTTTTAAGATTAATAATGTCGAGATTCCAACATTACTTTTTGTTAACGACCTGAACATGAAACTCAAATAGCAGTTCACAAGCTAGTCAGATTGCTAATGAATATGGTACGAAAATCTCAGCAAATACAACAAAAATGATGGCATTTAAATAACTTGAGCCTTTAAGAGCAAAGATAGTTATATATGGTCAAATAATTGAGTAAATTAATGAATTTAAATATTTTGGATATCATTTTAATTATATTAAATCAAGAGATATGGAAATAAAGCTGAACAATTTCACATATTTCTGTGGAACGTATCTAAAGCATAATGCGCAAAAAGAAACCCTACTTATATTTTACAAAGTTATTGCATTGCCATTACTACTTTATGGAAGCGAGAGCTGGACATTAACATCAGATCAGCTGCGGAGAATTGAATCGGCAGAAACGAGGTTTCTTCGTTTTGTGGCAGGATTTCACTATTAGACCACAAAAGAAGTGTAGATATCAGAGAAGAATTAAATATTGAATCTGTTATACAAGGTCTGTCCCAAAAGTAAGTTGAATGACATCGCGCTGCCGAAGCAAGCCACTAGCAAGGCGCGCCAAGTGTCGTGAATGGTGGTGTGGGGTTTAGGGAAGCCAACGGCAAACACGTCAGTTGTCTGCAGGCTCTTCCACAGTGCGCATCGCTGCTAGTTTGAACCCTTGTTTTAGTGACGCGTCGGAATTTTAAGATGCCGCGTTTCAAGGACCAGCGTTACGCAATAAAATTTTGTGCTGCGCTAAAAAAACGGGCGCTGAGACCGTTGCCATGCTAAGGGAAGCTTATGGCGATAGCACCATGTCAAGCAATATGGTTTACCGCTGGCACAAGATGTTTCGAGAGGGCAGAGAGGAAGCCGAGGATGAAGACCGCTCTGGACGCTCGTCAACGTCACATTCCGATCAAAATGCGAAGAAAGTGAGGGACATGCTGAACTCTAATCGACGCCTGAATGTGAGAATGCTGGCAGATGAGTGTAATATCCCTAAAATTACTCTACATTGCATTGTTACCGAAGATTTGGGCATGCGGAAGATCTGTGCGAAGATGGTCCCCAAGGTGCTTTCCGATGAACAGAAGGCTGCTCGTGCAACGATTTCGCGTTCTTGGAGCAGTGTGAAAACGATCCGAAGTTTTTGGATAATGTGATTACGGGTGACGAAGCATGGGTTTTCGAGTATGACCAAAAGACAAAGTGCAGAGCGGCACACGCCAGCTTCCCCGCGCCCAAAAAAGGCGAGAATGAGCAAGTCCCGTGTAAAGGCCATGCTCATCGTTTTTTCGACAAAAGAGGCATTGCCCACTCAGAGTTTGTGCCACAAGGACAAACAGTGAACAGTCATTTTTACTTGCAAGTCCTGAAAAGGCTCCAAAGCAGAGTGAAACGCGTCAGGAAGGAGATCGCCAGCACTTGGTGTCTTCACCATGACAACGCGCCGTCGCACACTGTTCTCATTATTGGAGAGTACTTAGCGAAACGCGGTGTGGCCACATTGCTTCAGCCGCCGTACAGCACCGACTTGGCACCACTGAACTTCATTTTGTTCCCGAGGATCAAGAAGGATCTCAAGGGCCACCATTTCGGGACCTTGGAAGCCGTCAAAGAAGCACCGACGAGGTTCTTGAGGGAGGTCTCCGTCGACGCCTTCCAGGGTGCGTTCAGCGACTGGGAATAACGCTGGCGCAGGTGTTCCGACGCGAAAGGAAGCTACTTTGAAGAATTTTAGTTACTTGTATATTTATCTCCAATAAATCTTTTTTCTTGGACTTATTCAACTTACTTTTGGGACAGACCTTGTAGGTATAATAAACATATATCGAGAAAACTGAAAAGGCCGTGTCCTGAGAATGCCAGAGCGTAGTATAAGAGGATAAGTAAAATTATCCTTCAATATGCAGCTAAAGGAAAAAGATGTGTTGGACGTCTCTTGAAGAGATGGCATGAACAATTTCGAGACGGAACAGCTCAAAAGGTCTAATCCTTGCTGTCGATAATGATGAATTCAAATATTCCAAACAATCGCAACCTTATACCGCTTGAAAAACTCCGCTTGAAATATTCCATTAGCATTTTAAGTATTTTCCGTATCACCAAAAGGCGCTGTATATGCGTATGTAGTACGTCTAACATGTTCTATTGTGGCCAGTAGCTCATGACAAAACTGTAATCGCGAGAAACGGGAGATTTCATCTGATAAAAAAGTAATTTCCTTCATGTCTCCGGCTTGTATGAAACAGAAAATTCTAGAACCTGGTTATATCGCAAATCAGCGATCCAAGCCTATTCCCATAGGGGCTTAAATCAGTGGCATTTCCGTTTACAAAGCTTCAACTATGCAGAGCACAGTGAGGAATTGGAAAGATTTGAATCGGTTGCTGGAATTTCTGATGTGATCAGAAGTATTATTTTCTTTGACTCACATCCGAGTTTCCATAAATGATATTAACTCTTCATTGTAGCTTTGAGTTCTCTCGCGAATGAAAATTTTCCTTCTTCATCCTGACCCATTCCATCCTCTCGACCAAGTAAAAGGATCCTATGTATGAATGTAGTACAAATAAACAATATGGGTACACAGGCACGACTCAAGGAATAAGAAAATCCTTAGATAACAATAATTAAACAAAGTGATTCGATGTCGGTATATAAGATTAGGTCCAATGAAAACAGAATCCATAATTATATTATTTATTCATAAATGTATGAATACATGTTTGTATTCATGCATGAATAAATAATTTAAATACGAATAACTGTTTAATAAACGTTTACTTAAAATAAGTGGTAAATTGTACCGATGTGTATTTCACAGACGTTCCTCATGAACGCGGAATGAGTTCTTCCTTTCGTGATTGTAAACTGGCAACACAATATTTGCACCAGCTGTTTTGTAGTTGTGTGCGCACAGAGTATACATACTCCATATTTTAGTACAAAGAATATCCAACATCGCTTGTGTGTTCTCGAGATCGTTCGTAATTGCATCCGTCCAATGCATTACATCTGTTTTCGATGTTCCATTTCGTTGTACAAATTATGTCATGCGTATAGAATTCAAAACATTCCAGGAAACCATTGTCAACGTTTAACGTAGTGCAAGTGAGCGCCGAGTCTGCACATAACCTAATCCAGTAAAGGGGAGGCCGAATGAGAACATTCAACTTAGTTTTTGCTTCAAATGAGATCGGCATCATTTTTATGCCTTCTTTTCTGTATCCGAGAAAAAATAATTTAAAAAATGTGGAGCAATTTTTGAAAACAATTTTGAACCTTTGTGCAAATTAGTCCCCAGAATCAAAATACCGATTACAGATTCGCAACCCTTTCAGTTCGACCATATTGATTGACCAATATCAATTGTGGACAAAACCGTTTAGACTCGAGCGTTGACCACCCACGGTCAGCCGCAAGAGCAGAGACGTTTTTCGCTATCGAAGACTCACAAAACGTGCATACTGACTACATAACTTGTGAGAGCATGGCATTTATTACATGTAGTACGTCGTAAGAACAAGGTTTATCCGTTTCTTTCTCGACACCATGGTCCGACAATACGAGTTTTTCTGACGAAAAGGAACCGAGTCGCTACCGGCACAGCGGTAATGCCCGATCTGAGGGAACTTGGCTGGTTTGGTTGTTCGGGAAAGTGTATTGTAGGCAGCCTGGAGGAACCGTCGCGACGCGGGCTCTCCGACGAGGCAAGCGCAGGTAACGCCAGCCACGTCGTTCAGCGCGTGGAAAGCGGCGTAAAGGATCCGTCGGTCCCACCCCTTTCACCCCTCCACCCCCGCACCCGCCGGCGCTGACCGCGCCATTCGAGCCGCCCCGAGGGGTGTTCGGCGAGGCGGGGAGAAAAGAGAAAAGAAGGAGAGACGGGGATCGGGCAAGGGCGGGGAAAGGGGCGGGGGGCCTGGGGCCGCCGCCTGTCGGCGGGTGCAGTGCCATTGAGCCGCAAGGCGCAAAGACGATAATGCACGGGCCATTAGGAGACAAAGCGCCCTTACCGCGCCATCTCACCGCCCTCGCGCCGGCCCACGCCCCCCCGCCACCTTTTCTCACGCCTTCCCTCGGCTCGCGTCGCCTCCGCCCACCCCACGTCCTCGTCCTCGTCCTCGGCCTCAGCTGCTCTTCCTCTTGGTTACGCTCCCTGCCTCGCCGCCCCCACTGGGAGATGGCTGCGGCCCAGGACAGCGCTCAAGGACGCCCTGGAGGCCGGAACGAAGACAACACTTGAGGATGCGCTGAAGGCGGTGTTGGAGACTGTTCTGATTGTGGCACTGAAGGTAGATACGTGTCTACCGTCCGTGTTTCAGTGTTTAAAACTGCGCTGAAATATGCACTGAAGGGAGCGATGAAGCCCGTGTTCAAAGCTACGCTATAAGATGCATTAAAGGTGGCTAAAACTACGCTAAAGGACGCGTTGGAAATGGCGCTAGAGACGGCTCTGGCTGTGCTGCTAGCTACACTGAAGGTTACGCTGAATGTTCACTGAGGAATGTGCTAAATATTGCACCAAGGAAACAACTAAAGTTTTGATTGATTGATTGACGAATGTTTCCTGCAAGGTTGGGCAGTAAATAAGCACTTAAAGTAAATTTTAAGAATATTTTGTCAACTAAATAACTTGGAAATTTCGAAAGGTTGAGCCACAATAAGCACTCAAATGTTGATTTGAGAAAACGCCATCAATGTCAAATTTGCATTTCAGAAACATATAAACTCTCCAGAAATATGTAAATTGCTTATTATTTACGAAGGAAATAAATATATTTGTTCACAAAGAAAAATTAACCTAGAAATAAAAAAGCACCCAATTTACAAATTCAATTGTTTTTTTTTTATTTCGTGCTCATTGCAGTCATCTAGGCTGAGTCCGCTTCGTAGTGAAGGCATTGCAATACTTCAGTCTATACCTTTGGTATCTCTACTAACAGAAACCGGGAGAGGTGGCTCAGGGCATCAACTGATGTCACTGCTGTGCCTCTGACCGGGAGGAGGAAACTTCTAGCGGCCGGCTTCTCTGATCGGTAATTTTCTGTAGTTTCTTCTATCAATACTAGGCGAATGCCACAGCAGTATCCCAAATGGGCCTAGAACCGCGCGTCATCTATCCTTCCCATCTTTGTATCATCTTCCCACATTTACACACACTTACACTTACATGTAGTTCACTATATCACACGCCAGAGACCGGTCCGGAGCATAGAGCGTGTCTCGACTATGGCAGTGCCCCGCCGGCGGAAGATGCCTGGTTGGAGAAAACCCCGCTAGCCCACGGAAGATCGGGGCTGGATCTCGCCATCCAGCTGCTCGCTCCCGAGCAAAAATCATGCACTACATTTACGCTACTAATGACCTTATCAGCTGACGCACTTGGAATCACTAGTAATCAATCAATCTACTAACAGAACGTATTATCAATACGACGGTGTTACAAACCTCAAATGTTGATACTACCAATATAAACTGATATCGAAAAGCTATTTCGACTGATATGATATAACTAGGGGCGTATTTTGATGATCCAGAAGATCGCCAAAACCGATCAATAAGATTCTCTTAAAATGTTTTTAAAATAACCAAAAAGCAAAGAAAAATGACAAAAAATTTATTTAAAAACAGTTCAGACGAACAACTCAAGTTGTTAGATATATTACTGATGTAGTCGAGGCTTCTTCCTTTCGTACAAGTGAAATCTGCTTACAACCTTTTGCTTTGGCATGTACTTTGTCAGAAAATCTGTCTTTAGGTATCGCGAAATCAGACGAACGGACAACGGTGCTGATTGGCGTCACCGGAACCCTAGATTACATACAACGGTTGACATTACAATTTCGGAGCGAAGAAATCGAATAGGCTACTCAGGAATTCTGTAGAGAACAATTGTTGCGTATCATAAATATTATTTGAAGCAAGTAACATTAAATTGATATTAATATCGATGAAATCAGCGAATAATACTATAAAAATGACGGGAAAAGATAAAAGATCGTTTTATCTTTTCCTAAAATCGACCTATTAAGTGAAATCGGCGAGAAATGCAAAAAAATGAGATATAAAAATGGGTCATTTCCTTTTTTATATCATAAAATTAATGTCTATAATAGAAGGCATTGTTCTGAAATGGAAAGAAAAAAGGACATTTCATTAAAATCCGTCCCTTATAAATTTTACTTTGAATGGAAACACTTCTCAAGATACTTTATAATAAATTGTTTATTATTATTATTATTATTATTATTATTATTATTATTATTATTATTTAGTATTGAATGAATATGTAATTAACTGGGATTAGAGGCAATACTAAATATCGTGAACTGCAAACTTCCCCCCCCCCCAAGAAGTAGAATGCAATTCTTTTTACCTAAATGTTTCATTGGTTGCCTGAACACTTAGCTTCAGACGCCGGACGCTGGCTCAGATTCCAAGTTGACAAAGATGAGGTTTGCTTCACACGTCATGGCAACTAATATTTTCATAGTGCGGATCCATCAAAAATCTTTAAGTAGTGAGTTGAATGGTCATTAGAATTGCTAGAGTTTAATACACGAATTTTGTATACATGATATTTGAGAAAAAGTGAAGACATGTAGGAATACATTTTGTATACATGATATTTTACAAATGCTGATGACAGGTAGAGGGGTCAAGGAAAAACTTTTCTTCAGGGCCTGAGAAACGAGTGCATGGCGCTAGGCTGTGACAAAAAAGAAAGTCTGTTCCCCTAGGCATACCACTGCGCACTCGAGTCGCACGGGTGACTCCTATTTCAGGCTGAAATGTTTAAGGCAGACATATGGACATAAACACTGCAGTAGGAATAAAAAAAGGGCAACACATTTTAGAAGAAGGGCACAGAGATGGGAGTGAATGAATAATGATTTCAGAATTACACTTTATAATTCAGTTCCTTTCATCACTTGATCATTCTTATCATAAAAACTATCGGTTTGTCCATGAGCGAATCTCCTGAAAGCACATCTCTTTGGTGCCACAAAGTGTTCATGTTTTCAGTTGCATATCATCCTTAAGATGGAAATTACTCGCATATCAAAAAACAAGAAAGTTTCTCTTACACTACTTAAAATTTTAACATCGTAAGGTACGAGGTTCAAATTATTCACATCTATGGCAATCGAGGCCACATGTGACTCAAAATAATATTTTTTGAGTTACGAAGTTTTACCATCTTAACAACGATAGTCCATGCAGTAAGATGATGAACCACCCCATCCATAAGGAATTTTCTTATGAATTATAATTATTTCTGTATTCTAAATATCATTGTTCCATAGAATGTTTGTTTTCAAAATATTATTTGATTTAATTTCTCAAAGAGTAATGTGCAATTTTGCAAAATACGTGCAGCGAACCGGGAGCGGTAGTTCAGTGCATCAACTGATGTCACTGCAGCTCCTCTGACCGGGATATCCTAGGTTCGAGTTATCGGGATCTCGAGTTCGGGATATCCTAGTTCTGACGGCGGCAGGATTTTCGACACTAGCTTTTCAATTAGGTCGAATTCAGTCGCTGTCTGGAGGAGAATTCTAGCGGCCGGCTGCTCTGATCGCTAGTTTTCCGTGGTTTCTCCGATCAACACCAGGCGAATGCCGGAGCAGTACCCTACCAAACGGGCCACGGACCGCGCGCGATCTGTCCTTCCTCTTCCTTGTCCTATCGTCTCCCCTTACACACACACGCACACACACACACACACACACACTAACATGCACTACACTACCACATATTCCAGGAGGCTGGTCGGGAGCTTAGAGCTTCTCTCGGCTGGGGCGGTGCTACTGGTGGGAGAGTCCTGGTTAGGGGGAAACCCCGCTAGCAAACGAAGAAGGGGAAGATCACCGCCATCGCCCGAGAAAAAACATGCACTACACTAACGGGACTAATGACCGAAGCAGTTGACACGACCGGAAACACGATAAAATCAATCAATCAATCAACGTGCAGCGAACGGTATTAAGACTGATAAATTTGAAAGAAATATGATGATTAATATAATTCAGTATTGCGATGAATTATGCTATACGGGCGTATCATTTGATCTTTGATTTAACTGAGACCTAAGTATTTTGCTATCTTAAGATTATTCAACCAGTAAATTTCATGTTCATGACATTGACGGCGGGTTGCATGAACATATTTAAAGAATCGTTAAACGCTATTGGTCCTGTAAGTGGTGTCGTAACAGAAGAAAGCGTTGCAAGAACGTTTTTTAAGTTTAACGATTCGTTAAAGTACTCTTTAAGTTACAGATTGAAAATCCGACCTATAAACAGTTAACCATCCGTTAACCTTACGAACGCGTACACACAACTAATCTACAGCTGTAATACTTAGCGTTTTGCTGTTAGCTGTATACTTAAAACATCGTGTATTTTATCTTATTTTTTAAAATGTCATCTTCTGGTAAGTGAAATCCGGTATTAATTAACAATATGTTAGCAATGGGAAATTGCCTGGTGTTTGAAATTGTGATATTATTCATTACAGAATCATCTGACGAAGAGGTTATATTGGACTTGTTGCAACATCTTCCGAGGCCAAGAACATTCCGGGATAGATCAAATCCTCCCGAAGATTTCGACGAAGTTGATTTTAAGTGTAGATTTAGGTTATCAAAAGATACATTCATGGCTGTCTTGGAAATATTAGGGTCTCGCATTGAGAACCAGACTTCAAGAAGTGTGGCTGTGTCATCGAGCACTCAATTACTTATTACATTGCGCTATTACGCAACAGGAGCGTTTCAGACTGTGCTGGGAGACCACATCCGTATTCATAAGAGCACAGTGTGTAGAATTATAAAATCTGTGACCATAAGTATAGCACGTTTGAGAGACATGTTAATTTATATGCCCAAAGAAAAGACGCAACAAAAAAAGAATTTCTTTGAAATTAGAGGCTTTCCTAACGTGCTTGGTGCTATAGACTGTAGCCATATGAAAATAGAAAGTCCTGGTGGACGCTTGAGTGAGTTGTACAGGAATAGAAAGGGTTATTTTTCTATTAATGTTCAGGCTGTGTGTACAGCAGACCTAAGGATAATAGATGTTGTAGCACGTTGGCCTGGATCTGTTCATGACAGTACGATATTTGATGCATGTCTGTTACGTGCAAAATTTGAAACAATGAATAACCTAACTCATTTCTTTTGGGAGATAGCGGCTACCCCTGTAGGAATTATTTAATGACACCACTTCTTCATCCCGCTACAGAAGCTGAACGAAACTACCAAGTCAGTCACATAGCTACAAGGTATCCTGTAGAAAGGTTATTTGGTGTTTGGAAGAGGAGATTCCCTGTCTTGGCATTGGGAATGAGAACAAAAATCAGTACCACATTGGCAACCATTGTGGCAACAGCTGTACTCCATAACATAGCTAATGATCACGATGACAATGAACCTGGTTGTGACATTGATATTGAAGATGATGATGTGCCTGTGGATCCTATTCCTCACAATGGAAATGCAACAAGAACAGCACTAATGTGTTGCCAGACGGTAATTTGAAACATGGATAATAATGACATATGTATGTAAATTAAAATAAATGTTTTTAGAAGTATTAAGAATACCTGTTTGATTCATTCATATTAATATTATAATTACATCCTGTATAGGGTAAAAGGTCTCCTGCTTTAGCAGGGTTACAGTAGGTTGATACTTGTAAAATCAATATAATCAAATCATAAAAATCGACAATAAATAAGCCAAACAAAAGTGCTAAAAATAATAAAACAATTCATAAAAAAAATATACCTTATTTTATTGAAAAACTTTCATTTTGAATTTGTTATACTATGAAATCTTAAAATACCATTTGCAGACACGAATTGTAGCTACCAAAAGTTTTATTACAATCATCAACATTATTACAAAATATAAATAAATGTATAAAATACATTTATTTATTAAAAAGCAAAATATTATTTATATTGAAAAGCATTTGATATTTTTTTTTAAACAAAATGAAACAATGGATGAGAGAATGTGGGAAACACTGAACATTCAAACACTGGATGGGATATACAAAAACATTAAAAATTTATTCAAGGTTAAGTCAAAGTACAAAATTAGGATATCATTTATTATTCATCTAATGTAATTTTGCCCGTGCTATTTCTAACTCCACTTTCAAGATTTCTTTTTTCAAAAAAGATTCTTCTTCATTAGTTTCGTATTTTTTACTTTTTGCTTCCAGTTATTTTTTATTTTCAATTCTGTCTCGTATATTTTCAATTTCATTTCTCTTACTTTTGTCATGTGAAGTCCTTTTATTTTATTTTAACTGGTCTGAGACGTTGCCATTTGTTCAACTTTATCATACACACCATTTACAGTTTTTCTCTGGCGTTCGCATCCAGAACTGCGTGGTGTGTATGCTGTCAGGTCTGGATTGTGTTCTGGTCTGGATTGTGGAGGTACATTTGACTCCTAAAGCATAAGATTAGGTTTGCTTTCACCACTCGTACTTTGCCTGTGAGTGTTTTGCCCATTAATTTGTTGAACTTCAATTATGATTGGGTTAATATCACTATTGAATTCCAATGTTTTGGGCACATGAATCTCGCACACTAGTATATCCACTGCTTGAGGCACATCCATCTCACACACTGGTATCTCGTAATTATTTACTAGCGACTCACATTCGTAGCTTGCATCACTATCAAATTCGTTTGTCAACGGAGTGACTTGTTCTCTGATTAGGCCTACAACCCTCTCATGTAGAGGATCTACAGCCTCACTGCTAGCACCACCACCACCAGTTTTGTACATATTAACCTGAAAAGTAAGGTTAGATGAGACACATGGAAATTAATTCAGCATTTAAACATCTTTTTACTATTGTAATAACTTACTTTTTGTGTACTCTGGTATTTTCTTGCCTTCCCCTTCATGCCCTCATATAGGGTTTTCAATTGTTCCATCGTGCGCGAACCGCTTATCTATTTGCGCATTAAAAGTTTGACAATTTTTTTCCAGCAATCAGCTTTCGCTTTATTCGTTACTCCGTTGGTAACCTTACTTTCTATTATGCCCAAATGTTGGTTCACAATGTCTAGTAAAAACATTTTCTCTCTTTCTGAAAAATTCTTCGCTGTAACGCGTTTCACTTTATCCATTGTAGTATTTTCATGAGATTCCATAATTTTCGCTAAAAACGCGCGTACAAGGACAGAACAACACAGGATAACCAAACCACGAGGCTTGCACGAGGTAAACAACCTGACGAGACGAGAGCGTTCGAATTCGAAGGAAGTTTATACAGACACAGACAGTCCAGCGGAAGGAGGAGGAGGCTTTGGACTTCTTCAAAGAACTTCTACGAACCTTGAAAACTATAGTCCATTTCATGTTTTCCTTTTTACAGAAGGAATAGTAAACGATTCGTTAAATGTCACCCTTGCAACGACCTACTCTTTAAAGGACCCGACAGAATAAAATGTTACAGGACGCTTTTCTTGCAACCCGCCGTGAGTGACGTATTCTATTGCGTATTGAAAATAAAAACAAAATACACTGAATAAGTTTTCCTCTAGTTTACTATTAATTTATTACAAAGTGATATGAAAATCTTTTTTCATAATTCCATTTTTTAGGAAAGATTGTTCGTATCACAAGAAAAGAGAAATCTCCATTAATCTATGTTTTAAAAGATTATTTCCTTACGCATGGGAGCAAAAGGATATGTCCAAAATTCGAAATTTACGAAATCTTATTTTAGGCATAAAAACAGCAATTTAAAATTTCTGCCCCCGGAGACGCTTTGCTGGTCAGCACGGTGCACTTGCACTTCCTCGTGGGTCCGACAGAGGGCAGGCGTGTTCGGCCACATGTCGCACGCCAACACACTGCTTTCCAAACCGCCTGGCATCATCACACACCCACACTCACCGCCAACCACCACTCCACACAACACCACATTCCATTCCATGCCCCATTTACCGCGATACAATGCTACATAACAGCACCCACGAGCACAGCACCGCCAATCGCCACCATTCACCACAACCACCGCACACACCACTATTCACCACCCACACTCCCGCTGCCACCTTACGCCACTCCATACCATTAGACACCGTCACACACAACTATACACCACCTCCGTGAAGTTGGCCGGAAAAAATCTGCGATTTCAACCAAACTTGGTACATCGTTTGCCCATCGTTTGCCCAGGTTTGCCCACTAAAAATTTTCGTTTGCCCACCCCCAGAAAAAAAGTTACACGCAAAACAATTTTTCGGGCCAACTACACGCTGACCGAAAAAAAAGGGATTTCAACCAAACTTGGTATATCGTTTGCCCAGATTTGCCCACCAAAAATGTTCGTTTGCGCACCCCCAGAAAAAAAAATTCATTTGGCTACCCTCACAAAAAACTTCGTGGCAAATCCAAGTTGACCAGGGGCAAACGGAAATAATCACTGGGCAAACGAAAATACACTATTAAGAAATAGTATACTGAATATTATTATTGTTCCTTTAGGGTAAGTGGTAGCCAGGCCGACTATATGAACATATGCGTAAGCAAGAGCCCCGTTAAATAAACGCTTCTGCCTTTAATTCCATTTCTGTATCTGGGCAAACGAAAATTGTCTGTGGGCAATCGCAAATACTCTATTAGTAAATAGTAACCTGGGCAAACGATTTACTAAAATATTTAAAATACCTGAAATTTTTGGTCAACTTGGATTTGCCACGAAACTTTTTTTTCGTGCATTTTTTTGTGATGGTAGCCAAACGAAAATTTTCGGTTCTTTTCTGGGGGTGCGCAAACAAAACTTTTTGGTGGGCAAACGATATACCAAGTTTGGTTGAAATCCCAAATTTTTTTCGGTCAGCAAGTAGTTGGCCCGAAAAATTGTTTTGCGTGTAACTTTTTTCTGGGGGTGGGCAAACGAAACTTTTTGATGGGCAAACCTGGGCAAACGATGGGCAAACGATGTACCAAGTTTGGTTGAAATCGCAGATTTTTTCCGGCCAACTTCACGGAGGTCTATACACCGCCACATACGATCGCACATCACCATATTTCACTATACCACAACAAAGCACACCATGACACCGTCACGCACGTCATTTGACTTCCATTGCAACATTCCACTTTCCCTCATCATTCAGCCTCCCTGCAATCCTCCGCTCCGCTGCCCGCCTGCTCCCTCAGCCCACCGCCCCTCCACCCGGCGCCGCGGAGAGCGCCAGCGGAGACGTTAATACGAGGCGGGGGGAGGGCAGAGCGCCTAATCGCCGCGGGGCGTTGACACGGAAACAGCATCGCGCCGCTGGCCACCGCCGACGCCCGCGTCCGACCCCATGCACCAACTCACGCTTTCCCTCTCGCTTCCGCTCAATCTCTTTCGCAGTACGGTCTCTTACGCCCACGCACCAGTCACGCCCTCTCTCTCGCTCCCCTTTCGCATCACGGTCTCTTACGCCCACCACCCGCAGTCACGGTCTCTTACGCCCACCACACTCACGCCCTCTCTCTCGCTCCCACTCAATCTCTTTCGCAATCACGGTCTCTTACGCCCACACACCATCTCACGCCCTCTCTCTCGCTCCCGCTCAATCTCTTTCGCAGTCACGGTTCTTACGCCCACACACCATCTCACGCCCTCTCTCTTGCTCCCGCTCAATTTCATTCGCAGTCACGGTCTCTTACGCCCAAACACCATCTCACGCCCTCTCTGTCGCTCCCGCTCAATCTCTTTCGCAGTGACGGTCTCTTACGTCCACACACCATCTCACGCCCTCCTTGCTCCCGCCAATCTCTTTCCATGACGGTCTCCCTCTCTCGCTCCCGCTCAATCTCTTTCGCAGTGACGGTCTCTTACGCCCACACACCATCTCACGCCCTCTCTCTTGCTCCCGCTCAATCTCTTTCGCAGTGACGGTCTCTTACGCCCACACACCATCTCACGCCCTTCCCGCTCAATATCTTTCGCAGTGACGGTCTCTTACGCCCACACACCATCTCACGCCCTCTCTCTCGCTCCCGCTCAATCTCTTTCGCAGTGACGGTCTCTTACGCCCACACACCATCTCACGCCCTCTCTCGCTCCCGCTCAATCTCTTCCGCACTGACGGTCTCTTACGCCCACACACCATCTCACGCCCTCTCTTTCGCTCCCGCTCAATCTCTTTCGCAGTGACGGTCTCTTACGCCCACACACCATCTCACGCCCTCTCTTTCGCTCCCCTCAATCTCTTATCTCTTCGCAGTGACGGTCTCTTACGCCCACACACCATCTCACGCCCTCTCTTTCGCTCCCGCTCAATCTCTTTCGCAGTGACGGTCTCTTACGCCCACACACCATCCACGCCCTCTCTCTCGCTCCCCTCAATCTCTTCGCAGTCACGGTCTCTTAGCCCACACACCATCCCCCCTCTCTCTCGCTCCCGCTCAATCTCTTTCGCAGTACGGTCTCTTACGCCCACACACCATCCCGCCTCTCTCTCGCTCCCCTCAATCTCTTTCGCAGTCACGGTCTCTTACGCCCACACACCATCTCACGCCCTCTCTCTCGCTCCCACTCAATCTCTTTCGCAGTCACGGTCTCTTACGCCCACACACCATCTCACGCCCTCTCTCTCGCTCCGCTCAATCTTTTGCAGTCACGGTCTCTTACCCACACACCATCTCACGCCCTCTCCTCGCTCCCCTCAATCTTTTGCAGTCACGGTCTCTTAAGCCCACACACCATCTCACGCCCTCTCCTCGCTCCCCTCATCTTTTCGCAGTCACGGTCTCTTACGCCCACACACCATCGCACGCCCTCTCTCTCGCTCCCACTCAATCTCTTTGGCAGTCACGGTCTCTTAAGCCCACACACCATCTCACGCCCTCTCTCTCCTCTCTTTGGCAGTCACGGTCTCTTAAGCCCACACACCATCTCACGCCCTCTCTCTCGCTCCCGCTCAATCTATTTCGCAGTCACGGTCCTTACGCCCACACACCATCTCACGCCCTCTCCCTCGCTCCCACTCAATCTATTTCGCCAATTTTTGACACTCTCTCGCGCCCTGGTGAGACCTCTCGCGCCTTCCTACGCCTTCTCGCAATCTCTCGCATCCTTGAGTCTGCTCTCTCCCTCCCACACTCCGCCTGCCTCCCCGCCCCCCCGCCTCCTTCGCCCCCCTCCCCATCCCCCCCCTCCTGCGCTCTGCTGCGCGCCCCCCCCAACCCCCCCCCCCCCCCCCCCGCACACTCATGCGCTCTCCCGCGCGCTGCCGCTCCCTTCCGCGCCCTCCCACCGTGTTTTTACCAATTTTTATATTTTATACTTCATGTTATTTTCCACTGTTTATTATTTTTAAGTCTTATCTGCTTTGACAATTATAATAACGTACTATATTTGTCTGACAGTACTACTGACAGCTTATGACAGTCCGATGATGAACAGCTTTCTTCAAAATGTAGCTTTCCAATGTATAGTTAAAACTGTCTGAATAACTTCTTCCACTACTTGAGTTAAAGGAGGACATCTGAATAGATATATCAATTGGGACATGACGTTATAGCCTCAAGTTCATCACTATCTCCGGGGTACATTGGTTGGTTGGTGATTCTGGGTGCGTCAACAGCTTAGATCATTAGTCCTGTAAGTGTGGTGCATGTTTTTTCCTCGGAAGATGGTGGCGATCTTTCCCCGCCGGATGGCGAGATCCGGCGCCGACCTACTGTCGGCTAGTGGGTAAACCCCCTAACCAGGACTCTCCCACCATCGGGACACGCCCCAGCAGGGGCGAGCACTAAGATCTCGACCGGTCTTCCGGAATATGTGGTAGTGTAGTGCAAGTTAGTGTGTGTGTGTAAGGGGAGAGGATAGGACAAAGGAGAGCAAGGAAAGATCGCGCGCAGTTACGGCACGTTTGTTACGGTACTGCTTCGGCATTCGTCTGGTTTTGATCGGAGAAACCCCGGAGAACTACCGATCAGAGCAGCCGACCGCTAGAATTTTCCTCCAGACAGCGACTGAATTCGACCTAGCTGAAAAGCTAGTGTCGAAAGTCCTGCCGCCGTCGGGATTCGCATCTAGGACCTCCCAGTCAGAGGCGCTGTAATGACATCAGTTGACGCACTGAGCTACCGCTCCCGGTTCCGGTGTACGTTTCTCGGTCACAAGATGCCGAGGTTCTGGTCTTCTCCTCGCCCACCATCACACCAAGGCTTCATACAAGGACTTCGCCGTTTCATGAGAAACTATGTTTCGCAATGGGTTACTGAATTACAAATGCATTTTTTTTTATTTATTTATTTTACGTCAAAAAAACAGTTAAAAACTGCGTATGACGTGCTATGGGGAAAAGTGAATTGTGTGCACATTTTCAAAATTCTGTGATCCCTACACTAAGTCTAATACTACTTAAATTTTGAATTTTTGAAAGGGAGAAAAAAACAAAAAAACTCCCATGTAATAAAATCTATTTTCAAGGATAAACAAGCAATAAATTTAGAATTTTGAAAGGGAGAAAAAAAAAACAAAAAACTCCCATGTAATAAAATCTATTTTAAAGGATAAATAACCAATAAATTTTGAATTTTGAAAGGGAGAAAAAAACAAAAAACTCCCATTTAATAAAATCTATTTTCAAAGATAAATAAGCAAGAAATGTTGGCTCTTATTACTTCCTGCCGCGACAACATGGAAACGATAATTTAAATAATTGTATTTCCCACTGAATTCTAGAAGACGTGCACAGAAAATGAAGTTACATTTATGTCCAGAAGCAAAACAAGGGCCATCTCAGCATTTGCTCAATGGATCAGGAAACTGGACGAAAAACCTGATCGAGATGGGGTCATTGACCCGGAAGCTGTAGTACAATAGTTGTTACAAGTTGATTATACTTATTTATACAGTCCAAATGGTAAATAATGCATTATGTATCATTGTTAAAATTAATGTTCCTTTTCTTGTGATGCTCAGTATAGTCTCTAATTGTATAGAAACAGTTTTGCAGCAGAAACGATTTCACCTGGGATTTAAACTTTTCTATTGAATTTAATCGTTTAGTGTCATCTGGCAAAGTGTTGTAAAATAATGTACATGTATTGTATGTGAATTTTTTGTAATGAGCTGTTGATACTGTTACCTGATGAATATGATTTCTACGTCGAGTGTTATAGTAATAGACTGGCATTTTCTGAAAATATATTCCCGCCCTTGAGCAAGTCATTTTTACAAAACCACTGATTCGTAAAAAAAAAGACACGGTAATGGTAGAATTCCTAGATTAATGAAGAGAGGCTTACATGAATCACGTGGGTGGGATTTGATTATTATTCGAAAATTAAAACGCGGTCTTGAACTTAATTTTGTGTTCAATTCTTAAGAATCCATATCTCAGGCGGGAATGAACATTCGCGAATATACACAACGAGCAGTATGAAGGCTGACTGAATTTGCAAGAATTCTGAACGCGTAGCATAATGAACTTAATTTTGTGTTCAATTCATTTAAATGGACGTTCCATTTAAGGTTTGACTGAATTGAGAGACCTAAAAATTTTGTTCCTTAACATCACAAGGTACACTGTTCATTTTCAATGGAGCACAGAATTGTTTATTTGAAATGGAAAACTGCATTAAAACCGTTTTCTTTTCGTTTACTATTAATTTGTTATTTTATTTCGAAACCAATTTGAAACATCTGATATTGTACTATTTACGGTTTCTTTATTGCAAAGGATGTTCGTATCATCCGCAAAGAGAACCGTTCTTCCGTTTCGAATCGTCGAGGGCATATCGTTTACGTAAAGTAGGAACAGAGTAGGGCCTAAAATCGATCCTTGAGGAACTCCATATGCAACGGGCAAAGAGTCGGAAAGGTGCGTACGTAATGTTCCATCATTCCAGTAAGGTATTTCAACTCTCTGAGATCGTTGTTTAAGGTACGAACATAAGCAATCTAGAGCAATACCACGAATTCCATATGAAGGTAATTTGGAAAGTAAAATGTCATGATCAATGACGTCAAAAGCTTTTGAGATATCTAAAAATAATCCAATAGGTTCCTCATTTTGATCCAATGATGAGGCGACATCTTTAAGAAAAGAAAATATAGCTGTTTCCGTTGATTTTGATTTTTTAAATCCATGTTGGCAATCTGAAAGCGCGTGGTGTTTAGTGAGAAAGGTTTCCATTCGTACGTAAAAAGTCTCTGTAATATTTTTGAAAAGACTGATAGAAGGTAAATGGGCCGATAATTTTGAATTTCATTTTTGTTGCCTTTTTGAAAAGCGGCTTAATATTAGCTGTTTTGAAAATATCTGGAAACGTTCAGTGCATAAAGATGCATTAAATATGTGAGTTAACGGGTGTATAATGGCATACGCACAAGTCTTTAACAAAGAATCCGGAATTCATCTAAACCGGACGAATATTTATTTTTAGTTTACCGATTATTTTGAGAATTTCATAGGAAGAAGTTTCGAAACGAACATTGTGTCTAAAATTTTGGGTGAACTGTCTGTTTTTGAATTTTGTGCCTGAAGACCCTTAGTGAGATCGGCAGCAATTCTCGAAAAGTATTGGTTAAAGAGATTAGCCACTGTTGCCGGATCGTTCACATTTATATCGTTTTATTTTAAAACAACATTCTCTACAGGTTTTCTAGTTGATTTGGTAGTATTTTTTATTATATTCCACATTGCTTTTGTTTTATTATTTGAGTTCAAAATATCCTGATCGTTTTTCATGATTTTAGCCTGCCTTATGACTTTTCGTAACAATGTTTTGTATTTTTAAAGTAGATAAGAAATCTTGAGATACGTCATGACGTTTAGAAATAAAGTAGAGAGTACGTTTATTTTTACTTGATGTTCTAATTCCTTTTGTGATCCAAGTATTACTTTTTCGTGAAATGTTTAATTTTCTCTTTTTAATAGGAAAGCATGCGTTGAAGAGAAATGAAAGCTTTGAGAAAAATAAATTATATTTTCATTTGTGTCATTAGCGTTGTAAATGCTCGGACATGCGTGTTTTATTTATTGTGTCAGTATTCATGTTATTAGTAATTGTAAGAATTTGTGCATCGTGGTCACTGTAACCTAGATTATTCGTTATTATTTCATATTTAGTTGTGGTTTTGTTAATTATAATTTGATCTATTGCTGTTTGTGATTTAAGAGTATTCCGTGTAGGTACGTTCACTGTAATATCTAAATTAAAAGAATGAATTAAGTTGAGAAACTGCTCTTTTTCGTGGGATTCGCTCAGAAAATCAATATTGAAGTCTCCACATACAACAATGGATTTAAAAGAGAGATTACTAATTTTGTTCAGAGTTATCTCTAGATTTTCTACGAAATGGAAATAATCTAAAGCTTGCTTTGTTGGAGGTCTGTAGATGCAAAGTAAGATAATTTTGAGCGTATTAAGATGTACAACTGTTATTTCAAAAACTTTTTCAACTGCATATAAATTGAATTCTGACAAGAAGGTAGAATCAATATTATTTCTTACATAAATACACGAACCTCCGTAAGCAGGGCCTTTATTTGATTCCCTTGCTCTACAATAAGATCCTGCAAGGTAAAATTGAATTGAATCTAATTGGACGATATTTGTGCTCTGAGTAACTGTTCTTTTCATTGATATTGTAATGGTGTTGGCCTATTTTTATATTTTAAATTTAATGTATTTCACTCTTTAATGCTTTTAATGTAATGAATGTTATGCTTGATTCTCGCAGTTTTAATTATTTCCAATGTAATGTACTACAGTCTAATTAACTACTTTCTCCAAAACAACCATGGTGGGTTTTTTTTTTCACCTGAATTGTATCATCATTTTTGAAGTTCATTTCCACCGCACAAACCAGTTTAGGTGGCTCAGACCAGGAGGTCCTAGGGTACGAGTCCCAAAGGTGGCAGGATTTTCGAGCTTACACTTAGAGCATGTCCCGGTTGGAGCGGTGCGCCGCTGGTGGGGGTTGTGGATTACCCCGCTACCCGACGTGTTGGTCGGCACCAGACCAACCAGAGGGGAAGACCATCGCCTTGACAATGAAGAGGGGAAGATCATCGCCACCTTCCGCGATAAAAAAACGCACTACACTTACGGGAAAATGACTTTAGTGGCTGACGTACTCGGTAACACTAATCAATCAATAAATCCGGTAACACTAATCAATCAATAAATCCACTCTACATTCACTTCCACCCATTTGTTCCTTCGTGCGATGCTGTTGTGGTCGCTTTGGTGGCCTCGCGACGGCTATCTCGTCGAACTCCAGCACTCGTGAGCGCCGAGGCGGGCGGGCGCGCGCGTATTGTCCCGGGGATTGCGAGGGTGAGGGTGCTGAGGGAGGCGCCGAAGGGGGAGCAGATAAAGCCGCAGGGAGACCCCTAAGTCAACAAGCTCAGAAAGTTTTAGCCGCCACGTTTTACTTCTCATAACATTCAACTTACGACTGATGAATGATAAAAGCGATGGGGTACTGTGACGCGATAATGGCAAGTCTTTTCCAAGAACTCGTGAAGCTTATTGAAAATTCAAGAAGATACAGCTTAGTTTCATTGCCGAAATGGAAGAACGAGGTATGTCGTGCCTCGCTGAGAGGCCTAAAGAGTTATATGATGAAATTGAATGGTGATGCTGCTGAAATGCAAAGCCTCTCTGTTTCTAAGCTTTGTAGTTGACTAGAGAGAGAGAGAGAGAGAGAGAGAGAGAGAGAGAGAGAGAGAGAGAAAGGAGAGTTCACTTCGTAAAAGTGATGACATTCCTTTTAGATGTTGCTCTATGCCTGAAGTATTTACTGAAACCACTATCTTAAAATACTGCTAAGTTAATTGGAACTCAATTTCGATGATAACTTGCTTCTTCGAAAGCTTATTGATGAAATAATTCATATGCACAGCAATACAAAAAATGAGGCTATGCTTTTCGGCGTACCTACTTAGTACATTGTAGACTAAGTAAATTCGAACAAGAATCCTTTCGATCCTACATTGTGTTTTCGTGAAACAGGGAGGTAGGAGCTATGAGCTTAGGATTACTTACCTTTCAGAAGAGATTGAGACATTTCAAAACTCAATGTAAAAACTTGGGGAATGCATTCCTCAATGACAGAAGAACACGTTCATTACAATATGGGTAAGAAAGTAAATTATACACGCGTGCTTTCGCTTTACACAACCACAAGCGTACTGCACAGCGTAACTACACAGAAGGCCAGCGACATGTAGGCGCTGCTTCCCTTTCTGTTTCAAAGCGCAATACTTGTATTTGGAAATCGTAAAGATATTTTATTTTCGTTGCACTTGATTATGTCACTTATCACGAGTTAAATTCCTTCTCAGTATTCTGTAAGGGCTTCCTGCTAGTTTGCGATTCAGAAACTTAGATATAACAGTGTAATGCGTATAACAGCAAATGACCGAATTCCAACAGCTCTGGCCAGGTTGATTGCCAGAGTTTTTCTCAAATACTTCCGAGCCCCGAGATGTGAAATTTTAATTATGCGAAGACAAGCACGCGAAGTCTTCGCACAAAAATACAAGCAATACGAGATTGAGTGTATGTGATTTCATATTGCTTTGTATTTTTGTGTCTTGTGCGTACACCACCTAAGCGATTAATTTGTTACGTGGCGTGTATTTTGTCAATTCATTACAGTAGAGTGTAGTATCAAAAAATGGGCGAAGTGATATTTTGTCATTGAACGCTAGTGTAGAATGTAGGAAAGTTGAATCTGCGGATCTGTGAGTTGGAAACTTACATCTAACATGGATGACACTTTGAACACTTTGGCGGGTACGAGCGGTGAAACTTGGGAATCTTGCGGATGTAGGTGCAGAGAAGAACAGTGACACGTTGAGATATAATAGTTGAAAGTCACGTATTATGAAATGAAGAAAAGAAGAGCCTCAAACGACAGCTCCTCTGCGATTTCGTATCTTGGAAGCGCACAATTTTTAAAACCTAATGAAAGGCAATTTCTAACAATTAAAAATGCATATATCCTAAATCGTCTACGAACTGATGGATCATCACACTTACGCTACCCACAAAACTTAAAACGACAGCTTCCCTTGGTAAGAAATTCACGCTACGCCACTGCTACACAACTATCTAAACGTTTAGAAACGAAGGCCTGGCCAAACCGCGCTCTTCCAGCATGAGCAGTCCTCGGTTGATTGACTAATGATTCCGGACGAGCAAACTGCTAAGGTAATTAGTCCTGCAAGTGTAGTGCACGTTTTATATCGCAGGAGCTGGTGGTGATCTTCCCCCGCTGGCTGGCGAAATCCGGTGTCGACCTACGTCGACTAGCGTAGTTTTCCCCTACTAGGAATATCCCACTCTAGTGAGTGGCACCGTCCTTTGCCAGTGTGCACTCGACGCCATCTGGCGAGGTCGGAAAAGAAGTAAAATAATGGAGGAACATTCCGGACAGCGCTTACGGGAGAAGTTCTCACGAAGGCGCCGGTTACTCCAGTCAAAAAGTAGAATATAAGAGAAAGGTGTGGTGTCGTTTTGATATTTGGTTCCTATATGTTTTGGGGGTCGCTGAACACGAATATCAGGTTTGCCAACAAACAGTTTGCCCGGAATCACGTTTTTAAGCAAAAAATGTGTAAAAATCACGCATTTTTTCAGTTTTATTAAATTAACTCAAAAGCCATCCTTTTTTCATAATAAATAGCCCTCTATGAAACAAAATAAAATAACATTACCTAAATTTAATGATATTAAGATATCTCTCCAATTAACGGCTTAGCCGTCACAGCACCGCGAAATTCGGTGATGAAAGCGAAACACATGAAAAAAATGGGAGTTTATACATTTCTTGTAATTTTCAATAGCTTGATGATTTAACCAACCAAGTGACGAAATGTCGTGATAATTGTCAATAAATGATTATCGTTAAAAGAACACTGAATATTTGTAGTTGTATTGATAGGCAGGGAGAGCCGCGGAAATAGTGGTCTACACTTGCCTGATGACCCGTAAATCCTGCAATATGATAGTTTCTCTGAGGGTCTTGATTTAATTTGATTTCATTTATTTGGTTAAAAAAAGGTAAAAACTGCGTATGACGTATAGGGGAGAAGAATATTTGCGCACTTTTTTAAGTACCAGAATCCCATCCCAACATTTTAACTATATATAGTTGAAAGATTAATGAAAGTTACAATAATAACAATAAATATAATAATACAATTTTAAAAAGCGGGAGATTGGCAACATTTGAAAGACTAGACAATTTCGTTTCCGAGTTTTAGAAAACCTATTTGCAATGATAAACGAAATGCAGATTTGATTTCTTGTTTGCTAACAATATAGTAGCTCACCCTCAGCTCAACAAAAGTTACTCATAGTAATAATTGCATTTTTGTACAGAAGTTTTGACAAATATCACAGATTCGTAAATAAGTAGGCAAGGCAATGGTATAATTGTTGAGAAATAAATTACCTATTTTTCGCGCAAAATTACAAAAACTACTCACATTTTTCGAAAAGTTGAACTTCAATGCACTTATTCAAGATCCGTCTTTAAGGAATAGATTTCATTAAGAAACAAAATCTCTCTCATCAATGTTATAGTTATAGGAAGACGCCACAAAATTTTCGCGCTTTTTCAATTTTCATAAAATCTGCTTCATTCCAGTCAGAACAAATCTTCAGCAATATCTGTATCAAATGCAACTGAAGTGCCTAGGGAAGGTGTTCTCCAAAAGGCACCTCCAACTGTGTAGTCCATCAGCCGCAATACGAGCTGAGCCGCTGCAACAATGAATGGTAGTGTCGGGTTGTATACTGTTTATTTCAGCTTAGGTGAGTATATTTAATGATAATTGTTGTTCCTTTTAAATCATGAAGCTATTAAATGCTCATCACGAACATTTAATAGCTTCTAGAACATCGTGAATGCAATATTATGGAAGATTTTTATACATTTAAAAAGGTTGTCTTGCGAGTAATTGAGTTTTAAAGAAGTTTGCATTGTTGTATGCCAAGAATAACACGATATAAAATAAATATTTAAGGAATAAATGTATTACGTATCTTATATACACTGGAACAAGAAGTCTTAGATTTTAAGAGTGTATTGTTGACAAACAATCAGTTAGAAAATTTTAATATTGTACCTCGACGATGTAGGCATCAAGAACAATACTATCCCAACATATTTTCAAGTTTGAAGGAGTCATGCCATAAAATCCCCCTTCTCCATGGAATGACCCGTGTATTATTTATTGTGTCAGTGATCATGTTATTGGTAATTGTAAGAATTTGTGCATCGTGATCACTGTATTATTCGTCACTATTTCATATCTAGCTGTGGTTTTGTTGATTATAATTTGTTCTCCTGTTTTTTGTGATTTAAATGTATTCCGGGTAGGTACATTCACTAAAGTAAGAGAATGAAGTAAATTGAGAAACTGCTCGTTTTCTTGGGATTCGCTCAGAAATGAAATATTGAAATCTCCACAAACAACAATGGATTTAAAAGAGAGATCACTAATTTTGTTCAGAGTTATCTCTAAATTTTGTAATAAAATGAAATAATCTAAAGCTCGCTTTGTTGGAGGTCTGTAGATGCAATGTAAGATAATTTTGAGCGCAGGAAGATGTACGGCTGTTGTTTCAAACAATTTTTCAACTGCATATAAATTGAATTCTGTCAAGAAGGTAGAATCAATATATTTTCTTACGTAAATACACGACCCTCCGCAAGCAGGGCCTTTATTTGATTTCCTCCTTCTGCATTACGATTCTGCAAGGGGAAAAAATAGGAATTTGGAGTGTGTTTAGATCATTGTGAGACAACCAATGTTCTGTAAAGCAAACATCTATTTGACTTAGATCACACTTTAATGCTGCCTCGATAAACTCAATTTTATTTGAAAAAATGACACATTCTGATGGATTATTCGAATATTTTGCTTGCACCTACACGGATGTTTCTCTCCTGCATCTGACTGTAGTTGCTATTTATTTACCTCATTTTTATCTTGAGTGCGTGGTCGAAGGAAGTAGCGTGTCCCAGCAGTGACAGGAGGTGAGGAAGGAAGGGCGACAGATGTAGAGGAATGAATAGTGCGAGAGGTAGTACAAGGATTAGGTTCAGGGGATAAGGTAATTGGGTCCGGTGGGGTCCCTGAGGATGGAAGAGAACCAGGAGATGTAGGTGGGGTGGGTCTTGGGCAGGACACGGCCGAGGTTGTGGAAGGATGTGTTTTGCAAGCGCATATTTTCCGACTAGGTTCCGATGAAGAACATGCCGGGTGAAGTGTTTTTCTGAGAGAAGGTTTAGCTCAAATAATTGAAGATGTGTGCCTCTCAGATGCAGTTTCAATTGATTGTCTGCGGGTCTCATTTCTTTGCACAGTGTTGGTTTGTTGTACCAGAAGGGCAACAAACTATATAATGTTCATGTTTTGGGCGGCAGGTTGAAGTTTTTCAACATGCTGCTCAGGTGTAAAGTGATCACCCAAATTGATGCCATTCTGTCTTCCTATGATGATGACTGTATCCCGTTTGCGGAGAGTTTTTGTGTGGGTGTCCAACTCACTGGTCACGTCGGCAAACCTGCCTTAACACACTCGTGACAGAAATTGGATGGGAGTTTCCCACTGAGCAGAGAGAAGATTTGTCGCCCATGGCTATCTGCTAAAATTGGTACCTTTTTGGTGGGCACAGTGGGAATGTCTTTCTTTACTTGCGGGCCAGGATGCGCAACTCTGCGTGTCTTTGTTTCTTTGCACTCGCTAGCCTGTTTGCGTCGGTTTGTGGGTGGACGTGTCGATGATGGGAGGGGGTAGTGAGGATTGGGAAGGCAAAGAAACTTTAAACAGATGAGAATTCAGACTAATGAAAACAATACTTCCTAAACTATATTTTTAATTTAATTGTATTCAACTATTTAATTCAAGTATTTATTTAAAAATAACAGTAATGTGATTCTAATTAGAATTTAAATGTGATTGATTAAACGCGAAAAGAGTTCAATATGTAATAGATCTAAGCTGCAAACTAATAAATATAATTACATTACTACACTTGTTGGGTTGGTTCTACACACACTTGTGAGCAGATCGATGTACTTGAAAATAAATATAAAATGTAATCATGTTTACTACATTAAATGTGTACGAAGGTGAATAGTAATCATTTTACTTATTAAAAAATAGATTGTATGTAAAGTAGATTATATATAGTTACTTAAGTCACGATAGGGATCCGTATTGTTTAAAGATACATTTTCATGATTAATTAATGAACTTGGTTTAACCCCTTAGCCGCGTATAAGCATCAGACATTCTTTTCATTGGTAGCGCCAATCGCCTATAAGCGCTGAGGTATTTAGCTTCTTAGACTTTCCTCATTACAGATATACTGTCTTTTCTGGAATTGATAATGCTTTTGATTGGCTAGTAATTCCAGTGAAATTGTCATTCGCATTGTTGATTCAGAGTTAAATTGTATAGTAGCGCATCCACTTGCAAGAAGTACAATGAAATGGTGTCCAAGAGTGCGACTAGCAATGATCAACCGACATTGTCCGAAATTCTTCTTCTATGTAGGTGGGACCTGTTGTTCTTCACACATCACCTTCATAATGAGTCGGGAGGTGTCGATGGCCAGCTTTCGCTCCATCTTTTCTTCGGTCTTCCTGGATCCGTCTTACCTAAGCGTCTTAAATCTCTTGAATGAATCTTATTAAATTAATTAAATCTCTTACCTTGCGTCTTAAAAATCTAATCAGCCTACTATTATCTATCCTGGAAAGTGTTCATTCCTGCCTTTTCTTCTTGTTCTTATGAATTTAATAATGTCCGTCACACCACACTCATTCCTTATATCTTTATTAATTATTCTATCTAATCTTGTTTTTCCTGCTATTGTTCTTAATGTAGTCATCTCTGAATTCTTGTAATTTTTTTTTTCCCTTTTACTTTACTTTCTATATTAAGATTCTTATTTCTCCAGGTCATATCTTTTAGATATCCCGATATTCTAGCTCCTTTGATTATTTACCGTTTAACTTCATTATAAGTGCCTCTCGTGCTTGAAATTTCTCTCCTAAATACGTCGTTTTCATGACTTGTTGACTTATTTTATTATCTATCATCAATTTACTCATTATTGGATACTTTGAAATTACAATTGATTTTGTTTTTTTCGTTGATACAATTATGTGGTATTGTTCTGCAGGTTTGGATAGTGTGTGGAAAAGTCTTTGTAAATCGTCTTCTGAATTTGTTAAGAGTACTGCATAGGGATTCTTTTACTTTCCATTTCATATCCTGGCATTTCTTTTACGCTGTCTATTATCTTATACATATCCACATTAAAAGATTCAGGAATGATAGAATCACGAATCGCACAAATGAATTCGTCAGTTACCATATTTCCTACCAGCACTTTCGTGATGATAGTCGTATTCATGTTTTCAAAAAACTTTATGAATATTTCTGGAATATTCTTCTCTCTCATAATACTTAACACGTCTTGTAGTCTTACAATCGAACACCTTCTTTAGATCTATAAAGCACATGAAGGCTTGGACGTTAAATTCAATCGCCTTTTCGACTTCTCGGCGGATCACAAATATGGCATCTGTTGTCGATCGATTAGGTCAAAATCCTAGTTCTTCGCTTATCTGCAGAAATGGTCGTATTTTTTTCAATACAAACTTTGAAAACAACTTCTGGGTTGTATTTAATAAAGTAATACCTCCATAGATATTCTTCGCTCCTTTTTACTTTCTCTTATACATACATATATACGGCGTAATATACGTACTGTAGAGAAAGTTATGTAATGCTGCGGAAAATCGATTTCGAGATTTCAACGGAAATACACATTTTGGGGACCCCCTGATACCGTAAAAATGTTGTTTTTTTTTCAAAACGTCCATCTGTCATGATTAATTTTCATTAATTTCATTCATTAATTTTTGGGGGTACTTTACATGGACCTCCCCCCGGACATTTTCAAAATTTTCTCAAAAACAGCTGAAAATTTTTTCTTCGAATTTCTTGTAATAATAGAGTAAAAGAGGCTTGTAAAGGTGACATGGGTCCGATTTTCACGGTTAACTCTGAATTTTTTTCAATTGCTGAAGTTTTAAGTGTTTTTCGACGTCTTCCTACAACTACAAAATTGAAGACAGACATTATTTCTTCAAATAAAACTTGTTGTCCATAAATAGTTCTTTCATATAGGTCATGTAGATTTTTTTTTGAAAATTTAGTACTTTTCGTGCAATAGTGCGCGCAATATTTGCAATTTTCAAAAATAAGAAAAACAAGAGTTTCTCAAAAACGGCTCCAATTTTTTTCTTTAAAGTTTTAGTAATGTTGGTGCCAAACAAAACCTCTAGGATGACATAAACTTCATATTGCTCTATTCTTTTTTTTTTTAATATTACAAAAATTTGATTTTTTTGACTTGTCTCTCACGTCGGTAATATGCACATTAGAGGCAATTTCTGTATATTATTATAGTTACGAGTACATATGCTTTAAATGAGGTCAAATAAAGTTTCTCGAAAACTCAACAGTTTTCTGATAAAATGAGCTCAAAATTCCAAATTTTCAGGAACACTCAAACACCATTTTCTCAAAAATAGCTCCAAATTTTTCTACAAACTTTTCCAACGGATAGTTCTAATTGCACTGTTTAATATGATCTAAAGTTAATTTTCGTGTATTCTTTTGTTTGTTTGTTTTTTCAAAAATGACACAAATGTAATTTTTTTTAATATCTCTCACGCCGTTATTTCCATCGATTTGTATACATTTGTATTACATTACATTTGTGAGTGGATGTGCGTCAAATGACGTCAAATGAAGTTTTTCGAAATCTCAATAGATTCCTGCGAAAAAGAACTTCAGATTTTGCATTTACAGTAACGTTTAACGCCATTTTCTTAAGAACGGCTTCCAATTTTGTAATTAAAATTGCTATTTAGGACGAGGTTTTAGCCTTCTTTAATATTCTTCAATTAATATTTCGGTTCTATTTGGAAACCGAAAATTAAGAAATTTTTTTAAAAGGTTCTTTGGGCGACAATAGATGGCAGCAGGCAAGAAGGGGTAAGATTGGACAGTACCAGTCCACACTAAAGAAATTAAAAAACTATACTTCGAGAAAGTCTGTGCCATTCTGTAGCACCTCTACTTTAATGATCGGTATTGTCGTGCTGGTTTTTCATTCCGATGGTGTTCCCTCTCTCTTGATAATGATATTAAATAATATAGTTAGCTGATATTCTAACTTCTTGCCTCCATATTTCAATAATGCATTCCTAATTCGATCACTATTTGGTGCTTTTCTGATTTTCAGAGTTTTTACTGTCTTATGAATAGTAATTCTTTCTAACATCCTCTTTCGTGATTTCTATTTCCTATCAATTAAGATCTTCTATATAGGTTTCAGGATTGTATTCAATATCTTTATACAAGTATGCGAAGTATTCTCTCCATACTTCACTATCAATAACTCTTATCTTTACGGTGCCAGTGATTTCTGCTTTTCGGTTTCTCAGCACTTGCCAAACTTGTTTTTGTGAACCGTACAGCTCTCTCTCAAAATCCTTAGTAAATCTTTTCCAATATGCTTCCTTCAGCTGTCTAATTTTCAGATTTGCTGTACTTCGTTCTCGTTTGTATAGTATTTTATCATCTAAACTTCGAGATAATTTATATCGTAGGAATGCATCCTCTTTCTTCTTCAGTATTTCTTTCACTTCCTCAATGAATCATGGTGTTTTATATTTACGAGATGGATTGACCTCTTCTTTTTCCTACTAATTCTTTCTGGGGCTCTCCGAAATTCATTTTGGACAATTCTTACTTTCAGATGTGAGTGAAAGCGAGATTGAGGGCGAGAGTGAATCATACGCATCAGATTCGAATAGCAACAACAGTTGAAACGATTATAAAAACGGGGATGTGGCATACTGGGATCCATTCGGACCAGCAAGAAGAATTCTTTTGCAGGTAATACTGGAATACTTCAGTGAAATTTCATGTCCTCTGGTAGTTAGTTGTCCTCCTGAACTTAGTTGCATTATTGACTGAAAAATACACCGTATTCGCTTCAACGACGAAGCAAATTGTCCATCACTACAAACGCCACTTCGAGTGACTCCACAGCATTTCCCAGAGTACAACGCAGGAACGTCATCATAAACACATTCCCGTAGGAGATATGTTGCCTTTCATATAAAACAAGAAGAGAAACAATATACTGCTCTGCATATTTTATCGTACTATTGTGTATAATACCTTTAAAAAATCACACTGAAACTCAGTATTATAGAGCAAAAAATGTAAACAGTGTAAAATTTTCCCATGATTTTACATTTTATATTTCAAGTATGTTAGTTCCCATCAATTTCATAAAGTAACGATTCTGTTTTTCAATTCTACCAAAATTCTCCAACGAACGAAAAAATACCCTCAGTTAAGATAACTTAGTAGTATTTAAAGGAAATTCACTTCACGACTTTCTTTTTACCTATTTTTTCTACCCCGAATTCCCCTCCCAGAGTTACTCCTTTCACATTCGCGAAAAAACACGAAACGGGCCAGCTCTTGACATGACAGCCACTACCTAAATAACCCCATAACGCATCAATTACCTTTTTGTGTCCAGTATAATTCTCAATAAATTTAATAAATAAATGATATTTAAATAAATAAAATTTGGTCAATAATATTTAGCAGAGACTATTGCATCAGTTTTCCTCACTTTTCATTTGTCTGGTTATATTAATATTTTAACATGTGGTCGACCGAATACGCATAGTTGTTTGCGGTATGGAGTGGCTGCAGCACGTTGTCTTGACACTCATGTTCTCTACGTTCGGGATGTGGTCACATTCAGACGTCTCGTGATGGACCCATGTGCTGTAGCCACTCCATGTTGAAGTTGTTTTGGAGGCTAGATATGAAGCCTGAC
The DNA here is from genome assembly GCA_964035755.1 of Teleogryllus oceanicus. NCBI lineage: Eukaryota > Metazoa > Arthropoda > Insecta > Orthoptera > Gryllidae > Teleogryllus > Teleogryllus oceanicus. Next base: position 2,924,022 of record CAXIVR010000001.1, read on the forward strand.
GCTCTAATATATTAGTAAGGTGTGTGCATTTTATATTATTTTGGTTTTTGATTGTTTATATATAATTTTGTGTATTGTAAAAAAATAGATAGATGTCTTCATGCCTTGTTTTTGGTTATGCACTCTAGCCCTGATGAAGAAATTAAAAAATTCCGAAACGTTGGCAAACTATTTGTTTCATTGTTTATAACTGACCAATCCCGTGAACTACATCCCTTATTTCATCAATGGTCGTGAATTCTACAATGATTATAACTATTCAAAGAAAAAGCAAAAACAAAAAAATACGATACGATTTAAAAAATCACTGCACAATTACTGCAATTCTAATTCTATGTAAATAATAAAATGTTGGCCAGGTCAATTAAAATATTCGTATCTCAATGTTTCAGAATGTTTTATTCTTTCATCAGGACTAGGAAAGTAGAAAAAACAGAGTTCACAGTCAAAACAACCACACAGTTATGAACAAAAACACTTATAAATGAAAGAAATGAAAAACAGAAAATTGAATATTTATAATAAACATTACATAGAAATTATTATATAAAACTACAACCTAAACGTACCGTACTACATTTCATATCAACTTATCTCACGTAAGAAACTCAGTGATGATTTTGAAGATTCCAGAGAGCGAAAAACACGTCTATTCCCCCAGCTTGATACACATTGCAAAAACATTTCACTGAGTGCCCATTTAAAGATTCCTGAAATATGTTCAGCCCGACTGATGTAGACACTTTCTCACGTTTTCTACCTTTCCGGATTATATCATATTCCTTCTGATAGTTAGTTCTTCTGATAACTAGTTAACTCAGTTACCTAGTTAGCTTCATATGCGTAATCATCGGTGCGGACCAACCACCGTTTGCCGGCTTTTCCCTCCGACTTAACCACAGGCATATAGCAGTTAACATTCGAACCGACACGAGTCATGAACACACGCTGGCCAGGAGTGTGCCATGCTTAGCGATGACGAATAAATCGACATCTGGCAATCAGAAATGAAATAACTTGCTTATATGTTTCGTTTAGGATGTATACGTCTCTTGAAGGAATAAAATGGACAAAGTATTGCTAAAGAAGCAAACTTGAATTGATCAGAAATGTGCGTCCTGAAATGAGGACACTCGGCATCAATGGGTTAAATGGTCGACAAATTGGCTTTCCTTTCCTGCTATGCTTTTGTTGCAACTTTAGTGAAGAAATAGGGGTACCAAGTTCTTTAATTTTTCATTTTTCTTCTGCACTGAAATTTGCAAAATTAATTGCACTAAAATTTGATTACTTAACAAAAACGGTACATTGTTCATTTTTAATGTTTGTCAACAGAGGACGGGCGCACGTATCTCCCAAGCCGCATCAGAAGCGACTGGCGAGACGAGCACAAAGAACGATTTCATTGTGCGAAATGTTGAAAAACCTGTCAAGTGAAAAGACTATTATTAAAATAACATGCCTATATTTCCATAAAGCCTCACTCTGTGGCTCGTTGGTTAGCGTGCTCGCTTTCCACGGTGCAACACCGGGTTCGATTCCTGGCCGAGGCAAATTATACCTGTGCGCTTTCCTTCCAAGTTATCCATGGCTGTGTGACAATGAGAGAGCCCACCCTAAAGTTATGAAGACCAGTAAATACGGTGAAAGGATGTCTTCGTGCTAACCACACGAACCGCTTATCCCATGGACAAGAGGCTAGGTCATCGCCAGACGGTCAAGGCCCGTAGCGGGCTGTCGAGCCAATGAACAGGAACATATTTTCGTAAATCACATTGTTCTTATTTATCTCGTAAATTATGAATCAGTTCAATCATTGACATTTATAGTTAGTACGCATGCCGATCAAACGTCAGTGAACTCCTGGGCCGTGTAAAATATGAGAATAATATTGTTTCTAGTGTTTTGGTATCCCTGTTCGAAGCGCTTCCTCTTTTCCCTTCCACTCTGGTGAACGCAGAAGAAGAAAAGGTCCACATAATTAGAGTGAGATAGAGAAGGGCGAAGATCCCCGAAAGGGCCCGATTCTACTTACATGTGTGTGACGCGTCTCCCGCCGGCTGGGGTGGTGCCCCGCCGGTGGGAAATACCTGGTTGAGGAAACTCCGATAACCGACGGTAGGTCTCTCCATCCAGCGGGGCAAGATCACCACCCTTTCCGAGGAAAAGCAGGCACTACACTTACGAGAATAATGTCCTCGTTAGTTGACGCTCCCAAAATCATTAACAACCAACCAAGCAATCTTTCTAGCCCCGCTACGCTCCGCATGTCTGTCTCCTACAGAGCTTCACTCAGGACTGGTTCAAGCTCCGGAATGAACGAACGAGGGCTCCGGAATGAACGCACCGCGCTGCGCTGGCAGCAGAAGCATTTCTCTTGTTCTCCTGTGCTCCTCTATATGCATATGTTAGCTTTTCCAAAAAGAAGACGGCCTCTCTGTCAGATGATATTGATTCTTGATGATGCTTCTAAATTTCAGGAGCCAGAAGACATTGGTAAGTTTGTGCGCTGAACTACTAATAAACTGCAAGTATCCAAGTACTCAGATGCGAGTCCAAATCCAGAGATGAGCTCCTGATGTTTACAGATCCAGCTTACATATGTTTTCATGAGAGTTTTAATGTGTCGCTCAGTAGATCTTTGGATTCTACAAGCCACTAATTCGGAAATAACTTAAATATGGACGATTATACTCGGAAACTATCATTTTTTTCAAATTCTTTAACTGTCGCGCTTGTGACCTAATAGAAACGCAAGACGACTGATTGACTATTGTTTATTTTGTGCTCTGGGCGAATCAAGTGCTATGGTTGGTAGATTGATTAGTGATTCCGAGCGGGACAACTGCTAGGGTAATTAGTTCCGTAAGTGTAGTTCATGTGTTTTATCGCAGTAGGTGGCAGTGATCTTACACCGCTAGATGGTGAGATGTGGCGCTGACCCATATCGGCTTACGGGAATATTTCCAATCAGGTTTCTCCCACCTACGAGTAAACCGCTTCCAGTCGGGACAAATTCTCAACTGGCCTCCCATGTGGCATGCGTGGTTGTGTAATGCATGTGAATGTACATGTGTGAAAGTAAGAGGTGATGATAGGACAAGAGAGAGGAAAGAAGTACCGTGCGCGGTCCATGCCACGATTACCGAGAGAGGTGGCTCAGGCATCGACTGATGTCACTGCAGTTCCTCTGATCGGGAGGTCTACGGTTCGAGGCCCGATGGTGGCCGGATTTAAAGAAGAAATTTGGAACAGTTTTTGAAAAAAAATTGTTTAAAAATTAAAATCGACTATATTTTGCCCAAAATTACACGAAAATATTAACATTTTCGAAAAATTGAACATGAACTTATTGCAAGATGTGTCCTTAAAGAACACATTTCATTGAGGAAAATAAAAACTCTATCTTCATAATTACAGTTGTAAGAAAACGCTCAAAAAAATTGCACTTTTGCAATTTTTGAAAAATCTGAGAGTTCAACAACAGTGGCGTATACTGTGGGCTACCGAGAAAATTACGAGCACAAAAATCTGAAAATATATATTATATTAAAATAATTATAGACCTCATTTCTTTTTCAGTGTTATACATTTTTCAAAATTCAATATAATCTGTTCTGTTGAGATGTGTATTAAATCGCTCGCTAGTCGGTGCATGAAGCGACAACGCCGAAGAAACCTCTGGCACTCAGCGGCATCCACACAGCGTGCGTTCGTTGCATGACTCACTCCCCCCTCCTACCGGTGTGAAAGGGCCAGTCAAGAGCTCGTCAAGGGCTCAGGTTGTCGAATTTCCGAGCGGTTTCTTGACACGCTCGGAGCAGTTCAGATTCGGAGGCAGTGGGCAATAAACGGACAGAGTAAATTAAAAGTGCGCTTTTGTGCACGACACTCACGATTGATGACGAGTGTACAAATACATAATAGACTATATTATGCGTGTTTCAAATGTTAAAATTGCAAGATATTACGTATGCGATAGTGGTAAAGTTAACTATTGTCAGATATTTGGTAAGATATTTTGAAGAAATGTCACTGCAAATTTCGGGAAGTTTGTCAGTTGACAATGAGTGTATTGAACGGCGTTTATTAGAGAAGCATTTTATTCATCGTTCGTATAACGAGAAGTTGTAAAAATGAACGTGTTTCATATGTGTGTGTGTGTGTGTGTGTGCGTGTATATATATGTGTGTGTATATATATATATATATATATATATATATATATATATATATATATATATATATACACACACACACACAATTATATTTGTATAATAAAAATAGTACAAACTAGACAAACTACATAATCGAAAATTATATATAGTTATATAGTCAAAGTTCTAAGGTCAGCGCCCAGGGCATGAAAGCAGTACACACCACTGTGCAACGAACATGAGTTCTGCGCTACTCTCTCACGTGTCATTTACGCTATCCGAGGCAAAAGTTTAATCAAAACATTTGGTGTCATTATTGAGAATATTTTTAAAATGTTCACACTCACCAATCATGGGAGAAAAAAAGTATTACTTGGGCGACGAAACAGGCGATTTGAATTTAGCTCAGAGGCGTCATTTAGGCCTGAGGATCTTTTACATGCAGTAAATGTACAAACATAGGGCAGCCGGCTTTATTTCCCCTCCGAAGGAAGGCGTACGAAGGATTTTTAAAGTCCCCCTTTAAAGTCCACGGCTTCGATCGGGTTTGAACCCGCAAACTTGGGTATAGCAGTCCGATACGCTAACCGCTACACCATCGCCGCCGCTAATAATCATGCTATCACTAATATTAAGTGTACATGATTCTAACTTTGATTTTAATGGACACTCGAATGTTTGTATTTGTTCTGAATTGATGCAATTCCACGTTAAAGAATTCATACAAAACAAAACCGAATTAGGATTCCAAAATACGGTGTTCACATTTTTAGTTTTATAGTAGTTTCTATTATTTTGTAGGCAACTTAAATCCCTGGGCGATTGTCCTTGTAATCTCCTAACCCCTATCTCAGCATATAATTGCAGGAATGCATTTTTGAATACCTGCTGTATTTTACCACTAATCATTAGATAAACTTGAAAGGGCAACTAGGGCAATGATCCCATCTTGATCAGGTTTTTCTGTCCAGTTTCCCTGGTCCTTTGAACAAACACTGAGATGGCCCTTATTTTGCTTCTGGACAATATATGTAATTTCACTTGCTGCTCTCAAGAAGATGTATGCACTCCCTCCATATACATCATATGTGACTCGTCATACACGATTGTAATTGTATATGTGACTCAATAAATATTATTATTATTATTATTATTATTATTATTATTATTATTATTATTATTATTATTATTATTATTAAAGATGAACTTCTCTTACCAGGATTTCCGGCATTTCTTGGACGACGATTCTTCAATGGAATTGTCTCAGTCAATCCCTGTAGATGAGTGTCCTGCTCATTCTTAGATTACAATGAATGAAATATATCCAAAAACTTGCATTGGTACAACACATCTATCTTCATTTCTTAGGACATCTGGAGACAATGGGAGTGAGCAATCAGCAATGAGCTGGAGTTTGATCCAATACTAGATTTTTTCATGAAAATTTCAATTATAATTATAATAAATTTAAAAATCTTTACCTGTAATAATCAACAACTGCTTTTGGATTATAGACATACCAACCTTATTGCGGAAATTTGTAGTACATTCTTCACGAAAACGAGCTCTTTTAATCCTCTCTATTATGTGACATTCTATGTTTCGTACTCCCAATTTTATTTACTTACAATCTTTAACAGAAGTTTCCATGACGTTAACAGCTTCAAAGATCAAAGTTGTAGTGATTTTCACAAACACTTATAAAGTAACAACAAACGTTGACAATAAATTGGACCCTCCTGCCACTGTTGCGCGAAGAAAAAGCACTAAAGTTGGTTGCCACGCACCCGGAAAAGCTTTTTAAAATAAATTAATAATGACGACGTCTCTGATCTCTTTTTTCCTCGGACAGAACAAGAAACGCTTAAAAGAATGGCGCGGATCTAATTTTTGTTGAACTCTCTGGATTTTCGAAAATTGCAAATTTAGATATAATACCTGAAAGTATGTAGGGTGTTGTTGAGGACCTCTAGTTTCAATTCCCATTATTGCAGAGAAAATAACTTTAAAGAAATAAGTTTCATCTATCTGTAGAATGATAAACACTATCTGAACGACTCAAGTTAGTTAAGTGAAATACATGAAAAATCTGAGTGAGAAAAAATTGAGATCGCAGAATTGGTTGGGCAAAGTGGTCATTATTTCGGGAGATAACTTTTCATGAATATTCAATTGCTGCGTACATTTTTAAAATTGAATTATTTTGATGTCAAATAACATACAGAACATAAACGTGACGATAAATTTAAAAAAATACTACAAGGAGAGTGGAATTATAACTTTAATGTTACATTAATAAATACAATCGATTTTTTGTTGAACCGTTTACAGGTTGCTAGAAGGCTCGGAGAGCCTCTTCTCCATACGTAAAACAATTCCCCAAATTGTCAGGTTAAATGAGGGGAAAATGAAGGATTGAACATATTTACGGAATAAAATCTTTTATTTCAAAGGGATACCTTTCAAAAGTCTGACCCTGCGGGACCCCCTTCCCTACGACACAGAATATTATTAACATGGAAATACATTTTAATCTGATATGTCTACGGTTTAATCAGGAACATTCTCTTCGAAAATACCTCTTTCTCCATGGCCATTTGATGGTTACAATGATGATCCATGTAATTACAGAAATTCTATTTAAAGTGGATGATCATAGAGGCTGTGAAAAACTCGAACGAGAAACAAAAGTTTCGCTGCGTGACGTGAGTGAGACTTACGCAGATGTATGTATGAAGAAACATAAACAAATTGTCTCGTGTACTGCACGATGTCTTGCCTTCTCCGTCCTTTTGCTACAATAGGAGATATTGAAGAAGTTAAAAGATTTCTGTATAAAAAGGACTATCCTGTTGGGAGAGAATGGTTGCAAGAATGCTCCTTGAGTGTATCTTCAATGGGAGATCATCTTGTCATTGCTCACAAAAGATATATGGTTATTTTAAAATGTGAGTGACATTGTCTATTAATTTTACAGATTTGCCTTCGTATCACGGTGTGTAGTTGTAGTGAGTGAAATTCGTTGTATGGCATTGTCATTTTCTATTTCAATATTGCTGCCCTGGTAACCTAACAAAATCATGCAAGTAAACAGAACAAGTAAACGACACTGTTATTGGAAAGCAATAGCTTATTGCATCAAATTTCTTCCTCAATATCTGTATTATTGCGTATCATTCTATAAGACAATGAAATAGAAATTGTTTTTTTGTATTTTATTTTAGCAAAATGGGATTCTCATGAAGAAGTTAAAATGAAATATCACCCATCAGTATATTTACAAGTTGGTGATGATAATGAGTGAGTAAAAAATATCATTTTTATGAATTCATAAGTAAAACCTCATAAGGAATTAAAATATTTTACAAGCAATGTTTTCAACTATTTAATCATAATGATTGTAAAAATTTATGTTATTGTATAGAATCAATAGCTAACTCTTTAAATGTCTTTATATACAATTATGTTTATAGTTTTTTACTTTTCAGCAAGTGTTGTTGAAAATTAGTAGCTGTAACATATAATTGTGAATATTTTACAGTGATGTGGTTACAGCAGTATTGTGTCTCCCTCTTTATGCTCATGGAAAGAGTTTCCACTGTGGACCGGATTGGACATGTATAGCTGTGGGATTTTCATCTGGATATGTTCGTTTCTACACTGAAGTATGAGATTTGTTTGTGATTCCAATGTATAATTTCTTAATGAGACCTACTGTTTAATGTTTTAAGTAGTTGTTCATTATGGTTATGTATTACTTTTTCATAGATGGGGAATCTACTGGCTCAAGAAATTCTTCACACTGATCCTGTTATACATTTAAAATGTCAGAGTTATGAAATGACTCGCTCTTCTACTGCACAAGAACAAACAGAAGAAGTGTATGTTATGTATAAATCTGTACTATGTGTTTTGGGAGGATTTGGACTGTTTCAAACTTTAAGAGCATGCCGTAGTCAAGTTGCTCGAGGTGAAACACATATTCCTATGAATTGGAAATGATTTCACTTAATTAATAAAAGAAATATATATGGAATAAGCATACATTTCTTACAGCAAAAGCAAATTGTGGAGATGTGGTACCAGCTCCACCTCTCATTTACAAAAAGTGGGGTTTTCAAGATCAAGCTGTTATTACTGATTGTGAAATGGCTGGCCTTGCTACATCAAATACCTTCAACCATCTTATGACAACATCTCTTTGTCAGGACTTTGGTGCATATTACCGATCAGGTGCACCACAAATGTCCCTTGTTGTTGCCGTTGGACGTAAACCATTTGTTGGCTTTCACTATGCAATGGAAGGCGGTGCACCTCCACCATTTAAAGATATGGCAATGGCTGTTGCCAGCAAATTGAAATCTGCCATAGGTCAAGCGGTCCCGTGAGTTTACATTTAATTAATTCATTTCTTGAAATTTCAATAGTACTTTTTATAATATGAATATTCTTTTGCAGTGGGTGGTTTAGTAGTGCAAAGAAGACAAATGGAAGTGACAAAAATAAAGACAAAGTTGTAACAGAACCAGTGGAACCAATGTTATGCCGGTTAGTGTCATGATCACCAGCATTTTTAACTTTAAAAAAAATGTATTGGAATTGTTTTCCTATTCTAGAAAGTTATAAATTTTGTTTGTTGCTAAGAGCATATATAGAAATGCTTCTACTTAATTTTGCTTTATGTAGTTTGGATGTTCTTTAAAAAGTTTGTGTGTTTCCATATGGTGAGTTATGAATCATAGGCTAATAAAAATCAACCTGTGGGCATGTTTTAAAATGTAGTGTGGTTTTGATGGATTAACTTAAATTTGTTTGTGTATTATGTGACATTCACTTAGAACTTTTTTTTAATATAACTCATAATTGTTCTGTATGAGTAACTCCCCTTGTTGCGTAGGTTTGGTTTGTGTGATGCCCTACGTTTTGGTGATCGTGTTGTAATGTCACCAAATAAGACACTGTCTGCTGTATCAGATGGTTTGGGAAGAGTTCTGTTAATAGATAATCAAAAAGGAATAGCATTGCGAATGTGGAAAGGTACAGTACCAAAGAGACACATCAATTTTTTTTACTGTTAAGTGTTTTTACAAATGTAGTTTATTCAATTATGATTTGGTTACTATATTGTTTATAATGAGCAAAATGCATCTGTGACATGTAGTGCCTGAAATGCCCAGTAAACAAGACTTGTAAAAATATATATTAAAGCAAATATGCACCACTGGAACATGTTAATAGTATTGTAATGCAGTAAAATTTTGTATTTCCTTACCTTAAAATCACAGTATTCGAGACTGTTCCTGAATCAATGGGTTTGACAGTAAACTTTGTTTAAAATAGTTGCTTGACTCAAAGATTTTCATTCTAATAATTATTTTGTTTGATATTAACTCTTTAATTTTTTAATTAAATTTGATTTATCACAACTTTTTTTTTTTAAACCCTTTTTTTAATTTTTAGTTTCAAATGATTGCTCTTGATGTTCATTTGACAATTAGTAACTAATGCATACACACATACTCACTCTTTAGCTGTGAATTTAGAGATTGATTTACCATTCTTTCTTTATCTTAAAATGTTTTCCATAAAAGAAAGAATTTTTGCCTTGAAATCATGATATAAAAATGTTTACCCTTAATTAACAATGGTTTTGATTAATTACCACGTTTCTGTTCCTCCAATGCAGGAAAGTTGTTTACAATCTAAGTAAATATCTTCCGTTTTTTAAATCTGATAGAACCTGGTTATTTTGAGGCTGCAGTTTTACAAGGTTTTGTACAAAGTCCTGAAAATTACTTGCAGGCTTGCACTTGAGCAGAATTTTTCCAGGGCTTTTCCCTGGACAATTTAACATAAATCAAAATTTAAATATGTTTGTAAAAATATTTTGTAATGGTCCATAATTTGAAAAACCATGTTAATATCTTGTAGTTGCAATAAAGTTTCATTTTACCATTTTCATTATAGCAATTAAAATTATTTACCATTATTACATTTTGCAAATATCAATATAGCACCTACAAAATTACTTTATTCAAATTAATGTTTTCATGGACATAACAAAAGTTTTGGGTCTGGAGGTTTATATGAACTAGTGTTCATGAAAGTCAATTGTCAGATGAAAGTTAAAGATGGTCATTTGATTCTATGGAAAGATTAAAAATATAATCCAAGGGCAACTGGTATAGACCATCTATTATTACTATCAATATGAAAGTGTAATGGTATTATTATAAAATACATTCCAATAAATATTCTTTTTATAAAGAAATGAGTGCAAAATAAAACTTTTGATGAGTTTTTAGTTTTTTCAGGATTGTGAAGAAATTGTGTGTTCAAAAACAGGCTTTTACGAAAAGCATAATATGTTTCGCCAGAAGTAAAAAAACCTTATTTCAAATGCATTTGAAAAACTGAAATTTACCTTTTTCTATCCACTATATACAGACTTTAAAGAGGAAATTCAGTATTATGCTGTCTGGTGTGGTTTTTAACTGATTATCTGTGGTTCGCTTGTTGAACCTCATTACTGTATTGTGGTTTGCCTAGAATTTGTTTCTATAAATTCTAATTGAAATAACTCAGAAAATTAAATGCTTTGTTTGTGTCCTCTATCAGGCATTGAATCAGTGACTCAGAAATTAATTAGTGGGCATGATCTACCTACTGAATCTTCTTTAGATTTTATGTGTGTATTAACTATATCAGTTGCAATTTCTGTAATTTTTTCACATTTAACTTGAATTATGCTAAAATGACTTGCAATAAAGTGTATTGTATTACCATATTTTCTAAAATATGGTAATTCCAATATGGCCCCCTTTTTCTCCAGAAAGAAGGAACATGTATTTAGAAGGGTAAAAATCACGAGTATTTCAAAACAAACTTTTTTTCAAATATCTTATATTTCTCAAAACTGTCTTACAATGTTACAATATATTGTTTATAGTGCTTTCACCTATCTAAAATTTTCCTAATGAATTTTTTACTTACCTCAAAGGGATCTCTTATTCTCATCCAGGAGTTCCCAGTGTCATCAGGATAGTTTACCTCAGCTCTTTTGGCTGCTATCACCATCGATTCATGGCTCATCTTTAGCTTCATGGGTCAATCCATTTTAAGTTGTCCAGCACTGGTCGCTCGACCTTCTCAAAAAAAAATTCATACTTTGTACATAAATTTCCTTATGTTTTGGCTGTTCAAAAACATCTTTAATTTATTTTTATTGTATCTGGACTACAAATGGCTGCCATTTTTGTTTTACACCATGCGCCATTTTTCGTGTTTGTAGACATTTACTTTTTTCAAAATTATTCAGCTCTGGGTTGTTCTAGCATTCTAGAATAAAAGACATTGGATTCAGTATAATCTGGCCTACAAATAGAAATACTATTTACCTACCTTGTATGTTTTTATTTGAGAAATATTTGCAACCAAATTTATGGAACGCGAATGAACCAAGTTTGATTTTCAGGGAGTAATTTTTCAAAGAAGGAAAAGAATCTCAGCCTCAGTTTTTTCTGTGCGTTTACACATAAAAGTGTAGTTACTATTTGTAAAACATCATCGTAAAGTAACGTACCCCTTGAAAATTATACGCTCTTAAATATTGGAATTTTGGATTTTTTCCAAATTTTCAACTGTAATATCTCTGTTGGGGAACAAGATAAAAATCTGAAAATTGCGTATACTAGATCGCTGTGATACCAAACGTCTGTAAAAATTTCAACTTTTAGATTTCACTGAAAGTATTTTTTAAAAAATTATAAATATCTTAAACTGTAATCCATTTTGATTTAAAATAAGTAATTATACTTTATTATTAATAAACAAAAAAGGTTTTTAAATAATAAAGTATCAAAACTATTTTGAAGATTACTTTACTTTAAAAGAAACTTACATCTTGACAGCTATTGTAATTGAAAATATGGTAATTTTGACGTTAAAAGCTGAACCGGATAATATAAAAATAGTTTATAAAAGATAACTAATAAATAAATAAATTCAGTGTTTTAATAATAATAATAATAATATAATTTTTTATAAACAAAATTTATTTATTTGTTATCTTTTATAAACTATTTTTATATTATCCAGTTCAGCTTTTGACATCAAAATGACCATATTTTTAATTACAAATGAAATGTCAAGGTGTAAGTTTGCTTTAAAGTAAAGTAATATTTAAAATAGATCAGGCAACTTTTTTGTTCATTAATAATAAAGTATAATTAATTATTTTAAATCAAAAGGATTTTATGTTAAAATAGCTTCAAAACAATATGAGTACCATTTGTCACAACGTATTATCAATGTAGAAATGAAGCCTCTTTTTGCAAACGTTTTTTGCAAATTTTTTAAAAAATACTTTGAGTTAAATCTAAAAGTTGAAATTTTTTGCTGAAGTTTGGAATCGTATCAATCTAGTATGTGTGCAATTTACATTGTTCTCTGGATTGTTCTCTGGCCCCCCAACAGAGATTTTACAGTTGAAAATTTGGAAAAAATCCAAAATTCTAATTTTTAAGAGCGTGTAATTTTCAACGGGTACATTTCTTATCAATGATATTTTACAAAAGAACTATACTGTTATGTGTAAAAGCACAGAAAAAATTAGGCTGAGATTCTATTCCTTCTTTGAGAAATTACTCTCTGAAAATTGAACTTGTTTCATTCACGTTCCAAAGATTAGGTAGGAAATATTTCTCAAATGGAAACATACAAGGTAGGTAAATAATATTTCTATTTGTAATCAAGAGAATATTAAATCCTGCGTCTTTTATTTTAAAATGCTAGAACTAAGCAGAGCTGAATAATTTTGAAAAAAGTAAATGTCTACAAACACGAAAAATGGCACACGGCATCAAACAAAAATGGCTGCCATTTGTAAACCAGATGCAATAAAAATAAATTAAAGATGTTTTTGAACAGCCAAAACATACGGAAATTTATGTTTATAAAACAATTTTTTTTCGAGATGTTCAAGTGACCAATTTATTAAATTCTGGACAATTGAAAATGTATTGACCCCCATTCATTCCGTATAATAGTTTTCTTAAGTCTCTTTTAGATAATATTGTTTGTAATGAGTAAGGGGTGGATTTTGATGAAATGCCATTTTTTTCTGTTCACTTTAGAACAATGTCTGTTAGTATAGGCTTTACTTTTATGTTAAATCTCCCATTTTTATATGGCTTTTTATTTGTCTTCAATTTCGACTGATAAGTCATTTTTTACCTTTTTCAGTGATTTTTAAAGCATTTTTTGTTGATTTCATAGATTTTAACATCACTTTAATGGTACTTGCTACAAATAATATTTATGAGATGCAACAAAATGTTCTCCATAGAATTACTCATTAGCCAATTTGATTTATTTGCTTAGAAATCGCAATGTCAACCATTGTGAGTATTATTCCTATGAAGCCTATTAGCGCCATTGTTTTGTCTTACTGATTTCGGTGTAATTAAAGACACATTTTGTGGTAAAGAGCAGTCCAAACCAAAAGTTTGCAAGGTGACTTCACTTCATTGAAAGGAAGAAGCCACAATAAGAGGATGGCAGGAGGATTTCTCAGAAACATATCCAACAGCTTGAGTTGTTCATCTGAACTGGTTTTGATACAAATTTTTATGTCATTTTTCTTTACTTTTAGGGCATTTTAAAAACATTTTAAGAGGATTTCATTGATTATTTTTGGCAGTGTTTTAGGTCATCTAAATCCACCCCATAGTAATGAGCATCCAGAGGGTTAGTCCAATGGGAGTAAATGTGTATTTGTTCAAAGCCTTCCACCCTTCACACAGAAAAGTGTTCTTTTAAACAGCTTGATGTCACTTGCAAATATTGCTAGGAAAAGGACCAATTTCCTTAAAAGGGCACAGTGTAACAAGGGCATGTTCATGGCAAAGAGTCAGGGAATCTTATCGCAAAAAGGATCTTATAATTGAGAAAATATGGAATTTTGTGTAATTCTTCTTTTTGAACACAGAGTACCTCTAAAATATTGGGATTTTAGGTTATCGTAATGCTCAGTGTGGGTGGCTGGAAGTTCAAGAAGATGCTCATAAAGGAGAACAAGCACGCACAGCACTGTTTCTTGTCATATATTCTCCTAATATGAACTGCATTGACATTTGGGCTCTGCAGCACGGATCAAGGGTAGCCAGCTTTAGTGCTGATGATACCAAATATGGAAGGTAAGCAATTCGTGCAAATTTGTTATTTTATTAAAAAGTCTTCAAACATGTATGTGACATCATCATCAGAAACAAATCAAATAATGTCATGTTCAATTTTTCGAAAATGAGAGTATTTTTTGCGTGAAACAGGCAATTTTTTAATTTTAAATAATTATTTTCTCAAAAACAGCATCACATTTTGCCCATGTATGATGCAAAGAACGTTGAACGCTGTGCTGGTCCCATTTTCGGTGCACTCTGTATTTTCGAAATATCACTTCGAAATTGTAAATTCGAATTCCTCGCGCTTCTTTCGACGCTCGGTCAGTTGGCAAAATGGCAACACGGCGGTTTGAAATTATTCGAATTCTTTTTACCGTTGCTGGTCGTGATGATCGCATGATGTAGATCATATTCTGATAAAAGGAAATAGATTTAAGGACAGTAGTTTTAACTTAAAACTAACAAATACACTTCTTTTACTTTAAGAAGTTTTGATCGCTAGTATGGTATTCATAAATTTGTAACTCGCTTCTATGTAATCAAGGCAAACTTGTGTGAAATGATTCTTACTTTTCTGTATGATGTGCTGCAAATAAACAGTTAACTGTAACAGTTAAAATTTGTTCGTATTTGTTTAATTTGTAAAAGTAAGAAATGACTACTGTTCCTGACTCGAAATAAATGCAAATGTGCACCACATGTGCTTTGTTTGAATTGGATTATTTTTTTTTCTTTATAATGAGGATTATATGAGCAATACTACGGTATTTCCATATATCTTTAGCCTTTTCCAAGCCTACCTCTAAAGCATATTCGAATTCGTTCCGAGAATTGTACAATAGCGCATAGCGATCGTCTTTTCATCATGATTGTTGGCACTATCACGAGGTCTTGCGAACATTTCTTGTAGATTCCGCTAATGAATTTCGCAGCGGAGTGTTATATATCATACCACAGGAAAGCGAGAGGTTGAAGTAATCTTAATTTATTTTACGGTACTCAATGGATCGTAGTGATCAACGACGTTCAACTTCGAACTTCCCAAAAGGGTGCATCCAGCAAAAAGACGCTACTATGTTGCAAATTTCAGAATAATGGTTATTTGCCATGCCGAAACAACAAATAATTGTGCAGCATTGAGGAATTATGGTGTCACAGAAGCTATGTTCGTAGGTGGTGAAAGAACGAAGCTTAGCATTGCCCTTTTCGACCAGAAGAGCCTTTAGTGGCCCATGTAGTGGGCCTTTCAAAAATATTGAAACGGGAGAAGTGGCATTTGCGCGTGAGAAAAAGAAGGAATTGCTGGTTCAAGCGATGTTATATGAATAAAAGCATGCGAAATGACACGGGAGCACGATGTCAATTTTAATGCAGTTACGGGAGTGTAGAAAGGATGACGCGACGCAATGGGTTTGTGCTACGACGTCGACTGTTCTTGCTCAGCATATGAAAAGTTGTTCGATTATCAGCGACATATAAGACTGAGAAAAGAACACAATTACCTATTAGGACAATTCGGATATGCTGACGAGACTCCTATTTACTTTGACATGTCATCCAGCACAACAGTTGAAGAGAAAGTTGCCAAAAGCGTATTGGTTTGTACTACAGGCAACAAGAAATCGCGAATTACTGCGATGTTGTGTGTTATTGATGATGGAACTAAGATTCGATCCTACGCTATCCTTAACCGTAAAACAATGTCGTAAGAAAAGCTGCCCCTTGGTGTCATATATCGTTGCAAAGAAAGAGTGTATGGTGTTAGATGTGGAATAAGCCGTTTAAAGACCATTTGAACCGCTGTACAGCAGTTGGTTGCCACCCCTAACCGTAAAACAATGTCGTAAGAAAAGCTACCGCCTAATGTCATATAGCATTGCAACGAAAAGGGGTGATGACCAATGAGCTACCGGGAGCGGTAGACGAAGATTCGCATGCGCCGAGAATCCGCGCGGCCTCGTCGACATCATATAACAAAAATCTCGACATTCATTTTCAAATTATTTTTCGTTTGATACATTACCGTTAGTTTTGAAATTCTCTCTTTACAGGCCAATTCATATATATCTGGCTGAATTGCCTTCGTATTCGCGGGATGCCGAGAATACGAACGCGAATATAATTATGTACAGATACGCGGCGCGTATAGTTATGTACCATTTCTATACGTACACCTGATGTCCTTTTCAATAAATACTGATTTTCCTTCTTCGGTATTGTAATTTTAGGTACGCTTCTTATATGTACAAGGAAGGTATTGCATGCCGTAAAATGCTATTATTTTTTTTTCGCAGTATCAGGCATAGAAAATTTTGAAGTAAAAAGGTCACTATTAAGATGCACCATTTGTGTTCGTACAATTGAGTTACAATGTACAAAACTGAGTATAAATGGAGAATTTTAACACGAACGTTGAGTTAGTCACTGTCTGTGCAAAGATCTGAGACCAAGTGACCTTGAATAGGGCCTACTTCACGCTGGTTTCATCTCCTAGAATATGGCTAAGCGGGAAAAAAAATCAGTACTTATTTGAAAGAAGTTATCGTTAATCTAGCCGTCAAAGATAATTCAATAAGACAAATGGTAAATAAAACACATTCAATGGTACAACAGGTTTTAACTCTCAGTTACCGACGTGGAGTTCCTTGGACTCCTCCGACTTCGCGAAATTTCAGAAACCAACATTTACGCTTTATGTAAAAGCTGGACTCTCCTTGTACCTTTATCTTCTATAGTTTTAGTGTCAGAATTTTAATAATGATAATAATAATAATAATAATAATAATAATAATAATAATAATAATAATAATAATAATATTTTCTATTATGAGTAAAGGTAAAGCAGTATTTTAATATAAGAATATAAGGAATATTCACCTCTATGTGAACGCACTGGATGTGACATTCAGTTTTGATTTTGAAATACACTGCTAACAATATTTAATCCTCCACTCGTCTCATGTATACTTGAGGCAGAGACTTGGGCAATGTATTAAGTTTTATTTATGTAGTGTTCATTAATATTTTTTTAATTCAATAAATTTTGTGATAAACATAAATTCGTTATATTAAAGGTATGATTAATTTTACTTAACCATTCCTAATCACTTGATATTCCTTCTTTAGATAACTTATTAAAAAAAATTCTGATTAATATTTTCTTTAGTCATTGTTTATTGTAAGTTTCAATTCTCTTCACTTGAAATACAATTTAATACTGTAATATTTGAAACTAAATTTCAAGAGTTCACAGGACTCCACATCGGTACCGGTGTGACTGAATTCCCATGTCATCAGCTAAGGGTTAAACAGATTTAAATATAACGGTTCTACAAAGAATTTGCTTCAGAGAAGTAAGAAGAAAAGGTTGGATGGGAGGGAAGAGCACCTTGCTGTAAGGGAAATCAATTCACACCCTAAATTAAGAGTATCAAAATTGCACATTTTGGTGAAACGTGCCACAGATAAAGAAGTGTCATTCCACCCCCTGCCAGATACTCTAGTCATGGATACTAAGAAAGAATTCCCAAGAAGAGGTCATTTGTATAGCCATGCTCTGAGACTTAAGTTTGCAAAAGACTATGATAAAGTTCAGGAATTCTGGAATTCTGTTCTTTGGTCTGACGAAATGAAAATTAATCGTTTCGGATTTTTATAGTGCCTTTAGGGTATAGAGAAAGGCCAACACTGCTAATAACTTGGCTAATACCCTGCATACAGTAAAACAAGAAGGTGGATCAATCTTGCTTTGGGAATGTATGTCCTCGAACGGTGTGGGAAACTTACATTTTACAATGGCATAATGGACAAAAGAGTTTATAATCATATTTTGAAAAGAAAGTGTACATAAATTAGAAATGGCATTTGATTATATCTTTCAGAAAGATTACAACAGTAAAAACATTTGGAACACCGTACAAAAAAGAAATGGCTAATTGGAAACGTACCCAAACAGTTGCACACTCTTTGACAATCTGCTGATTTGAATCCAATTGAACTTACACAGGCCTTATGGAAAGTCAGAACAAGATAATACAATATTACATCAAAAAAAGACATTAAGAAAATTGTTTTGGAAGTGGCAAAAAATTATCCGAAGTTTTCTAGAGCCTTGTTAATTCAATGCAGCGATGATGCAAAGCTGTTATCAAGGCTAAGGGATATTCAACTAAGTAATAGAACTTGGTATATTAAATTTTTGAACTTTTTTCACTGTTTATTATAAGTGTTTTTGTTACTTCTGATTCATGTACTAACAGAAATAGTTCAAAGAAATGTCACATGTTTTTGTTTATTGCAATATATTTTTCTGTTTTGTGTAATTATAACATTTTCTTTTGGTGTATATATTCGTATACATTCAAAAAATCAATACATGAATTAAACAATATTTATTCTAACTAAATTTTCTGACATATTTCCCAACTGTTACTGTACAAACAAAACTGGTACATACTGTATGCACAATATTTTTACCGCTTTCGCTGTGTATTGCTATGTCAACATTTATAAGCTTCATGACATGGATTGACAGTGTAAAAACTTAAATCTTAACCAACTAGGCTTGATCTGCTAATATAAGATGACCCCACATTTTTCGACAGATATTTTGGAAAAACTTAATCTTATATTTGGGAAAATACATATATATTTGTTATGTATTACAGTTATATTATTACAGTTTTTACTTTTTTTGACAGTATATAAATTAATTAATAAAAGAGATATAAAACAATTTCTTTTTACTCAAAATATTTTGTTATTTTTTTATTAAATAGTGCTACCTTGGGATTGAGATTTAATTTTATCACTAAACTCAGAGTATACGACTTGCATTTCCATTGAGAAACACTATCTCTAGTCTGGTGATAAAAAATAAAGTATGATCCCACTGACCATGTATTTGAAGATTTGAGCTAACAAATGTTTCTTATACAATTATCAATATTTTTGTTGCAGGCTTTTGTACATAGGTTATGGATTTGTCGGACTTAATAATGTCCTTTTGAAAGATGGCAACAGGAGTCAATTCCCAGTTGTTTTCATAGATCCTTGTGGCAACCTTAAAGAAATTGTTGTTCCTTTTCATTTTGCCTTAAGGTTTGTATTGAAATCTTCTCATGGAATACTCTCATACATTTTTCTGATTTTGACGAATTAGTATAGTTATAGCAAAACTAACAAAATTCTGTAATTTTTCTATAGTGTACATATAGAAAAGCAGTTGAATAGTTGAGTAGTGTACAGTACTCAATATCACTCAAAACCCACAGTATATAATTGAGGGGGCATTGCAATTATTTGAGTTTGTCTCATCTAATAAATTAAACTTGTTTATTTGTAAATTAATGTTGATCTTGCAATGGACATACTGTAATTGATATTTTAATGAATTAACTTATTTTATTGTAACAAAATTTCGCTATAACTCATTCCTTATGTCCAAGCATTTCATTTTATTGATATTTTACTGTACAAAAATATTGAAGAAATATTTTATTTTGTATTACCACTCATTTGTATTTTCTGTTAAAGTGCAAAAGACAGCAAAAGAACAAGAGATATACATTTGTTAAAGGAAATGAAACGATTTATTAAATCTGGTGACCATGAAGAGGAAGAAATCGTTCAAGAAGTTCAGCGAACTGTTTCAGAACTCCAGACTGTAGAAGTTCAGATTCAGGCCATTGAAACTCTTGCTTCTAGTCGTTACACTTTGCCAAAAGCCCTATTAACAGCTGTTGAAGTTTGTAAACACAAGTTAACAGAGAAGAATAGAGGTATGGAAATATTGTTTTCAATCACTAGTTTTATTGTAATTTATTTACAACCAATAATATCTAATAATATTGCAACTGGGGAAGAGGAGCAAGGTTAATACACACAACTTCAAATTCCACCAAACACATCTTCTTCTGGAGAATTGGAAAATAGAGTATTGAACATTATTAAAGAAGAGTCATTTAGTTATCAAGTCAAAGTGGCAGTATGAAATCATCTTCTTACTTCTGACTAAAAAGTACATTAGATGTCAATAATATCATTTGTTATCCTTATTATAATTCCATTTTTCCCTCTAACTTGGACTTTTGATCTAACATGCAACAATTAGTGTATTGGGCACTGATTTTAAAGATAGTTCACCTGTGGATAGTGCATAATCAAAAATGCATATAAGAAGTTATGAAATTAGTTAAATTTTAAAGGACTTGTATTCCCCTCATGTTAAGAAATATTTAAGAAACATTGCACCGCTATTATTTGGGTGTGCACATGCTAATGTGTGATTACCTACAAGCCGCAACTGCTTTTGGGGCAAGTGACCGTTGCCCGAGCCCTCGGTGGGATGAAAGCCCTGTGGCTCTTAAGTCGGAAATTTGTTGAATCATGTTGAATTTGATAACTTAAAGACTTGATATAATAGCTGTTGTTTCTGGAGAGGGAAGGATTCGTTTTGTATACTATTATTTCAGATTAAATTGCTCTATAATTCCCACATCTTTGACTTAATAAATCAAAATTAACATTGACGGAAGTTCCTGCGAGCAGGTCCAAGTGTGGGGTGTGCCAATGTAAAAATATTTCAGTTATGTATTTTTCTCACTTATACTAATTTTTGTTCCTTCTGTTCCCTAAAAAATGTAAAAGTGAAGTTTTACTGTAGTTTGAAAATGAATGTCAGGTCATGTAATTGCTCGTGTAATGTAAGTGATTTTATATCAATTATTTGGGTATAATTATAAAACAATATAATTAGCAATATAATTAGTGCAATATTATAATTAGTGCAAATTATAAAGCAATATAATTAGTGAAACAAAAATATCTTATGATTCTTAATAATAAAATGTAAAGCACTTATCACATCAATTAAAAACACTTTTCAAATAATTTTGAGAAAACTAACGCATGAGATAGAAAAAATATCAGCATCAAGATATGGTTGCATGTTCTCAAAATTGGGAATTGTCCAGTACAGTCATTACACAATTTAATAATAATGGGGAATATGATGTTCTTCTAAACGACACACATAAAGAAAATTCTATAACCAAGTTAACAGAGCGAATATTTTGAAGGATATCAAACAAAGATAATATCTTTATCTTGTTGTACCATATTTTATGTTAGTTTACTGTTATACAGTTTTTAAGCAAAATTTCATTAAGAAGACAGGTCAACAGTCAAAGGAACTTTTCTAACAATGAGCACAGGGTCTGTGAAGCCTGCGTTTTGTGTGAGATTGTGTCAAAAACGCAGCAGTTCCCCTGTGAGTTTGGTATACCAACACACAAGGCTTGTGACTGACCACTCTTTCAGGCTGAGAGGGTTAAGACACAAATTAAGTGCAGTCATAAATATTGCAGATATTGCAGTAGGAGCCAGTAATTGAAAAATTGAAATTTGAATTAAAACGAATAAATCCAATGAAATGATTACCAATCTCAAGCCTGAAATAGTGGCCACTTGAATGACTTAAGGTTGTATTTGTATGCTAACCTTGCATGAGCTCAGATGCGTTTTTTGGCACAACCTATCCCAATGTGCCAGGTTCTTAGACCCAGGGTTCTTTCACAAAAAGTGTTTCTCCCGACCCGCTTTACCAGTTGTACTGGTTAAGTTAGCTCAGAGCCAGCAATACTTTAGTCCCTACAGCAACTTTGACTGGGAGGTCCTAGAGTTCGAGTCATGTTGGTGGTGTATATTGAAGACTTAGCTAGATATCTAGGTTGGAATTCAGCTGCTGTCTGTAGGAGAATTCTAGCAACCAGCTGCTATGATCAGTAGTTTTCTATGATTTCTGCGAGCAATATCTGGCGAATGCCGAAGCAGTACCCTAACAAATGGGCCATGAACCACTGCTATCTTTCCTTCCTTTCTTGTTCTATCCTCTTCCCTACACAAACTTACACTTTTACATCCACTACATCATCAGTGGGGAGCTTAGAGCTTGTGCCAGGTGGGGGAGGTACCTCTCTCTCCCTGCATATGGATCATTGGAGCACACCTTCTGTCAGGGAAGGACCACTGCCACCTCATGTAGAATCTTCAGTACACTAATGGGACTAATAATTATAGCAGTTGACGTACACAGAAATATCTAACATGCCTCTCCTTTACATTTGTGTGCTTTATTCTGAAACATATTTTATGTATTTATGCTACCTACCTTTAAAATTGGAATTATTTGCTTATTAGATATTCAGTCAATAGATGCCTCCAGTAAAACTCTTCTCCACATGTGTGAACGGTTGGAAAAATTGTTACGATTTTATAATTTTGTCCAAGAAGAACATCAAAAACCACCAAAGTACAGTACTGTTGTTCCTGACCATAAATCTGCCCAGGTGTGTATTGTGTAAAGTTCATGTATTTAGTTCACATTACAAGTTGTATCATTCAATAGAAGCAACTGTTTATATTTGGCATAACCAACTGCAAGAAGCGAGACAAAACATTGCATTTCAAGATGCACTTATATATTCTCTGGGTCATGTCTTGACATTTTTATAGTGCTTCTAACTGAAAGTATTTGATAATCTTTGTATTAGTAGTTCTTAGTTAAAATTCAATTAAATTGGTGTAAACAAAAGTGAGCTAAAACAGTAAAATGTTTTTTGATATTTATTTTAAATGTTAATTTTAGATTTGTTTGTGAAATTTTCACTACTAATTTTCAGTATTTATTCTTTCTAACTCTCTTTGTGTACTTTTGCTCAAGTATTCTTATAACTGTCAATAGAATGGTTTTGATTGATAGATGAGGCATCAAAGGAAGCTCTTTCTTCAACTGTTTGTCTGTGGAAAATCTGTGGTAAGACAGTTTTCAGTGAAGTAAACTGTTGTCTGAAACTATGTGTGAATTAGATTTTCTAATATCAGAAATTGCAAATGGTATTGAGTTTCTGCTGATAACATTTTTAAGCTAATAGATTTAGAAATATTATAAATTGCACCTCTTAAAGATGTTTAAACTAATGTTTTGTGAATAAGACCCCTTTTGCGAAGTATCGGCATGTAAATGTATGTTAATTTTTAAATGTTGCCCTGAAGTTTGTGTTTTTCCTTTGTAGTTCTGAAACCATCATCAGTTTCTCGTTGCTGATTCATTTATTTCTTGATCAGTGTAAATTTCTTGGGTTGAAATCTCTCTTTTGAATCTGTTTCCATACTCATACAATGACTTATTTCTGAGTGATTCGGTTCCTGTGATTAAGTAGTATTTTCTCTTTAAATGGGACAAAGGAGATTATTACAAATTATCTCATAGATACAACCTCAACCAGTATGTATCTGATTAAATTTTCATTCAGCAGTGATGTTTGACCTCTAAAAATAATACTTCTATAATTTCTTCCACACTAATAGATATAACCTTCTACCTTCTATTCCTTTCCATTTCTTATGATTACCAAGTTTTAGGTCTCTGTTTAATATAGAGAGTGATTCAGAATAAATTTTACAAATGTCTACAGGATTACTCCAGATATTACAATTACATCATGAGGGTGGGTCAGAACTTGTATACCATATATGCATCGATCATCATGGCTATCTCTCTGAACAATGTTTGTGGTCAAGATGAGCAATAAAGTCAAAAAAATCAATGTTGCCTTTGCCAGTGGCTAGGTCATCCCCTGAGGGTTTGTATACTTGACAAAATCAGGCAGAGCAGTATAATGTGCTTACCAATTAGGGATGCAATATCAGAAATGTCATATATGTAACGTAATTGGCCCTTGACAAGGTGAAAATTTTAGGGCGTAAGTGGAGTTGTGGAGACAAAAATATTAACACTAAATATGGATGAAAATATGCACTTCATTAATTTTAGATTTTGAATTTATAAGAATAATGAACAACATGAATTGTAATAAAGAAATGGATCCGAAATACAGTGTGCCAGGAAAGTCTCTCCGCACGGAGCCGAATCAGGGCCTCCTATTAAAAATTACATTTATGTTGGTAGTGACCTGATCACTGGAAAACAAGTGAAGGGGGCATCACTTCCAGCATCTATTATGATTTACATCTTCTCTTGTTAAAAACTGTAGCTTGTGCTACCAACATAATTTCTGTCTCAAGCACTCTCACCAGCAAGGTGCCACTGCCACTTATGTAATCAAAATTCTTAAACAAATAAAAAGAAAAATTATTGCTTAGAATAGTGCATGGACTTATTTTATAAGGAATAAAATTTGAATAATATTGTTTTCACACATACATCACAGTAGAATAATTTTATAACATTTTTTTAACAAATTGATCATCTAGTTACTACACTTATTTTATACTAAACCTATATAACTGTACTGTACACAGTTTTAAGTACAAGAATTACATGGGAATGCATTTCCCGTTTCACAATTGTCAACCATCAATGCAACTCCATAGCTATTGGACATGATGGAATTGTTATAAATGATAGTTCAACTGTTGGAAGAATTGACTGTCTCGGCTGGAAATTAAACTTGGATCTCCTGGTATACTCATAATTTCTCTAGTTGTAAGAATCTGGATCTAAGCGCATCTGGAGTTGGAGTATCTTTATGGATTCCACTTCTGTTTTCAGCTATTTATGGAGATAAAAATAATTCCTTCTGATTTGTGATGTCTGGCAATCAGCATTGCCCTAAGTGAAAGCTATACAAAATGCTTTAGGAAGGAAAGGGATTACAAAGAAATGTCAGAGATGTACAGATTGAGACAAAGAAAACCTACAACTCTACTTGAGGGTTAAATGAGATTTGCCAGATGTTCATCAGCAAAAAGTGATCATCTTTGGACCCCTTGAGTATTCTAGTTTGTAACCTTTATTCTGAACCTCTCTGTATAAGCACTTTTTTTTACTAATATTGCATGTCTCTTGGTGAGTTTTAATGATAATTTTAACAGACCATTTGAATTATGGGTTTTGTGGACATTTTGTAATTTGATGATATTGTAAAAAAGTTTGTTAATGTTCAACATAGTTCAATTGAGATTGGGTCCAAAAAGAATTGTACATATAGAGCAAGTCATTGTTATTGTAGTTGGTTAACTAGAAAGATAGTTTTGGATATCCTTATCTCTTTTCCCTATATTCTTCCTTCAGTAAGTTTGTTTTGACCCTTTGTGTCCATGTTCTAAATAAGTGCAATTTATGAACTGTTTTTGTGTTGTATTGATTCTAATCTCTTATTGCAGAATTTGTCCACTTTATTACATGCACCTGAACGAGAAGTCAATAACCTACTTAATTTAATGAATACAATTGAAACAGTAAATGGAAAATCTCAATCAGAAGCTAGAGTTGCATTTAGACATGATAGTCGTTCAGCATTTGTTGAATTTGTATCATGTTTTGAAATAGGGAATCATATATCTAATGAATCTCAAATGATTGACTTGAAGAAAAATGTTTCAGAGGACAAAATTCAAAGTATTAGTAAGTTAAATTGAGTTTGAAAAATTATATTATTGGTCGTGTGAGACAAACGAAGGTATAAGATATTTCTGATTGTAGGTGAACTGATGTATCAAGGCACTTTGTATAGTGATACTTCACTGGATGATTGGAAGGAATATGCACATGAAAGTGGAATACAACCTCTTGAATTGATGCGATTAGCTTTACACTTCTGGTTGCATAAACGAGGGGGTTCGTCCATTGAAGCTGAAATGTTAAGATTCACTGCTTTGTTGAAGGTGATTTGTTCCTTGGCTGGTAAGAATGATACATATGTCATTATTGCCAATCTGTGTTATAATTCTTACATTTATTAATTCTTATGTTTGCTTCATTTTCATGCTAATTATAGAAGCTTTATCTGGTATAACAAAGGAAGATAGTTCACATTCATTGGGTAATTGGTTTTTAATTTTCTTGTTTCCTGTATTTCTTTCTTGCTATTAGTACATGTTTTAATTATATTGTTTCTTTTAATTGTCATTTTCCTCAAATTCTTGTATGTGTTATGGGTTTTTTAATGTGCTCTTCCTGTGTTTTTGTAGTTTGAAACAAAATTTTCTCTCTTAATTTTGAGTTAATGAACTTACTTGAAAAGATTCTTGGTAGAAGTCTGGAAGCGTAATTCTTGGTCAATTGTAATGTTTTATATTGTCATTTAAAGGTCTTCTGAAATATCCTTTTCAGATGTAGACATTGTTTGTGCGGAATATAATGAACTGTCATCATGGTGGCGAGAAGTTCGACGTGTACTTATGGATTCTACCAATCCCTTTATGGCTCTGACAGGTGCAATAATATGTAGGGCAGTTGCATTATCTCTGGAAAAGGATAAAGAAATGAAGGTGAGGATTATAGCGGGATTGTTGTGACCAAGAAAAACTGAAAATGTCATAGGAAACTACCGGGAAAGTTTCAAGAGGGATGTGATAAAACTTATTAGTAATAATAAAAAATTTATTTAAAGAAATAAATCATACAAAAATAGTTTTGTTAACGTTTTTGGTTCATAATTTTCAAGAGCAATTTAATTCACAAGTTAGAAATATATGAACAAATTATATAATAAATTTCAAATTGAGAGTCATTTTCATTTTTCTAGATTTGATTCATATCTTATTTCACATACCATAATCTGAACTTCCAGTTTTTAGATTATAGGATTAAAAAAATTTGTAAAATTAACAGAAAGAATTTACTTGTCCTTAGATATTGGTTTTTGATCACAAACAAGTATTACGTAGTAGTGGTTATGTGGTAATTGTTGGGAAAATTGTTTAATAACGTGTAGTGAAAAAACTGAATAAATCAAGGAATTCGGAAATTTAATATTTCTTCTTGATTGTCAATATATGTTTGCAAATAAAAGTATCCAAAGTTTTTTATGGCAATCATTTATTCCAGCAATTGCACAACGTTTCGTAACTAGTTTTGTTACATCATCAGGTGCTTAGTGAGGGAACTGCGAAAGCAGTCACTCGATTTTTTGAGCACAGTAGTTAATTTTCATTAATTGAAACAATTCAAATGTGTACTCCTGTGTTCTTTACAGCATTTAGCATCTTCAAAGAATAAAAATTCTTCAGAAAATGACAATTGTAATGACAGTGATGGATGTCAGGATATGTCAGTCACACCTGATGATGAAACTCATAGCTCTGTGAGTGAATGGGAAAACGTCTCTCGTGACACATGCCAGTGGACACTTCTTATTGGACAGTTAGAAGACTTGGCGTTGCTTGACACTGTTTTAAAGTACGTAATGCTTTATGTCTTCTGTGTATTGCACTTTTTTGCAAGTCTAACTTTAATTTTAATAATTTTTTTTCATGAGTAAAACCGAATTGTTTTTTTTTTATACTTTTTAGATGATTCCATATTTGTAGAGGACATAATTTAAGTTATATTTTCTCATAATGTTTGAATTACCAAATACTGAGTGCATTAGGAAGGTGAAGGGAAGCTTAAGTTATCAAGTTTCAATGCTTTTGTGAATAAACAAGTTACCAGACACAATTATTCAGCGTCAACTGGATTCTTGGAGAAAGTGAAGAAGTTTTTTTTTCATTTCTTCCCTTTTGAAAAATTTTAAAATTTTGGGAGGAATAAAGTAAGTTTCACCGATAGTTAACTTTTGTATATTCTAATAATTTCTGGAATTTATGAGATCATTGATGCACTTGTCCTGATTGCATTGCTTGTGTGACAGCATGGTTTGGAAGTAGTAACATCTGTAAGTAGTTGACAAGTAGAGACTCAAAGTTCATGATTTGATGCTTAGAAATTTCTCTCCCTGCACCAGCACCTGATACAACTTGAGTATGTTTTACCACTGGCGCAAAAGGTGATCATGATATTCAATTAGGGGAAAACCTCTCAAAATGTTTATTAAATTTTTTGTAGTAAAAGTCTTCCCATTAATGAAGCATATTTTAGGAATTGAGGGTAGAATGACCTGGTGGATAAAAAACTAATTTTTCACCAGTAATAATGATAATATTTGATTAAGTTTATATGCAAAGATTTTGTTGAGTCATTCTGGACCTTCTCAGAGATTAATTGTGAAACAAAGAACTATACAAAATGTATACCATTTTAAAGACAATAACCAGCATAATTCTTGATTCACCAGGTAATTGTACACACTTAATTATCAATACACGACTATTCATAATAATAATAATAATAATAATAATAATAATAACAATAATATGCATCATGTTTTTGAAGTACCAGAAAAAATTCAAAAATTGAATTTTTTTAAACAAAATTTATTTTTACATGATGGAGCATTTCCTAAACTATTTATCTACGTCATTGTCACCTTTGTTCAGGCATTTGTCACAGCAGGAAACCCAACTTTTCCATGCTCTCTTCATAAGAAGATGCCACCAGTGAAGGCAGCCTCTTCTGAATGTTTTTTGCCAAAACCATGCTGCAATTGGTAAAAAGCTACCCATCATTGACAACAAAGCCTGCCTACTCTGTGCTTCGTCATGAAAATTGGTTCATCTATCATTGAATTGTTTAACCCACTTTCTCACCATTCCATTACTTAGTACATTTTCACCATTAATCTCTACAAGTTTGCAGAGAATTTCAGCTAGCTTAACATTCTTTGCTTTCAAAAACAGTGTTCAGAAGAGTTTGTCTTCACTAGCAGCATCTTTCTATGAAGAATTCTTAGAAAAGTTGTTTTCCCACTGTGACAAATGTCTGAACAGTGGTGACAACTATGTAAAAAAATAGTTCAAGAAATGCTCTTTCATATAAAAATAAATTTTGTTTTGGAAAATAAATTTTGAGATTTTTCCAAATCCATACTTTTTCAAAAACATGCCTCTTATTTTAAGAATGTTCTTGTATAATGGATGATTGGTTGTCATGTCTGCTCAACATCCTAGTAAGATGTTTGATGCTACTGTACTATTTGTTTTGTTACCAACAAGGCTTGGTTGTTTTGGAATACATTAGAAAGTCTCTCTTGAATAATAACTAGATACTAATTGTTAGTTAAGATATCAGGATATCTTAATAATAAATCGGGATATTTTTCTTGTGTAATTCAAAAAAATGAACTGCTTTTGTTTTCATATTGTATTTAAGTCCTTACAAAGAGAAATTCAATTATTTAAATATTTTACCCATATGTGGATCAGTGTGTTCACTTGAATAAGTAAAGAAATCCATTTAGTGAAAACATGAGAACTGATATTAGTGTTCTATAAAAGTAAATAAGGAGTGACTAAGTGTTACCCTTCAGTGTTTGTTTTAGTCTCTTTAATTTAAACAAGCATGGGATGAAAAATGCCAAAATATTGAGACAAGTGCTTCCAGCAATTTTAGAAAAGTTAAATAAAAGTAAAAAGATGACAGTAGGCTGAGTTCACATTTAGAAGTATATGGTTCTGGAAGAGAGTTAAATTACCTGAGGATGAAAGTGAGGGAGATAATGTAAGTGAAGATTTGTTAGAATATCTGAAAGAAGAATTTTGAACAACAAAAGACAGAAATGAACAAATAAGAAATCTTCCATTATTTGGAGGCTGATCTTACAAAAAACTCAAGAACATTTTACCGCATTATTTCACATGATTATAATAACTAAAGAAAGTACCAAATCAAAAGGGAATTCTCTTAATTCCTCATTTGAAAATGGGAAGGTGTTTACTAATGTCAGTTGATGTCTACTAATGTCTGTTGATGGAAAAATGTATTCATTTTATGAATCTGTTGAAATATGTCATGTAATGCCTGACAATTAAGTTTGTGTATTCATGAAAGAGGATGGCAAATGATCACAGGTGAAAAAATGGTTGGTCCAATGTAACTTGAATGAAGCCTACATATTGTTCAAAAGCAGAAATTCACATTATGAAATGTTTTCAAAATTTTCAGACCTTCTACACAAGCAATGCAGTAGGTGACAATGGATATGCATTCTCTTGATGTAGATGCCATTCATCAAACTGTAGCATTAAGCAGAGCTTATACTTCAGTTTGTATAACATGGCGCACAAGGACTTTGTCTTTGCGATGGAATATGGCACGACTTTTTCCGTCTTTCTCGATCGTGCCGCTATATGTCGCTTGATCGCGACCGCATCAAGCAGTGCTGGCGATCAAGCGACATCTAGTGGCACGACCGAGAAAAACGAGAAAAGCCCTGCCATATTCCATCGTGAAGACAGGGCCCTCACGCGCAATGTTATAAAAGCGAAGTATACCGGATAAGTCCATTCCTCAAACTTGTCGGTTTAGGGGGGAGCGCGTCCCTTCCCAGCACATGTTGACAACCCTACTCCAGTTGTGCAACATGGACCCTGACTTTTCGTCTCAGCGAGGTGCAAGTTTTCAATTGCGTTTCCCTACTACAGAGCGTCCAAGCATTTGATTGCAGTACAGCGCGTATGGAAAACAGCATTGCCACATCTCAGCCAGCGATTGGATACACCTATCGCCTTGCTGAGTCCTCGGATTGATATGGAATTTTACCCGCTTGCTCAGCGCCTTTCAAAATCCGCAAATTTTGATTTTTTATGTGCTACGAAGCATTGCCAGTCGTGGTTTTGCGACAATTCATGACCGGCTGCCAGTCGAAGCACGGAAATTGCCCTGCGCTGCCGCTAGCTGCCTGTCGTCAGGGACTCGGTTGCCTCTGAGGGCATCAAGCAGGGTGTTAAAACGGGTATTTACATGGCAGGTTCGGAAAGACGAGGTCGAACACATGCGTAAGTACTCCAAATACAATTACTGCAAATATATGAGTTGCAAAGATTGAGTATGTTTGGTGCACTCGCTTTCCACACCGGATGTGTCCGAAAGGGGAGCGTGATCCATTGAGCAAATGCTGAGATGGCCCCTTGTTTTGCTTCTGGACATAAATGTAACTTCATTTTATGTGCACGTCTTCTAGAATTCAGTGGGAAATACAATTATTCAAATTATCGTTTCCATGTTGTCGTGGCAGGAAGTAATGAGCCAAAATTTATTGCTTATTTATCCTTGAAAATAGATTTTATTACATGGGAGTTTTTTTTTCTCCCTTTCAAAATTTATTGCTTATTTATCCTTGAAAATAGATTTTACTACATGGGAGTTTTTTGTTTGTTTTTTCTCCCTTTCAAAATTCAAAATTTAAGTAGTATATGACTTAGTGTAGGGATCACGAATTTTGAAAATGTGCACACAATTCACTTTTCCCCATAGCACGTCATACGCAGTTTTTAACTGTTTCTTTGACGTAAAATAAATAAATAAAAAATAAATAAAGGGGAGCTGTCTTCTCACGGGCGCCAGACGTCTGTAAGTGTGAAGGTCACGGAGGACAAAGCTATTTCCTTACTTTTGTGTTAATAAGCAATACGGGATTTCAGCATTTCTTCAGATCTTACGTACCTGCCTGGAAAAGAATCGTATACCACTTGAACGAAAATCACTTCAAAACATTTTAAATATACTTGGGTTTTTCCAACGAGGCAGCTGAGGGTATTATCTTCAAGATGGAATATGGCACGGCTTTTCGCGTCTTTCTCTGTCGTGCCGCTAGACTCGCTCGATCTGCAGCACTGCTTGATACGGTCGCGATCATGCGACATCTTGCTGCAGAGCCGAGATAGACGCAAAAGTCCTACCATATTCCATCTTGGAGATTATCCCCTCAGCTTATAAATCCCCAAAAAAATCAAAAAATCCTTAATATTATAAATTAATTTTAAAAACATGTATTGAATTATTATTTTTTAAAAAAACAGACTTTTGAATAAGAATTAGAACAGAAATATCAATAGCAGCACAAGTCCAGCTCCAGGTGAAACATCATTTATCCATCTAACACTAATGAGACTTGAATTGTTATTTTGCACGAATGACGAAATCGATATCAAGATCAATGTTACTAATTTTCAGACTCAAGTCATTTTATACGTCCAATTTATTCACATTTTTTTAAAAATTCGAAATAAATGAAAAATGCCCGGTTACAAAGGTGAGATAATGTGGATGGAATCAGATCTGTAAGGCTTTTTGCGGACAATGCATAATATCCTTTTTTAACGTCCAGCTAAGGACGTTAAATTTTAACGTCCAGCTAAAAATTCGCCACATCTTTGCATTTGAAAGCACATTTTAAGACACTGGTTGAATGGCTTGGACATTAATATTGTTAACCGTAAAATTTCTAATTCACTTTTAGATTTTTATAATATATAATTCACTGTTTTAATAAGTTAAATTGAAAAATAAATACTCTTATTTTTCCTTCCACGTCGTCTGTTTAGAATCTCTGAGATGTATTCAAGATCACCGAACGACATGAGATGTTCGTTCCGAGCGCGCTAATTGCTTTTATTACCGTGTAACTCAAGAACCATGATTTATGCAGAAATGTGGTTGGTCTCATATCAAAATTTGGACTTCCGGTATCATTTCATCCGCTGGATGTTTGTGCTTTACTTCAATAATAAAAACGTTTCACGCATGGTGAAACTTTAAGGACGTCAAAATGTAGAAGTAAATACTTGACTATTATTTATAATTAATTTCTTGGAAATTAATCCATCAAACTCAATTACAAAACAACCATCACATTCATAAGAGTTGTAGGAATAGCTGGTAAAAAACTGAGTTGTCGAAGATGAACGCAATTGAAGCTATCATTAAGTAAACATGTTAAATATTTGTGCATGAAACAGGATGGACGAGCCGAGTAACCCCCGAGCTTGTGTATTGGCAACATGGCTTGCGATAGAGAGTCTTCTGTAAAATTGTATTGGATAGAAGGCTCCGTATTTCAATCAAATGTTTGAATGCACTGGAAAGTGAAGAATTTGTACGTGATGTGTGTCAAGATGTATTTAAGTAATTGTTGCTCTGTTTGTGATTATGGCAATGCGTCTGCTTCAGACCAAGTTGCATGTGGAAGACATTCAGTCTGACGCGCAAAAGTATATCAATTTGTGAAGAGAAGCAAAAGGAGGTGTTAAAAATGTCAAAGCAGTTCTTACGGGAGTGGCTGATGCTCCGGGTGTTTCGTAAAGATATATTCGCAGAATTTTAAAGAAACGAATTCAATTAAATCGGGAAAACATATTCATTTTCAACTCTTAATAAAGAGAGGAAAAACGTGTAATCTGCCTGTGACCCAGAGGCCTCTAGCAAGGCTTGGAACACATGGATGTCCGCGGACGTGTTGCCGAGCCTTACTCCCCAGTCCACCGGCAGACCAACTCGCCCTATCACTACCTAACCAGGGCAGGGGAAGGGACAGGAAGGAAATGTTATTTCATTAGGTGCGACATAGTGGAAATTGTATTGCCTGTTTGGAAAATGTCCTGACTATCCCACTACACAGAAACGTCAATGCCCAAATCAGGATTCAAACCTATGGACCCCGCATTTGTAACTACAGTGAGTGTAAAAAGTATTCCTACACCAGTGCATTTTAACAGTTATTGTAACTGCAATAATTAACTTATAATCAATACATATTTTCATCATAGTATTAAACTAAGTATACAGAAAAGTTAATAACAGAAACAGCAAAAAAACACATGTACAAAGCAGATAGAACTGTTGAAACTTCCTGAAATGTGAAATCACTGGACGCAAAAAATATTCGAACAGCAAAGACGTAACGGTTTTAGCGCCCCTTCGTCTGACCCGTGGGAAATTTGTGATGCTAGGAAGGGTAGATAGCAGTGACCTTGCATAGTGTTTGGTATACAATTGACAGACGTCTGTGTTTTTTTTTTATGAATAGAAGAAAAGGGTCGCAAAGGGAAGGAAACGTCATTGGAAAATAAAAATTATCATCAGGTTGCACAGTCAATGGACATCGTTGCGGGAAATTTCTTAGATTTTAAACAGATGGAATACCTGGGAGTCATTGATAGGTTTAGTGTAAGGAAAACATTGGAAACCCGTGAGAAAACCTGGGCGTCCAAAGAAACTTAGTGGAGCAGATGGTCGTGCAATTCTACGGAAAGTGAAGAAAAATCCGCGATTGAGTGCACCAAAAATCCCTAGTGAACTTGAAAATGAATTGCAGAGAAATGCATGTGAGAGTACTGTGCGAATTTTTTTTATGCAAAGTGGCTATCGTGGAAGAGTAGCTAGAAGAAAATATTATGTGAATGAAGTCAACAGAAGGAAAACGGGTAGAGTTCGCAAAAAACATGTAAATAAAAGGAGTGAGTTTTGGAAAAATTTTATTTTTACCGATGAAAGCAAATACATTTTCTTCAGATGGATAGTTTTTTTATTTTTCGGTACACGTAAGCCAATTAATTTTTTTATAGAAATCTTTAGGTGTACGAATACTTTTTACGCTCACGGTATCTACACAATCTAATAACACAGTCCCGCAGCTTCGAGCAAATTTTTGAACCTGGCGCGACACTAGCGCATCCAAGCGACCAGTAAGCTGGTATATTTCTGTCCTTGGTAACTTAAGGTTTCGTGTAGAACATTTCGAGAGAAGCCAGTTAATGCTCAATTTGCGCATCCTCCGAAGAGAAATATTTAAATGTAATCCGAAGAGAAATATTAAAAATATTCCAAAGGAAATATTTAATTGTAGTAATTAGGTGCCAATTGTTAAGATTAGTGCCTTATTAAAATACATGTGTAGCAATGGAAAACGTTAGAAATTTGGAAGATGAAATAATTGTGTACATATTTTTTTATCTGTAAATATGAATATGAAGGTTAAATAGAGCTTTTGTATATACTGTTGAATATATGGGAACACGGAAGGAACCTCCTCGTAGTGTTTTGGGTACAGTAAATAAACTTGCAAATCCTTACACTAATGTGTGCATCTTCCGAAGAGAAGATAATTGCTATGACAGTGTTATGACACTGAGGTAATATCTAAAAAATAATAATTGACAATAAATATGTGTAACTGAAATTTAATAAATATTTTTCTTTCTGTATGTATGTAGGGTGTTTCGTGTGATTGTTTTGTTTGTAAATACTCGCTTCTTGTTTATTTGTAGAGCTGTTCGCCAGATGAAAACCCAAATATTCATTTAATTTGCACATTCTGGAGTATATAAAACCACAAATATGAAGAAAT
This sequence comes from Teleogryllus oceanicus, assembly GCA_964035755.1. NCBI lineage: Eukaryota > Metazoa > Arthropoda > Insecta > Orthoptera > Gryllidae > Teleogryllus > Teleogryllus oceanicus. The sequence goes on from CAXIVR010000001.1 coordinate 2,959,388, forward strand.
TCCTTCTGAAACGTCAAGTGTCAGATTTCGCTCTGCCGACCTTGGAAAAAATTCTTCAGGATATTTGATGTTGTTCTTAGGTTTTTATACTTTTAAGCTTTCGTTAATAAGAACAAATGATAAAATTGGACTAGAATGTGAATTAGGTTTTCTAAATAATGTAAGCCGACCTGGATGGCCGAGGTGGCTAAGAGCGAGTACCGACTCAGCGCTTCGGTCCGAAAGGTCGCGGGTTCTAGTCCCGCCTTGGGCATGATTGTTTGTCCCTGACTTTGTACGTGTTGTCGCGGAGGGCCTCGCGTTCTGCTGACCCCAGATCGGAGGAGCCCGCATATGTCGAATATGCGTCCCATCCGGACGTAAAGGGTAACCGGCTGTTGGCTGGATAAAAGCCCTAGAAAAAAATGAAAATAATATAATGTTTACAAATAAAAGTATCCAAAGTTTTTTATGACAATCATTTATTTCAGGAATTGCACAACGTTTCGTAACTCGTTTTGTTACATCATCAGGTGCTAAACTTAGTGAGGGAACGCTATCCCATTAAATTACCTCTGCAGCAGTTTTTTTTTTTTTTTTCTTTCTTTCTTCATTCAAGGAAACATTACGAAATACCTCACTCTCACTTAGTTGATACCACATAACTAACCGTTACTCCATTCAAACGGGCGTATGAATATGTAGTAAGGTTACAACACGGTGTATGAATATGCAGTTTGCCAACTTAACCACTATACTGGATCTACATTGTCCGGATCTTTAATTTTAATTTTATATAACACATTGTCATAGGCATTGGTAAAAACATTCATTTCAACATTGGTATTAAGAGTCTGATTTAACTTAATCTGAAGTGTTTGTTATTGTAAGATCAATGACCAACTTGATCAGGGTTTTTTGTCCAGTTTCCCTTGATCCTTTGAGCAAATGCTGAGATGGTCCCCCTTGTTTTGATTTCTGGACAGTAAATGTAACTTCACTCTGCCATTTCTGACTCGTCATACACGATTGAAATTGTATATGTGACTCAATAAATATTATTATTATTATTATTATTATTATTATTATTATTATTTCTGAAATTAGTCGTGGGAATCTCCTAACCTCGGTGTCTAAAATACTGCTACTGCGGTGTCTAAACGACTGCTGCAGAGGTAATTTAATGGGATAGCGTTCCCTCACTAAGTTTAGCACCTGATGATGTAACAAAACGAGTTACGAAACGTTGTGCAATTCCTGAAATAAATGATTGTCATAAAAAACTTTGGATACTTTTATTTGTAAACATATATTGACAATCAAGAAGAAATATTGATTTAATAATATAATGACGGCTTGAAATTCTTGCTGAAGTATACATAAGCTATGGTGCAAGGGAGTGACAGGCTTACTGACCACTTTGAGCGCTAGTGATGTTACATCTGTCAGTAGTGCCCATTTTCAGCACGGGGAAAAAGCACAGAGCTGCCGGGTTGTGTTATTAGACTGTGGTATCTACATAGCCACTACCCTATTGGGACCGGACTTACGCATAATATTTTACCGCTAAGTACGGACTCATTTCATAGATAATGGACTGTTTGGCAACACCGCCGGCTGTAGTACGGTACTGATAGGTTGGTTAAATTGATTGGTAGGACAGAACTAATTGTTGCGTCACTTGTGGTCCAAAGTTTAGCAAGAAGCACAAGTCTCTGTTTCATCAGTACCTTTTTTTATTTTTGAGACCCGTTAATACGGTCTTAAGAAATGGAACCTATGTAGATGTACAGGAATCCACAGGAATTTCAGTAACATCCGTATTTCTATTACTGTCAAATTATTTGAAGAGGAGGAAAATTGTAGCGTGATAGAGTGCTTGAGTGTAGTGCTGAACAGAAACCCAAACGTCTGGAAATTGCGACCTTGTTGAAACGAAGATTTGACGTTGAATGTTTTGAAGATTTGACGTTGAAGCTTTCGTGCATCGAATCATCGCCATTGATGAAACGTGAATCAGAGACTTTGAACCGGAATTGAAATCACAGTCGAACGAATTTCCATCAAGCTCAATCTAAGCTGAAACAAATTATATTCGTCTACGATCGTTATGGAATAATTATTATTACAGACAGGGTTCCATGTCGAACAGCATGTGTCTCAGGACCGTATTGTGAATTTATTCAATACCGAACCGAAAAATACACAAAACTCGACCTCGGTTGCTGGAGTCTGGGCCACTCATTCTCCAAGACAACGCTCGCCCCCACACGGCCAAAACTCGTTACAGAAAAGTTTCACGAATATGGTTGGAAGTGTTTTAACATGCACGTTCGTTGCTCCCATTTCACAGCATTCCTATGGTTTTGCGAACTCGTACTTCCCTTCTGTGAGTCTATGAAAGATTTGTGGAACGAGTGATGTGTGCGAATTCGATCTAAACGTCATTTACTAACTTCTCCGTCAGACTGCCTTGCTGTAAAGTTTCTTCAAGATATGTATGAATTGCATCTTCAAATCTAGTTTGATTCAGCGAGGATGGAAAGTTCTTGACTAAGAGAATAAATGACAAATCAAGGATTCATTTAGCCATGAGGAGACAAACAACCCCAAATATGTAATCATATTTTGTAATTTATTTAATTGAAAATATTAAGAGAACATACTTCATTTCATAGCAATTAGTATAATTAGATTGGATTTACACTTCCTGTAACTTCATAATCTTCATTAAGTAGCCACCTCTTTTAACAGCCAATTTTTCCAAGAACCATTGGTGACTGCTTAAGTCAGGTTTCACTGTATTATTTTTTATATTATTAATAAACACATCTCAGGACGTACTGTTACTTTGCTGCTGAAGTTGATGGCAAATCTCATCTATTTTCAGACAAAAGCCATGGCCTGGAGGTGAGGAGCCCCCAGTAGTTCTAGCAACCACAGGAAGACCTCATATGTGCCACCTTCCATACAAACGCCTCTCTATCTCTCTAAGTGATATTCTGAAGAATGGAAAAGGCATGTATTTCCGAACAAAATATTCAAACTTCATTCTGTATTATACAAGCTAATGAACAAGAATTTTTAAAACCTTTTAATTCAGTTAAAGGATTTTCTGTATTGAATGAATCAGGATAGTCTGTGTCCAGTTTCCATTGTGTGATATTGAGGAACAGAATTAATATTGTGGGGAAACAGGAATAAATTTTGAGTTAATCAATTACATAATGAAGTTACCTTTGAAAAATGTTAATGTGAATTCTAGCAGTGATTCTACAACTTCTTTAACTCTGGACCACTTGAGAGTTGTAGTTGCAGCTTGGGTGGGGTCTGTGCTAACTCAGAGTAAGGTTTGAGACATTTCACAAAGAAAAAAATTAATAGTTAAATTGAATCTAAAAATATTTTTATTGATAAAAATATATTAAATCACTTAAATAGAAATTAAAACTGCAAAGCTAATTTTTCAAAGTAATTTTGACTGAAGTTCATGGTCATTTTAAAATGCAATCCGTAGTTTGGTTTCTTGTGTTTCTAAACTTTTAATTTTTGATTGCACAATGTTTCATCCATTGAACTCCCTAATAAAATAAGGAAAGTAATTGATTAAAACTTTGAAAAAGAAAATTTAATAGAAAATGAATTAGAAACATACAAATATGTTGATTATGACCCAACACTTTTTATTAAATGCAACAAAACGTATTAGACTTCATGAAGGGATCTAAATAATAATTTACTGAAGATAGAATCTGTACATAACAGTCAAAACTTATTGAAGCAATATTTTATAAAATAATCATGTTAAGAAGTTGAGTGCCACTATTGCATCGAATTGAAATTATTCACAATTTCAGAAGTGATTTATGTATTCTTATGAAGTCTTTTCTTCTATAGGTTCAGTATCTGAGTTAGTAGCACGTTGGTTGAGCTGTGCTGGTTTAGACCCTCGTCGTCTTATAGATCTTTCTGACATCGAATTTGATAACATGGAACAACAAGAGGGTGAACATGACAACTCGCCTTCTCATAGGCAGCGACTGGTGTCTGTTGGAATCACCGAAGGAGAAAAATTAGATGTGGAAGAAGGAGCTGAAGCTTGTTTAATGAATGAACATCACACACATACTTTAGGTAAAACCTTCAATTTTTTTCCTCTGTGAATTGCCAAGAAGTTTCAAAACATTAATAATTAAATACCATTGATAGTAGGCTTAACCCTTTGTGCTATAATGACCATTGGGGCTTGACATTGCAAAGTTGATCTTCCACTCCAATGTCAAGTCCCAATTAACACATAGTTTTCTTGTCAGAGTTCCAAATTGAATTGCATTTCACTATGATGCACATAACTGTGGAGTAAATAATTGGTAGATGCCATTGTTGCGTAATTTCATATTGTTAGACAGTTTATTAGACAACTAATTGGTTCACCTTAGGTTGACATAAACTAATTGGGCGTCTTGCATATCTTGTTACAATTGGCTACAGCATGAATAGACAAATGGAAAACCAGAGTTAGATTTCTGGTTTGCTTTCCAGACATTTTATTGAGAAGAAAAGGTGCCATCTACCAGAGACACATTGAATGTGAACAATGCTAAGGTATAAAATAATGAAAAATAAAACTTCCCCCTAATATAAAAATACTGCATTGTCTTTAATCACACCAGGAAACCTCTTCTCTATAAATAAAGATATTTCATGTTTATTTGTGTCGTTTTATTTTGTAAGAAGGTATAGTAGATTATTAACTGGTTAGAAGTGTGCTGATTTGAACCAAAAGTTATTTTTATTGTTTTTTAGCCAAAATGTCTCTTCTTTTGTAATCCTTAACTTAAAATTGCCAATGTGTTGCAAGTGTCATCATAGTACATCAGTAGGGTTTAAATTGCTAATAAGAATGGTCTCTGAAGAATTAGGAGTGCAAAGAGTTGGTTTTTCTAAATACCACAAATCTGTAACCAGCAATAACTAGCTTTACTTCCTTTCCAAAGAAGGGCATATAAATGATTTTTTGTCTTTAAAAATCTGTGACTACATCTTAGATAAAATCTGCAAATGTGTGTTTCCCAACATGTCACCTAAGTTTTAAGTCACATGAACTGCTAAGGACATTAGCAACTGACAATGCTGCAGCAAAAGACGGCGATTGTTGTGAAGAAAAACTTGTATGGATATAGAAAAAGTGGATAAATCTTGCTTCAGTATGTAGTAAATTAATACATATGTGCTACATATGGAGGTGGTATTTTAATAGTGGTACAACTCCCCTTTTATGAGAAATTGAATTAACTCCATTTCCAGATCCACACAAGTGTTACACATTTATTCTGAAACTGCTAAGTTCTTTCTGTGGATGACATAACACATCACAATAAAAGTGAATCACAGGAGATTGCAATATATTTATTTTGATAGTGGTACAACTCCTGTGGTACGACTACGTGGTTTTCTACAAGTCTCATGATGAGTGATTTTTGAGACATTTATAGTATCTGCAGTGACATGATGATAAAGAGCTTGATCCAGATGTAGTAATAGAAACAACAAAAATATTATAATTATATCGCACATTTTAATTTAACACAAATTAAACTTAATAAAAAGACCTTCAGAAGTCTGAAACAAGAAGGAAGAAAAACGAACAAAATGGTGTTTCTAACTGGCTAAAAATTAGATGGATTAGATTTGTCAAACAGTAGACTTTTATAATTATGTACAATCTTAAATCAAGGTATTGGTTTCTACACAGTAAACTTCACTACACACAAACCACCAGTGAATGAGGAAGCATTAAGGTTTCCAGAAACTTAAATATCCCGCTTCTACAACCACAGCAAAAGAAGGTTAATGAGAAGAAACAGGATTTACTTTGTTTGTTTCCATTTTCCATGTTTCCATTCATTTCAAGCATTTTAAGCATCACGCTTATTTCCTGATCTGCAAGTAGGAACCGGACGATTTCAAGAAGATGAAGAAAACTGAATATGCCTCAACAGTAACATTAAATTAATTTTTAATCTGTTTTAATAAATCAATATTGTCTTGATTGCCAACTTTTCCTAGAACGACATCTACTGATGTGGTCCACCAACCTCATTTTTATGGTGGTATAACTCTTTTACATCCCCAATATTCCGCGAAGCATACCATTATTAAAATAATGCCTCCATATGTAATATGTAGCAAACTCGCAAAGCATTGAGTTCGTTCAGATCAATCTGTGAATATCAATTTTGGAGAAAATCGACTGAAGGGTTTTGGTGCTAATGTTGATCCTAGACAAACAGATGTTTTGCTGTTTATCAATTTTTGGGTTTAAAGGAACCACAAAACACAGATTCTGGCTACATCACATGTTAGAGGTAGTATTTTACCATATACAGGGACATGATTTATCCAATTTTTCGATACCTGGGCTCAGCAATAAGAGTTCTCCTGCCATTTTCTGGCACACGATTATAATACTTTCTTTTATGAAGTAAGGGCAAGAAAGTAGAAAAACAGCACTGTTGCAGTAAATAATGTAAATCCTCGCCTAGCCTATCGTTTTTTAACTTTCCTGTGTTTTGCCCTTTTTTCCATTGGTCCCCTGAAAAGTGTAAAAAAGAGATTTTACTGTAATATTTAAATTTTGTGTTATTTATGTGACTATTTTATTCTTTAGTTGATAAGATATTTTACTTCTTTGTTTTTAAGAAAATATAGGATCTTTTTTTATAAACTTAAAAATGGTTACTAATAGGTTTCTTGGCTGGAGAATTATTACAATAGTATTTGTATATTTCTGAATGCTATAAGGGGATTCATTTAATGAATTGATTTCTTCAGTTAGCTATTTTTTCATTGCATACCAACAAATTGTCTTTAATAACAAACATTTAGTCACAAGGCTTAATTTAACCTCAATTAACCCTATAGTGGTCATGTATAAACTCTCAGTCCCCACAACGTTATTTTTCTTTTGATATGTTTGACTTCAGCAATAATGAAATTTCAGTACTCTTCTGAAAACAGTAGTTCTATACAGTTCTTTCATTTCATTATGATCAGTGCAGTGTTATTAGAATTGAAGAATTGAGAATTATAAGAGTACTATCAATCATTTTGGGGAAATTGAGATAAATGTGTTTATAATATTTTCTAAGTAGAAAGTCATCCACCATTTTATTTTTGGCTATCGCTCTTCTAAACCTGTCAAATGTAATAAAGATGATGATCTGAAAGCTCCCTTGACCAAAATATTGGAAGGGTAATATTTGTAGCCAATAGCAAGGATTATTTGATGTGATCAGCTATAAGGATCGAAAGCAGAAGGTGGTACAGAATATTAGAATATAGGAGGTGAAACAAAATATAAGAAGACTAATGAGAAACCGTTTTCAAGAATATGTGTCAATTTCAGGTATAATAATTCATGGGAAAAGAATTTAAATAACCTGTGCAACATTTTTCAATTTCTTCAGAAAGGGAAAGAGTTTTGAAAATTTCCAAAAACTAATTTTTTTTACAACTAATTGTACACTAATTTTGAGTACAACAAACGTAATTTGTTTTTATTAAGTTTGTAACATTTTGGTCCTTTTTTAATTTGTTGTGAATTCACAAACAAAATTGGACACAGATTTCTCCTTAGTGCCCATAGGTTTCTTTCCTGTAACAGGGGTTTCAGTCTCAGTGGGGAAAAAAACAACAGAAAAACATTTGTAAATAAAATTCTCATGCCTTGAAATTAGTTCAAATTACTAGAGCTGGCCAGACTTAAAAATTCATTTCAAGTTTAATGAGAAGCCAACTTGTATCAGTTGCTTGAAGTTGGGTGCAATTGGTTTCCCATTTAGAACCTTTCATTTCTCCTTTTAGCTGTGCTTAAAATTTCTCTATGTTAGTAAATAGATTGTAAAATATGTATGTATTAAGGTATTGCAATGTGTACTTTGCATAGTATAGTGTTATTCACTTTGAATGAATAAGTTTTGTTGTTGCACTTTGATAAGACTTTTATTTCATAGACTTAAATATAATTGTTTTATTTTCTTGTTCATCAGACTTGTTGGCTCTACTGAAGCATCACTTTCCATACAGCCTTTCCTCCAGTGTTCTTCTAGCAAACTTATGCTGGGAGTACATGTTTGCTTGGCATCAAAGCCCTGACAAACTTGATGCTTTGGAAGCAGGAATTGCATGTTTGCAAGTGGTGCCTTCACCTCAAATGAAGCACGGTAACTTTTTTTGCAATATTTTACTTTTATTTTTAGTATGTTACTCAAGGATTTTTTATTTCATATCATTTATTTTGTGAGGTGTTGCATTATATTAACCTTAATCAGGCATATCAAAGTAATTCATCATGAGAAATTTTGCTTTTGCGCCTTGATACCTGTACACGTCGCCTTGCTTCCTGTTGTTTTGGCCGTTAGTGAGTGGGTTAGGAAAAATTATCGCATTAACATATTATTGTATAGAGTAGGTCAAGATAAGATTTCTATGCATGACTCTATTGAGCGAGGCGAGATGATTCATCCTTGCATTATTTTATTATACATGTCGGGTAAGTACTCTTTCCACTTTAATTTGTCATTCAGACTTTTAGACTGGGAAATTCCCTGGTAAATGGGTTAATTGAATGAAATTAGAGAGATTGTTTATTGAACAGGCAGTTACTATTGATTTTTCTCAGTTTGTAGCCTCACATAATTGTATCGAGTACATAGCCACACATAATAGAGTAACTAAATTAAATAAATATAAATTTTCAAACCATAATACATTGAACAAGTTCCCTTTATTGTTTCCAAAAGGCTAAGGATCCAGAAGGTACCAATGTTTCTAAACAGTGTTTCATTTTGGAGATTGACAACTTCTGGAAGCAGGAATACATAAGTGATCAAACTTTTCTGAATATTACAGTTAATGTAAAACATATTATGTTAGTAATAGATATTAAATGAGCAAGTGCTGTGAAGTACTATGAAGTGCTGGTCAGTGTAATTCAAAGCAAAACAGTGTAGTGTAGTGCAGTGCAGTGCAGTGAAATGTAGTGAACGCGATCAATGCATTTGTTTTAAAAATCTAATTTAGCCAATATTTATGTAGGTGGTATTAAATTTTAGTTTCACCATCATATAATTATTTTTTATCATTACAGAGTTGAAATAATTGTTATAATACTTGATATTAGTGATAGTGTAATTATTGCATCCTCGTCTTGTAATGTACTTCTTTATTATGATTATTATTATTGTTATTATTATTATTATTGTTGTTGTTGTTGTAATTATTGTTATTTAACTGCCACTGAGTCTTACCCAATTCCAGTTCAAATAAATGTATGTATGTAGGTCATCCTGGCATCCTGATAATATCATTAATTTCCACGGTATCCTGCTGAGTGTTGTAGAACATTCCTTTCCCTTCCATGCTTGTTCCATTTGATGATTTTGTTCATCCCTTCCATCCAAGCAGTGGAAACTCGTGATAAATGGAACAGTTTATCTATTGCTTTTTCCTTGAAAACATTTCTGAGGAGTTTGGCCACATTAAAACAGTTATACTGACATTCAATTATTTGTTTTGTTAATTTTTCTGTTAATGGTAGTCACAATCATAATATTTGAGACAAACTGATAAACAATATAAATTGTGAAAAACACTCTTTGATATGTGCCAGTTTTTTTTATCAGTTCTTTTTATTTAAAGTTGTAAAAGTAGACTGTATATATAATTATCTGTATATATAATTCCAGTAAAATGTTAAAACCGAGAGAATCATAGCATTTAAAAGTTTGAAAGTTTTATTTGTTATTACTTGATGACCACATTTTTGCTTCTCAATCACCTGATAAGCTGGTTTCTTTTGTTCATTATTCAGTGTATAAATACCCCCAATACAGATGAATTCAGGTGCTGAATCAGTGTTGTTTCAAGGAGTATTTGTTTTTAGATTTAAGACATGTCTAGCAAGAAAATTCTTTGTACACTAACTCATTGATCAGCAGAGTTACAGCAGTTGACCCTGTTGCCCTTTTACTGAGGAATGTTAAGTAGGAGTTAAGTAATGTTTCAGAGTGGAAAAGTCATATTTGTTTTTCAGTGAAGGTTCCAGGCATACGTGAACGGGCTGAGCTTGTTCAAATTGGAGTATTCAATCTAGCAAGAGTTGGAGTTTCCTTAAAATTTTCATTTGATACAAAAAAAGTGTCCAAATGACAATGAAAATGTCAAGTAATAACTTTAATAGAAGTAGATCCTGTCAATCTAATAGTCTACAGAGCAACATAAATTTCTAATAAATATGCAAAGATGTGTCTCTGATGTTGTGGCATCTGCAAAAAACTATTTTATGAGTAAATGTTATTCTTTTTCTTTATTCAAATTTTTAAAATGTTCACTAGTTAAACACATTTTGCTGCTTCAGGTCTCTAAAATGATTTAATTTGCAGCAATATCTTTACCAGATTTCAACGGATCCTTCAATTTATCCAGTCTTCTTTACAAGACACGTCTTGCAGAGATTTTCAATTTATTTATTAAAATTGATATTATTATATATGAAGGAATTGAAAGATTTGAGGGATTCAAGATCCTTCTAGAATTTTGTTTTTGAATTTGAGATGGTTTTGGATTTGCCTCACCTCTTGTGAATTATTGTTGATTTGTGAACTTGTGAACTTTCTTTTAAAAAATATATTTCTCTCGTAAAATGTTATAGTAAATTAATGAGATAATTTATATCAGTCAATGAGTAGTAATTTGTACATCTGTGTGAAATATTTTCAATGTGCCTCACAGTTGTTGAGTGAGTGTCAAGTTACGTAAATGTAAGTTAGCCCTGTATGTGTTAGTGTAAAGTGGTGAAATATAAAATAAAATTCATGGAAGGAAAACCATGATTAATAATAAAAATGGTCATGGAGAAGCAGAGTTTTTAGCTGAAAACATTTATAACATTACACTGAGATATGTTTGTTTTCAGCTTGCAACATATTATTTAAAATTATTGCATTATTTAAATTAATGTGATTCCAAAGAAAATTGCTTATCCCTTTATGTTCGTATGTTGTCTTCAGTTAAAAAGCAAAATTAAACTGGAAAACACTGTAAAGCATGTTTTAACAGAACATCAACTTGCACTTAGTTAATCATAAAAGCATGTACTTGGCATTAATCTGTTTATTACATTGGATCATTGACTGATATTGAAGGTGGATTACGTTAATGTTTAATGTTTCTTAAAGCAGACAAATTGCAACATCATATGTCTCCTGAAAACTTAATTCTTTATTGACAATGATTCAAATTATTATGTTCTTCAGTTCAGCTAAAATATTCTGCATTGATCTCTAACAAAAGTATGAAAAGGCCATCGTTATAATTTCATCAGTCTCTATTAAAATCCTAACACGTTTTCCTTTAATATTTAATTTTAAAAATGTTTGTAATTTTATAAATTAATGATGAGCACACCCATGTACTGATGTGATGCATTTTGAGTACAACCAATCATATTATTTTATTATCTCACTAATTATTATTAACAAAATTCAGTTTTAGTAGATTTTCTTCTATTATAAAAAATTAATATATACCTAAACATTTTTATCTTTTAACAATAATTTCAAAATACTTTTTTCATTAATTAATAAATTATGAAAAAATACGAAAATATAAGAAAAAAATTGTTAAGCTAAAATAAAATTAAAATTTCAAGGTAACCATAAATAAATTACTTACAACTATTTTATTTCTGTTTATGTTTGCAATTTTATTATTACAAATAACATTCCCATTGATATTTTGTGTTGCTATTGTCTTACCTATTATCTGTTACATGTTTCTCTACACCTTTTTTAATATTTATTTTCTTTTTTAAGTTTAACCTGGCAATTTTTAATTTAATTATAGACTTGGGCCAACCAAAATTAACAGTGAACGGGCATGGAAAAAGTGTTGTGGATGAAAAATTGCTGAAGGTAATTAGTGAAATACAGATGAAGCTAAAAATTGCACCAGAATGGCTAACAATAATTACAAAATGAAAGTGAAATGTTTATTTTAAATTCAAGAACTACAGAATAACCTAGTAAAGAGCAGCTTCCAAGATATGTATAAGCATTCTAACAATTAATTAACTGATTGTAGTGAAATAATGAAGTGGGAAGAGAATGATGTTTAAGAGAGACGAGACAACTGTTCTCCTCTTAAAATTTGATACGGATATAATTTGAATACATTTGTATTGTTCATAATTATGGAAGAGCAAGTAACAAGATAAATAAGAATTTATGGAAGAATTTAATGGAGGCAGTCAACAGTCAATGCAAATAGAGGTACAAATAAAACAAACTCCAAGAACATAGATTTTATTCAAGATTGCACTGTACCTCCACCTCTATTAAGTGCATCAGTAAGAATCATGATATATTTATGATAGAATGAAGAAGTAAAAGACATGAATTCTCACCTCTGCCTGGTCTATCAGTTAAACCAGATCCCATGCTGAGGGTACATTTCCCTCACTGGCTGGCCATACCTCTTGGGTGACAATTCCCATTGCTTCAACTTTTAGCATAAAGCAGATGAGGTTTAGATAGTGTTGAACTAACTAATTTTGGACTGTTGAAGGAGAAGAATTCTGGCCTTTGAGGTTAAAGATATACATAAAAGGATATAAGGGGAAAATGAAAGAAAGAAAAAAACATGAATTCTTCCACGGATTTCTCTAATCTTTTGTATTCTACACCTGGCAATACCACATGCCACGTAGAAAAAGAAACATGCAATACTAACGTTAGTAAACAGACTGCTTGTAATCCTATTTTGTTCTCATTAAATGCTGTATCTGTGTAACAACTTATGAGACATTTAGTGACTAACAAACCGTGGAGATGCAGGAATAGCTGAAGTTAAGGCTCTATAACATATGAATATTCTCATCTACATCTTGAACCCTTTTCTGACAGCTGCAGTATGACAGAACTAAGCATTATATGTATTTTTTTTATTAAATGACTGAAAGATTGTTAGCTTTCTGTATATTATATATTTAATTTATATGAGTAGATAACATGAATCAAACTTGCTTTATCTTATGAATACTTGTATTCTCCTGCGATCGTCAAAACAAATGAAGCATAGCAATTTAATGTTGACACTAAATTTCTCATTTTGCTTTGCTTGCTCAATATTTTTTATAACAACACACATTGAATATGTTGTCATCTTTGTCTGGCTTTTTAGGTTGTTATTTATTTCCACAATTCTTCTTCTTCTTCTTCCAAAGCACTACAGCCCGATGTGGGTCAAGGCTGCCTTCACGATCTGCCTCCATTCCTCTCTTCTTTCAGCCTTCTCCCACCATCCAGTGACTTTCATTATTTTCAGGTCATCCACAACATCCTGGCTCCAACTTTTTCTGGGCCTGCCACATTTTCGTACACTCAGAATGTTTCTTTGCCGAGTCGTCTCTATGAGTTAGGTACTGTATTCCGAGGCATCTCGTTAGGATTCGTGACAAGGTTCTTTTTACAAGATAGGGCCGCCAACCCTATGCTTAACCCCCTCTCTGGTGGACCGGGTTTGATTTCGGGGTTTCCTTCCCCTAGGGAGGTTGGTTAACTACACCTGGAGAGTCCCCCCCACCCTTGGTTTTTCTGTCAGGTTTTTCCTTCCCTTAGTCCAATGCACCCGTTTTCAGGCGCTGGAGACTCGCCCTTGCCCTGCTCTCATTAGCTACTCTCTAAGCTCTCACCTCAGAGAGCACCCAGGGGCCGCCGCGAGAAGAGAACAGGACTTGCTGACTTTTCACCCAAATCAGGTATCCCCATTACAGGGGGGTATTACTGGTATTTAGTAGTGCTTACCTATGGACATCGGTAATCCCCGCCAGACCCACATCGGCCATTTGAACCCCTCATGGACAATTAGTCCATTTTATATAAAAAGTGTTCATATTTTGATTTCTTACATAAATCAAAAAACTACACTATAGAAATATTACTAAATGAAGACATTATTTGAATTTATAAACTATGCTCCTCATGTTGATAAAACCACCTTGGATTTCTCCATCAACTCAACTTCAATAGCCATAGAAGTTTTAAAAGTTCTGTTAATCGGAGTATTAGTTCAAAATAAATATTATTTGTTACGAGTCAAGAGATTTCAACCACAATTTTTTTTTTTAATTTAATATTATAATCATCCAGGCTTGACTACTTCGGGAATCTTATCCCATCATTAGTGCAACATATATAATGCTTTGTAGTTGATATCCTTTAAATCCTAACTAATCATTATGGATTACCACAATATCTTTTCTGCCACTGTGGAATATAAATATTTATTGTGACTACCTACAACAAAGTCAGTTGTTCTAGACCAGAATGTTAGCACTCTTGAAGTCCAACTCTTTCAGCAAAAATGGGTTGCAAAAATATGAATGTTACCATTTAATATTTTTCACAAAAAAACCTAATATGCAACTTCCCCACATGATTTGAGAGAGCAGTATTCTGCCTTGTGAGTAGCTCTCTATATCCATGATCTATAATGGAATCTTCATGCACACACCATGTGCAGCAATCTTGCAAAACGTATGGTGACCAGTTTCTAGTCTTATTTATATTGTTTGCAAAAAAGTGACCAAACTACAGATGAGTCCATCAGTACTGGCCTTATTATCATTGAGTATTAGTGATCCTATAGTTGACAGTCCATGCAATTCATGACACATTCTTTTAACTAATCCCAGCAATTGGTTAGCTCTGTGGATAGCGAGTTGAATGTGAACATCTAAGGACATTCTGGCATTACCCTAAGTGATAGTTTTACACGTTCTCAAGTTTAAGATTAAAGCATTATTGATCTGGGCTGTCCGGGTGACGCCGCGTCGAAGGCTGGGGTGCCGACGTTTCGACCGACATGTCGCGGTCCTCTTCAGGGCTGTACGTCACCCGGACAGCCCAGATCATAACTCTGGCCGCGGAAGCCTACGATATCATAAAGCATTATTGTCGCACCAAACAGCAAAGGAATTCAGTGCATTCTACCTATCAGCTTTATCCTGAGATATTTTTATACATTTGTAGTTTTTCAATGTAAAAATTTCAAGAGCAAAGTTACAGAAAGCCTAAGAGGTTGAAAAAAAATCAGGATACAAAAATAGCACAGGTGACCGAAAAAATAGCTGAGCATAATCAGTGTTTATCTTCCTCGTGGGAGGGTCCTGTTTATTCTATGTTGGTGAAATACATGCCCAAAGTGGTGGACTGAGGTACGATTATTTGGGAGTTCCACGTGAGGCATGATTTTTTATTTTATCAAGAAGGGTCTGGGCTGCACTCATCTGGCTTTCCTTCTCTACCCCGCTCAAGTGCGCAGGCACTGTGAAGATTTCATTTAGCAGTCAAGGTATGATCTGCTGCAATACAATCAAAGTTGTGAACATTCACTTGATCGCATTTTCAGTTTAAGCATATGTAAATATTAATTTAAATTGTGATTTTCATTGCTGATCAGTAATATTTGTCTTTTCCTGATGTTGATCATCCTAATTAATTAAGTTCCTTTATATTCTGTCATTAAACTATTCAAAAGTTCTTCAGAAGTTACCAGACTTATTTTTGTACCAAGTACTGACTGCACTTTTGGTTTTATTATTTATTCATTAAAAATGCCCCAATTAGCTACTAGCATCAATTCTTTCAAAATTGTAAAATTTTAGTGGATTACATCTGAGTTGAAGGAGTATATCGAGATGTATAACTTGGATTGTTCCTCTGTTCCCCTTATCTTAAGATGGACTGTCTAATATTACTTACAGCTGTTTTGATCAATCGTTGTGCAACACAGAAATCTTTTCACTAATTAAAAATCTTTGTTCCACTATTTCATACTTAACTGCACTAAACATAACGTTTTATCAATGTATCATTCCACTTACTCCCTCATACTAGTTGAGTACAGTAAGATGGTGAATACCCATCATCACCAAATGATATAACAAACATTTTTACTAACATAGTGCTTTGATCTCTCATGCATTTGTGAATATAATAAGAGCATTTTAATTAAGTAATCAAATTTATTTGATTTATTTTTGGATGCCACTAATTCATCTTTTTTGTTTTATTCATAAAAAGTGTTAGATAACCCATGAAGTAATCAAACAGTTATAAAAAAAATTTTGTTTCTAATTTTTTCAGGTTTGTGTAGCTTGGTGTGGTCAACACATTTAAAACATCGATTTGAAGCTGCTGCAAATCTGTTGCATAAGGCTGGCAAAGTTCCAAAAGAAAGATTGTGTGTTCAGGAGATTGGTATATCGGATCTTCAACTTCCCATGTTTCTGGATTCATGCCTACAATTCCTTGACACATTTATGGATGTAAGCATCATTACTCATTGAATGTATTTTATTTTTATTTATTATTAAAGTTATTATATTATTTAAATTTAATTTCAAGGCAATTGCGGACAATATTTTTTATCACAAAGGTTGGTGACATTTGAGAAAATGAATGAGTCAGTCTACAGTAGAACCCCAGTATTCTGAACTAATTGGGGTGTGGTCTGTTCGGATTTGGAAATGTCTGGATTATCTGAAATTTCAGATTTATGAGGTTCGGATTAGAAGGGTTCTACTGTATGATTACAATTAATTATTTATCCATTGATCTGTGAATTGTGGTAGTTAACACCTACATGTGTTGCTGGCCTACAACAATGGCTAAGTGAATCTATCTGCCTGTAAATGTGAAGAATTGGTTTGTTTTTGTTAACGGAAAGGATTACGATGTCAGATTGATATATGATTAAAAAGAGAAAAACGAGGACATTTTTTTCTTGAACAGACAGATTAACTGACAAAAATTAATTAAATAACAAATAAATTGAGTACACTCATGAATTTTGTTTCATGCCATAGAACAATAAACATTTACTGTGAAGTGAAAGATAGTTGCAAACTAGTAGGACTGAAAAAGCACATAATTTCTCAGATTAACTGCATCAGTAGTTGTGTAATATGGTAATATTGCAACATCTATCCAATTAAGATTTCACCCTTCTCTTGAAAAACTCATTAACAAAATGATGCTCAAGAAACTTGGAGAAAAAAATCATACACCTCTAATTTTTTTTATTTGAAAAAGGTTTTTTGAAAATGTCATTTTGCAGTTGAATTTTGTATATTATGGTCCAAACTTACAAGATCATTCAAGAAAGAAAGAAAGAACAATCGCACAGGCAAGAATTCAAACCCAAGACTTTCAGCATGGAACCATTGAGCTAATTATCACCACACCCAGACAATACTTGGAATGTATTCTCAATGTTCCATTGGTTTTCACACCTCAGAAAATTCTCTCAAAAAATTGTGAAAGCTACTAATGTTTTGTAAAAGTGAAAATGAAATCGGATAAAGATCTAATATTGAGGAATATATTGGAATAACCCTTTGTGCTTAAAGTGCATCCCAGATATGACATCTTGAAACATCCTAGTAGCTCGGAGGTAGGAAGATGTTTGGTGTCAAATGACATTTTTTGAATGCCATTGTGTGAAATGACACTGTGGCTTGAGCTGTAGGTGCATACGCCAGATCCCTCAGCTCAACCTTCTATCAAATTATTTATAAAACATAACTGGAAAAAATCCAGAGGAGTAGATTGCTGACTCACTTCCTTTCATTGTAATCTGGATTTAAATTGAATGAAAATTCTGTAAACCATGTATTTGCATTCGACCACTCCAACCACAAATTTTCTGGATTCTTGTTCTATGTTATACTGTCTTTACTATCAATGTCATCTCCCAAATTGTAGTAAAACCTGTCTGAGATGGAAAGCTGCCATCCTGGACAAAAAAATCTTGGAACAGAACAATTTTATATGTAAAAATTACCTCTATCAGCCAGAAACCTGTCTAATGTGGAAATGGAGTGGTTTTTAGAGAACGTAAATAGCTTTTATTTTTAACTTTCCGTCACTATCTTTGGAATGACATATTGCAAAGGGTCACATAAAGAGTAAACGATGGGTTATTCATCTTATGCCTGCTGTCGGGGAATCTTTGGCGAACATGGTGAATGTTTCACTGTGACTTTTTCATGATTTTTTAAGATCTTAACAAGCACAACTTCATTGTTGTTGTTCCGAATCCTAAACATTGGTCATCCACACTCCATTCAATTCTCAAAAACATCTCTGTCTGTCGACAATGGAATTTCTGGAGGGCTGTCTTATCATCGTAGCATAGCAGTCGTAGGGTTGATTAAGTGTAGACCACACAATTCAGTGACTTAGTCTAAGAAAGCTGTGTGCTAGTGTGTCAAAATGTCTTTGAAGCATACATACAAGACCCTTCCACTACAGAAGAAAATGGAAGTAATTGATGAACACTAGAAAAAAAATGTTCTAGTTGTGAAATTCAAAGTGAGTAAAATTATGACATTTTACAAATTAAGGACAAAATTCTAAATGAATGGTTAAAAGGACAAGTTTATAACGAAAATACTGTACTTAAGTTATATGGTGAATTTTTGGCAACCCTCCATAAGACAGAAACAAGCCAAGATGGAGAATTTTTGAAGGAACTGTCAGGTTCCATCTTAGAAAGGTTTTACTCTACATTCAGGACCACTAAATAATAAAGCATCATCATCACTGTCATCTATCAATACAGTTTCAGACTTGTCATCTTCAATGATCAACATATTACAATTAAAAACTTGAAAACCATAATGACTTCTTTGCTGAACTTACTAACACAATGTGGCGAGAAAAAATGAGATGCACCATTCAATCTGAACAATCTCGGAGCCCGGCAATTTAGAAATGGATATTTTGATTTGGAAAGGTACTTTACATGAAGCCTCAGTGTTTTTGAAATTTTCCCAAAAATGGCTCCAAATATTTTTATTGAACTTTGTCCTTGGATAGCATAAGAAACTCTTTAAAAGAATGGCACAGATCTCATTTCCTTGAAATCCCTGATTTATTTACTTTCTTGCTACAGAGTAGAGAGAAATTTATGTAATGCTGCGCGAAAAAACGGCGAATTTACGGCAGAAAAACTCTTATTACAGGACCCTCGGATCAAAATAGTGAATAAATCCAATTGTTAAATTTAGAGAAAAAATGCTGTCACATGGTGTAGCCAGAATCCATGTTTTGTGGGTCCTTGATAATGAAAAATCAAATGACGGCAAAACACCCGTCCGTCTGTGAACAACACACGCAGCTAAACCGTTCAACCGATTTTCTTCAAAATCGATGTTTCCCAATCGATCTGGCCCCTTGAATTTGAAACCGATATTTTGATTTTGGGGGGTACTTTACATGAAGGCACTTGGACATTTTCAAAATTAAAAAGTGCCTCCATCGTTTTTTATTAAATTTTGTTCTTTCATAGAGTGAAGGACGTTTAAGAGAATGGTGCAGATCCCATGTTTGTTGAAAACCCTGATTTTTCGAAAATTGCAAAAGTTCAAAATTTTTTTCGGAGTCTTCCTATGACTAAAATATTAAAGATTGGAATTTTTTCCCTTAATGAAACATGCCTTCCCTTAAAGATAGATTTTGAAATAGGGTTATGTACAATTTTTCGAAAATGTTATTACTTTCGCGTAATTTTTTGTGAAAATACAGGTGAGAAATTAAATGCTGTTTTAGCTCCACTAGTTCGAAAATTGCAATCGTACAAGAATTTTTCGCCATCTTCCTACAACTACAATATTGCAGGTAGATTTGTTTGACAAATGAAATTTGTTCTTCAAAGACAGATTTTGTAAAAACATTATGTAAACATACGAGTAGTTTTTGTGTAATTTTGCGTGAAATACAGACAATTTTTAAACAATTATTTTCTCAAAAACCAATTTTTTTTCTTTAAATTTTCGCCTTGTATGTATCAAAGGACGGTTTAAAAAGTAGTTCTGGCCTCATATTCGGTTAATTCTGTATTTTCAAAAATTGAAAAAAAAATAACATTGCAAAAGTACAATATTGAACATTGAGGTTAGTCTTAAATGAAATCTGTTTACAAAAATTAAATCTTAAAAAAAGTCATTAAATTAAAAAACTGACGCTTGTTTTTAGTAATTTCTGCTTGAAGTTAATGAAATGTATAAAAATTTATTTAATAAACATTTTCTCAGAAACGTCTCCAATTATTTTCCTCGTTTGTAACAAAGAATGGTAAAGCTAATGGTGCCGGTGCCATTTTCGACAAATTTTCTGTATTTTCGGACATTGCAAGAAATTAACATTTCATGAATACAATATTGATGCCAGAGATTTTTTGCTGAATGAAATTGTTCCAAGAAATCAGGTACAATTTTAGAGTAATTTAACGTAAGTTTTTTTATGATACGAGTTTTTTACTTGATGAAATGTCTTCTTCAAAATTAGAGCGTGTGCCGATGATCTTCCCCATACATTACATACCATTTTTACTGTTTTTGACTAAATAAATAAATAGATAGATAGATCGATAAATATGTCAGGTAAAGTTTTTTGAAACTGTTTTGCATAATTTTTTCTTTTCGAATTTGCAAATTCGAGTTATCCGCACTTATTTTGCTAGAATCCTTATAAAACGTATTACAAGGAGAATAAGATTATGTCTTCAATGATGCAATTAATACAGTTATTACTGGACCATTTACAGGTTGCCATAAGGTTTTGAAAGTCTTTTCCCAAATGTCATTTATCAATTCCCCAGTTTCAGCTTAAAAAGGGGGAAATTTATATATTTACAGAAATAAAATGTTTTGTTACATAGGTCCCTTTCGAAATATTTAAGGAGCCAGGACCTATGTACATGCTTATGGACCCACGAATTTGTGTCGGAAAACAGCAATTTTCGCTGCAGCGTTGCCTTACTTAAACCATACCACTTGGTTATATTTGAGGAAGTAATTGCAAAGGGCTGTATGATACTGTATACAGAAAGTAACTAAACCGAACGGTAACACTTCAGGAATTGATTCTTCATGCACAGAGAAGAGGGGAATTTTCATTCAATACTCCCAGAAGAGGGGAAAAATTCATACAATGTGGGTCCGAAAATGTTAAATTATATTTATCCGAACTTTTATTAAAGTTTGTTCATAACTTGATCACTGTACGACAATGCGAGATCCGGGTTACAGATGAGTATTCATCCTGGGAATAGAATTTGTTTTGATTTAAATACCTTAGCATCCGCAAATGATTACCAGTAGAGTGTAGCCTTATGCGATAGGTTTCTTTATATTTTTTGTGGTTTTCACTCTACCATGATACCATTATAAGGTTTTAAGAAGTTCAATTTCAGCGGTATTCAGTACATCATAATGCAAACAAATGAACTCGCGTTAATGATTTACTTGTATGGTTTGGCGGATGCACTTGGGAAGGAATTTCGGCTGCAAATCACTCGTATGTGGGTACGAAGCTCATCAGGGTGCTCCAGAGAAAAAGAAATTGCACTCGTCTTTCCGATCTGCAATGTTTACTGTGCTATCTGTTCCTCGCCAAGAACACAAGATAGGCGGAGTTTTCTTCGATAATAATTTTGTGATTCAAAATTATTTACTGTATTTTGAATATTTTAAGTGTTTTAAATACTATATATTTAGCTAATCAAAACCTAATGTATTTGAGTATGCATTTAAATACTTATTTACAAAGTATTTTGGCGAAGTATTTAATACTAAATTTGAAGTATATTTTGCCCAATCCCGGTTATGTTACGTTCGTATATTATCGTATTATCGTATCCAACTTATCGTATTATCGTATTCGTTATTATCGTATCCAACCATTTAATATACTAGCACCGACGTAAATATAATACAGTTTGAATGTAAGACACGCCAGTTTCATAGATAAATAGATGACAAAAAACTGCGCCTTTTTGCATGCACATTTGCCAAAATATTGTATTATCAGCGCACGTTTTCTTCAGCCTTCATTTTGCTAGGCAGAGAAGTGAGGGGATTGGTTATTTCGACAGGTCAAAATATCAAATACTCGTTTTTCGATATAAAATTGTTTCAATTACGCGAGAGCGAAAACTTCCGTTTTTCAGATTCTACCAATAATGCTTGTTGGTATCTTTATTTTTAATTCAACTTATCAAGGTAACGGAGTGGGGGTAAGAATCCCGGGGCTCAAGAAAACTCGCGCGTAATATGCATAATACATGAAATATGTGAACACAAAACATGAATATGCCTAAAAATGAACCTACTGAATTGTTTTATTACAGATTGTAGTTCAGATGTACGTTTTTTACCGAAGTATAAGATGACTTTTATTTTGTCTAAATATATTATTCGAAAAATGCTTTATCACTTCATATTCACAAATTAAGCATCGGTTGGCATCAGTATATTTTACATTGCCTACCCAGTCGAGAAATTCAAACGCTGACGCAACAATAAGCTGCCATGGTGGTAATACGAGTGACGTACGTTCGATAAATTATCTACCTCAATATCTTGCGTCATTGTTGGAAAGCTGAGCGTGCACAGGCAGGTTGGGACATGTCTTGGAATGGTTCGGTCTCAGTTACAAATTAAATTAGTCTGCCGTAAGTTCTTGATGAGACAAAATGGCAAGTGCTGTGCTGTGCGGTTCAACAGAGAAAATCTTTCGATTCGTTCAGTGATAAAATTCCTCGCAAAGGAAGGGAAGCAGCCTAAAGAAATTCACGAGAGGATTAATGTTGTATTTGTGCCTTCATACTCTATATAAAGTAAAAATTTTGTCCCAAGCAATTTAAATACGGGAGAGATTTGACTGGAAATTTCCCGCGTTCAGGGCGGCTTCTTGAAGCATCTTCAAAGGAAATGTGCCAAAAAGTTGAGACCATGGTTTTTGAAGAACGTCGTGTAAAGCTCAGTTATAGCTCATGAACCTGGCATTTCAGCTGGCACGGTTCATAATATCATGTATACAATTGATGTCGAAGGTGAATTCCCGCTGGGTGTCGCGTTGACTCTTGAGCAGAAAGCATTTAGCAAGCAATGTTGCAAAGAATTTGGACTTGCTTAGAGAAAATCCGGAGTACTCACGAATTATAACAGGGGATGACATAACATAAGTTCTCCATTGATGCAGTGGAAGCCTAAGGGGTCTCCCACTCCCAAACAATTTCGTGTGCAGAAGTCAGCCGGAAAGATCATAGTCACCGTTTTTTTGCGACACAAGGCGTTCTGCTGGTAGAATTTATATCACAGAAGACAACCATCACGGGAGAAGCCTTTTTTCGTCTATAAGGACTTATCGTGAGTCTGTCAAACAAGCGCGAAGGGAAGTTTTCTTCTGGTATATTCTTACTCCCCGACAATTTGCCTGCACACAAATCACGCAAATCACAGTCTTCTGTGAAGGACTGTAGCTTCGTACAACTTAATCATCCACTATATAGTCCAGATCTGGTTCCCAGTCACTACTTTCGGTTTTGAATCATGAAATTTTTTTGTGAGGGTAACAATTTATTGACGATGAAGCAATTAAAGAAGTTATAATGGAGTAACCGGACGGTCAATATGTTTCCTTCTGAAGGGGGGCTAAATGGACCAAGTGTGTTGAAGTCAAGGGGGTCTACATTGAAAGTACAGAGGTGAGTTTTATTATTAAATTTCGTATTTGTGCTTGAGTAGATAACATATTGAATGTCTTCCATAAACTGTGCATAAGTATGTACTCTGCAAACATTTTGTTGAGTTCTCATTTTGCTACATGCAAAGTGAGTGGGGTGGTTAGTTATTTTGTCAGCAGTACTATCAAATCAATTCTGTAATTCACTTTTGGGTGAAGAGTTCATATTATGCTGGATAAACATTTTTTTTTAATGTCATCAGTGTTCGTTGTATTTTATTTGTAATTCATGGTAAAAGAAAGCGGTGAGTGGTTAGCAATTCTGGAGTTCAAAAGTACATGTGCTGATAATAACTATTAAAGTAATAGTAGTATCTATGTTACCTAATAATATTAGCGGGCATTTCCTTGGCATCTACTGCAGACATGCTGGACAATAGAGGTTTATTTTGAATGGGCAAGTATGAAGAGAATCTCAAACAAATGGCCCTGATATAAGTAAAACGCAATGTGAAAATGGAAATCATATATTCTCTGATCAAAATTTCTCAACACTTGGTGTTCCAAATATCGAAGTTCATGTTTGGATAACAGTCTCCCCTGTCCTAAATCACCGAAGTGTGGAGAAATTTTAATCAAAGAATAAATCATGTCTGAAATTTTGTTGAAGTAAGGGGATTTTCTGAAGTTGCTGCTCACAATTCATAGACATTATTGATGTGATTTCCCAGTTAATTATTATTTGAAGCAGTGCAGCGAAAAAAAAGGTTTATGTCACAGAAGGGAATGTAGGCGGTGTCAGATAGAAGATAGAGAATGCAAATTCAATGCACAAAACTTTCACGGGGATCTAAAATGCCAGAAGACAATTCAGTATGGGAGGAGAGCAGAAAGAAAAAAACGTACTGAAATGATGAAATCTTAATATTGTCTTGTAAATTAACCAAAGATGATAATTGATAATTATCTGATGATAATCGCAATAAAGGATGGAAATGCAGAAAACCAAAATCCGATAGTCGTTGAACTTGATCAATTTTGAAGATATTAGAAATCAATAATATTACAAGTGAAGACAAAAATGGTTCCATCAAGACCACAACGGTAATAATAACAACAACAACAACAACAATCATCATCATCATCATCATCATAATAATAATAATAATAATAATAATAATAACAAAAAGAAGAACACAGTGATAGCCAGGCAAAACTGGATGACTTGACTTTCTAAATATCATGTTTTTTCTAGTCAATAAGATAATTTGTAGTTTGATGATGACTGTGATTCTAAGAAATAGTTATTAAAAAAAAAAGTCCTCAGGAAGCTTTAGTATTCTCTTTTAGTTATTCTCTTTTTTTTCGTGCTTAGGCCACAGTAGCAAGTGGTGAGGGGCGCTCCCTTAGCGTGTTGCGCTATGAAGAGCTGTGGGACTGTGAGAGTGGGGGTCCAAGACCTCTGGCAGAAATGGCTCTTGCTCAACCCCCTGTGAGTGCTCCCCTGCTGCACTTGCATTGCCAGCTGGCTATGGCCTTGCATATGATGGCATCTTTCAGCGTGAAGATCACAAGGCCCCTCTCAGCTCTATTTGATGGTGTGGTAAGTACATGTATGCACACAATGCAGATTTTTTTTTTTAAATTTTAGTAGTTTTTGTGCATTAGTGCATCAATATTTGCAATTTTGGAAAGTAACAAAAAGATTTTTGCTTTAAGTAAAATTTGTTCTCCATAATTATTTCTTTCATTAAGATTATGTATGTTATTTTTAAAATTTTAGTAGTTTTGCGCAATATTACATACATTATGTACAATATTAAAAAGCAATAAAACATAGCCCATATTGTTCTATTCTTTTGTTTTTTTAAAAATTTCAAAAATATAAGTTTTTTGACTTGTCTCTCATGTCGTTAATATTTACATTAGCTGCAGTTTGTTCATACTATTGCATTTATGAGTACATATGATTTAAATGAGGTCTCATATGGTTTCTCAAAAACTTAAAAGCTTTTTGTGAAAATGAGCCCCAAATTCCACATTTTCAGGAACGCATTTTCAGCACATCATTTTACTGTATTCTTTTGATTTTTAAAAAATGCAAGTGTAATTTGAAGTTTCTTTAACATTGTTAATATGATGAGCATTTCCAGCGATTTATATATATTATTGCATTTGTGAATAGAAGTGCTGTAAACAACTTCAAATGAAGTTTTTTGAAAACACAAAGGGTTTTTTTAATTTTTTTTTTAAGCTAGCACAGACGAAAGAAATTAGAAAACTAGTATGAGAAAGTCTGTGCCATTCTGTAGCACCACTGGTTCCTTTGTGTGCATTTTATATTGTGAATATATAAGGAAAAGCTATTGTATGTCCAAACACGCAAAACATGATATTATAATGGGTTAAGAGCAAGCAATTATTCCCGGCATGTAGGGAAAGCGAACCAAGTCGTCTCTTATAATTCCTCAACAATAAAACTTATCAATACCTTATCAATAAAATCTTCTCTACAATAAATCTTCTCCAATCAGCATCTCTTTCAGTTCCATTATTTTGGACTTAATACCTTTTCTTTGTAAGTCCCTGATATATTGTTTGCATTTTGTTGTAGGCCCAGGCTGCATTTTTTGCTGATCTCACTTCAAATCCCCAATTGCCAGGTCACAATCCTGGAGCTAAGCTGAAGAGTTCTCGTTCTCAGTTTTTATTGCGGGTGGTGAGAGCTGCTGTGCAAACTGTGCGTGGAGTAGATTGCCCGGTAAGATGTTTTTGCAGTATTTTCAACAATTCATGCAATGAAATTAAGTATATGATGTGAAGGAGAAATTTACAAATTTGTGCTTATCTCTCTAGACCAATTGTTATGCATTTAACAAAGTGACATTGTTTTCATTAGTTCATTTGATGTATTATACATTCATTTGATATCTATCAGTTTATGCAGAAGACATATTAAAAAAATGCGAAATTATTTATATACATACTGTTGAAAGTTGACATTTAAAATTACATTTATACATAAACAAAATTTTCTCATAAAATAGTTGTCAACGTTTCAGCTCATAGTTGTGGCCTTCATCAGGACAGTGTTAAATTGTTCAAACTCTAAGAAACCATTACGATTATTAATAAACATATAAACAAATTAACATAATTTGTAAAGGTTAACATAAAGTGAATTAGAGCTAGATATTTGATAATTTTTACTTGCTCGCTACTGCTTACGTAGTAGAGAGAAAGTGATGTAATGCTGTGCTAAAAAAACGCGAAATGTATTTTGACAGAAAACTCTTATTACAGGGTAATAAGAGGTAACAAAAAATTGGATAAATCCAGTTGCTAAATTTAGAAAAAAACTAACACATGGTGTAGCCGGAATCCATGGTTTGTGGGTCCTTGATTCCGAAATATCCAATGATGGCAAAACATTCGCTCGTAAACAATGCTAGCAACCAAACCATTCCACAGATTATCTTCAAAATTGATCTTCCACAATTGATCTGGCTGATGTCACAGCCCAGTGAATTTAAAACTGAAATTATTTAATTTTGGGACCTTTGAGACATTTTGAACATTTTATAAAGAAATAAAATGGCTCCAACATTTTTTATTAAACTTTGTTATTGGATAGTGTGAAGAACAATTAAGAGAATCGTGAAGGTAAATACCCTGATTTTTAGAAAATTGCAAAAGCAAAACTTTTTTTGAGCCTTCCTACAACTAAATTATTAAAAATTGAGATTTTTTCCATAAAAGAAATCTGTTCCTTAAAGATAGATTTTGATGTAAGGTCATGTACAATTTTTCAAAAATTTGAGTTTTACAAGAAAAGATTGCTGAGATGTGTTAATTCGAAGAGAAATTGGAGTATAAATAGTATTATGTAAGCATTACTAAGGGCGAGATAGTATGTGCTGTTTTAGTACCACTAGTTAATTATTAATGAAGAGATGGGCTAGACGAAGTATCATTATTCTGTGAATAAAAATGAACAATTGAAGGTGTAAGGAATTAAAATTAGAAGGCCAATTTAAACTTTGCTTTAGTAACAAGAATTGCATCTTGCCCATCCCCTAACAAGAAATGAATTTGAAGAAGCTTGTAAACACAAACATGTCCCAGCCAATTTATACCAAATGAATGTGGTGTTTTTGTTTCTGCCTTTCAGGGAGCGGGTTTGGATGCAAGGCAGGCCAATCAGTGGATGAGCAAGTGCCATTTGCTGGCTGATGTGTGGGGAATTGATGGAGATGTATTACGCAGGCAACAAGTTTGTGAATTATATGCCAATGGCTTTGATCATTTGGCTGAAGAGGTGAGAGATGCTTAATAGAAACATGTGCTATTCTTCTGTCGCTATAACCCTCATCGGTTGTGGCCTGACATCTTGCATCCTCACAATACTGCCAGAATGTTTTGTAGACCATTGGCGATGAGGCAGATGGGAATTAACCTATCACCCAGTCCTGAGAATGGGAGTGATGATAATAATGAGAGGATTGTACTCTGCCTGTGGCCTATGGCTTGGGTATTCACATACAATTAACAAGAAGATCTTTTATAGCGAAAAATCTAGGACATTCCTCCATAGTGCAATACTTGATCATAGCATTTGTAATTCTGCCTACAATTTTTCAAATTGGCATTACAGGATATACCCGATTAAGGTGGTGAAAAGTGCCCCCAAACCAAATAGATAATCACAATGTTCATATGAAAGAAAATAAAAAAATTCCATAGATTCACAAAAAATCAGCCTTGTAGTGCAATCTCTACTGCACACCTACTAGTACAATCACAGCCTACTAGTACAATCTGTAAATCATATTCTACATAAATGTAGAATATGATTTATGTTCATACATTCTACACCTTTGCCACTCTATACAGAAATTTATAACTTGTCACTTCTGAATAAATCAGGACGTAGTTCAGCATAGATTGTTTGTCTTTTTAGTTTTTATGTTTTGTACTTGTAGGACTTTAAAATCTGCTTCATTACAATAAGGAAAATGTTCTAGCAAATTAGCTTGTGCACTTGCAGTATTGTAGTCCAAAAGAACGTCAACAATCTTCATGCAAGGATTTCTCATTTTTCTTGTTTCAACTTTACAAATGTCTTCAACTGACAAAATGTTAACCATTTTGTCATTATCAGTGTTATAGTGTCATTTTACAATCACTATACCATTTTTTTTAACCTCACTAATTGAAGTAATTTACCTTCAATTTTGAAACTTTAATTTCATCTTTCATTTTTTACCGACTATATTTTTATCTATAGGTTTGATTAAAGTCGGTGGAATCTTTCTGCAATTATTTTTAACGTTCAAAGCTAATACATTTGCATAAGATGATTTATTTCTCACACATGGGTCAGGTACTCGAGACTGAGCAATCTCATCCTCTAAAAGTTTAATTGTTTTCTTCATTTGTTTACCAGACTATTTAACAACTCATTCTCTCTCTTGATATTTGTGTCTGAATTATAATTAACATCTTTCTCGCAACATATGATGAAGCTAGTGTTTTCAAGAAAAGTCAGTCTCTAATTTTTTCTAGACATGATTTATGCTAGGGGAAAGTGCAATTCATGCATATGAAAGTCATTGAGGTCTCTGACTTGGACTTGCAGCTTCCATAAGTTGCCATTTCTTACTCAAAAGCTTGATTTGGCCCACAGCCTCTGTTCTGTTGGGTCTGGTGAGTCGTTCAATTACTTACATTCCAAAAAACTGAACTGAGCAGCATGAACATTTAATGACAGCCCAAAATTAATTGATAAACACTCAGCTGCACTACATTAAAACAAATTACTAATATATTTTTGTAGATTATTACTGACTTCCCGAGAAGTTTTCTGTGATGTATGTACAAATTCCTGCCAGTACAAGTAAAGCTTGAACAAACTACACACATCCCATGCGTGCCATTCAAACCACAATTCAGTAGAAATAATTTTAATGTTATTATCACAATGCAGTCTTGACATCACAGGAGTTCAACAAGATAACATCGGATAACAACGCTTTTACCAACCTTTTTAGAAATAACTTACT
The DNA here is from genome assembly GCA_964035755.1 of Teleogryllus oceanicus. Classification (NCBI taxonomy): domain Eukaryota; kingdom Metazoa; phylum Arthropoda; class Insecta; order Orthoptera; family Gryllidae; genus Teleogryllus; species Teleogryllus oceanicus. The sequence goes on from CAXIVR010000001.1 coordinate 2,989,023, forward strand.
TTGATTAATAATTGAATAATTCTGTAATAACAGATATTAAACAATAAACATTGCATCACCCAGCAATAGTACTGAAAAAACAAACACTACTCTTTGGTACTATCTGGAATGGAAATTATGTTGGATCTCTTTTACAAGAAACAAAGAAAGAAAACGGCAGTCACATCACAACTGATCACAAGGAAGAAATTTTACAGTGAAAAACTTACTGCCTCAACTATCATTTTATTGTTCCTTATAATCATCATAATCAGGGTTCTTGTCACTACCCTCATCTTCATCATGTGTATCAATGATTCTTTCTTTTTGGTCCTCCTTCCAAGCTGCAACATCTTTTGACTTTGTAGGCCCCTCTGAAAGTTATGCATGTTGAATTTGCATTGTTCTTTGTCTTTCATCTGATGTCAACTAAGAACATTCCTTTCTGTGTCACCTGCTTTTCTATCTGTTCTAGACTTGTTGATGGGCTCTGTTTCTTTAACAGTTCTTTCACGTTATTTAACAGAATATACTGGAAATTATCATCACTTACTGTTTGTGTGACCAAGTTGTGAACTGCTAACTCATACATCTCTGTCCCTCAATTTCGTGTGTAAATTTGGAGATAGTGGCAAATTTCCAAGTTTAGGATATTTTTGCTTCGAAAATATTTTTTTTATAATGCTTTTCTGTTGGATGTAGAATATGTAAATCTATCAATGTGGTTTCTTTCTTTTCCATCTCCTGCAAATTGCAGATTTGCACTCTCTGGGCATCAAATCAAGATTACACATGGCCTCGTCAAACCTAAAACATGCGAAACAAAATCCAAGTGATCATTTTCACATTCCTTATGTTTCACGTAATACAATGACATTCGTTTGAGATTCTCTACCAGCCCATTCAAAAATATCGATATCAATTGCCCGGCAAATTCGTGATGGATGCTGAGAATAGGAGCATGAATATAATTTTTAAATATATACTTTTTGTATTTTTTTTTTCCCCTTTATTTAACAAATTCTAAATGTTATTTTTGTCTTCTTAGGTGGCATCATTCATAAACTGATGTAAAAAGTTTCATTTGTAGTCTGATGACGGATACAGAGCTGTATCCAAAACACCACAGACTTCATTAAATTAAACAAATTTAAATAAAATTATGAACAGCACAAATTTAATTGATAAACACTGAGCTGCACTACATTGAAATAAATTACTAATACTATATTTTTGTTGATTTTAACTGACTTCCTGAGAAGTTTTCTGTGACGAACAAATTCCTGCCAGTGCAAGTAAAGCTTGAACAAACTCTATATGCACATCTCATGTGTGCCATTCAAATCATAATTCAGTAGATATAATTTTAATGCTATCACAATGCTGTCTTGACATCACAGGAGTTCAATGTGGTACCTTTATGTATGTGTTTTGGTACTGTAGGTTCTGTTTTTGTTGCTTATCTCTCTTCTTTTAGTTTGTTTTGTCTGGTGGGTTGTTTATTTGTCTTGGTTCTTTAGTGCTTCTGCCCTGTTCTTTTGTGTCCTGTGGCTATATACTTGTTTCATTGTCTTTTATCCACTTGTGGGATGTAGCATTTGTTATAACTACAAATGCCACATCTGACAAACTTGGCATGTTTTGTGGTGGCAGGAAAGGGGTAAATAAAGATAATAGATCATGGCAAGATGTACGCAACACTCAATAATTTCAGAAAATGTCTGTAATTTCCAAAATAATCAATTCAGCAATTCTCAATAATTTCAGAAATACTAAAGCAGCTACCAAAACTCTTTTTTGACATTTTCTAATTTCAGCATTACTAATCGGTCATATATCCATGTATATTCTATAATATTATTCTCAAATTTTTGTCTATCATATCAGCCACTCCTGATGATGCCCTTTTTTCTTCAACTCCTGTGTAGATCATTACGTAATATTCCATTTCCAAACTGCATGCTCTTTTCTTCTTTGTTTTTATTATGGCTGTTTCAATTTTATGTTGTTTTAGTTCCCTCAGTAGCTCCTTTTTCTTGTAGTTTAGTCTTTGAACATTCCATGTCACACTATTATTTTCATGTACTTTCCATTGTCTCTATTTCTCTCTTGGTTGATCTTATTGTTTTTCCCATTGTAGTCTGATCTTCCTTCTTTCCTTAAGGGTCTCCTAAATGGTTTCATTCGATTCCCTTTAGGCAAGAATGATTTTTTTTCTACTCTTTCAACTGCATCTAATGGTATCACCAATTTGTAGGCTTTGTTATATCGTGGTGTTTTTAATTCTTCACATCTGTTTCCATTTCTTATTCTTTTCATCTCTAAAAACTGCTTTAGGTCTTCAGTCTTAGTGTTGCTGTGGAACTTACCAGTATATAGTCATTTGTATTTAGTTCCTGTCTTTAGCTCTTCGTCTACGTTATTACATATTATAATGTTTTCTGTTTCTGTAATTTTTCCTAGCTTGTGATTTTTTTGTCTGGCCTGTTTGTTGCTATTGTGTTTGAGTACTGTAGATTCTGTTTCTGTTCATCTCTTTCTTCTTTTAGATTGTTTTCTCTAGTGAGTTGTTTATTTGTCTTGGTTCTTCAGTGTTTCTTCCCTGTTTTTTTTTCTTGTTTCTTTCTCCTTTGTCCACTGGTTCTTGAATCACAAAATCCTGTGTATTCTTTTATTGCCCTTGGTTTCAATATTTATTTCTTCTAGTTTGTTTTCTTGGTTATTTCTATGCTGTTTTACTGCTTGTTTGATTTCCTGGTTTATCCAGTGTTTCAGATTGATGTTAATGTGTGTTAATGTGTCAAGAAGAAATATTGTTTATTGAATATTGAAAAGACAAAGGAACCAGGATAGTGTTAAGAAGTAATGCCTACGTATCCAAAAGGATATGGCTTTTATTGCATCTGCAGTGTGAAGACGATGCTTAAACAAATTTCTGACGTTTGGAATGAATGTCATGGCGGTTTCATACTCTTTCTTTGAGAAAATGAACTTCGGCAACGATTGATAAGAGTAACAAAATTACCGGTGTATTTGGTTTCCTAATGCCTTGCTTTCTGTTCCAACATATTTCGTACTTTCACTCGCATTACTACAGAGTTTTTCCTCTAAAAGTTCATTGATTTTTATTCTTTTATATTCTGGATTTTATCTCATCTCATGTTTGTTTTTTTTTTCACACTTCACTACTATTTCATCTATCTGTTTCTGCACTAAATTACCGTCATTCGTGTTTTGTTCTACTATCAGTCCTAACAAGTCTGATTTCACATCAGTCTCGTCCGTAAAAGCGTCTACTACTTGTAGTTATGGTTAATTTCGGTCTCATTCTTACATTTTAAATTCTGTTTTGTCATTCTGAATGTCAAATCGCAATTTCAAATGTCAGTCTCAACCGTAAAGACAATTACCTGCATTTTGTTTGGATCATTGTCAGTCACGTTCTGTTCTACCGTTAATTCTAATGATTCTGTTTTCACATCCTGAACTACTTTGAGGCCAATTTCATCCTTAGAACTCAACTTTTTCAGGATTTTTGTCAAACATGGCATCAAAAGCTACTTTCTATTCCGCGTTCATATGCGCTTTAATCCCCCCAAAATGTATTTTAAAACTTTCATTTATAATTACCTGTAATTCTATCGTCTGTTCATCAAATTTTGCATTTGTGATTTCTAAATTATTTTGCTTAGTCGCAGTTAAATCTGCTTTTAGAGCATCAGATTTTGTCTTTCTTTCTTATTCCAGTTTCTCTAATTCTGTTTTCCTATCTCTTGTTCTAGCTCTGATATTTTCTCCGTAATCGCAGCTTCTGCTTCGGCTCAATTCTGCTTCCAATCATCCAGTTTTGCATTTTGTTTGTTAATTTTAAAGTTTTGTTAGTTAAAAGTTAAATTTATAAAATTAGGCAAATTTAACAGAAACGGCCCCACGTTGGGACATGCAAATTAAATGTAACAATCCCCCTACCTGATCACTCTGCAAGAGCTGGGCGCCAGGCATGCTTGGTAGGAAGTTGCGACGAATTACCTTCAATGCCAATCTTCGACAGGATAACTCCCAATAGAGCAGATATTTATCTTCAGAATATGTGTGTCTCTGGATTAGATTTTCAATGCTACTGGGATCGTGTGTGCTCAACATACACTAATGAATGAAATTGCAATAAATTCCTTTGACGTGGTTCCTGGAGGGAGCCCACATATTTATTTCTGAAATTCATGCCCCAACTTCTACAATGTTAGACACTTTACTTGAATTACTCAAAACAAATTACAGTTTGCATGCATTACTATCTTCTTTCCTGATTTGCTAGTTCGTTTCGTAAGTCTCTAGTAATTTCTTTGTAACACTTCCACAAAACCTATCATTACGTGCATCTCGTAATTGCAATGTAATTACTCTACTTACAATTGATGAGGTCGTGAATCGATTATCACCGCTGGAGGAAGCTAGCGCCCATTGATGCAATGACCGTGTTGTGAATGAAGCTGACACAACTTTTGTGCGGTGAAAAGGGGCTGCGACGCCAGCAGGGCTGGCGGCTGATTGAAGGTCGTTACCCCTGACGAGGGCGGGGCGGAGAGGTCTCTCGGCGTCGGCGTCGTCTCAGGTGCGAAGTGTGGGCAGACTTCGATAGTGTTAATCACTGTTATGCATGGTAACGTGTTGCAGGCAATCACCGACAAATTCAGGTCGTGAGTATAAATTGGCGGCGAGAACTTCCCGACCAAGTTGAAGTAATGACATAAAAATTACTGTCTCTGTGCAACTCGAAGTCAAGATTTCGTCTGATCTGCTCAAAGTTACAATTTCTTTTTCTCTCATTGAAGCTAGTTATGCGTCTCTTCTACTTGATGTCCGAAAATCGTGTTCTCTTCAAAGTCATTTTTTCCACCCTCGCTCTCAGCGACAATATCCAGCGTCGTAAACCTAGCCTCGGTCCCTTATCATTTTTATCCTCATTCAATTAAATTTTAGGAATTCCGCACCGCGGGACTCGCATCAGCGCCTACACTCAGTAATTGCTGCCAATGTGTCACATGATCTAGCTTCTAGAACTTTCCTCCGTTTTCTTCCGATTAACTTTTCATCGCGTTCTTTCTTCATCTCCCGCAGCATGCCCATCCCGGAACTAGGCTAAGATTGCTTTTGTGCAACGGGATTTCTGGGGTTGTTTACATTACTCCATAAGCCCTGGGAAGACCCTCGTCTACTGATGCCATTTTCCTGAGACAGTGGGCGACTGAAAGGGCTGAACGTAGGGTGCTTTAGGCAGGGTAATTGACATCCTTCCTTCCGTTGTTTGTACAGTGCTATCAAGTGCGACGTGTCGATAGCTCCAACTCCGAACGTGCTTGAAAAACTTCACGGCAATTAGTGGCACGCGGATGCGCCTGACGTGGCGTTCGCAGGGCAGACTCGGTGGGTCCGCGCGGTTGGCTCTTCTGTCTCTTCATATCTGACGCTGCTTATGGGCATCAGATAATGTACGGATTTACCCTTAGAAGATACATTTTCTCCCGGGCGTTGCGTGGGCACGCACGGGTATGGCGAGTCGTTGGCGAGCTGACGGCCTTTTGCCTGTCCTTAAAACAAAGTGCAGATTTATGACTTTCTAAGGAGCTATTTGAGGCAGTGCAAGAGATAAGGCCTTCTGCCTACAAAAGATTTTTTTCTAAAGGGAATGGACCTCGCAATGAAGTCACGGGCGACGCCAGCATACGCCGACAAGCAGGCTTGTCGCACTTCTCGCCTCCTTTTTACAGCATCTGTAATTTTCATTTTCATTATCCATTTTCTTTCATTCCTTCGTTTACCAGTATAAATAACAAAATATCAATTTCATTAAAAAAAACTAGTGTGCACACTCAGGCATATAGCCTTCTGCAAGCACAGTGCCAGAATCTATTATGTCCCAAGTCACTTCATTGATACTAAATTATTCTGCAGCAAATTTTTTTATGTGACAGTTGCAATCCATTGAATATTGTATTATTGTCTCAGTGAGAATTTTGTTGATGCTACATACAAAGCAATTTATGCAGAAAGGTAGAGGTTCCTAAACTTGAGATGATTTCTTTTGTGTCACCTTCTTCACACATCTCTATTAGCTGACGAAAGTTGTCTGAAATTGTACTATACATTATTTTTAGTTGAGTTATTCAGTGTCTTGCAGCTACTGATGTCATTTCCTGTTTTTACAATTTGTCCAGACCTCCAACAGAGCTCTGGAGGAGTAAGGGACTCCATTCAACTGTTCCAAGATCCCGTTCACCCATGCCCAAATGATCGTTTTTAAAAAAGAGTTTTATCAGCATGATAGCAAAATAGGAAAAATTCCCATTTGTCTGGGATCTTCCTTCCTTCCTTCGAACACAAAAACCTTTGCCGCTTACTTTATCACATTAAAATTAATATCTCAACACCAGAAGATCGAGGCTTTAAAAAAATCATCTACCACATCTCATGCTACATTCCCCTCCCACATCACATTTCTTCGCTTATACATCTCTTCCAGATACAATTAGCATTGCTTATACATTCATGGTGGTGGTGCTGTGTTCATCCATGAGTATGTTCAAAGATCAGCACATCCAAACCAATTTTTGTATGTATGCAGTGATATCCGTACACTTGTTCACTCGTAACACTTCCTCGTACCATTTGAAGACAGTATAACAATTGATGCACCTTCATTTGTCTTGCCACTATGATCTAGTTCTTGTTGGGTCTGAGTTCGTGTCTGAATCGCAACCAATGAGTTAGCTGTCCATGCGGCGAAATTAAATAGTCTGAGGTTGCTTATTCCAAATTCCAAATGTCTTTATTTTGTTATTAACATAGAAGAAGTTACAATATTTCATTCGAATGTGATGGGCAAAATAATTAGGGATCCCCTAGAAAGACTGTGTTGTATGCTTATTGACGATTCCTATGTTCCTTCAGCAGATTAAAAAACATTTTTGAAATGTTTCATAATCAATGTTTGGCAGGCATAGTGGCACAATAACACTTTTGAATTAAGGCCAATTAAACATATTTTACTCTAGACTATAGTGTTTCCAAAGTTTAGTCTAATTATGGCATCTAAGAATGAAGATGATGCTTGGCTCACATCTTCTATTCACTTCATTTAAAATATAAATTTGTTACGATCATATACAACTCTACATCTACATCTAAAAATATGATGAACTAAATGATGCTTTTTTAAAACTGAGTTTTATGAGCATGATAGAAAAAGAAGAAAATGACTCATTCCTCTTAGATCTTCCTGGAACTCAAACAGATTTCTCACTCGCTTTATAAAATTAAAGTTAATATCTCGACACGAGAAGTTGTATAACTTCAAGAAACCCATCTACTTCTACATCACTCACTCATCCACAGATATATATCGTACAGTTACAATCTTGATGGCTTACAAGATCATGGTGGTAGTGCTGTGTTTGTCCATGAGCATCTTCAAAGATCAGCATATCAAAAGCAATTTTTGAATGTTTACTTGAGAGTGTATTTCTCATCCCTCTGGGTGCCCTCTACATTACAGCCTGAGAAGTCACACGAGAAGGCCTGTAATATTGTATCACCCAGCTGCCCATCCTTTCTGATCAACAGAAACTTGAACCGCCCCACTGTCCCCCTTTGGGGTAATCAAAGATTGTACCAAAGTAGATCCTTCGAAAACCTCATAGACATTAATAGTTAACCCAATATATTTTTGTAAAATGCTTCTCAGAATAGTTTCTAAAAATTACCTTTGTGAAAAAAATTGAACAGTGTCTTTTATTTATCAAAAATAATTTAAAAATATACACTCAACCGCTTTGTTGTAAATGCTTTAATTATCAGTGATACTTTCGAGATAATTCAAAAAAAACTTGATCTAAGCCAGGCCACAGTGAGCAAAACTATCTCTTTAAGAACTTCTATTGCTTTTATTCACCTGCTGCTCTCCCTCCAAATATGTATAGCAAAAAGTGTACCAGGAATGAGAATGTTCTTCCTTATCTCATATCCCAAGGGAGTTGAAAAACTCTTCGCACCTGATCAAAAGAAAGAGCTAAAAACTGAAAAGTTGTGGAGCTCTGTTCTGTACCTCAAGCTTTCTTTCTTAAAACACGCAAGAGAATGATTGAGTGGATTTCTTCGGTGTGCAAGAGGACTAAAAAGCATTCCTCTTCATCACGGAACCTTTCGCTGCTCTTGCTCAAGCCAAAGACTCGGTCTGTGACCAAATCAAATCCATGATCAAATGCTTCTGCTTACAGTCAGAAAACTACCTTTCATCAAGTTTTCAACCGTATTTGCCACAAGAATCCATCTCCATTCAGTGGCGAGAAGTCTCTATAATTTGTACAGAAGGCAAAGCCAACTACTTACCACCCAATATCTTAACCAGCTGCGTTTGCAATTACATGAATGAATTATAAAGCAGCTCCTTCCACACTTGTCGTCACTTCACTGTCTAGATTTTTGTTGGTTCTGCCCCCTTGACAGTATCTTTCCATCAGCTTCTAGGTGTTCCCACATCTCTTCTTCAATGTAAGACATAATAGTTTTAATATCGGATCTCTTCCATCCTATCAATGCACTCTTGTCAGTATTCTCTACTGATCTGTTTTATTAAAAAGAGTAAATATGTCAAGTTCTTTTCTCATGCCCATGTTTTTTGGTTTATATTCTCTTCTGCACCAATTCACTTTTCTCAGGAACTGCATTTTATCTGCCTGAAACTGGCTTCAATTCTTTTTCTTAATATCTCATTCTCAGTTCCATATGTGCTAGTGGGAACTGACATAACTTCATAAAATTTGAAAATGTGACCTTCCATACTTTGATTCTCAATGTTTTATTAATTACCCCCTCGTATCTTTTGGAATTTGTGATTTTAATTTTGTTTGTCATTGTATTTGTGATGTGGCAACTTAAGTATTTAAAACCAGATGCCTATTCTGTTATGTGTCTCTTAGAACACTTTTGTATCTAAGTGGGTACTTCCCATTGAATGCCATTATTTTTATGTTAGAAGTGGAGTTTTCAAAAGTATAATCTTTCCCCATTTGCAGAAGATACATGCATTTTTTAATGTTGTCTTCTGTTCCTCGAATAACTATTATCCCATCAGCAAATACCAGTATGTCATGTTTCTGCCCAAATTTTCCCCTTGGTTTACAGAACTTTTAATCATTCTAAGAGGGTCTTCTAACTATATATAAAAAAAATAGTAGGAGATAAGCTACATTTGTTTCTAACATCTGTTATTAATATCAAATTCGTTTGACATTGTATTTTCTTTTATTTTGGCTTGTGCTTTTGTATTTATGTACATTCTCCTGATGGTTTCTGTTAGGGGTTTTAGGTAGCCTTGTGTACTCTTAATTTCTCATTCTTCATATGTATGACAATCAAAAGCTTTTGCCAAATCATCAAAGGATATTCTTTTGAATTCTCTTCTGTTGCAATTAATTAATTTATTGTGAAGATGAATCTAATTATGAGAATTTTTGCGAAATATCTAAATGTCTTTTAAATACTCACTCGCCAGATATCAGGAATAGAATGAATTGAAATAAACCTTGGATTAATCATGAGATAATAAAACAAAGCAGACTTAAACGCTGAGCGTGCGCAAATTATGGAACAACCGGAACAAATGAAAGTTACTCCATCTATAGGAACAGTTCAAACAATCTCGCTTCTAATGTGAGACGGCGTAAACAAATATACCAAGAGCAAATTGTTCAGGATGGTGACAAAAGATTCTTCTCCTACATACGAAGACAGGCTAACTAAAACTGGTCCTCCTATGATTGTTCTGAATGGAAATTCAGTAATAAATGATCCAGGTGGAATTGCGAAATGCTTTTCAAATGAATACAGAAAAGTATATACCGTAAAACCTGAAGGTCCATTGCCGACTTTAAGAGAAATGCACCAGAATTATTGATAATATAGAATTTTCAGATATCGAAACTGCCCAGATAATGTGCGGATTGAATGCAAGCTCATCCACAGGTCCAGATGGTACTCCAACTGTGTACCCGAAAAATCGTAAACTACAACTAGCCCCTTTACTGAATAGAATGTTCAGACAGTCATTAGAATCAGGGGCTTTGCTTGTTGCAGAGTGGAAAAATGCTGTCATAACATCGGTTTTCAAGAAAGGAGACAAAAAGTTACCAAAAATCTACAGGCCAATAAGTCTGACAAGCACAGTGAGCAAAGCCATGGAAAGGGTGTTTGTCCGATGAGTTTTAGATCATGCACTTAAAAATTATATTCCTAAACAACAACATGGTTTCGTCCATGGAAGAACTACAGCCACGAATTTACTCCAGTTGCTAGACGTATGGACCAAAGAATTGGATCAGAAACAACCAGTTGTCATCATTTATCTAGATTATGCTAAAGCTTTCGATAAAGTGCCACATAAATGTCTCATCCACAAACTGCTCTTTGGGTATACGAGGCAAGCAGTTCAGGTGGATCCAGGAAAATTTATCAGACAGAACTTACCAGGTAGCAATTGTAAACACATTATCAAGACCCCTTGCCATTACAAGTGGTGTTCCCCAAGGTCCAGCTCCTGCTATTATTCATTCTTTATACTTGTGACCTCAGTGATGATCTGTCTTCAAGTTGGAACTGTTATGTGGATGAAACCGAACTATTCTCAAATCGACTAAAGAATCACCAGATGCTGTAAAATGACCTCAATAAAGTGGTGAGATGGTCTGAATCTTGGTAGCTGTCCTTAAACCTCAATAAGTTTAAGGTCCTCCACCTAAGAAGAAATAATCCAAATCTTAATTATAACATTGAAAATTACATCCCGAATTCTACAACAGTACAAAATGATCTTGGCGTTCTTATCCCTTGAAATTTGAAATGGGATTATCAAGTTGCTGCTGTTACCAAAAAATCCAATATGCTACTATACCTGATTAGAAAGGCTTTCTCTACATTGCGTCCATCTGTGGTACAACTGATATATACAACGTACATTAGACCTATACTTGAGTAGGCCAATGTTGTTTGGTCCCCCTACTATCAAAAAGATAAATAACATATTGTAAAAGTACAAAGGCAAATAACTTAAGATCCCTAGGGAACTATGACAATCTGATTATGAAGGAAGATGCAGAGAAATGTCACTTCTGACATTGGAACAGAAGAATCAGGAGTGATGTAGAAATGTTTAAAATCTTGAATGGATACTATAACATTCCTAAATTTAACAACTTCCTCACTAAAGCCACGGATTCTAGACTTGGAGGACATATGATGAAGCTGGTGAAAGAAAGAGCAAGGACAGGACAACGTTCTCATTTTTATTGTAAACCGTGTAGTAAATGCATTAAATGCACTTCCCGCCCGCTGTATAAAAAAGGAAACCCTGAACGCCTTCAAGGCTAGTTTGGATAATTATAAATTTATGATTGATTAAGTGATTATAATACTTCTATATACATATACATTATATGTCCATACGTGTGATCTATAGTTGTGATTTAATTATAATTTTGTTAGTATATTTAAGTGAATTGTTGTATAACTTATCACACTATTGTAAAATATGTGTACAACAGCTTGTTGTTGCCACCATTAATTAATAAAATAAAATAAAATAAAAATAAAAGTATCAACTCAGCCAAGAGCATACTGAGAAATAGTAAAAAACTACCCACAGGAATGAAGGTCAACAATGATCTTGCCCCATTACAGAGAAAAGAGCGGAAAGATCTTAGGGAACAACTGACTATTAAACAGAAGTGAACCTTATTATCAAGTATGTCAGGGGTAACCCAGTGATTGTTGACAAGAAGGGAAACAAGGATGGGCTGCAACAAGAACAATGAACCCAATAATGCTATATACCAATATCTCGTCTCTCATTCCGAAGTTCAATCAATTTTTGGAGGAAGTCAATACTGTGAAACCCGACACAATAGTAATCACAGAATCCTGGCTTAATACCAACATTCGTGACAGCCTAATACATATCCCAGATTTTTCTATCCACCAAAGAGATAGAGTAGACAAAAGAGGTGGAGGAGTCGTGATATATGTGCGACATAAAATCGGAACAACTACATTGAAAGTAATGAAGATTCACGATCTTGAAGAACCTGAAACTGAAACTATGGCTGAAAGTGCAGGTGAGTAGAGTTAAATTGCTCATTGGAGGAATTTATAGACCACTCTCACTTGGGACAAGACCCACACAACAGACTTCAAAAACTTGAACAGTTTAGCAGTTCAATTTCTGCTCTATTACACGGACTGAAGATGGAGCTATATCCGAGATTGAAGTTGTACAGGAATGCCTACAACAATGCACTAACTAAAACCTTAGCCAGAAAATTAATGAACCTACGAGATATAGAGAGAACCAAACCCCTGCAATTCTAGACCTAGTACTGGTGAATGAAGATGATATTATTACTCCCCCAACTCTGAGACCAAACGTAGGACAAAGTGATCATTTTGTAATTGTTACTACTTTGCAATTGGAAACAGCAGAAACAGGAGACGTTTCCAATAATGCCAATGAGAAGTTAATCGTTTTTAAAGCAAACTTTGAGGCAGTAACAAAATACCTTACAAACATTGTGAATCCATGACCCTGGGAAAGAAGAAGAAAATGAGAAAGCTGAAGGTGAAGATAACTACAGAAAATTCTGTGACATGTCCCAGGAATTATTATCTACCTATTCACCAAAATACAGGAAGAAGAAAAATGTAAACAAATCATGGATCAACCATGAGATGCAAAAGCGAATCAGAGCTAAACATAGGACATGGTACAAGTATAGAAACACTACAGCAGATGAACATTATGAGGAGTATTGAAGAATTTCCAACAGGCTCACTTTAGACATACGGATGGAAAGAGAGGAACATGAGAAGCAAATAGTAGAAAAAGGAGCCAAGAGTTTTTTAGGATGCAGACTTCGTACAAGGCCGGAAATTGCAGAACACTTCATAGACTACTTTGAAGAGGTTTACACAATGGAACCACTGAATCAACTACCAAGCATTAGAAACAGATACACAGAAACAATAGAAAATATTGAATTTACAAATATAGAGCTAGCCCAAAACTCTCCCCGGACTGGACCAAAGCTCTTCTAGGAGCTCAGACCATATTCCAATCATCTATTTAAAATATTGTGCAGTACAACTGGCTCCAACTCTCAATAAACTATTCGGACAGTCACTCGACACAGCGAAACTTTCTTCTGCATGGAAAATAGCTGAGGTTACACCTATTTTTAAAAAGGTGACAAACAACTAACACAGAATTACGGGCCAATAAGTCTGACAAGTACGGTTGGGAAAGTGATGGAAAGACTGATAGTCCAAAAACTCCATGACCATCCACAAAGCTAATCTCCCGAGAGCAACACAGATTTGTACAAGAAAGATCAACCGTCACCAACCTGATCAGCTCACTTGATGTGTGAACCAAAATGTTAGACCGAGGACAATCTATGAATGTAATTTACTTGTAATGTAATCTATGAATGTAATACTAACGCTTTCAACAAAGTCCCTCACAAGTGACTGATTTATAAATTAAAAGCAATGAGGATACAAGGCAAATTATTAACATGGATCAGAGATTTCCTCTCAAATAGAACATTTCAAGTATATATTGGAGACACTGTATCAACATCCTGATCTGATACAAGCGGGGTTCCTCAGGGATCCGTTTTGGGACTGATGCTGTTCATTCTATACACAAGTGACCTTGGTGAGGGAATAGCTATGCAGATGATACAAAAGGTTGCAAATCCATTGAACGATCAACGCGCGTTACAGAATGATCTTACTACAATGGAAAACTGGTCTGAAACATGGTTACTCCCGTTGAACACCAAGAAATGTAAAGTACTTCATTTCAGAAAAAGAAAAAAAGAACAAAAAGAAAAAAAAAGCATTCTATATATGATGAGGATGGCTTTCTTTAAACTGCACAAAACTATGATTAAGAGAATCTAGACAACCTACATTACACTTGTGCTTGAGTATGCAATCATGGTCTGGTCCCCATATTATGAAAAAGATAAATGACAACTGGAGAAAGTACAAAGGAAAATCACCAGGATCCCAAGAGAGTGCTGCAGAAAAGACTACCAACAGAAATGCCAAGAAATGTTGCCACTCAAATTGGAACTGAGAAGGTATAGAACTAATATAATTGAGAATTATAAAATTAGGAAAGGCCACTATAATGTTCCACAATATGCAGATATCTTCACAAGATCTACAGATGACAGACTACAAGGACACTCAATGAAACTGAAGAAGAAAAACAAGGATAGGATAGAGAGCACACTTCATCACCAATAGGATCGTCAACATATGGAATGTACTGTCAGCAGAATGCTTGGGAAAGGCAACCTTAAATGCCTTCAAAGACAGTGTGGACAAAGTGAAGTTCACGATCGAAACATGAGATGACTGAGTGAAAGATGGGTGATGAACTAACAAGAAATGTGATTAATACATGCCAATGAATTAACTTATAGATTAATATATTGAGAAATATATTACACGGATGCTATATATGTATTTATAGATTTATATAATATAGAGCATGATTTGAGATACTTAAACAATATTGTAAGGTATGTGTAAGATAATGGTGGCAGCTTGTTACTGCCACTATTATTTTAATAAATAAATAAATAAATAATATTGATCGGAAAAGTGCGTCTCAAAATGAGCATAATCATTTCCATTTTCCATGTCAAATTGACGATGCCACGAGCGCTTTTGTGGTTGATTTAGCGATGTATTTTTACCATGTTCTCTAGATTTACAATGTGCACAGTACCACAGCATTAGTTTTATTGATGATGTCTTGGCGAACACTTTAATTTCCGAGGTAGTGAGGTTAATACACGGTTTGCACATGTAATATTTTCCACTGCAGATATCACATTGGTTATAATCTGTTTCACCACTTTTGTTTTTGATATTAATAGGTTTATTACAAGCAGCTCATAAGAGAGACATAATTCAAAATGCAAGAAAGGCTAATTATTGAGACGTCCGTCCACTCAGCGATCTCGATAGTGATGTCAAGATTGTTCTATAAACTATCACTTCTCAAATTTCACTTTGGGAATCAATACCTACTGTAGGCAACACGACAGCTGGACTTCTGAGCACCAAATTCTTTAACCATAAATATGGCGAGAAGCCATAATCATACCGAAGAAAATAAAAGATCAATTAATACCAACAAATTACCTCCCAATCTCCTCAACAAGCTGTGCCGGAAAAATTCTTTAGTGTACGGTAAACCACTGTCAGGTCTGGTCTTTATAGTCGAGGAGCTTCCAATCTCCAATCCAATATGGATTCACAAACCCCCGATCTATGTGGGATCACTTAGTCATGTTACTAACTCAGATTTCGTCCTCTATTGCGCTATGATCACCTGTAGTAGCGATCTTCGTCAGCATTGAAAAAGCCTATGTCACCACCATGAGGCATAGCATAATGCATATAATGCACTTTTGGGGTTTTAGTGGGCGACTCACTCTGTTCATTAGAAGCTTTCTGTCCAATAGATCTTTTTGTGTATGCCTAGGTGACAAGGAATCTAGTAGTCGACCTTGGAAAGCGGTGTTCCTCAAGAATCGCTCCTAAGAGCCTCTGTTTGTCATTGCCATTAACTCTGTTGCTTCCATTGTACATGAACCAATTATAGCATCGCTGTTTGTGGACGATTTTGTTACATTCCGTTCATCCAGAAGTTTTAATATGATTGAAACCGAACTTCAACATGTCCTTAATAGATTGCATCAATGGAGCGAGTCTGTAGGCTTTAATTTGTCAGTGACAAAAACTTTCCGCATGCACTTCTGCAGAATGTACCTAGGTGGTCACCAGCTTCCCTTTGTTGACAATGCTAGGTTTCTGGAACTGGCCTTTGACTGATCTGTGACATGGTGCAACCATATCTGTAGATTGTGGACCAGATGCATTCTTCTGTCAACCTCCTCCACACTCTTAATGTAGTTTCATGCAGGAGCACACTGAATTTGTCTTCTGCATCCATATAGAACACTTGCTCGCTCAGTATTGGACTATCACAGTATGGTTTATGGATCGTCCTCCATATCAACCCTTCACACTTCAAAAACTATTCACAATGTTGGCATCCGCATAGCCACTGGAGCCTATTGGATTAGTTACATTGAGTGCCTCCTGGCAGACGCTAGTGAACTACCTTGAAGATGCAATATTCTGTTTGCAGCCTATGGAGCAAAACTTTCAAGCCTACTGGATTTTCGAACCCATCAGGTTATCTTATACCCTAATCACGGGTCTGTGTATGCTTGTGAACCATCACTCACTAAACCTCCAGGTATTCGTTTCCAGAAATTGCTAGAAGACCTAAATGTTCACCTTCCTTCGCATTGGAAACCCTTCCACAACCCTACTCCTCAGTGGAAACTTATTTTTCCCTGTCCAATCTCTCAAAATGTACTACTCCTCCCTTAGTATACCTGAAACACTTCAATGAGTTGAGAGTAGCCTTACACTGACACTTCTATCATGAATGATTTAATGCACTGTACATTCTCTTGTAGAATGGCTACATGGTCATTTCAAATTCAACCTTTCTGTAGCGTAGTCCATGCTGAGAAGTTCACTGTGCTGCAAACTCTGAATTTTATCGAATCAATTTTGTCCTGAGTTGTATACAGTGATTCCCATAATGCACTGTGGTTACTCTTAACCCTTTCTCCCTTGGACTGTTTGAGACAACAATACAACAACTAATTCACTGTCTGTTATCTTGATACTATAACCTAATACTTTGTTGGGTCTCGGTTCAAGAGGGAATCACAGGCAATGAGCTAGCTGACCACACGGCTAAATTAGATACTCAGAAGTTGTTTATGGACGTTCTCTTTGTTCCCTCAGCAGATTTAAAAGCATTTTTGAAACTCTCAATAATCAATGTGTGGCAGGCATAGTAGCACAATAGCACTTTTGAATTAGGCCCAATTAAAGATATTTTACTCTAGACTAAAGTGTTTCCAAAATTTAGTCTAATTATGGCATCTAAGAATTAAGATGATGCTTGGTTCACATCTTCCATTCACTTCATTTATAAATATAAATTTGTTACAATCCTATACAATCCTACATCTACATCTGAAAATATGATGAACTACATGATCCTTTTTTAAAACTAAATTTATGCAGAAAGGTAGAGGTTCCTAAACTTGAGATGATTTCTTTTGTGTCACGTTGTTGACACTTCTCCATCAATTGACAAAAGTTGTGTGAAATAGTACTATATATTATTTTTAGTTGAGTTATTGAGGGTCTTGCAGCTACTGATGTCATTTTCTGTTTTTACGATTGTCCAGACCTGCAATGGAGCTCTGGAGGCATGGGGGAACTCCATTCAATGGTACCAAGATCCTATTCACCCATGCTCAAATAAGCCCTTGTAAAAAATAGTTTTCAGCATGATAGCAAAAGAGGAAAAATTCCCATTCTCTGGGATCTTCCTTCCTCAAACCCAAAAACCTTTGCCGCTCACTTTATTGAGTTAAAACTAATGTCTCGATACTAGAAGATCGAGGTCTTCAAAAAATCATCTACTGATCTACTGATGTCATTTCCTGTTTTTACAATTTTTCCAGACCTCCAACGGAGCTCTGGAGGAGTAAGGGACTCCATTCAACTGTTCCAAGATCCCGTTCACCCATGCCCAAATGATCATTTTAAAAAAAGAGTTTTATCAGCATGGTAGCAAAATAGGAAAAAATTCCCATTTGTCTGGGATCTTCCTTCCTTCCTTCGAACACAAAAACCTTTGCCGCTTACTTTATCACATTAAAATTAATATCTCAACACCAGAAGATCGAGGACTTCAAAAAATCATCTACCACATCTCATGCTACATTTCCCTGCCAAATCACATTTCTTCGCTTATACATCTCTTACACATGCAATCATCATTGCTTGCAAGTTCATGGTGGTAGTGCTGTGTTTGTCCATGAGTATCTTCAAAAATCAGCATATCCAAACCAATTTTTGAATGTATGCAGTGATATCCGTACACTTGTTCACTCTTAACACTTCCTCGTACCATTTGAAGACAGTATAACAATTGATGCACCTTCATTTGTCTTGCCACTATGATCTAGTTCTTGTTGGGTCTGAGTTCGTGTCTGAAATCACAGCCAATGTGTTAGCTGTGCGTGCGGCGAAATTAAATACTCTGAGGCTGCTTATTGACGATCCCTATGTTCCTTCAGCAGATTAAAAAGAAGTTTTGAAATGTTTCATAATCAATGTTTGGCAGGCATAGTGGCACAATATCACTTTTGAATTAAGGCCAATTAAACATATTTTACTCTTGACTATAGTGTTTCCAAAGTTTAGTCTAATTATGGCATCTAAGAACGAGGATGATGCTTGTCTCACATCTTCTATTCACTTCATTTAAAATATAAATTTGTTATGATCATATACAACTCTACATCTACATCTAAAAATATGATGAACTAAATGATGTTTTTTTAAAACTGAGTATTATGAGCATGATAGAAAAAGAAGAAAAAGACTCATTCCTCTTGGATCTTCCTGGAACTCAAACAGATTTCGCACTCACTTTATAAAATTAAAGTTAATACCTCAACACGAGAAGTTGTATAACTTCTAGAAACCCATCTACTGCTACTTCACTCACTTCTCTGCAGATATCTCTCCTATAGTCACAATCTTGATGGCTTACAAGTTGATGATGATAGTAGTGTTGTATATGTGTTTCTCCATCAGGCGATCATCATCATTCAAAGATCAGAATACTCAAATGAATTTTTGAATTATACTTGTGAGTATATCTCCTACCCTATACATCCCACCCTGAGAAGTCACACCAGAAGGCTGAGAAGTTCTCTATGCTGCAAGCCCTGAATTGTATTGAATAAATTTGGTCACGACGAGTTGTTGTATGCAGTGATTCCCCTTGTGCACTTTGGTCACACTTAACCCATTCTCCCTCAGACCATTTGATAACAACAATACAACTTACTTGCCATCTGTTGTCTTGCCACTATGACGTAGTACTTTGTTGAATCTCAGATCATGTGGGAATTGC
The DNA here is from genome assembly GCA_964035755.1 of Teleogryllus oceanicus. Lineage (NCBI taxonomy): Eukaryota > Metazoa > Arthropoda > Insecta > Orthoptera > Gryllidae > Teleogryllus > Teleogryllus oceanicus. Next base: position 3,008,149 of record CAXIVR010000001.1, read on the forward strand.
AGGCAATGAGCTAGCTGGCCATGCTGCAGAATTAGAGACTCAGAAGTAGCTTATTGACTTCTCTCTTTCCTTAGTAGTCTTAAAAGCATTTTTGAAACACTTCATAGATGACATGATAGATGACGGAACACATATGGCAGGCATAGTGGCACAATACTACCACGAAATTAAAGGCAATTAAAGATATTTTACTCTTAGACAATAGTGTTTTAAAACTTTAATCTAATTATAGCTTCTAATAATTGATATGAAGATGTATGGCTCACATCTTCCATTCATTTTGTTTTTTGAATATAAATTTGTTGCTATTGTATACAACTCTACACCTAAGTCTGAAAAAATTACTTATTCATAGATATAAGTACTGTAGTGTGGTAGTGCATGGCAGCATGAGACCATATGCACACTCTAGAGCTGTAAACACTGCACTTGTGTGAAATGGGCTTTGACAAATTTCTGTGGGAAGTTACAGCTACTATGATCAGAATGTTCTAGGATGACTAAAAAGAATTGCAGTATAAGTAATATAAAATATATTAAAACATTTAAAGAGAGATACATGACAAGGATTTCCAACAATTTCTACTAATAATACTCTTCATAATATTTTACTATCCTCTTCCATGGGTTGATATTTAGATTCTGTTAATCCGTGGTGTTGCTCATCCCATGCTACAGGCTGAGAGGAAGTAATTTTAACTTGTCTTTATATCAGCTGTTGTCACTTTTCACATGGTTTCCTCCTTCAAGGTGAACCCCATCTTCAACATGTATAAGGTGGACCTGTCCGTAGAACATGTCCTCCTACGCTTTGGAAAGTTTGTTGGCGACCAACTTAGACATTGTCTGGGCAACGCTCTATGGAAGGTGCTCAGCAATAACAAGACTGCACTCTCAAACCTCTTTTCCTTTCTGTGGGAAAGTGGAATATATAATATGATCTGAGAGTAAAGGACCTTTTATTATTTCCCCCTCTTTATGTTACTTGACCTCTTCAGCCAGTATTAAGGTGTTTATTATTATTGTTGTTGTTATTATCCTTCTGCGGTTTTGATTTTAATCTGAACCTTTATTCAACATAGTTGCATCTGCAGCTTTTTTTATCATCAAATCTATTTACTTTTTTACATTTCTTTGACATGAGTGCCAATGTCCGTGGCAGTTGGTACACCCTCTAAATCCCCTACACCCTCTACTTCAATCAATTGATTTGATTTGAATTAGTATTTTATATCAAGCATGTGCTTCATTTGATATAGTGTCAATATTCAGTGAATTTGCTATTGTCTTCACTGAACTATTCATTTTCAGCAACACCATTTTTTCTCATGTATCTGATCTATTCCTCAATCCTGAGGAATGGCTAATTATATCGCTAAGGAATCGCAATCGTGCTCTGCTATCACATTGCAAAAGTTGACACAACAAAGATCAATTTTTTATTTCACAACTTACTTTCTTATGATGCATTCAGTTATTTATTTAACGTCAAAAAAAGAAAAATTAAAAATGTAGGTGATGTACTGGGGGGGGGGGAGTGCAATCTGTCCGTATTTTCATGAACTCTGGGATCCCCCCACTAATATAAACTCATAAATAAAAAGTTAACACATACACATTTCAATATTGAACAAAAGATCTCTTTCTGGCCATATTCCCAGTTACTCTTTTCCTCTTTTGTTCACCTATGGTAACATTTTGTCTTTTCTTTTTTATATTTGCTGCAAATCTGACGATGATGGAATAGAGAATGGCCTGTGTTCCCATTATGAGCTGTAAATTCTTATGTAGTCTTCCCTACAATCTTGAAATAGCAAAAATTTTGCAATCAAGTTCAGGATTTATTAGAGATTTATAGATCACTAATAAAGATGTGCAAAATGTGGTAAAAAAATTAGAATTTGGATAAGATTTTCAGCTATCATATTTGGAAACTTTAACATTATCCTCAAAGCATTGATTGATAAAACTTTGATTTTGGTGTGGTGTTCAGAAAGGAATTTATCTAAGTATTATAATTTGAAATGTCTGAGAAAAATTGTGTGCAGGTCAGTTGTGTGAAATGTGCAAATACACTTTTACTACCTTCTCCTTTCCACTAAGTATCATAATTCATTATTTATTTAACTGATTTTATTTACATGGTGCGTGTTGTGTTCTTTCGTTGTAGTTTTTAACAATTTCTGGGGTATTACCGTGTTGTCTTTTCTTCTAGGTTGTGCCAGCTGTGAGCGATAGTACTTCTCTTGCTTCGCAACTGTTGGTTATAGTTGGGCAGCGTGTCAAACACATGCTGGAAAATTCTGATAATTTCCGAGAATGGGTTTCTCGGTTAAGTCCCTCATTATACCATTGGCTAAAGAGCTTGGTAAGTTGTTTTTTCTTCTTAATCAAGAGTTGTCTTCAGTCCTCAAAACTATAACAATTAATTTGGATTTTCCCATTTGCCTTTAGCCTTTCTGAAGAGATGTTGTACTATTCGCAGTTTTGCGTATTTACTAAAGTGAATTAATTCATCATTTAATTAACATTGCAAACATTGAAAACATTTGGGAAGGAGAAACACATTTAGAATTAAGTCGCTAAGTTAAGGACTATCTCAGTATTTGCTTAATTAAGACAACAGTAAACAGAACAAATTACCTGAGATGGTCACTGGCTCAGAACATGAATAACATTGCCAAAAATGTTCAATAAAATGCCCTTTAAATGTTTTTAAAATGCCCTAAAAACAAAGAAAAATTACATTAAAAAATGTGTTCAAAAACCGTTCAGATGAACAACTTTCTTGGATACGTTACTCATGTAATTAAGGCTTCTTCCTTTTGTTCAAGTGAACTCAGCCTGAAAATTTTGGTTTGAGCTGATCTTTACCAGGATTTCTCTGTCGGAAATTTATGAAATCAGCGAAATATGCTTTAAAAATGACGGAAAAGGGTTAAAAATGATTTATCAGTTGAAATATCTATACTAAAAGGCATTGTTCTAAAGGGAAAAGAAAAATAATGACATTTCATTAAAATTCACCCCCTAATGATTACAATAGTTGTTGCAAGAATTCAAATTCAGTCTTCTAGAGTCATACAATAGTTATTTATGCACCAAGGACATTATAAGGGTTCTAATAATCAGCCAGTCATCATTTTGTTGCTGAAGATCATTAGAACCTGTTAACGGCCATGGTACATACAAGATTTTATTTTTATCTAGTTTTAACTATTCAGGTTTACTTATTAACTAATTAACTGGATGTTAACTTGACTTGGTTTGTGTATTTTATATTTTCCTCCCATAATTCCTTCCATAAGAGAACCTGTAGCATTATTCAATTGTTTTCATATTGCCCTTGTAACCAAGATCCTCTTGATCCAATAACGTTATGCACTGTATATTGAGCTCTATATTGAACATAGTAAAAATGTTTAAAATTTTAAAAATACATTTGAATTATTATTAAATCGATATTTTTGTTTCCATACTGAAAATAGACTTCAATTTTATAAATACATGTTGCAGAAAGGTTCTTTCCTGTCGTTTGAACTTGTATATCGTCACAGTATACTGTGATATCGATTGTAATATTTTAATGTCAACCAGGTAACAAGTGAAATAACGTTTAAGTAATACATATGGACTTTTTATAGTAAGCCATTTGATACTGTTACCGACTATGATTTTTATGTCAAATGTTATAATTATAGATATCTGTGATCTGTAGTGCCTGAAAGTTGGTAACAGTGTTGTTGTTGGTAACACTAACAGTTGGTAAGTGTTTTAAAAGCACTCGTACTTAGATTAATGATTAAAGCAATAGAAAGATTCAAAGATCAATAAAGATAGGATTACAGGAATATCCTGAATAGCTGTTGCTTATTATTCGTGCAATTTTTTCCTGTACTCAAAATGTATACAGTGAGGGGTCTGTATAGTGTGTTTCCCTGAATATTATGCCATATCTCAGGAGGGAATGTACTTTTACAAAATATTTACAAGGAGAATGGTGACTGATACATTAAAACTTGATGGAAACAGGTGGAATTTTTTTTTTTAAATATTGGGAGCGGTTTTTGAGAAAATGTGTTTATAAATTGCATTAATTTCAAGCACGGATTACGCTAAAACTATTTTGTTTTCTCAAAAAATTGCACGTGATCCTTTTTAACGATCTAATATTTCAGAACAGATTTAACTGATGGCAAAAATATGTCTTCAGTTTTGTAGTTTTGGAATGATACATTTTGGCAATTTTAAATTTTTTGGAATGATAACTTTAAGCACCAATTTTTAATCGTTCTTTGATACATACGTGGAGAAAATTTAAAGATAAGATTGGAGCAGTTGTTGATAAAAAAAAAAATGTTGCCTATATTTTACGCGAGAACTACTCATGTTTCGAAAAAATTGACCTGACCTTATTTCAAGATCTGTCTTTAAAGAGCATTATTATTAGAGCCGGACAAAAACGCCTTGAGTTCCGATCGTTCTCGGCGAGCCCAGGCGCGCCGATGCTGCTGGTTCCGATAATCCCAGTTCTGACACCGCTATTATCGAGAACGAACTATACCGAAACTTGGCCAGTTATCGGGGTGAGCTGACCGCGTCGAATGAATGCTGGAGGCGTCACCAGACATCTCACATTGTGTGTGTGTGTGTGGTTTGTTTTTTTGCCAGATCTGTACGGTGACCAATGCATGAGCAATCTACCGACGCCTATAGTTTTTGTAGATAGCTTTTGGCATATATGCAAAAATTATGAAAAAATAACAATTCAGGTGAATATCTATTTTGCCTAGTTTCACGTAAATGTATTTTAAGACATTTTTCTAAAATTTCCTTTATTCTTCAAAATTGATTTCTATTTTCTTCTAGTCTTGATTAAAAATGTATGTTTAAATAATCTTCTTCTTCTTCTTCTTCGGCCATAGGCCTGTTCCATTCCTTGGATTTAAAAGCATTCCTGCCATCTTCGCCTCGGTCTTCCGGCATATCTTCTGCCCACGGGTCTATTTCTCTCGAAACCCTCACAATTCTGTCTTCATTCATTCTATCAATGTGATGATTCCATCCTCTTCTACGTGATATTATCCATTCGGAAATGGGACTAATTTCACATGTTGTTTTAATTTCTTTCTCTATCCAAAAACGGTTTGTTTAAAATTTTCCTCAACACACGCATTTCTGCCACTTCTAGCTGACGTTGCATGTTTTTTGTTTCACCTCGTGTCTCTGCTGCATATGATAAATCGGTCTAACTACCGATTTATATATTCTTACTTTTGAGTCTTGTCTCAAATATTTGTTTTACCACACTGAGGAATTTAAGCAGCCGGAAATTCTGTTTCCTTTCAAGACTTGTTCCTTTAACTCCTTATTCATCTGCCCTGAGTTTGTGATCTCTATCCCCAAATATTTTGTTTCTAATACTTGCCCTGTTGGGTGATCATTTACCACGAGCTTTCATCGAATAGGATCTTTCGCTACTGTCATACTTTTAGTTTTTTGAATGGAGATCGTCAAATTATAGTTTCTGCAGAGTTTATTAAATTCGTGGAGAAGCTGTTGTAGGTCATCTTCATTTTCGGCCACCAATACTGTATCGCCCGCATAACAAATTATGTTTATGTTATATTTCCCCATTCTGTATCCTTTTTTTGTTCTGAGCTGATTGATTATCTTATTCATTACTAGATTTAATAGTAAAGGACTCAAGGAGTTACCCTGTCTGATCCGTTTCGATATGGTGTTTGGAGAGGATAAGATACTATAATCCTTGATCTTAATATTATTATTCGCATATATATATATATATATATATATATATATATATATATATATATATATATATATATATATATATATATATATATATTATAATGTATGAAAGCCATGATGTTGTGTGGTACATTTCCTTCCTGTAAAGTGATGCATCTATTAGACGTATATTATCAAATGAGATCTATAAAGCATAAGAATGCCGGGTTATTGAATTCTATTTTCTATTCGCTGTCTAAGTATATTTCATCGTTACAGGATCTTCCTCTCCTGAATCCTTGTTGATCCTCTCACTCTATGACGCTGTACAGCTCGTTCGCTAAATGTCTCGTCACTAATTTGAGTGTAGAGTTTAGGAGATTTATTCCTATGTAATTATCGGGGTTAATTTTATCTCCCTTCTTGAATAATGGTATGAGGATGCTTGTCTTCCAATCCTTGGGGTATCTTACGATGGTGCAAGATCTTCATTATTTCATAGGAGTTTATTTATTTATTTATTTATTTTACGTCAAAAAAACAGTTAAAACTGCGTATGACGTGCTATGGGGAGTTATTTCTCCAGTTAATGTGTCTCCACCATACTTAAGGAGCTCATTGTATACACCATCCTCCCCAGGTGATTTACCATTTTTCAATTTCTTAATTATCTCCTTCAACTGTTCTTCTGGTATGGTACATTCTGTATTCACGTTTCCCGTTTCGGCAAGGTCTATTACATTTCCAACTTCGTCGTGAAATAACTCTTTAAAATACTCCACCCATTTTTGGATAGGTATTGTATTAGTTCTTATATTTTCATTAGTTTGTGTTCTCATGTTCCTAATGAACCTCCACATTTGCTTTTGGAGTCCATAAACGTCGTGATCTAATCTTGCCGAGAAAGATTCCCAATATCTTCTCTTCATTTCTCTAACTTTTGAATTTGTTTTATTCCTTTTGGCTTTGTATTCTTGATATAATTGTGTAGATCCATATTGCTTAAACTTGATATAGGCAACTCTTTTCCGGTATGCTGCTTCCTTTATTTCTTTAGTGAACCACGGTGTCCTTTTGTTTTGTAATAAATTTGAAATAGTTTTGAAATAATTTTCACTTTCACTAAGCCCAGTCATTCGGCACCGAACCTCTATTTTTTGTCTAGTTCTAGATCTAGGATGTCATTTGGGTTTGAATTTGACATTGTTTACTTTTGGATGCTGAAAGCTCGCTTTCCTCTCAGTTCTTTACACAAAGAAAAGAATTTGTGGGTCGTAGGTGACCGGTGAGTCATGGGTAGCGCTAGGCTCAGATTCGCAATGCAAACTTCACTCACGTCTTGGGGGCAAGTTGATAACCTAGACTTCCGACGTTTACGTCTCACCATCCCAGATCTTCCAGGAAGGTAAGGGAAATGGAAGGAAGGCTCTGTTAATTGAAAGAATTACGTATTAGGTCTGCCAGTGATGGAATTAATAATTAAATTATTTATTTTTGTCATTTCTAGGCTTACACTAAATTACGTGTTACTTTTTCTTTAACCAACAATGTTATAAATTTATTAACCTTTCCTCGTTTTATATGGTGTATAACATATGTTGCATATGATGATAATTTATTTCGAATTCCTGAAAGAAAAAAATCGTGTGGCGACTGGGCAAGGATTTGAATAGGCTGATTTGGTGGGCGCCGTAGTTTGGCGCTCGATTTCGTCGACCAATACAGAAGCCATGGCGGCTTACATCAACTGTTCCACACTAAATTGTGCCCAGTGACGAAAAAACGTTTTCACTCGGAAGAAACAGTAAATTTTGTTTAGCATATTTTTAATAAATGTTACTCTTGGAATTTAAAAATTGGATGGGTATGAAATGAATTAATTTTCCCTAAACGCATATTTTTGTGTTTTCATATGTAATTCTGGATTGTAAACTTTTGCCTTGTATAGTATTTTCGTTGCTTACTTGCAAATAAACTGCAGGTCCATTTACATTATTAGAGATTCCAAGTAATTTAATGAAAAAGAATTGATAAAATATTTATTTTAATTTTTATTCTATTTTATTGATATAGCGAAAAAGTTAATTTTAATTTACTTTTCACACTTTTTCTTTCTTTAATTATTTCAAAAATTGTATTATTTTGTTTTGTCTCTCCAAATTATTTCCAATTAATCGATTGATTGTTACTTTTCAGCCCATTAAAATATTAATTGAAATTGTATGTCTTGCTATTATAATTAATCAATTACAATTAATTGAATCAGTTTTGCGATCACAACGCGTGGCGACATTAAATTCCGCACTGCGTTGAGCGGCCGAGCCCCCGAGACTGGCGATACCGGTCGATACTGGCGAGAACAGCCGAGAATGGATCGGCTCCGACAGTTCCGGTTCTTGAGGGAGAGCAACGTGTAGATCTCAGCAGGCACATACGAATCGCGCGCGCGACCTCCGAGGCTCCGAAAGCAAAGCCAGCGACACCGATCGATAATAGAATGCGTTTTGCTCGGCTCTAATTATTATTATTATTATTATCATTATCATTATTTTATTTTTATTTTCTCACCTTATTGGTACATTTGAATGAATTGCACAGATATACAAAATCAAAGCACAATACATCTATTTTTTTTAAAAAAGAATTTATAATACATTGTTTCCCATGAATTTCCGCACTATCCTTATTGAAATAGCAACTGCCTGCAATTATTATTAAAATCTCGATCATCAATATTGTAGTTGTTGCTAGACGCCGAAAAAATTGAATTTTTCATTTCATTGGGTATCTGTCTGTGGACAACTACTGCGCCTAAACCACACGTACGATCTTTTCCAAATTGAAGAAACCTCTGTCTGGATCTAGTTGAAGCTTTGAAGCTTTTTGAAAAACATCCTTTAAAATTTGGGGTACTTTACGATGCCCCCTGGATATTTTCAAATTTTTCTCAAAAACGGCTCTAAATTTTTTCTTTAACTTTCTTGTAAGAATGGAGTAAAATACACCTATAAAGGTGGCGTAGGTCCGATTTTCACGGTTGGCTCTGAATTTTCAAAAATTGCAAAAGCTTGAATTTTTTCGGCGTCTTCCTATCAAATTGAAGATGGAGATTTTTCCTCCAAATGAAATTTGTAGTCCAAATAGTTCTTTTATTAAGGTCACGTAGACTTTTTTTAAATGTTAGTAGTTTTCGTGCACTAGTGTGTGAAATATTTGCAATTTTAAAATATTGCAAAAACAAGATTTTCTCAAAAACGGCTCAAACTTTTTTCTTTAAATTTTTGGTAGGGGTAGTACTAAATGCACCCTATCTGATGAAACGCCATATTGCTCTATTCTTTTGTTGTTGTTGTTAGTTTTTTTTTTTTTTTTTTTTTTTAATTACGAAATGCAATTTTTTTTTTTTACTTGTCTCTGTCGGTAACATTTATATTAGATGTGATTCCTTAACTTTATTATATTTATTAGTACATGTGCTTTAAATAATGTCAAATAAAGTTTCTCGAACACATCAGTTTTCTGTTTAAATGAGCTCCAAATTCCGCATTTTCAGAAACGCTCAAATGCCATTTTCTCAAAAATTGCTCCAAATTTTTCTTAATTCTTCCAATGAATAGTGCTAACTGCACTGTTTAATATAATGTAAAGTTCATTTTCATGTATTCTTTTTTTATGTTAATATGCACATTTTAATGGATTTGTATACATTATTGGATTTTGAGTGGAATGAAGTTTCAAATGAAGTTTCTCGAAAAGTCAATAAATTCCTGTGAAAAATAGCTTCAAATTTCGCATTTACAGTAACGCTTAAGCGCCATTTTCTTGAAAACGGCTTTAAATTTTTCAATGAAAATTTCTATATTGGACGAGGTTTTACTTTTCTTTAATATTTTTGAAGTCATATTACGGTTCTACCATTAAGAATCGAAAAGTTGAGAAAATGTTTCTTTCGGAGTCGATCGATGGCAGCTGGCCAGAGAATGAAGCAGGACCTTAAAGCTAGTCCACACCAAGGAAATTAGAAAACTTGCTACGAGAAAGTTTGTGCCATTTTGTGGCACGTCTACTTTAAGAGTCTTTTACGCTATTCAACCACAAAATTTAATACAAATTTATTATTATTATTTAAATTTTTATTATTATTATTATTATTATTATTTAAATTGTTATTATTAATATTATTTAAATTTATCATTATTATTTATTAAAATTATTTACTGTATATATAGGAGCAAGGAGCACTTAGTCGTTCCCAGGGACCAGCATTAAGTTTTCTCGGTCGGAAATTTCCCGTTTTCTGACACACGATTACAATACTTTCTTTTCTTACGAAGTAAGGGCACGAAGGTAAAACGGAATAATTTTACATTTTCTGTTTGTGAATGGCCCATACAGCCCATTAGGTGAACAGTAAATTGAACAATAGTTTTCCTCTGGAATTCAGAAATTATGTAATTCATACCACACTATGAAACTTAACTTATTCGGTTTTAAATTATGTATGTTCTGGAATCAGCATGAATATAATTGGGGATTTTAATTTCTTGATAATCTAGTATACTTAAATTTCACTTTTCAGTTAAATGGTTGTTTTTGTTCGGATCTTTCCATGGAAATTGATCACATGTCCTCTATGACCCTATTCCACCTGCATAAGGTATATATATCAGAACTTGAGAACTGTTAGAAAGGGTAATGCAAGAATATCATTGGTTTGCCGGGGATATTTTGAAGAGAGATTTGCTTACTTTTAAAATATTCTTTACATTTTTTTGTCTCAGTGTATTGAAGTCTTCACCCTCCTTTACTTCACATAATAAATGCATTATTTTCAGGATATATGTTGATACTTTGGGTATGCTTCACATTCCTATTTAAGAACTAAGAGAAATGAAAATTACTTATTCATCTGTTTTAGAATGAAGGAGTATCACCATGTTTCCTGTGGTCTTCAGAGGATACTACTCAGTTATTGGCTTTGGTATTGCAGTACCTTCCTGAAGGGAACAATGAATATCAGCTAGCACTTCATATGCTGGATGCAATGAGCATAATGAATGAGGAGGATGATAATGCGAGATCATGACCTTTCTGTGAATAATGGTGCCAGTTCCCCTACCTATCAAATTTTGGTCTCTGACCTAGAAAAATTGATGTTTGTTTGACAGCAAATTTCAGTGAAAAAGACTTGAACACCAAAGGAGAGACAAATTTTTTGTGTATTTTCTGAAATATATTATCCATACTAGGCTGTGTTTGGGTTTTGTTGTGAGATTTGAAACTAAGAGAGTTGATTTGTACATTAAATTCTGTACATAACACAAAATTATTTTGTAAGTAGGTTTGCTGAACACATAGTGTGAATGTTAAGTAATTGTTTGTTAATAGACTGTACAAAGTGTAATGTGTGAACAGATAATGGTTTGTAAATTCCACAGTGCAATACTTCTGATTGTGCTGGACCTTATTTTGTGATCATTACTTGTAAATTATGATTATGCATTTTAACTGTACAGTTGGTCTTCAACTGAGGAACATGTATGTATGTTCTGGGGACCTGATTATAAACTGAGAATCATAGAAGTAAGAAAAGCGAGATATAAGTGATAAGAGTTACCGTGTCTTAAAACATAATTTATATCTCATTCTACAATACAACAAAGTTTACCTGACAGTTCATAACAACTTTAAAAGTATGTTCTGTAAAGATGATTGTTACCCAGATCTAATTATTATGATCTTGTATGTGTGATTTGCAAACAGGAAGGGATCTATTGTGTCAAAAGTTAGGAACACAGGACACTTGTTTAATAAAAAGAAGCAGGTTTCTTAACTGATTGAAAAAATATATATGAGAATAGGTAAATTAATCTTTCTTCATCAGCCAGCTCACAATATAAAACATTTGTTAAATATTCAATGCTTTGCAGCATTTGTAAATTATTCTATAGTTGTCAGAATGTCATAAAATGATAACAATTCATAAGGAAATCATAGCAAGATTATATTCCATTCAGTTCAGATTTATTTTTGAGTCCTTAGATCCTGAATCTAGTTCTAGAATTCAAATCTAGATGTCTAGTTCTAGATCTATATACTGTATCTTGTGATATTTTAATCAATGTTGATTGTTTGAAAATGAAGTTTCATGCTGGTTTTTATTTACTTTTATACATAAATTCTGTGATGGTAAATGTTTCCGCATAATGTGCACTGTTCATGTGAAAGGTATGCATAAATATTTTAGTTAATGTTAATGTTCTTTGGACACTTGTATTTCCAATTTTTTCATTTCAAAATACAATACTTTTATTTTATCTGAATCTGACATTTTGCAACATAATATAATGTATTTGGAAACAATGAAATGCTTTATTCCATTATCATTTAATTTTATTGATTACCCACTCCCTATCAGTCTGCGGGTGACCGGGGCGGGGTAGTGGTGTGATATCCCACCCACTCACCCCAAAGGAATGGTAGCATTCCTTTGTCGCATGAACCGATGACCAATTCGAAAAGATTCGGAAAACCAAGCGAATTGCCGGCCTCCAGGCGGAAATGATCACCCGCCCAACACAACCTCTGCAAGGCAATGGTCAACCATGAGGATTTTTCTGCAGAGAAAGAGGACGAATGAGTCTCGTTTGTTAAAATCTAGGGTGTGACCGACGTTTACAGAATCAAGAGGAAGGAGCTTGGGCGAGAAATCCCCACTTCTATTCTGATATTCAATCTTCAATCTCGCCCTGAAAGGATCTCCTATGGCTTCTGTAACCTCCGTGTGCGGCAATGTGTGCCCAATAACTTGCTTTGTTTTATGTGGCAATAATTTGGCCATACGCAGCAAAAATGCATTGCAGAAAGCATGGTGTACGGCAAATGCGGAAAACTATGTACAAAGCAGAACCCTGCGCAACACCACCCCATTTTGTAAACGGCGAAGGTGATCATTCGGCCAATTCCAAGCAGTGCCCGTCGAGATGGATTGATCCACGTCCTGATGGGATGCAGGGAGGGCTCTCAAGTATTTCTTCCTCTCACCAGTCATCTTTCTTCTCCCCATAGTTCATTCCCGTTCTTGTATAAAATCCTGTCTCTTTTCTTCTTTCCCTTCTATTTCACTGATCTCCTGTATGCTGAACATCCAACCATGTGTTTGCCGTGCATGGTAGACCCGGGTCGGAGGAAATGTGTTCTGGCGATATAGGCGTCTGTTTCTCTCCAAACTACTCACCTTGTGTTACGTTCTGTTTTGCATCTACGGATACGTTTACGTATTTTGGGGAACATTCCTTGTAGGCGTCAATACACTTACTTTGGCCTCGGACTCTTCTAGACGGGCTGTTGGGAGCTAATCCACTCCCAATCAATCGGCTCGGACTAGGTCTTGACCTGGACTCCAGGGTGAGCGGGGGGATCCTCAGCGAGACAGCGTTGTGTCATCCCCCCACTATATCTCCTTGGCATTCCTGGCACTCCGATGGAGGGCTCCGTGGTGGGTGGGGACCACGGGGGATATCCAGCTCCAAGGATACTAAACCTTCCCCTCCCTCTTCCGCAAGGAAGAGATGTCTGGAACGAAGTATTGATTTAAATAGTTTCTAAAGCCGAAGAAGCCTCGTTTCCTTCTCATGGCATGCGCCGAGAAAGGTAAATCTTTTAAAATGGTTAGTGCTGTCCGTTTGGCGCGCTATAGATGAGTCTTATGGGAAACTCCAAGCTGTGGTGCGACAAAGGAATGGTACCATTATTTTCGAAGCACGCATGGATGAACAAATTGAAATGTTTCGGAAAACCAACCATTGCTGGTCCCAGGTGGAAGTGACCACCCAACCAACACAACCTCAGTAAGGGAGTGTCAATCACGAAGACTTCGCTTCTGAGAGTGAGGAAATAGTCGCGTTTTTTAAGAGCCAGGTGTGACTGACGTTTACAGAATCGAGAGGAAGGAGCATGGGCAAGAAATCCTCACTTCTACCCTCATTCTGACTTTCGATTTTCATCTCTGTGAAAGGATTTCCTGCGGTTTTTATAATCTCTTCGTACGGCAATATGTGCCCGACTATCTACATCTTCGGAAATACGTTCCGAGTGAGCATCTAGCCCTCCCCTGGTAGTTCCGAGGAGGATTCTGCCTCTGAAGAAACTCCCGTTGGGGAGGGCACTCGCCCACTGACAGGACGAAAGAAGAAAAAAATGACTTAATACCATTATGGCTCTCCTATCATGGATTATGAATGATTTCTCTTCGCGACGGGACGATTTAAAACTATTATCCCATTATACGCCTTTAATATTCTGTTTGCAGGAGACGCATCTGGTTTCATCATGCCCCGTATCCTTTCGCGGGTTTACCCTGTATAGGGCTGATGTTGATGACGGCTTCCGCGCACATGGCGGAGTTGCTGCTTTGATCCATGACTTGCTGCTCTCTAAAAACGTCCCAGTTCAGAATGAGCTCCAAACAGTGTGTGTGTGAGGCGCTTCTCACATCCTTCACGCTGACTAACATCTACATCCCTCGAGGACAGTGTATCTGCTGATGAACTTTTGGAGTTGGTATACCAACTGCCTTCTCTGTTCTTGATAGTCGGGGATGTGAATGCCCACCGTCTTCTTTGGGGTTCATCTCGCACATGTCCGAGAAGCGACATATTGGAATCGGTAATACACCTTGAACTTGGTAATTTTGAACTCGGGTAAACCAATATTTCCGCCGTCGCCAAAAAACTCAAGCACGTGTATCGATTTCGCTCTCTGCAACCCGTCAATGGCAACCATTCTGCAGTGGTCTATTCTAGACGTCCTGTGGAAGCGGCCATTACCCCACTATCTTACACATTGATGAACTTAGTCATGGGTTGGCTCGACTCCCTCAGTGGAATGTACAAGGTGCTGACTGACCGAAATTTCAAGCGAATTCAGGGTCTATCAGGGTGCGCTTTTGACCGCGTGGACGAAATAGTACATTTTAACAGTGCTGTAGTACGAGTACAAGCTGCGGCTATTGCAATCCCCAAATCGACCGGTAAACCGTGTCACCCACTTGACCCGTGGTGGAACTCGGACTGCTCAAGAGCGGTCAGTGTTCGTAAAATAGGCATTGACACGTCTGAAACACTATCCAACCGTGGATAACTTAACTGATTTCAAGACGTGCAGAGCGAAGGTGAGGAAAACCATTCTAGAAAGTAAAAATTCATCGTGGAAAGAATACGCGTCCTCCCTCAATTGTCATGCGCACCACGACTGGTATGGAGGAGGGTACGTCAAATCAAGGGTTATTCCTCCCTAAATTCAATGCCAGGTCTTCTTGAGAATGGTGAGATTACATCTCAAGACGCAATTGCAGAGGAATTTGCGGCTCATTGTGAAAATATGTCGAGTTCAGCGAACTATACTTCAGACATCTTTTGCTTACAGAAAGAATGTAAACCCGCGCTTTGTATTTTTCGAGCAGATCACATGAGGATTACAATACCCCATTCTTCGTGTGTGTCGCTCTGCAGTAGTACTTGCAAAAAGAACTGCTCCAGGTCCGGATGAAATCAATAACCTAATGCTACATCTTCCTGAAACGGCCTTGCAATTTCTCCTCCAGCTCTACAACCATGTCTGGGAAGAGCACACCTTTCCTTCTAAATGCCGAGAAGCCATCAAAAGATCGATCATTGCCATAAAACGTTTGACCAATTTCTCTCACAAGCTGTGTATAGAATGTGCTAAAACGCATGGTGAATCAGCGTTTGGTCTGGACCTCGGAGTATAAAACTCTGTTGACGCCAATTCAAAGCGGGTTTCGAAGAAGCCAGTGAACCTTGGACAACGACGTTGCGTTGGCAACAGCAATTTGTACTCGTTCACCTTGAGGCAACGTCGTAGGACCATATTATTTGACATAGAAAAGACCTACAACACAACTTACGGTATGGCATTCTGCTAACTATGGACTCGTGGGGATTAAGGGCCGTATTCTCGAACCGCTGCCAGGGGCCTGCCAAGAGTAGCAGGCTCCCAGAGTTCGAATTTGCGATTCTCGACATGCGCCACTGTGACTCCGTCGGGGCCCCTCGTATGCTCCCAGCAGCGGCTCTCAGCTGGCAGCGGTCGCAAGTGCTGCCAGCAGCCCCCCCAGCGTGCTCCTAACCTGGTTTACTTGTGATTTTATCCCTCTGTGCGTTGTTGTTGAAGTAAATTTCTATTTTACACCGACTTTGCTTGTTATCGAATACACGGCGAATTATTGCTTAATGTTTCGGACTATTATTTTTTTATACACTGCAACATAACCTTTCATGCATTTTGCCAATCAGTTCCGTTTGATATAATGGATAACGAATTGCTGAGAATTCTATGAATCCATGGAAGAAATGGAGGAGGAAGAAGAAGAGCAGCGTCGACGAATGCCTCGCCGTTATATCCGGGATGTACAGAATCCTATAGAGAGATTTCAGGACCGCGAATTTCAATGTCGCTACCGATTTTTGAAATCCACTGTTGATGTGTTGTTTCCTCTAATGCGGAATGTATTTGATGGGGACTTGCGGGGTTTGCCAATATCCCCAATGTTCAAGTTATTGACAGCATTAAGATTGTAGGCCACAGACCTGTACCAGGTGAGTTTGTGTAATATTTTTTTTAATAATATTATAATAATTATTTTCTTCGAGTGGAAATTAATAATTTTATAAGTATGGTTTGATTGTTTCCAACTGCAAAGGTAATATGATTCAAAATAAATATTTCACAGAGATAATGGTGACATTCATGGTCTCAGCCAGTCAAGTGTTTGCAAAGTGGTTCAACAAGTGACAGCAATCCTCGGAAGTCAAGTGAGAAATTGCATGCTTCTACCAAGAACTGCACAGCAGCAACAAGAAGTTAAAAGAAAGTTCTACGCCATGAGGCAATTTCCTGGTGTTATCGGGTGCATAGATGGAACACTCATAAAAATTACTTCCCCTGAAGGTATTATGGCAGAAGTGTACCGTAACAGAAAAACATTTTTTCCCTTAAATGTTCGGGTAATTTTTTAGAGAAACTTTGAAACAAGTATGTAGTTTTAGAATTCTTTGGTAAACGTATCAGTGAAATCTATTTTATATCTTATCACACTCTTTATGAATGAAATAAGAGTAGTACTTCAAACCTAAGCTTTTATATGTTTGAATGCATAATTTAATAGTTCCTTTGATTAAAATTTCATTTGATGTATCTTGGCAATACTACTGTGAAAGAAATACACGTTAGTTTTAACTTTAGTGGGGACCTCCGACCCAATCTTTCCCCATTCTTCCAAAATAGCAGCCTTTAGAAATTGCTTTGAAGTGATATTTCTTTTTGAGGCAACTCCATAAATGTTCAATTAGATTAATATTCAGAGACTGTGGAGGAGTTACCATGTATTTTAGTGTATTATACAATATCCACAACCTAGAATCTAGGGCCATATAGGGTCATTATTTTGCATGAAAACATAACTGTTTGTTAGTCCCAATTTTTCAATGCTGGATGGTAAATTCTTCTTAAGTAGGTTAATATAACTTTCATGATCCACCTACTATCACCATGTTTGACTGAAGGAAGCATTTTTCTTCCTGTTCAGAATTCTTTTCCCTCCACACTTTTTGGCGTGTTCTAGAAGAACAATGAATTTAATTTCATCAGTAAATAAAACCTTTTCCAGTACTCTATTGAACAATTCTTGTAATAGTTTGCATATTCTATCCCTTTCCTTACCAGATTAATAAATTGTTTGCTCTTGGCATTTCTACAAAAACATCCACTATAACACACATTTTTGACCAGTAGATGCACTAATATTAAGATTTAAATCAGTTTGCAGTTCAACACTAAATTTTTCTCCACTTATCCTAGGGTTTCTCTTAACGTTTGTGAAGACTTGTCATTTTACATGTTTGGTCAATTTAACAGGACGTCCACATCTCTTCAAATTTTTGTAATTTAATGGGGGGAAATTCTAATCAAAATAGAACAGTATTCGAAAATAGAGAAAGTAACAAAGAAAGTACCAAGGGAGAATAGCCGTGTCGTTATAAGAAAGAAATACAAAGAAAAACACTACGATCACTATCAGTGACCAAACACACACCACCACCACCAGAACTCGAATGCACGTGGATCAGTTGGAACACGGAAACAATCTGCAAACGCAGATGTCATACCAACGATTACACAAAATACTATTGTGGATGTGTTATTGGTTTCAGGCTACAATTCACTGGGAATGTACACAAATTAACTGGGTAGTATACAATGTGTGTCAACCTTTGTATATTAACTTTTTAAATGATAAAATACAGTTGAAAGTAGAAATAAAAATAAAAATAATTTCACTTAGATTCATTGTGTTGGTACACTACTTCATCTGGCGTGCGAGTCTCGCTTAAGTCGTTCCACCAATCAGAGCAAGCTCCCATTCTGGGACAAAGCTGGAACTGATTTCAGAATACCATCGGCCATATTGCCGCTGGCAGCCTCCCGGCCTGGCAGCAAGGGGTCCCCAGGTAGCAGGCTACCAGGAGATTGCTCGGCAGCGGTTCGAGAATACGGCCCTAAATGTAACTTCACTCTGCCATATCTGACTCGTCATACACGATTGAAATTGTTTTTTTTTTATTTATTTTACGTCAAAAAACAGTTAAAACTGCGTATGACGTGCTATGGGGAAAAGTGAATTGTGTGCACATTTTCAAAATTCTGTGATCCCTACACTAAGTCATATACTACTTAAATTTTGAATTTTTGAAAGGAGAAAAAACAAAAACTCCATGTAATAAAATATATTTTCAAGGATAAACAAGCAATAAATTTTGAATTTTGAAAGGGAGAAAAAAAAACAAAAAAACTCCCATGTAATAAAATCTATTTTCAAGGATAAATAAGCAATAAATTTTGAATTTTGAAAGGGAGAAAAAAAAACAAAAAAACTCCCATGTAAAAAAATCTATTTTCAAAGATAAATAAGCAATAAATTTTGGGTCTTATTACTTCCTGCCGCGACAACATGGAAACGATAATTTGACTAATTGTGAAAAACCTGATCGAGATGGGGGTCATTGACCCGGAAGTTGTAGTACAATTGTTGTTACAGGTTGTTTATACTCATTTATACAGTCCAAATGGTAAATAATGCATTATGTATCATTGTTAAAATTAATGTTGCTTTTCTTGTGATGCTCAGTATAGTCTCTAATTGTATAGAAACAGTACTGTTTGTGTACAATTCTGTTTGTTCCCTTTCAGAAAGATAGCTGACGAACCATTTAAGAGGTAGACCTCTCTCTCCGGCTAACCATAATTTATCAATCAAAATTCCATGGTCGATCGTGTCGAACGCCTTGGTAATGTCAATGAACAAAGCAGAAACCTTATCACCCTTATTTAATGGATCATAAATAGCTTCCATAAATGTATTTAAAGCGTCCTCTGTGGACTTATCTTCTCGAAATCCGAATTGATGACTACTGAAAAAGTTATGTTTATTTAGAAAATCAATTAATCTTTTCTTAACATTTTTTTCAAGAATTTTTGCAAACACACTTAACAATGAAATTGGTCTGTAGCAATCAGGTAACCTACGATCTCCCTTCTTAAAAAATGGAATAACAGTTGCTTTCTTTAAGCATTTCGAGAATTCTCCAGAAGATAAACTTAATTTATAGAGATAAGTCAGCACATTAATGAAATGAGGAGCTATTCGTTTAACCACAAGGGAATTGATATTATCAAAGCCAGGCGCTTTGTTACTTTTCAGATTTTTAATTATCGCTAACACCTCATCAGTTGTTGTAGGTCGTATAAAAAAGGATGTATTACTGTGTTGAAATATTTCATTATACTCCGGAAGTTGATCAATATAAGTACTTTTTGTAATATCTGAATTAAAAGAATGAATTAAATTGAGAAACTGCTCTTTTTCGTGGGATTCGCTCAGAAAATCAATATTGAAATATATTCAACAATGGATTTAAAAGAGAGATTACTAATTTTGTTCAGAGTTATCTCTAGATTTTCTAAGAAATTGAAATAATCTAAAGCTCGCTTTGTTGGAGGTCTGTAGATGCTAAGTAAGATAATTTTGAGCGTAGTAAGATGTACGACTGTTATTTCAAAAACTTTTTGAACTGCATATAAATTGAATTCTGACAAGATGGTAGAATCAATATTATTTCTTACGTAAATACACGAACCACCGTAAGCAGTGTCCTTATTTGATTCCCTCGCTCTACAATAAGATCCTGCAAGGTAAAAACTAGGAATTTGGAGTGTGTTTAGATCATTATGAGATAACCAATGTTCTGTAAAGCAAAGAACATCTATTTGACTGAGATCACACTGAGATCTAATGCTGCCTCGATCAATTCAATTTTATTTGAAAGAGATTGCACATTATGATGCATTATTTGAATCTTTTGCATGTACCTACACGGATGCTTTCCTGCTGCATCTGACTGTAGTTGCTATTTATTTATCTCATTTTTACCTCGAGTGCGTGGTCGAAGGAAGTATCGTGTCCTAGCAGTGTTAGGAGGTGAGAAGGAGGGGTAACAGATGTAGGGGAATGAATAATGGGAGAGGTAGTACACGGATTAGATTCAGGGGAAAAGGAGGGGTCCAAAGGAGTTCCGAAGGATGGAAGAGAACTAGGGGATATAGGTGGGGATGAGCAAAACACATCAGCAGTAGGATACTGCTGATGTGTTTTGCAAGTTAGCTACCGAGTGCATGTTTTCCGACAAGGTTCAAGTAAAGACCATGCCGGGTGAAGTCTTTTTCTGAGAGAAAGTTAAGCTTAAATAATTTAACACGAGTGCCTCTTAGATGCAGTTTTAATTGGTTGTTTGCGTGTCTAATTTCTTTGCACAGTGTTGGTTTGTTGTACCAGAAGGGCTGAGTCGAGATTACAATGTTCGTGTTTAGGGCAGCACGTTGTAGTTTTTCATTGTCAAATGACATACTTCATTGTCAAATGTATAATGAGTTAATTAGTAGTTAGCTGTGAAAATTTCTGATACAATGTTAAGCTCTGCATTGTGGTAAAAGGTATTTGAATGTGTTATGATAATTTAGTAGATATTCAGTTGTATTTATTAAAAATATTAAACTTATCAATATCGTGTGTGGTGAATTTTGTGGTCTTACAAAATGTAAAGTATAGTAATATTATATTCATCAGTTTGCAGCTTAGATATATCAAATTAAACTATTTTCGCAATTGAAGTCGTAGGCTTCCGCGGCCAGAGTCATGTAAATGATCTTGGCTGTCCAGGTGACGCCGCGTCGAAGGCTGTGTTGCCGACGTTTCGACCATCTTGTCGTGGTCTTCCTCAGGGCTGTTGTGCTCAGGTGTAGGTGAAACATTTTCTTCTCACTGTGCGCTAGGTCGGATCGGGTTTGTTGGATCCTCTCGCGGAGTAGCGCAAAACCGGATCTAAGTAGAATTCGTGCTGCTCGTCGTGTCTGGATATGATGTTTAACGTTGAGGAAGGCCGGAAGGACGTCCTCGTCTCTGCATCGTAGGAGGAACGCAAGCTGGCGGCTCCGTTTGTCCCTTAACTTGCCGAATATTTTGGTGGATTTATAAATTTCCTCCCCGTAGAGGCGTGTTAAGTGACGTCGTAGGCTTCCGCGGCCAGAGTCATGTAAATGATCTTGGCTGTCCAGGTGCCATGCACAACAGCCCTGAGGAAGACCACGACATGATGGTCTAAACGTCAGCAACAAGCTTTCGACCCGGCGTCATCTGGACAGCCAAGATCATTTATATTTTCGCAATTAATCGCATTTAAATGTTAATTAGAATCTCGTAGCTTTTACTTAAAAAAGAACTAATTTAAATATTTTAAAGCACTCAATTTGAAAAATTATATTTTTACATTTGTCTGGATTCTTATTTATTTATTTTCATATTAACTTCACCCTTTGATGCGTATTCGTGACATGGCTGCTAATTTTCTGCAATTTAGAAGATTCAGAGAGTTCGCTGAAAAAGGGTCTGCACCACTTGTTAAACCGTCCTTTGATACATACGAGGAGAAAATTTAAAGAAACAATTTGGAGAAAAGTTGCCTTTTAAGAAAATAGTTGTTTAAAAATTGCCTATTGTGACGTTGTGGGACTACACAAGAACACAGACACGAGCTTCAATGATAAATATGTACAGGTTTATTCACAATATGTACAATAAATATTTAAGTTACTTTTAGCTCTTGGAAAACGTTTACTCCCCTGATCGCAGGAGCGATCCTTAAAAATGTAATCTGACTCGTGGCCCGCGCCACTCCTCAGCGAACCTTATGCACACAGCACGTGGCTCCCGTGACGTAGGTCACCCGTGGAAAATCTCCACCCCGGCGTCCCAACACATGGGTTGCCGTACGAGCCTCGCTCGGCTCCGCGCCGCCCTGGGCGCAAGTTTTGTGCGTTCGCACGAGGGTTCCACTCAGCTCGACAAACCCCACCCCCGCGCTCTGCGTTCGCTCTTATATAGCTCCCACCCACGTGACCTGAAACGTCACTGGGTTTTTCACACGGCCCGCGCTAGTCGCGTTGCCAGGCATTTTGGGCATCCCTTTCCCTGGATTCTAAGAATTTTGCACGCGGCACGCGGAAAAATGCGCTGTCCCGTATTTTGGGCATCCCTTTCCCTAGCTCTCGGAATTCTCCCAATACCGCATTGTTCTCACATCCTGCCTGGCCCTTGCGTCTAATCCCTTTGGCGCCGCCATTTTGAGTGGAGCGTACAATACGTTACACTATAGTTCACGCCAAATTACACGAAAACTATTCGTATTTTCCAAAAATTGCCCATGGTGTTATTTCAACACCTGTCTTTGAAGAACCGATTTTATTAAAGAAAAATATCTGCAGTATTCTAAGTATAGGAAGACTCCGAAAACAATTTGAATCTTTTTCAGTTTTCGAAAAATGAGGAATTTCAACGAAAATGAGACTTGAGCCATTCTTTTCGGTGTCTTACGCTATCCCAGGACAAGGTTTATTTGAAACTAGTGGTGCTAAAACAGGACGCACTTTCTCGCTCATACTTTCACGCAGAATTACGAAAAAATATTCAAATCTTCGAAAAATTGCTCGTGACTTTATTTCAAAATCTATCTTTAAGGAACAGATTTCATTAAGGGAAAAAATCACTATCTTTAAAATTTTAGTTGTAGGGAGACTCCCCAGAAAATTTGAACTTTTGCAATTTTCGAAAAATCAGGGAGTTTAACGAACACGACACCTGAATCATTCTCTTAAACGTCCTTCAATTAAGAACTATGGAGTCTTTTTTTTTAATTTGGAAAATATCTCAAGGGCTTCATGTAAAGTACCCCAAAATTAAAGTATGGGTTTCAAATTCAAGGGACCGCGACATAAGCCAAATCGATTGGGAAATATCAATTTTGGATAAAATCGCCTCAATGGTTTAGCCGCTAGCTTTGTTCACAGGCAGACGGACGTTTTGTTATTCAATTTTTCGGTATCAAGGACCTACAAAACATAGATTCTGGCTACACCACGTGTTAAAGGATTTTTTCAAATAAATTTAGCAACTGGAGTTTTCCAATTTTCGTTACCAGGGCCCTGTAATAAAAGATTTTCTGCCGAACATTCACCGTTTTTACTTTCTCGCTACGGAGTAAATTTTAACGAAAATTGGAACCACGTTATATTTATAGCCTATACCCGAGCAACATTTTAAAGAAACAACTTGAAGAGTTTTGAGTAAATTTCGAAAATGTTGTTTGGGCTTCATGTGAATTATGCCCCAAAATTAAAATTATGCCTTTCAAATTCCAGGAACAACGCCAACAGTCAGTTTGTTCGGGGAAAATCAATTTTGGAGAAAACCCTATGCACTGTTTAGGAGCTAGTATTGTTCGCAGACCGATGATTGCACAGCCGCACGTACGTTTTGCCGAAAATCACAATTTCGGTTACATGAACCCTCGTTGCTGACGTTGACTCTGCTACTACACGATGTATTCGAGAAAGTAATTTACTACATGAAGGAGCATCATTAATTAACACATATATCTGAAAAACAAATACTTCATTGCTGTGCCATTGTCAGCAATATGCCTTAAAATTGTTCGATGAATGAAATATTTCGAAGAGATTGATATTATAAAGATTTTATGGAAGGTAAGCGAATCACGTCCATCACGATTCAGAGTATTTTTTACGTTCTCGTATACATACGTATATGCAGGAGTAATAAACGTATTACAGAGAAAGTTACGTAATGCTGCGGAAAATCGATTTCGAGATTTCAACGGAAACACACGATTTGGGGTCCTCTAATACCGAAAAAGCGTTGTTTTATTTTCAAAACGTCCGTCCTTCCGTCTGTCTGTCTGTCTGTCTGTCTGTCTGTCTGTCTGTCTGTCTGTCCGTCGTCCGTCGTCCGTCGTCCGTCGTCCGTCCGTCCGTCTGTCTGTTCGTCCGTCTGTCCGTCTGTCCGTCTGTCCGTCTGTCCGTCTGTCCGTCTGTCCGTCCGTCCTCTGTCTGTTCGTCCGTCTCGTTCGTCGTCGTCCGTCTGTTCGTCCGTCCGTCCGTCTGTGTGTTCGTCCGTCTGTTCGTCCGTCCGTCCGTCTGTCTGTTCGTCCGTCTGTTCGTTCGTCCGTCCGTCCGTCTGTCTGTTCGTCCGTCTGTCCGTCTGTCCGTCTGTCCGTCTGTCCGTCTGTCCGTCTGTCCGTCTGTCTTGTCCGTTCGTCTGTGAACACGACGAGCGCCTAAACCACACGTATGATCTTTTCCAAATTGAAGAAACCCCTGTTTATCTCGCTCTAGTTGAAGATTTGAAATTGTGAAAGAACTCCAAAACGACATTAAAAGTATAGGTTCTCGTAGAATCTAATCTTTTCACTTCGGTTTATGACAATATTTAATTAAAAATTTTATTAAAAACATGAAAAAACCTGACCCAACCAAGAATACCCCTTCTCATAAAATTTCATTTACTTAAGTTTCTGATCTGCCTCCCCTCCGTTTTCATTGCCCTAGCTTACTCCGCGCTGGCTATCCATGCTCCAGTCTAGACAATCCACCTAAAGCAATGGGAGTATTTAACGTGTTATCTAAGTGTGCAATTATTTTATGAGTCGACAGCGACCACAAATAAAGTTTATATGGATATTTGGTGCTGATTTTTTATTGATTAACCGGTGAGTTCCTCTGACTTTGCCTCGTACTTAATAATTTTAATTACAGTTTTTCAATAGGTTAACCTTGTGGTGTATATTCGTATTAATTTGGTATTTCATCTTTATGTTATGTCAGTTGTTTTTACAATACCAATATAATGTATGAAATATGTAGTATGAAATTTGTTCTGTTTTTACTCTGAGTTTGAAACGGATATTTTAAATTTTGTGGGTATTTTATTACGCGAATTTATAAGTCTCAACATTTTCTAAATTCTCTCAAAAATGGCTCCAAATTTTTTTAATTAACTTTTATCTCAGATAGCACACAGGACACTTAAAAATTGCGCGGGTCGATTTTCGTTAAAATAAATGAATTTTCGAACATTGCACAAGTTCAATATTTTTTCGTTTTTTCCTAATAACTACGGCATTGAAGATAGAGATTTTTTCTTTCATGAAGTATGTTCTCCAAATACATCTTTAAATGAAGTCATGTACAATGTTTCGAAAATATGAGTAGTTTTGCAGAATTTTGTGTGATATATAGGCAATTTTAAAAAGGTTTTTTTTTTCGAAATTACTTAACAATTACATAATATAGGTTGAAACACGCTTAAAAATGATTCAGGCCCCATTTTCGGCGACCTCTTGATATACCATATGTTCGAAAATTGCAAAAAATTATTATTGTAAAAATACAATATTGATGTTAGGTTATTTTGTTATTGAAATCTGAGAGATCTTTAAATAAGATCATGTATATTTTTTTAGTAATTTTTGCTTGAAGAAAAGGTAATTTAATAAAATATTCTCAAAAATGTCAATTAAAAACATTGCTGTGATAGACGCTCTAAAAATTATGCAAGTACCATAAAAATTTTGAAAAATAACATTGCAAAGGCACAATATTAATAATTGAGATTTTCTCCCTTAATGAAATAGATCTTTAATAGGAAATTTTGAAATAATGTAGATGAAAATCCTAAAGTTTAACTGCAAATCAAAAGCTAGATCAACTAATTTAAATAGATTTGATCACAAATATAAAATTAGAACAAGAATACAAAGAACGGACGTAGACAAATTCTTCTTTGTAAACAGAATAATTGGAGATTGGAACGATTAGCCTGAGTCAGTTTTTGAGCCCTTTCCTTCCTCAGCCCAAGGATTTAGAAAAAAATATAGGAAATTAGTCAATATGATAAAACCTTTAGTGAATTGAAGTGAAGTGGAAGGTGCAATTATGGGTAGTCTACAGTTAAAAAGTATTGAAGTGTTAATTTTTAGGTAACGTGATATGGGGTGTAGTGAAGTGAAGTGATTTCATTTCTTTTAGCCTGTTTCGCTAGTCGCTAACGTTGGTCTTTATTTATGGTAACGAATGTTTTACGGGTTAGGAAAGTAATAATTATTATAAGTATTTATATTATTATTCTGTGGTGGTATGTAAAAACGTTTATCCAGATTTGTCAGAATATGAGCGAATAGGTGCAGGCTGGTGTGTATGTGAAGGTTCCTTGGCTTGTGTATGTTTGTATGTATGCAAATTTGTATAATATAGTTTATTTATCTAAATGTTAGTATATATGTATTTTCATTTGTAGTATATGAATATAAATGTCATCTCCATGTCTAGATAATGAAAAAGAAAATTTGTTTTTGTTTTTTACTTGTGATTGTAATTGTACTTTCATGTTTCTGCATTTTGCCACAGGCAACATCTTCCCAATTGTAGAACAAAGCTTATATCTAAAATGTTCAACTTTTTTTTAAGCTTAGGTAAGATTGAGTTTAGTTGCGAGGTTGGTAGTGTAGGGGTATAATAAATATCGAGCATTCAAATCCCAGCGTGGAGAAAAAATTCTG
Source organism: Teleogryllus oceanicus (assembly GCA_964035755.1). Classification (NCBI taxonomy): domain Eukaryota; kingdom Metazoa; phylum Arthropoda; class Insecta; order Orthoptera; family Gryllidae; genus Teleogryllus; species Teleogryllus oceanicus. Next base: position 3,034,944 of record CAXIVR010000001.1, read on the forward strand.
TTTGGAACCACTTTTTCAGGTTGTACTTTTATAATATTGTGTATCCGTCGAGAAAACGCACTGTTGTAGAACCACTAATCTACAGCGTGAAATTCTTGAGTCAATTGTTTTGAACAAATTGGATAAAGTTACAAAAAAATGTATGGTCCCTATGCCATTCCCTCTACCGAAACCCGCCACTGTGTCACACCGTGTCACATAAAGACTAAGAACGGTACACATTGGACAGTATATGGTATTACTCGTGTGACTAATCATCCAATGTTATGCGTGGAATCTAAGATTGGTGCAAAATATAATACTCCGAGTCGAGGCAACATATTACACCCCAAAATTAAAAAGGGGAAGTGTGAAACACGCGTCTTTCTCGTTGTCGCACACTCATAGCTAATCAGCGAATTTTCATTGAGTTAAAACAGTATCCGGTTAAATTCGTTTATTTAGGCGTACTTGAACTACAGCGGGTAAGTCGACTGTTTGTGATTGATTTTAACTACTCCGTGCAATTAGTGTGATTAACTTGGTTAAGAAAAACATATACTAACACAAAAAAATGCAAAAATCTTTTATATTCCGTGCCCTACAATACTCGGTTTAATGAGTGATCTCTGTTTTTATGTTCTTTTCAAGTGGCGGGCGAAGACAAGTTTCTTGCTCCCGGCTCCACCAGGCCAGCCCGCGCTCCCCCTCCAACCCCCTCCGCCCTGCCTTCGCTTTTGTTCTTAGTAACCGTTGCCATTAGCGCATTTAAACTTTGTATATGTTGAGTTCATTACAGTAACCACTCGTAAAAAAATGGAAATAAAATTCCTTTTAGGTCGGCTTGTTTCAAGATTATTTCGATGTGGAAAAAGGAACAGTTGGCCAAAGAGAGAAGTAAATTTGCAGCCATTTCTTTGTTCTCCTTGGCCGAAGCATCTCGTTAAAATTATTCTCTGTAGCTTTATAGCCGCGTGCTGGACTACTTTGGGGAGCCCCGGAGGGGGGGGCGTGTGATCAGCGGGCGGCCTCTGCTCGGCTCTGTCACTCGACCTCGCGTTTTTGTTTCGCTTTCCTTCCTTTTCCATTTTGGCCAATAGAATCTTTGGACTTGTTTGCGTGTTGCACCTGCATAAAATTATTACGTATCGTCCTGTTGCCCTCAAAGACGCCCTCTTGTGAATGATCCATTGGCTACAGCTACTATGAGTAGGTCAGAAGACAATTAGACGAGGGTGATTACGTACCGTGGCATCTTCTCCTGGATCAACGGCCATTCTAGTTCTTGTTATTTGTAAATAAATTAATTTTCCGCACTCATGCATGGAAACTAGTATTTACCTTCGCTGTTTATTCTTTGGGATCTGTTTCTTTGTGGTACGCCTACAGCAAGGAAGACATGGTCATATAAAACAACTGGATACTGCAAAGTAAACAAAACGTCGTACGTGAATAAACGTGCCTACCGCCCCGCATATCGAGATCCCATGAGTATATAGTACTTGTGAATTCGTACTAAAAAATATAACGTACACCACTCGTACGAGTGTATCTTTGGCGTACGCGTTACAAATGCCGGACTTGGCTCCTATTGTCGCCTCATCCCTCGACACGTGCGCCAAAGATTCACTTTCTAAACTCGTTAAGTAAAAAGCTATTGTTAGATATATTTGAAAGAATCCCGAGAAAAAATATTGTGTATCTTATGCTAAAGAAGATGGCATTTAGGCACTTTTGCCTGAATCAAGAAAACAAAAGTTGGATTTTGCTTACAAGGTTTATCAAGGAGAAGTCAAAATTAGATCGCAGTAAATAATTGTCTTCACTAATGTTTTCTGCTTTTACTCAAAATAATTACTAAGGTACAAAAGTAGTTTCTCCTTTCTTGTCTTAGATGTTACCCAATAAGAGTTTTCAACAATAACAGATAATCCACGATTAAATCGAATTAATGTATAAAATCCTATATTCTCGAGAGAGGGTTTTCTGCTAATTATTTTTAATTTAACTAGTTGCCTGCAGCAGTAAAATGCTGCTGATCAAAACCACTCAAAACGATTTTTCAAAACGAGTAATGCACACCGCTTAATAACAAATAAAAAATCTTATATAATACTGCAATAAATTACATGTTTTAACAAAACCAGTCTTCACGAAAACGGCAATAATATAGTTAGTATTACATTAGTACACGTATTACAGTACAGCAGTTATTTACATGCCAATAATACCCAAAAAGTCGCTGTTCCATAATCATAGACGTGAATGATAGTGGATGGAGTCTTCTTCCGTGGAGCCTTGCATAACGCCTGATTGGAGGAACGTTCTGAGTATGTGAATTTAGCCCGCACGCGCAGTATGAAAATATTTGCATTTTTCAGTCGTGGGGTCTGCGCCATACTCGAATTCTACAATAAACTCTTATCAGCTGAAATCGGGTCTCACCTGACCAAGCCACTGTTTTCCAGTCGTCTAGGGTCCAATCGGCATGGTCAGGAATCCAGGAGAGGCGCTGCAGGCGATATTGCGCTGTTAGCAAAGGCACTCCGGTAGGTCTTCTGCTGTCATAGACCATTCATGCCAAAATTCGCCTCATTATCCTAACGGAGACAATCCTGCGTCCTTAATTGATTTCTGCAGTTATTTCGCGCATCTGGCTTGTCTGTTAGCACTGGCAACTCTACGATCACGCCGCTGCATTTGGTCATTAAGCCCGCTGTGTTGTCCCTGGAGAGAGGTTATGCCTGAAAGTATGTATTATCGGCACACTCTTGATACTGTGGATCTCGGAATATTGAATTCCCTTTTATTAACGATTTCCCAAATGGAATGTCCCATGCGCCTAGCTCCTACTGCCATTCCCCGTTCAAAGTTTCTTAATTCTCGACGTGCGCTCGTAATACCGTCAGAAACATTTTCAATTGAATCACTTGAGTACAAATGTAAGTATTTTTCTCAAAGAATAAAATTAATACACTCTTGATTCCGGAAACTCACTTCACAGAGAAGAAATATTTTTAATTGTCAGACTATACACTGTATGATACAAAACATTCGAATGGTAAAGCGCACGGGGGTAGGGCAATATTGATTAAACGCAATATCAAACACCATGAAGAATGGCGTTTCAATGTAAAGTCATTCAAGCAACTACAATAACAAAGCCAAAGACCACTTAAAGTAAGTGCTATCTATTGTCTTCCGAAATTCAATATAGATAGGGCACATTTTGAAATATTTTTCAATAGCCATGGCACTCGTTTTCTATGCGGAGGAGACTAAAATGTCAAACACTTGCAGTGGGGATCGACACTCATTACTTGGCAGGGCGCCAACTACAAAAAGTGGTAACATTGTTGCAACTACTAACCATCCCTACAAGAGAAACAACTTCCTGCCCAACTGACATTAACAAAATACGAGATCTAATTGACTTCTTTTCAACTGAAGGAATTTCACCACGTTACTTGTCTACCGAAGCTTCTCATGAACTGTCATCAGATCATTCACCCATCATTATAATAGCAATAAAAATTTTTTGAGCCCTGCACCATTAGAACCAGTAAATAAACTCACGGATTGAAATATGTACCATAACTGTATATCCACCTCTATAAGCATTCGAATGCCATTGAAATCACTAGAAGACTTTGATGAAGATACAGAGATTATAACTGAAAGCACACAAAAAGCAGTGTGGCATGCCACTCCACGAGGAGAGAATGGCAGCACCTGTGATAATTATCTTTTTTATATTCTAAAAAAATGCAGGAAAAAAGAAAACTTAGAAAAATATGGCACAGGACAAGATACCCAGCTGATAGAACCAACTACAACAGAGTCACCAGGCAATTATCCAGTATACCTTCAACGATAGTAAGTTTCAAAATTACGTGTCGGATCTCTCTGCAACTCAAGTCTCCAAATATTCTTTATTTAAAGCTATAAGAAAATCCAAACGACCTAGTAAAGCTTCACCTTTCATTTGTAAGGAAAACAACGAATATGCGAGTAGTAGCAAAGAAAAAATAAAAGTAGTTGCAAAATACTTTACTGAAGTTTATCAGAACCATCCACCAAAAACTTTAAATCAACCGGACGAAAGCCAAGAATACTTAGAATCACCTTCATAAATGGCATGACCAATGAAATATTTTACCCGTAAAGAAGTAATAAAAATGTAAGCTAGAGGTGCTATAGAATGGCACATACTTTCTTGTAGTAAAGTTTTCTAATTTGCTTGGTGTGGACTGGTACTCTTCAGTCTTGTCCTACCTTCTTGCCAGCTGCCATCTATCGCGGCCGAAAGTATTTTTTTTACTTTTCGGTTCCCAAAGAGTAAAACCGAAATATTATTTTAAAAATATTAAAGAAGACTAAAAACTTCTAAATAGCAAGTTTCATCGAAAAATTTGGAGCTGTCTTTAAGAAAACGGCGTTAAGCGTTACTGTAAATGGTAAATTTGAAGCTCTTTTTCACAGGAATTTATTGATTTTCGAAAAACTTCATTTGAAGTAATTTGAAGAACTTCTACTCACAAATTCAATAATGTATACAAATTCATTGAAATGTGCATATTAACGGCGTGAGATATATTTAAAAAAATTCATTTGTCTAATTTTTGAAAAAACAAAAGAATACACGAATATGAACTTTACGTCATGTTAAATAGTGCCACTGTCCGTTGTAAAAGTTTGAAGAAAAAAATTGGAGCCATTTTTAAGAAAATGGCGTTTGAGCGTTTCTGAAAAGCGGAATTTTGTGCTCATTTTTACTGAAAACTGTTGAATTTTCGAGAAACTTTATTTGACATTATTTAAAGCACATGTTCTCATAAATATAATAATTTGAAGAAATCGCCTTTAATGTAAAATTTACAGACGTGAGAGACTAGTCAAAAAAATTAGAGCCAGATCGACTTAGGATTCTTCAATTTAGAAAAAAATCGTACTTGTAGTTTAGAAGCTAGTAGTATTCACAGACGGAGACACGGACAGACAGACAGACGGGCGGACGGACGGATGGACAGACGGACGGACAGACAAACGGACGGACAGACAGACAAGCAAACAGACAGACGGACGGACGTTTTGAAAAGAACCACAAGACGGACAGACAGACGAACAGACGCTTTGCTTCCAATTGCTTTTTCGGCATCAAGGACCCACAAAACAGGAATTCTGGCTGCCCCACATGCTAGAGTACTTTTCTCTTAATTTAGCAACTGGTTTATGCACTTTTTCACCACTTGAGCCCGGCAATAATTTTTTTCCCGTCGAAAATCCGCCGGTTTTTTCGCGCAGCATTACATAACTCTCTCTATACTACGTATACGAGAAAGTAAAAGGGATTGCCTAGCAAGAAAGCTCCCGGTTACAACCTCATCGTCGGGACACCACTAAATGAACTACCACGCATTTATCACTGTTCTCTTCAACAGTGTGCTACGTACCGGACATTATCCAGAGCAAAGGAAAGTAGCACAAATCTAAGTCTTTTTAAAGCTAGGTAAACCTCCCCATGAACCCTCAGCGTATCGACCCACAAGTGTTCTTCCGATTCTGTCCAAAGTGTTCGAAAAGTACTTCTCCTAAGTACATTTCGACCTTGCTTGACAACAAACGGCCTAATTCCAGACCACCAATTTGGCTTCAGAACACTCTGCTATTGAAAAAATAATAGAATCACCAACTTCATAGAGAAAACATTCCAGGAACAACAATACTGCTCAGGAGCAGTTTTAGATATCACTCAAGCTTTAGATAAAGTTTGACACGACCTTCTAGAAAATCAAACGCTCCCCGAACGTATCCAATCCTCAGTATCGTCAGATCTTACCTCTCCCACCGAACGTTCCAAAGTAAATACCAAACGAATTATCCAATTTCTTTCCAATCCAACCCGGTCCATTCTTAGATCAGCTCTACACGTCAGATATACTTATCGAAAAGTGAAAAAAGACAAAAGCTACATTGGCAGATGATACTGCCATATTAACAACGGATGATGATCCAATTGAAGCGTCGAGAAAGCTACAAGAGCATCTAGTATTGACCAAAGAATGAGGAGACAAGTGTAAAATAAGAATTAACGAAAACAAGTCAGCTTATATAACTTTCCTTTGAGAAGAAAAAAAAACGCCCCATCGTAAATAGTATTAATAAAGTAATTTTGCGGTTTGAAAGTGTGAAGTATTTAGGAATACACGTTTTTTTATTTTTTAAGATAAATTTACAATCTATTTTTTACAAAATAATAAGTAAATGTAATGTATATTGTAGAATTATTATGACAACGATTAGTAGTGAAGGTATCCCTCCGGTACTCTTCATCTTCTTCTTCGTACTATAAGAAAAAGCAATTATTATTATTTTAGGTTGACTGCAATTGGAATTGATAATTTGGTGGTGATAATGTCTCAGTTACTTGTGGAGTATCTGTATGGGAGTTGTATGAGTGAGCTTCTGGTTAGACGATGGATATCTGCACTATTGTGAAGGAGGTTGAGGGCTCAATGATTTGGATGGTTTTCAAGACGCCGGAGATAGTTTGAGCTGAATAATTCTGTTCTTTCTAAGAGAGTGGGCATTTTTAAGTCTTTGTGTAATGCTGCGTTTGTGATGAATCAAGGCCGCGATCATTCTTAAGGTCTTGGACTGAAATATCTGGATGATGGAGAGATTACTCTTGCTTGCTGTGCCCCAAATTTGGATGCCGTAGGTCCATTTTGGGATTATTATGGATTTATAAAGCAACAGTTTATTTTCCAGTGATAGTTTTGAGCGGTATCCTAGTATCCAGTACAGTTTTCTTACTTGAAGTTGTAGGTGCTTTTTCTTGGCTAAAATATGCTTCCATGTTAAACGTTTGTCTAGATGTATCCCTAAGTATTTTCCACTTTCAATTTGAAATATTGGATTATTCTTGATGTGCACAGTAGGACATTTGTTTCTTCTCAGGGTAAAAGTTATATGGGCTGATTTTTTTCGTTGATTTTTATTTTCCACTTCTTGGCCCATTTTTCAATCATTGTAAGATGTTCTTGTAAATGTCTTGATGCGACTTTTGGGTCGTCATCCGAAGCTAGTATGGTCGTATCATCTGCAAAAGTGGCTATGGTTGTTTTATCTGTTTCTGGTAAATTTGTCGTATAGAGTTGGTACAGAATAGGGCCAAGAACACTGTCTTGTGGTACTCCGGCCCTGATTGGATGGAATTCAGATAATTCATTTTGATATTTGATTTGGAAAGTGCGGTGGGATAGATAAGATAAGATATTGATGAAGGGATATGGTAGGAAATGTTTGAGTTTAAATAGGAGTCCATCGTGCCAGACTTTGTCAAACGCTTGGGCGATGTCTATAAAGGCGGCTGAACAATATTTCTTTTCATGGAAAAAATTCTCAATGTAGCTGGTGTTTCTATTAACTTGTTCGATGGTAGAATGCTGTTGTCTAAAGCCAATTTGATGGTCAAGGACTAGGTTATTGGTTCCTATGTGAGGACGTAGTCTTGATAGAAGTTTCTCAAACACTTTGGATAGAATTGGAAGCATAATAATGGGACGGTAAAAGGAGGGTTCATATGGAGGTTTCCCAGGCTTGAGATAAACTAGAATTTGGGCTACTTTCCATTGCTCCGGGTAGTGCCCTGTTCGTAGAATACTGTTGAATGGTGCAATAATTATAGTCTTGCCTTTTCGTGGTACTTCTTTGAGAAGAGGTGTTGTGATTAGGTCAGCCAGGAACGTTTTTGCTTGATACGGTGTTAATGGTTTTGGTAATTTCTCTGAGAGTAAAGTGAGGAATTGGAACCGTCATTTGGTTTGGGGAGTTAAGGTAATCCCAGATTTGTTGCTCTTGGCTAGTATTTGAAAAGGGGCGAGTCTGGAATACATTAGCGAAGAATTTGGCAAAGGTAGATGCTTTCTCGATGGGGTTTCTCGCCCAGCACATACTTTCTTCCCTGATTGGCGGATTTGGTTTGGTCTTGAAATCTTGAAACCTATTGCCGTTGAAATCTTTTAGGAGGCACCTTAGTTGCCTAGTTGCTCTGTTGTAGTTCGTACGGTATACAGGATATTTTGAAGCTTGCCAGTTTCTTCTTAGTCTTCTTTTCTCAGCTATTTTGTTTAAAAGAAATTTTGAGTATTTCATGCAGCTCTGGTTGTAGTAGAGTTGCAGTGTAGCGAACCAAGCTGCTTCTTGAACCTTGCTTTTTCCGTACGGCTCTCCAATGATTCCCATGACGATACTTCATTGGAAATATTTCCTAACGAATTTCCCCCATTTAAAAAATGTTGCTGCTACTTTCTGAACTCTTTCGATGGAGTTTATTTGGACCTTTCTATGTAGATCCCAACACGCTGCTCCGTACTCTTAACACTGGGCGCACAATGGTTGTATACGCTAGTTCTCTTGATTTACTGCTTGCCTTCCTTAGCACTAGCATTACAAAGTGTAAAGATTTCCATGCCTTTCCAACAGTAAAGTTGACGGGCTCCACCATCCAAGTTGTTCATTTATGATCACCCCCAAATATTTACAACTAGTTACCTGTGGAATTATCTTACCCGCAAGAAAATACTTAGCTGTCCCTTTATTTCTACTGCGCGTAAAACTATTTTGCATTTATCCGGATTTATCTTCATTCTATTGATTTTCGTCCATATTCTAAGCATTGCAAGTCTCTCTGTAATTTATCCTGATCCGATATGTTCTCGATCTTTCTGTAAATAAGGCAGTTGTCCGCGAAAAGTTAAATTTTGAGCCTATTCCCTCTGCTATGTCATCTACGTACACTAAATATAATAAAGGTCTAAGTACACTCCCCTGCGGAACCCCAGACGTAACACGAACTCTTTCCAATAGGCTGTTTCCCACCCTCACTCGTTGGTGGCGGTTATTTAGAAAATCCTTAATCCACAGTACCACTCTCGAGTCTAGCCCTATTCTGTCTAGTTTTTCAAGTAGTCTATGATGGGGGACAAGATCAGAAGCCTTCGTAGTGTCTATTACCGCTGCATCGATTCTATCACCCTCATCTAGTACATCCGCGATATCTTGGCAAAAAGCTATTGTTTGACCTTCACACGAGTAACCCTTTCTGAAGCCATGCTGTCCCTCAAATAGCCCATTTTCTATACTCCAAACGTGTCTAATGTACTCAGCGACTTGATGCTCCATCTGCTTTCAGACAACTGATGTTAGGCTAACTGGCCGATAATTTTTAATTTCTGATCGAGACCCACCCTTATTTAATGGGAACTACAAATGCTTCTTTCCGATCCTGAGGAAGACGAATTATTTAAGATAATATCAAAAATTCACAGCAGATACGGAATCAAGGCTTAACCTCCTGCTTTTAATAAGTCTCCCGAAATATCGTCCGGGCCCACTGATTTATTCTTTCCAATTCTCGTTATTCTTTTTCGAAGATCACATGGTCTAGTAATAATTCTTTCTTCCGACCCGTTCAAAACAAATACGTCATTTTTTGCTGTAAATACCAAACCAAAAAAAGAATTAGGGAGTTTCGCTTTGTCTTTGCTCTCTATAATTTTGTTTTCATTTGCATCTCTTACCACAGGAATTTCCTATTTCCCTTTCACACCCTATTTCCCTTTCGTCTTTTTACGTATTTGAAAAACTGATTTGCCCTCTGCTTAGACTCGGATAATATACATTGTAAAAAATTTTCTTGTGCGGCCACTTTCTCTTGGAGAAGTACCCTAGAGAGAATCTTGAATTTTCCCCTATTTTCTAAACTTCTCCCGCGCTTTCCGTAAGCTGTTCTAACTTTTGACTTCAGTTTCCTTATCTTTTCATTATAGTACTCGGGATCTGGATTCTTTTAAAGATATTTCTGTGGTACGAACCGCTCTCTTCCCTCAATCACAATTTTTTTTATAGTTCCCACAGATTTTCTCTACGCTTCCCTTTCTACACCAGTCCGAATAATTTGCCCTCAGAAATTCCTGAAAACCCTTCACATTTACATTTACTACTATTTCTAAAATAACCGCAGAATTGTCACTAATCCCCTGAACTACTTCACAGTTAACAAACAAGTCCTCTGGTCGGATTAGAAAGGCGTCCAGCAGTTCCCTTGTAGGTTCCCGCACAACTTGGATGAATCCGTTTTCCCAAACCAACTCATTTATACTGGTTTGCGCCCCTTCCCTATGAGTCACTTCGCCCGCCCAGTTAACATGAGGAATATTTAAGTCTCCCCGAATTATGCAACGTTTATTCTTATTATTCTCTATACAAACTTAGCTCACTAAGTTTATTAAGCATTTCTAAATTTTCATTTGGAGACCTGTATGCACCTATTATTTCCAATGTTCTATTAGAGAGTTTGCATTTGATTTCGACGCTTAACATCTCGAATTCCGCGTCTTTCCAGACCTCTTCTGCTTTCAAACTAGATTTAACACAAATAAACCTCCCACCCCCGCGTCCATTTCTGTCTCAAAATCTTGATAACGATGTTCTGCAGCTTTACACGACTTCTTCTGAACTTCTTAAACGAGAAAGTAAAACAACTGTCAATTAAATCAATAATTTAAAAATAATGTATTCATTAACGAATAATAATAAACTTAATTACTGAAATTGATATTAACTTAGTATTTTTAGCGAATACACACTGAAACTGGTGATGCTACAACAGCAAATACACTTTCTCCCATTATTTGAAACATTTGTAATCTTTGAAAATTCAGAGAGTTCAACGAAAAAGAGATATGCGAAATTTATTAAGCGTTATATGTTCCATACGTGCAAAATATTTAGAGAAAAAATTGAGAAGTATTTTTAAAAAATGTTTATAATTTGATTTACTTAAAGCAAAGAATACCGGATAACTAATCATATTAACAAAAACGTTCGTGACAATATTTAAAGACGTAATTTCTTATAAACATTTCAATATGAAAAAATCTCTATCTTTAAAGTAGTAGTTTTGCCTTTTCTGATTTTTTTGCTAAATACGGAGATTTACCCCCGAAAATAGGCCCTACGGCACTTTTAAGCGTTATTTGCTCAATACGCAGGAACAATTTAAGAAAAAAGTTTTTTTTTGTATAGGAAAGTCAAAACTTGTACATTTCAAAAAAATTCTTCAATAACATTTTCTAAAAATATTTCTTCAAAAATTTCTGATAAACGGGGTTGTTTTTGTTTCTTCGATCGTCTTATGACGCTTAAACTACTAGGAACCAAAAAATTAAGAAAAACGTTTAAATTTGTAATTTTTATTTAAAAATAAAAGAAAAAGTATTCCAAAAAAAAAAAATTGAAAGTAATGCACACATTAAATATATTAGCAAAAGTAAATTCAATTGAATTTGTCGTATTCATGTGTTCCGGAAACTAAGTTTTGAGAAAAAACAGAAAAAATCTTATTACATAAATTTATTACGTAAACTCTCCACAATTTTTATAAGAGAATGAAATTGATGTTTGCTATTACAGAAACAGTAAAACTTATCTTAATTCACGGTCCCCATTATTTACAATTCGTAGCTCATGTTAACAAGCAGGTAGGTACCCCATAGCGACAACTTCATGTATCTAATAAGATTTTTTTAATTTGTTGCGTCTACTTTGACGCAACGCGTCTCCAAGCCCCTTGGGGGGCGTTGAGCGCTTTGCGCTTTTCGGAGTAATCCTCCATTACTAACAGCGCTTTTTTGAAGTAATACTCGGTTAATATTGTCTGTCGCGTCTCGTCGCAGTCAGTTGTGAAGAACCGCCAGGTAGCATCTCCGCGAACGCGCGTCCCACGTCACTACTCAGCGGCCAGAATTGGAAAGGAATAAGGAAAGGACACTTCACAGGGGTTGGACTAGCCCTTGTGAAGCAGCCAAACTCGTTTTGTTGGAACAAATTTCACATGAGATTCGACGGGAATCGAACCCGGATCTCAGTGGTGAAAGGCTAGCGACTTAGCAATGGGCCACGAGTTCAAGGTCATATTTTATTCTATATCTCTTCTGGAAGAGTGTATTACATATTGGGAAATACATATTATCAGTTAGCACCAAAATCATATACAAATGTTTGAATAACATAATACAAGTCTTTCAATAACAATTTTGTTTGTATTTAGCAAATAATTAGAACATAAACAACATGAAGGAAATAACTAATCATACTAATCAACGTTACGAAAATATAACCTGTATTTCAGCTGATTCACTTTTATTTATTGTCTACTACTCTATATATACTATGAGTGGGCACATGCATTAGTTATTATAAATCTAGTGATGTAACATGAGGACATTCTTCTTCGCATAATTTCTAATTTTTGAAATTTCGGAAAATTGAACGAAAATCACACCTGCGCCATTGTGTAATGCGTCCTCTATCAACACTTCTTGTACTCTTGCAATGTTAATTTTTTGCAATTTTCAAAAATACCACCACTTTTTTAACAATCTTTAATACATACGAGGAGAAAATTTGAAGAAAAAAATTTTGAGCTGATAATGGTCGGTAGAGCAAAAAATGTTTAAAAATGGTCTGTATTGGACCCAAAATTACACGAAAACTAATCATACTTTTGAACAATTGCACATAAACGTATTTCAAAATGTCTGTAAAAAGCAGATTTTGTTTAGAAAAAATCTCTGTCTTTAAAATTGTAGATATAGGAAAACGCCGAATTTTTTTTTAAACTTTTGCCAATTTTTGAAAAATTAGGGCGTTCAAGGAAAATAAGATCTGCGCGATTCTTTTAACCGTCCTTCACTCTGTTTGAGAGCAAAGTTAAATAAACAATTTGAACTATTTTTAAGAAAATTTTGAAAAGGTTTTTGAGTCTTCAGTTACTCAAAAATCAAAATATCCATTTCTAACTCGCAGGGTCTTGAGTTCGTTCAGATCGATGGGGAAATATAAGAGAGTTTGTGCAACCTCCAACGTTAAAGCTCTATCGATTTTCTGCGTATGCGCATTTCAAGTATAGGGAAAGTAATGTATATAAGAGTAGTATAGAGAAAGCTATGTAATGCTGCGGAAAATCGATTTCCAGTTTTCAACGGAAATACTTTATGGAGTCCCTTGATACCGAAAAAGTGATTTTTTTCAAAACGTCCGTCCGTCTATTTGTCCGTCTCTGAACACTACTAGCCACTACTAGTCTCTGAACACTACTTTTCCAAATTGAAGAATCTCCTATAGATAAGATTATAGTAGAAGCGTTGAAATTTTGAAAAACATTCTTTAAAATTTAGGGGTACTTTACATGAAACCCCCCAGACCTTTTCAAAATTTTCTAAAAACAGCTCAAATTTTTTAACAAAATTTCTTGTAAGAATAGAGTAAAATACACTTACCAAGAGTGGCATAGGTCCGATTTTCTTGGTTAATTCTGAATTTTCGAAGACTGCAATACTTTGAATTTTTTCCGACAACTATAAACTGGAACACAAAATTTTCCTTCAAATAAAATTTGTTGTACATTTTTTTTCTTTTCAATTTTTTTCTTTAAAATTTTGGTAGGGGTAGTACCAAATTTACCCTGATGAAATGAATGCATGTTCTATTATTTTTTGTTAAAAAAATTACAAAAATGTAATTTTTTAACTTGTCTCCCACGTCCGTAACATTTACATTAAAGGCGATTTCTTCACGTTATTGTACTTATGAGTATATGTGCTTTAAATAATGTCACATAAAGTTTCTCGAAAACCCAATTGTTTTCTGTTCAAATGAGCTCGAATTTGTTAACGCAACAAAATTTTTAGGTGTCTCAATTCAGTCAAACCTTAAATGGAACGTCCATTTAAATGAATTGAACACAAAATTAAGTGCATTATGCTACGCGTTCAGAATTCTTGCAAATTAAGTCAGCCTTCATACTGCTCGTTGTGTATATTTCGCGAGTGTTCATTCCCGCCTGAGATATGGCATAATATTCTGGGGAAATGTATCCTATAGCTCCCAGACTTTTAGATTAAAAAAACCAATTGTACGAATAATAACCAAATCCCACCCACGTGATTCATGTAAGCCTCCCTTCGTTAATCTAGAAATTTTACATTTACCTTGTCTGTTGATTTACGAATCAGTGGTTTTTGTCAAAAATGACTTGCTTAAGGGCGGGAATATATTTTCAAAAAATGCCGATGTCTATTAATATAACACTCGACGTAGAAATTATATTCATCAGGTGACAGTATCAACAGCCGATTACAAAAAATTCACATACAATACATGTACATTATTTTACAACACTTTGCCAGATGACATTAAACGATTAAATTCGATAGAAAAGTTTAAATCCCAAGTGAAATCGTTTTTGCTGCGTAACTGTTTCTATATAATTAGAGACTATACTGAGCATCACAAGAGAAGTAACAATTTTAACAATGATACATAATGCATTATTTAAGATTTGAACAGTATAAATGTGTATAAACAACCTGTAACAAGTATTGTATTGCAGCCTTCGGGTCAATGACCCCCATCTCGATCAGGTTTTTCGTCCAGTTTCCCTAATCCATTGAGCAAATGCTGAGATGGCCCCTTGTTTTGCTTCTGGACATAAATATAACTTCATTTTCTGTGCACGTCTTCTAGAATTCAGTGGGAAATACAATTCTTCAAATGATCGTTTCCATGTTGTCGCGGCAGGAAGTATTATTCCGAAGGACAACATGGATATGAGCCAAAATTTATTGCCTTTTTATCATTAGAAATAGCTTTTATTACATGGGAGGGTTTTTTTTTTCAAAATTTAAGTAGTATATGACTTAGTGTAGGAATCACAGAATTTTGAAAATGTGCACACAATTCACTTTTCCCCATAACACGTCATACGCAGTTTTTACCTGTTTTTTGACGTAAAAATAAATAAATAAATAAATGTAGAAAAAATTTGTATCTTCATAATTCTAGTTGTAGGAAGTCACCGATAAAAATTTGTAATTTTTATCAATTTTCGAAATATCAGGGTTTTGAGCCAACATGAGATCTACACCATTCTCTTAAACGTCCTTCAGATTATGGAAAAAAAATTAATCAAAACCGATGGCGCCACTATTGAGAAAATTTTGAAAATGTCTCTGGAGCTTTATGTAAAGTACCTCCCAAAATTAAAATATCGGTTTCGAATTAATGGGACCGTGATATCAACAAGATCGATTGGGGATTATCAATTTTGGATAAAATCGGTTGAACAATTTAACCCCTGGCGTTGTTCACAGACGGAAGACAGATAGACAAACGTTTTACCGTCATTCAATTTTTCGGTAACAACGACCCACGAAACATGAATTTTGGCTACACAACGTGTTAAAGGATTTCCCCCCTAAATTTAGCAAATAAATTCATCCTCTTTTTCGTTAGCAGGATGCGACGGTTTTTCTGCCGTATTCTGGTGCACGATTACAATACCTTCTCTTCTTACGATAGTAAGTGCCAGAAAGTAAAAATCAATAAAAAACATTAAAAGATCAAATAATAAATAACAAAAAATAAAATAAAATATAGAAAATAAAAGTAAATAAATAAAAATACACGAACCTTTATCATATTTCCCCAATCCCTTCCATCCTTTCTTCCACCCCCATTTCCGCCTTCCTAAAAGCCTAATAAAATAACCTGTCCAACATAAAATGTATTAACCCCTATGTTATTTTTTCTAGTTTACCAATCCCTGTCTCAGTACGGGGGAGTGGAGGCAAAACTAGCAGAAGAAAAATCCCACACCACTAACACCTGGCTGTAGAGTCCCAACTGGGACAGGCAGCTGAAGCTCGGCAATGAGCGCAACAATGGACGCTGCCAACAATGGGCACATATTTGCTTATCAATTCCTGTTAAAATTGTTTTGTTTTTCAGTTAGCATTGCTGTGATTAAATGTTCTTATAAGGGTGGTTTATGGACCACTAATTCGTGTTTCGAATACATAAAATTATTTTGCCCGATCTCAAGATATTCTAAAATCATTCTTAAATATTTCATTTTCTTTTAAATGATGACCTACAAGTACAACCAAACAAATCATAATTAGTTTCTTCATAAATAATTAAGAAATTAGACAGTTATAGATGGCCCGGAAGGCAGTAAGCCCGCTAAAACATATCATTTTTGCTGCGAACTTTATTTCAAAATCTATTCCAACTTCCTACTTTAGTTATTGAAAAAGGTAAAATAATTTGGAATAGTAAATGAATGAATACTATTATAAATACGTATTAGCTAATGCACATCTGCGTGTGTGTATATAAACACACACACACACACACACAACACACACACACACAAACACACACACACACACACTTCCCGACTTTAAACTGGATTACATTTTATTGAACGTAGAGATATTGTAACATTAACGTTAAGTAAACAAAGTCCGGTATTACACTGTAAAAGATCTTTGTCAAAGATCTTTTATAAAAGAAATATGACAGTGTAATAGCCAATATTTTATAAAAGATTTCTTTTATAAAATTTCTTGAATAAAATGTAGTCTCCGGCTTCCAAGTTTTATCATATTTGGTAACATGGCGTCCGATATAGGGGTATTACTTCAACCAAAGTTTTAATTGCAGAGTGCGAGCAATTAGAATGTTTATATAATACTGTTCATCCGGACTACAAAAGTAAAACCAAATGAATTAACGCTTGTAGGACACATTTTTCCGTGAAGTGGAAAATATGGAGTTTGGAAAATGCCCAGTTCAGGAAGATAATATTTTTAAACTTCCAAATCAGAGGACCACAGTTGAATATTATAACAACGAAATATCAAATTTTTGTAATAATTGTTCCTTCAAAATTACGGTATTTTCTGTTTTTCTTTCATGTTATATTTAAATACTATTATTAAGAGAGAAAACCTCATTGGGATAATTTCAATTAAATCGATGCAACACGAAGAGTAAACGCTCGTGCGACTGGAAGAATAAACGCTCGTTTCTTTCTATATTCAGTATTCATCTTGTATTTGAGTTAGGGTACGGGGATACCAAAATTTAAGAAAACGTTCACAGAATACTTTTCTTCCCACAGTACATTACACACAATTTTTAACTGTTTTTGACATTAAATGAAAAATACAGCGTCGTAATAGCTCCTTGTCCGTCCTGACAATCATCAGAAATCAAAACAAATTCAGAATGACACCTTGTCAAACGAAGCGAAGGAAATTCATATTTGTTATTTCAAAAATTTGCAAAATTATCTAAAGTACTTTAATTAATTAAAGTAATTTTTAAACAATTGTACGTGATCTTTTTTAAAGGACTGATTATTTGAAAGGAATATTTGAAGATCTGTTTTTGGTGAACACATTTCATTAAGGAAAAAAACTATATTCAATACTTGGTCAATAAGTTGTAGGAAAACGCCGAAAAAGAATTGTTTTGTTGCATTTCTGGAAAAATTCAGTATATGAACAAAAATCATCTCCGCCATCCTCTTATAGCGTCAATTACGCTACCGGGAGCGGTAGCTCAGTGCATCAACTGATGTCACTGCAGCGCCTCTGACCGGGAGGTCCTAGGTTCGGGACCTGACGACGGCAGGAGTTTCGACACTAGCTTTTCAGCTAGGTTAATATTTGCAGTTCGCTCAGAGACATAATATTTTAATCCTTGCCCCTCTTGCACCCATGCGGTATGCATTTAATAAGACATTCATGACATAAGTTTAACCTCAAACATAAACTGTCCCTTTTTGCACTCGGTAATACCTGATCTCCATTTGGATCGTAACCCCATAATAATATCCTTTCAGAGTACCGCTAAAGTAAACAATACAAGAAAACTAATAAATTGTCAAGTAAACTGGTATTTCTTTAGAATAATGATAGCCACTCAATTTTACTTCCCAAAATATATCATGTCAACCAGTGCAATCGAACAAACATTAATTTTACTGGCTACCGAAACACATTGTGCACTTGATAAAAGATAAACACAGAATTTCTAATTCTGTGTTTATCTTTTGTATTGTATAGACGACACTATTTACTCCGTGGATGTACGAACAAAATTCATATCCCCCTCAGAACTTCAACGCACAGTAAACAAGACTCAAAACAGAAAAGCGGACAGCAAACTAGTCAAATATTACAAGAATTAGCAAAATCCACAATTGCCGCAATAGCAGCGATATTAAATGCAGCGTTAAGACTAACTTCTTACTCAAACAATTGGAAAAATGCAATCATTATTCCAATAAACAAACCTAATAAATGTCCACAACAACTAGACAATTACATTCCAATTAGTCTATTGCTTTCATTAGCTAAAGTGTTGGATAGTTCGTTTAAATAAATTCTTATAAGATACAAAGCCCATACCTGATACCTGGTTCGGCTTTAGAGCAAGTCACTGCACTAAACACCAATATTTAAGAGTTACGGTTTTGATTGCGAAAGGTTTTCATGAGAAAAAGTACACGGCAGCTCTATTTTTAGATATTATAAAGCGTTCGACCGTGTCTGGCACACAGGACTGACATCTAGGCATTCCCAAATATCTTCAAGATATAATTGAAAGTTTCTTGCTAAATAGGTCATTCAATATCAAAATACACGCCACCATATGAAATAAATACAGAATCTCTGCTGGAGTTCCACAAGGTTCCCCATTGTCACCGACTCTATTCAAAATTTATCTTGCCTCTTTTCCAGAACTCATGGATATCGAAATAGCCCTTTCCACAGATGACACTGCCATCCTTGCACAACATGAAGAACTGATTATTGCTCTGTAATACCTACATTATGATTTAAATACCTTAATTAAATGGATTGATAAATAGAGAATCCAGATAAATTCTAACAAATCACAAGATAAAATTTTCTCACCCAAAAGATGCTGTGTTCTTTAGAACATTGCTATGTTCTTTTGTTGTTGTTTTTTTCAAAAATTACACATGATATTTAAATAATTGTCACGGCGATAATATGCACATTTTCAGCAATTTGTAAACACTATTGCATTTGTGGGTTAAAATGCCTTAAATTACGTTTTTCGACAACTCAAAAAATGTCTATGAAAAAGAGCTTTAAATTTCGCATTTGTAGTACCGGTTAAACGCCATTTTCTTAAAAACGGCTCCTAATTTTTCAATGAAAATTGCTATTTATGAATTTTTTCTCGTCTTCAGTGTCATTAAATTAATATTTCGGTCCGACTATTTGGAAATCGAAAAAATGAGAAAAAAAGTACTTTGGGCGACTATAGATGACAGCTGGCAAGAAGAGTATGTGGCAAGTCCGAATAGCTAGGCCAGACCAAAGAAAATAGACAACTATACGAAAGAGTCTGTGCTATTCTGTGGCCCCTCTAGTTACTTTTTGACCCTTACGTATGTAAGCAACGTATTGTAATCGTGTGCTGGAAAACGGTGCGCTGGAATATATACAAAATACTCTGTAAAATACTTAGAAGTAAAATAGTAAAATACTTGCTCTAAAAGGTGATGTAGCCAGAATCTATGTTCTGTGGGACCTTGATTCTGAAAAATCGATTGACGGGAAAACGTCTCTCCGTCCGTCTGTGGTCAATGGTAGGGTCTAAACCGTTCCGCCGATTTTCTCCAAAACTGATATTCCCCGATCGATCTGAACGAACACGAGGCTTTGGGCTTCAAACGGATATTTTAATTTTTGAGGGTACATTACATGAAAACTCAAAAGCATTTTCAAAATTTTCTCAAAAATGGCTCCAATTTTTTTATTAAACTTTGTTCTCAGATAGCGTAAATGACGCATAAGAGAGTGGTGTGATCATGTTCTCTGAAATTCTTGATTTTTCGAAAACTGCAAATCTGAAATCTTTGTTGGGCGTCTTATTACAATTACATTATTGAAGATAGTGATTTTTGCCGTAGTGACATCTGTTCTTTAAAGAAGATCTTGTTCGTTCTTGTTGAAAAATGTAAGTACTATTTTTTGCAAAAAAGTCATAAACAGAAACAATATTAATTATTGAAAAATAATAAGTCAACGAGTTAGTATCCGAGTGACTAATGAGTGTCTTAGTTTGTCATTATCTCTGTAAATTTTGGCATTTATTTATACATAATGTACGTAATTTTATTGGAGATTTAACACATTCATGAAAATAAAAACGTTTATTTTGTAAGTGTACGGGATCTTTTCTCAACGTTTTCAAAAGGAGTGGGAGGGAGGGGTCACCATCTTTTCCTCCCCTGCGCACAGTTTGTGTAGTACATGATCAATTGCAAACATTGTGTTATTCCAAAACTAGTGAGTAGAATTTTGAAGTGTTTGGTCACGTCGTTGTTTGCAACTCATGGTTGGTTCAGGAATTGGAATTGTTTCGATCTCAACCTGTTATTACGTTTAAATTCTAAAGAACAGGGGTACACATTTTGGGAGCGACTATACGTTAAACAACCTTGACAGACACTTAAATACTTATTGACACGATTTATTCGTTTCATCGAAACAGGGGCACACTAAGCAATTGCTTATGTATTTATGAGAGCTCGTCTTGGACTTCAGCTAATTACTTTATTATCAATAATAATTTTAATAAAAATAGCAGAAATTTCGTCTGAATTGTGTTAATTCTTAAATATTTGTACGGCAAGAGAGGCATATGAGTATGGAAAACGAGAATGCTCTTGTTTTTCACTGCCCAGGGTGATAACCACATCAGCTCTCGCCCGTGGGGAGGGGGGCTGAATGGGGAGGGTCATGGGACCATGACCTTTTCCTTGAAGATGAAGAAAAGAAAAAAACAATATACTCCATAATGAAAATTATTTGTGAATTTATTTTAATACTATTATCAATTAACACATTATTTTTGAAATGTAATGTTTTAATCGCTGGCATTTTGTTTAAAAGGCTATAATA
The DNA here is from genome assembly GCA_964035755.1 of Teleogryllus oceanicus. Taxonomy (NCBI): domain Eukaryota; kingdom Metazoa; phylum Arthropoda; class Insecta; order Orthoptera; family Gryllidae; genus Teleogryllus; species Teleogryllus oceanicus. The sequence continues at coordinate 3,055,781 of CAXIVR010000001.1, forward strand.
TCTAGTAGAAAAGATGTACTTGTAGAAGAGATTATCGTTGTTATCAGACTGTTATTTTCAGACTGTTTCTGAATCATAATATACAAATTGAAAATAATGTATAAATAAGTTATTTCCATAATCTTTTAAAAATATTTTCCATAATTTTGAAAAAATGTCACCCCTCACCCCGAAACTGCCCATGTATTTGTCAGATTCACATACGCATGAACGTTATATTACAGATTAATTTACTTCGCGATGTGGGGTATTCTCCTGTGGGCGATATTGTGTAGTACTGTGTGTAATTATGAAAATGACTAACTTGTAACAATTGAAAAATAGACCCTTTCTTCAGTACCATTATATGCAACTTCATGAATAAAAATGTTCCTGCAAAGGTAAATTAGAAATGAAGATCTGCTGTTTTTTAAAAAATACCTTTCAGTATGAAAAGAAAATGAGGCATTGCCAACTTCTATGAACCGGACACTCGTGCTAGCACAACTCGATCGAGACATGTATTCCCTGTTTGAGACAATTACAAACGTATGTGTCCTTTTGATTCACTGAGTCTCACTATCCTGTACTTTTCTAACATCATAATTAGATCAGTCATTAAACTTTGGAGTCAAGCGTAATGATACTGCAGGATGGCGGAATGAAAGTGGAAGGCCCGGATGAGAGCTGGACGAGGATGACAACTTAAAAAATTAAAACATAAAGAAATAGAAGATTTCTAGGAAGAGCAGTAAATTGCATCCTTTGTGGCCGCCCTAAGCCTTGATTACAGAGCACGGACGACTTGGTCAAGCCATTCAGTCTCACGTGCTTTCTGGGGACCTTTACTCATTACGGGGGAGAAACAAGACATTGCTAACGCACTTCGAAGACCCTGTGTTCGTTTTTTAGCAGTACGGGTGTATTATTATTTTTCTGTAAAAACCAGGAGAAGTACGAGTGTTTTGTTTGATTAGTGGCGTGTTGGACCGCATTCTGTGAAGCCTTAATGTGAAGAAATCACTTTCAAAAATAAGTATTTCACAATCCGAATGGAATTATCTCATGAAACGAACTTGCAAACTGAGATGCGCTTGAGGGATTTCTCAAAATCAAATGTTTTATGCGATGGTTTCATCATCCGGCGGAAAATATGTAAAAAGTACATAAAATTCAGATACAGAAAATCCGACAATAATGTTAGTGAGAGACCAGAACAAACATCAATCGTATAATTTGCAGTTCATAAACATTCAAATGAGGAGGGACACTCAAAATATTCTTCGCCCATTGAAGAGGAATAAAACACGCAGTCAAAAAACGCATTGAATATATGATAATACCACTCAATTCACATAAAATATTGTTTTGGTAACAAAGCAAAATCTCAATAATAAACTAGTAATGCTACAATACCTCATACTTTCTTGAATTATTTCTTCTTCTTCTCCTTCAGGTTTGTAGATACTGCCCGTTCCCATCTGGTCACCCCATCTCTTCTTGGGGCGGCCAAGATTTCTTGGGCGGTATTACAGAATTCTTTTTGGTAGGCGGTTGTTTTGCATCCTCTGAATGTCCTGCGTCCAGAAATGTCGGAAGAAATTAATTTTCTGTTGAAGATAACATACCCCAAGTGTGTTACGAATTTCTAAATTCCTTTTCTTGCCCATCAGCTTATAACAAGCAGCTGATCTCAGTTATCTCATTTCAGTATTTTGTAGACTTGTGCTATCCTTTTTGGTCATTGTCCAATTTTCACATCCGTATAAACATATTAGGAAACTTACTACCTTATAGAATTTAATCAAAGTTTCCTTCTGACTTTCTTTTCCAGGATTCTCAGGATTGTTCCGTTAATACGATTTAGTCTTTCAATTTTCCCTTGTTATGTTTCCCAAGAAATTGAAACTTGAATCTTGTTCTAAAGATGAATTATATACAAGTAGTTTGGATCTCATCGGTTCCATTTCTTCAAAGACCATGACTTTTGCTTTTGTAGAGGATATGCAGAGATTGTATATTTCAGTTACCTTTTGTAATTCAAAGAATGCTTTCTGGGGGCTATATTCATCATTTGGTATTATAAGTTGGTCACCCGCGAATAATAAGGTCATTAGATTTCTTTCTTGTCCCGTGTCATGAGTATAAGATTATAGTCGGGATATCCACATATTTAATGCTTCATCTAAATATAAATGAAAAAGAATTAGGGATACACAACATCCTTGTCTTTCCCCGTGGTTTATTATCTCCATCTTATTCTCTAGCCCTTCTGAAATTTCTGAGTTACTAAAAATGCTCTTAATGACCGAAATCAGCTGTGGTCGGAGACCTTTACGACGCAATACATTAAATAGTGTATTTCTGTTTACGGTGTCAAAAGCTTTGAAGTAATCTATGAAGAGCATGTGTATTCTTTTTTTAAATTCTGAATTATTTGTAATGTTTACGTAATATACTAATAACTGAACCCGTGCACAAATTTCGCATATTTGAATTCCATTGTATGTTTTCGCGCCAGCGAACATTTTCTTTACTTGGGATCGCGTCGTTAACCAAATACATACCTTCGCTACCCGCTTCTACCCGCAAAAATATTTCCCAGAGATGGATTAAAGTCGAGACCGTATGTTTCAGCGGCTCAGCTACCAAGACTTCCATAAAACTAGTGCTGCTATTACAGCTCATACTTTCTGGCATTATTTGCATCCCCCACGCAATATATAACACATTCAAGTATTTCCAACAAGCAATTGTTTTCCAAGCTGGGATTGGAAAACAGATTGTTAGGTAATCCTGATAAGACCGCCAATAAAGCAACAAAGTAGCAAAGAAGTCTAGATATGTAATCCCTGAAATAGTTTTGTGCATTGTTTTTTGTGTCATTTAGCTGAGTGTCAATGCGGTCTGTGAAGTTAGTTTTGTTGAAATTAATTGTGATTGATTGTTAAAAGGTAGATCAAAATTGAGTGTCTATCTACTTCATATGGTTCATACACAGGTATCCACTTATTTTAGAGGCAATCATACAATTCATTCAATCAAAATATTAACATCAATTTAAATATGAATTGTTTGATTGTCTCTAATACAAGAGGATACCACTGTATGCAATCATAATTGAATTTAGTTAAACAATTTTTCAGAACAGTTTCTGAATATTGATATGGGCAAGTTCAAACACATTACAGATGAACAAAAAGCTATAATAACACATTTTTTAACAAAAGATAACTATAATATACGTGAAATATCCCGAAAATGCAATGTTTCACGACAAGTCAATCCAAACAATAAAGTAGAATGGTTTCATTTCGATCGCTAGGAGGAAAGACATCAAAGTGTTTTTCTAAATTATCTCAGAGTGGCCTAATAATATGGTCAGGGACCGTAGATCGTGGAGGGCACGTGATACAAAGCATATTCAAGTTTCGCTCGTGGCACATAGCGAAGTCGCTGACCTTTCACCACTGAGATCCGGATTCGATTCCCGTCGAATCTCATGTGAAATTTGTTCCAACAAAACGAGTTCGGCTGCTTCACAAGGGCTAGTCCAACCCCTGTGAAGTGTCCTAAACCCTACCCCTATCCTTAATCCTTCCCAATTCTGGCCGCTGTACTGACGCAGGAGGCGCGTACGCGGAGATGCTGCCTGGCGGTCCTTTTGACATGTGACTACGACCTGACGTAAACTGACTTAAAAAGGTAATGGAGGAGCAAAGCGCTCAACGCCCCTTAAGGGGCTTGGGGACGCGTTGCGTCAATATGTAGACGCAACAAATTAAAAAAAAAGCATATAGAAGTTACTTGGCCGATGTATGAACCTGGGTGCCAACCAGGTCCAGTCTCGCCTAAACACAGTCTCTAGTTCTCTACATACCAGGATTATCAACAAAAAAGTCCCGTTCGATAACGCGACACGTGAATTGCAAATATTTTAATGGCGGGTGGCCTCTTACTTGCAGCCACGCTGTGGCATGACGTCAACTCTGTCCAAGTAATGACGCGCTGAATATGAATCTAGTCGGGCGTGTTATGAAAATAGGTGGAAATCACAATCACATATTTACATTTTTCTGTCAAAATGGAAACTGTTTCATTGTTTTTGGATTTTTTTCGAGTTCTAGGGTGTCTAACGAAACCATAAATATCTCTCACATGAACGAAGGCTCCATAGTTTTCTATAAATTTCGGTACGCGTTGGCAATTAGTGATATACTCGTAGACATATGACAGGACTTTCACAAATATAATCACAAAGTGTTTGATAGAAACGAATGAAGTGAGCTACTATTGTATGTAATTGGAAAATACTAAGAAGAACATCGATTTCTGAACATTTCATGAACTATTGTTGAAGAAAGTAAATACTCGTAGAAACGACTGATAACTGGCCTGAATTCTTAATTGTGTCCAGAAATTTTTCCTGATGCAAAGGAAATATCGGTCTTAAATATTCCACACATGGTGACTTTACCTTTAGGTTCCTGAACCGTTTATATCCAATTGAACTTAATATGTGTAATCGTAAACAATACATTACGTACTAGCCTGTCTCTATGGACTGCAAATTTTTCAAAATATTTTTCTTCAAAGCAGACCAGAGTTTTGCATTTCTTATTGAATCTTTCAAAGAGGAAGTAGGATAGTAACCTGTTTCGTTTACATCTGGAATTTAGTGTTCGAGATCTCTCAACGTCGGGTTTCTCTCAAAAAACCAATTATGATACGAGAAATTTTGAATGATGAACCAAATGTCAAATTAACCATCCACTTCTACATTAAATCGACTCTGGATATAGTAAACTTTCAGTTTTAGTCGAAAGTCACTTGTCCTGGTTCACTTACATTTCACAACACTAGACGATTGGATGATAGTTAACACGATCGATTATACTGATTACAGAACTTCAAAAAATAAATACTTCGCCCAAGGATCTAGAATCCCAAAAACATTAAGAGTATGCAAGTCTTATGAGTTATTTTTGTATCATTTATAGAGAAAGAAAATCATCCTAGAGGTACATCATTTAGGGTCTGAGGTAACATACCACTGAGAAAATAGCTTCGGTCCATCTATTGCAGTTCTGCCGAATCCGAAGGTTTTACCATCGCAAATTGCGTGATGAAAACTAGTGAAATCTCCTTTGGCTGAGACAAATGCCGTGAAATTGTATTTGAGAACAACATAATACGAGTGCGTTGGAAAACATAAGGCAATTGAAGAAAAGTGTTCCAACAGTACAAGAGCGATTCAAGAATATCCAGGCCGTACTAAAATATTTTCAAAGTGTGAACGTTATACAATCAGGTGTGCCAAAACCACTGAAATCTCTGCAAAAATTACTATCTGCGTACCACAAATAATAATAAAAACTATTATTTTAAGGCTAAATGGATGTATTGAATTATCTACGTTTGGATGAATTACCACTGATATAAAAAAAACAGCAAAACACACAAAAGCATTAGTCCCCAGAGGTTTGCTATAACCGAAATCTACTTTATCTGCTTAACTCCTTTCCCCTACTCTAGACGCAATTGCTCCAGGTTTGCCATTTTTCTTCATGATTTTAGGTATTTGAAAATTCAATTCATTCATTATCCTCATTTTATTTACATCTTACACATTTCAAAAGCCCTATTCTCATGACAATCTGGCATGGGGATACGGAATCTGAAAAAGTAAATAAATGAGTTGATAGATAAACAAGAAAATAAATATATAAGCACATTGACAACAATATATCTTTATTCTTGCCCATTCGAGATTCGATCGGCATCGATATCGATTTCGATATTTCAATGGAAACATACGTTTTCCCTTATACCGAAAAAGTGTCCCCTTATACCGAAAAAGTGTTTTTTTTAAACGTTCGTCTTCCGTCCGTCTGTTTATCCGTCTGTCTGTCCGTCGTGATTCCACAAAAGTATTGGTCCTTACATCAAAAATATGTACCTACTCGTAAAGACGCTTTACTGTAGATTTCTTCTAAAATTAATATAAAAGTGACAGAAGATTAACTATTTTTACACGTTGCTTCTACTTCTCTAAACATATTCAAGGTTTCACGGAAACGAAATTACGTGTAAGCTAATACTGAATAAATTGGAAAAATCACGTCCTGACAAAGAACCAGAATGGAGTGAATTTATTCTACCATTGCATCTAAGAGTGAAAATAAAAGCAGGATGTGCTTTGAAAAGCAGGCATAACATGTGAGACCGAAGAGATCAAGAGGTCGACCTCGACGACGACGAGGTGGTGGAGATGGCGCCAGCAGCGTGCCAAATGCTGCCTCTGACCACCCAGTGTCCCTCGGGCTCCCGCCGTAGCTTCGGCAGTGCAGGAATGCGCATGTGTGCATTATAGCCGTATTGAAATTCACAGCAGAGCCTCTGACTGTGCGGTCGTAGTATTCGAGTCACGGCAGTGCTAGGATTTTCGACACTAGCTACATAGGTGGGTCCAATTCAGGCGCTGTCTGGAGGAGAATTGTCGCGATCTGCCGCTCTGATCGGTAGTTTTTCATGGTTTCTCCGATCAATACTATACAAATGCCGGAGCAGTACCCTATCTAACGGACTACGGATCAAAGACGATCTTTCCTTATGGGTCGGGCACTTCGAGCTTGTGCAGGCTGTGGCCTTGCCCACTGGTGGGAGATACCTGGTTGGGAAATAATCCCGCAAGCCGACGGTTAGGACAGCGCCGGATCCCGCCATCCAGCGGGGGAGGATCACCGCCACAACCCGGGATGAAAACATGCACTACACTTCCCGGACGAACGCCCTCAGCAGTTGACGCGGCCGGAACCACTAATCAACCAATCCCATTTGAATGTTGTGTCTCTTCAACATCACGAGTTGGAAGGAGATGGGGACACGGTCATCCAGTCGGGAGCTTCAACATCAGAAATTGAAACCTTGTGAAAGCCCTCAACTGAGTGTCTCCCTCTCCTTATAGCTCACGACCTGACCTGGAAGGGACACTGCATATCGGGGTGTCGATGTACGCGTGCGCGCACGACAGTGTGCGCTAGCGCATGCGAGCGTGCGCGAGTGCGTTCGGAAGGGTGTGTAGGAGTGCGTGCGTTTGCGAGCGCTGGTAGGGGTGCGCGAAAACAAGCGAGTGGATAGAGGGTGCGTATGGGACCGGTCGCGAATGTGTGTCAACTCGTGCCCTCGCATGCGCTACACTACCACACATGTCGGGAGGCTAGTTGGGAGCTTGTGCTGGCTGAGGCACCGCCTCGTTGGTGCGAGATACCTTGTCGAGGAAAACCCCGCTCACCAACGTGTAGATAGGCGCCAGATCTCACGCTCCAGCGGGGAAATCACCGCCACCTTCTGAGAGAAAGCATGCACTACGCTTACGGGACTAACGACCTTTGCCTTTGTAACTCCCAGAAACCCGCAATAAGCAATGAATGAAGCGAGCGTGTGCGCATATGTATGCGGGAGCATGCGCGAGTGCGGCTGTGCCCGTGTGAAGAGCGCCTCTGCGGAACGGGAACGCGTATGGCCTGCACGCTACAGCCGCAAGGCCGCGACGTCCAGCGCGGGCGGGCGCGGGCGGGCGCGGGCGGCGCGGGCGGCGCGGGCGGGCGCGGGCGGGCGCGGGCGGGGCGCGGCGGCGGGGGCGGGGCGGCGACGGGAGCGCAGCGGGGCCGGGCCGGGGCCCGGGCCGCGGGGGTGGCGGGGCACTGGGACGGAGCCTTCAAAGTTTAATGATCGGGCTTATCCTAGAGGACCGGCTGGTAGGCGTATTGTTCGGACGTGTGTTTAGTCACGGCTATTATAATTATTGACCAATTTGTTTGAGAACAATGCAGGTCAAGCATAAGGTTCACTGGCGATAAAGAGGCAGCGAGGTAGATTCGTCTTCTGCAGCTGTTTCCTCTCGGCCAATTGTTCGCAAAGGGTCCGAGCGCGCAAGCGCGTTTCAGCCGGGAGGGCTTCCTCCGCCCGCCCCTCCACCCGCCCCCTCGCCTCCACCCCACCCCACCCCCGCCAGCGCAGGAGCTACTGGTGTTCTTGCTGGCGGGGGGCAATAGAGCCCCGACTCAACAACCTTGTCATCGGAAGACGTGGCACAAAGCAAGGAGGAGGGTGGGTGGTTTCCAAACAAACTAGTGTGCTACAACAGCACGTACTTTCTCGCCCGCATTTCTACGCACTTGACGCGAAAGTACTCAAATTTTCCAAATATTCTACATGATCTTATTTCAAAACCTATCTTTAAGGAACATATTTCATTAATATTTTAATATTTTAGTTGTAGGAAGACTCCCAATTTTTTTAAACTTTTTTTGAAAAAGCAATGTTTACATTGAATACGAGACCTGCACCTTTCTCTAAAACGTCTTTTACACTCTCCACCAGCAAAATTTGATTAAAACCTATGGAGCCATATTTTGAAAATTTTGAAAATGTCGTAAGGGCTTCATGTAATGTAACCCCAAATATTAAAATATCGGTTTCAAATTCAAGGGGCAAGATTAATCAGCCAGATTAATTGGGAAATTCGGCTGAATCGCCGGCATTGTTCACAGCCGGACAGACAGACGTTTTGTCGGCATTCAATTTTTCGGTAACAAAGGACCCACAAAATAAGGATTCTGACTACTCCATGCGTTAAAGATTCTTTTTCTAAATTTAGCAACTGAATTTATCCACTTTTTCGTTACCAGGGCTCTAGTAGTTTTTCTGCGTAAAATTCGCCGTTTTTTCGCTCACATGTCTTTCTCTCTGCTCCGTTGCGAGGAAGTAAAACTGATGAGATGTAAAGAAGTGCAGATCGAACGACAGCTATGAGGACAGCATTTGTTGAATAAATAAGCATTAAGATAAGATAAACAGTTGCAAGATTTATAAGACCTCCCCATAAACCCGAGACCTACGAAGACACGTCTTAAGGGCCACCTCTGCTAACCGAGGAGAGGATCTCAGCCTCAAAAGGGGAATCGCCCGACAGCATCCCATGGTCGGTTTTCCCTCATCCGTTCTTCCCCATGAATCCTCTTGCACTTTTCGTTCCATGAGAAGGCAGCATCCTATTGCATCCCGTTTCGTTCATCCGGTGTTTCGGAAGGGTAAATTTGTTTTGTTTGCATTTAAAAGTATTGCAGATAATCTCGCACCAGTTGAGAGATAACCCCGGTTGTAGGCGTCTATCGCAGAATCTTGGAAATTCTGTTTCTAAAGTCAGTGAGGTAAGGAGGTAGAGGGTTTCCAGTTTTGTTTCCACAAACTTTTAAGCGGTATGTTTCAATGCTGGCAGTGCACTTGCGTGCAAATATATCTTGAAAACAGAGATAAGTGGATCAATTATAATCGATCAATATAACACATGAGAAAAAATATGGGAGAGTAACAATTTTCTATAAGATTAGGGGAAGTCAGGAGTCGCTAATTTCCTACATTTTATGCTTTTCTTCCATTTTTTACTTTAATTATGTGGTCAAGATTCTCCGAAAAATAGATAATAGTTCTAATGTGGTGAAGGCAGATAACCTATTTAATATCATTTTACTTTCTTGCCTTATTTCTTAAGAAGAGAAAGTATTTTATCTCTCTCTCTTAAGGAAGTACTCTCTTGAGAAGAGAAAGTATTATAGTCATGCACAGGAAAACGACGATTTTTCGGTAGAAAAAGGTAGAAACTGACGAGTCTTGGCGAAAAAAATTAATAAATCTCGATTCTATATATAGTTAATTACTGCCTGAGACACGTTGTGTAGTCAGAATTCATATTCTGCAGGTCCTTGACACCTAATCGATTTGGCAGGTAAACGCTAGGTTCTGAGGCGTTCTGATGATTTTTTCCAAAATTTATATGCCCATATCGACCAAAACGAACTCAAGATATTGCAAATTAGGAACAAATATTTTGATTTTGGGAGGTACTTTACATGAAGCATCAACATTTTCAAAATTTTCTCTAAAACGGCTCCAATGTATTTTATTAACCCGTAACTAGAGGCATGAATTTTTGTTACACAAATACAGGCATGCGGTCAGAGAGACTGCACTGCAAATCAATTAATTCCTTTCAAAAACCAAACAATTACATGTAAAAAGGACAATTTCTCTTAGATAAATTATTTATTTATTAAATGCAATAGGAAAAATATTTTATTATGGCTTTTTGAATGAGATTTAAACAATTGCACTTTCAGCTTCGTTACAATACTTTATCTTACGTTATCTTATTGTTCTTTCTTCTAACTAAGGTATTGACTTCAATAAATATTTTTACATAGACAACAAACGTTGAGAAATAAAATGAACTGAAAACAAAAATGTGTTTGTAGAAAATGTGGGTGTCTAACGTAGGGATTAATTGAGGCTACTGATTCAGGCATGCAGTCTACGAGACCGCTCCAAAATTTCAGTGTCCAAAGCTCTCCCGTTAAATCCAAACTGGAAACTGATGGTCGTGACTGTTAAGGTGCGATGAGAAATGAGGGTAGCGAGAATTACAGTACTGCCACACAACGGGATGATTCAAATATAACCTTGAAACTTGTTGCGGTCTTCGTGACCGTGTGTCCGTAGTTACGGGTCTGTAGTTAATCTTTGTCCTCTGATGGCGTAGAGAATCCTTGAAAATAAAAATGATTGAACAATATTGATGATAAAAATTTTTTCTTAATGAAATATGTTCTGTAGACATACCTTTAAATAATGCCATGTATTTTTTCGAAAATATGAGTAATTTTCGTGTAATTATGAGTGAAATATACGCTATTTTTAATTAATAATTTTCTAAAACACTTCTCCAAATTTTATTTTTTCCCCTTGTGTTTAGGAACAGACGGTAAAGAATGTTGTGCTGGTGGCTAAGGCATCTATCTGCATCATCGAAAATTGTAAACAAAAATTAATTTTGCCAAGCTACAATACTGGTGTCAGAGTTTTCAACTTAATGCAATCTATTCTATAAAACTATATTTTGAAATTATGTAAATGAAAATCTCTGAATTTTTTAGAGTGCAAATGCAAATATTCAATATTTTAAGTATCGGTGCTCGAGGTATAGGTGTGTCTGGCGTGTTAACTCTGAAGCCTTCCATTTCTACATTATTAATTTTGTTCGCGCACAGAAATAGATAGGAAATTGAGTAGCCTATAGCACTGTGATATTTGTGGATGTTTTCCTTTTTTTTACTTCCTCAGAACTTGGGGAAAATCTAAAAACTATTAAACAGATTCGCTTTTCAATAAAAATGTAAATATTTGATGATGTTCTTCCGCCTCCTCTCGCACTGCGCGTCGCAGCACTCCATCGCCACTTACCACGTTATGGGACAGCGAGGCTCCGAAGAAGGGCCCGCCCCCTTTTACAGGTTGCTTCATGGAACTGACGTTTTTTGATATTTTTGGTACGTAAGAAATGTAGTCTGTATACACTGTAATACGAGTTCTTGCAGTATTAGTGAAGACTGTTTTTGTTAAAACATTTAACAAAAATTAATAATAAAGTTAACATTAATTTTTTGTAGTACTCGAGGAGCATTTTATTTGTTGTTCTTGAGCAATGTGCATGTTACTTTTTCGAAAACTATTTTGTATTCTTTTGTTCAGTGACCTTTTCCCCCCTGCAGACCACAAGTGTATGCAACTGATTTCCAATGCGCGCAGGAATTGAAAGGAAAGTGTGCAGCCGCCGGACGTGTAAGTGAAGTCGATGGTTTCGTTAGTTACCCAGAATCTCGGAAAAAATATGAAAACAATGAGAAGTTTTGATTTTAATTGAAAAATGCAAATATTTGGTTGTGTTATTCTGCTTATTGTCATATACAGTGCGCCACTGACTAGGCCACAGCGACGTCATGCGACAGCAACTTTCCATGGAAGAGAACGTCCGCCATTACATACTTCCTGTTCACGTTAGACACCCCGGCTGGGGCGCGACATACATAGTTGGGGAAAACCCTATAACCGACGTGTAGGTCGGTGCCGGATCTCACCCTATAGCTGGGGAAGGTCACAGGTACCTCCCGCTTAAACAAATGCACGACACTAGCGTGAATACTGCCCTTAGGAGTTGACGCACCCGGAAACTAACAAATAAATAATATTTGGAGCAAATAAAACCTTCCCTTATTCCCAGGATTTGGGTCTATGTAACTCACCTCAAAGAAGAAAACTGTTGGCAAAATTAAAGAAACCCAATTAACAGAAAATAATTGAGGCTGTTAAAACCTGCTAAGGGAAAAAGTATGAGAAAATTCAAAAGTTTGTAACGACGGAAGGAATTCTTCAGGATATTTCTCCATGTTTCAGGGAGAATAAGAATTTCCTAAATAGTTATTATATCCTGAAAGACGTATTGTAAGCTCATTGGATTTGCAAGTCATAACACACTGCTAATGAACTTAACGTAGAAATAGAAGTATCCAAGTGTACACTCCATTTTAAGTTTGACTAAACATAAATTTCCAAATATTGTGTTCTATTTAGAGATTATTAGGAAATGAATAAGTATTATTCTTTGTGAAATGTGGGGTTTTGTATCGGAAGAAATGTAATGTATATTCTATATGAATAAGAGAACTTATTTTCATTTCTTTTAATAAAACGCCTTTAGTAAGATTGATATTCTCTTGAAGAATATCATCTTATAAATTATTTCTTGATTTTGATGTACTTTCTGTGTCTACGCCTCAACCATCTTTTTCTGTTTCTGGAAGCAGAAGTGACTGTTGTTTCAAGGCACTCGTGACATCGTGTTCCTACGCTAGGTGCTACAGAAAAAGTAGTGTGTTATTCGAGAAACAGGTTATACTTGTCTCGTAGGTACTGTTCGCAAAGTACTTGAAACGTGACGGTAACTCGAAATGCGAGAGTCATTATTTTACATTTGCTTTTTTATGGAATTGGGTTTTTACCCTATCCCTTACATCATTCACATTACTATTTCAAATGATATACGCGATATTAAATGGATACGAATGAGAAAGTAAATTTTAAGGCAAACAATTGTTCGCGTAGTCTCATTTGATTTTTTTTTTTTGCTAAATTCATTTAGATTTTCATTAAGTATTTAAAGAAAAAAAACCAGAAGCGTTTTTCGCTAGGAGAAAAACCACAGTTCAAAGGAGAAAATGGTCTGTCTAACCATTTGCTGTTTGGTGTTCAATGTTGGATTTGATTGACAATATGCCATGGTCAAATTTTAGGAGTGTTTGAAATACTTAATTTATTACTTAAAGCTTATATTTCTATAATCCCTTAAAACTGTGTTTAAAATATTGTTCAAGTATTTATATGCAAAGTGTTGGTTAAAAGTTATCAAAGGCAACCACATTCTCATTACCATTATCTCAATGTTATTCGAAAGAATAAACAACCAAATTCGTGCTAGACTGTTCTCAGATCTCCAGAAACCACTTCGTTCCATGAACACAAAATTGACATTTTGAGGACAATATCAGAAAACGCTACGAAAATATTTTAACAATTTATCCCCGGGCACAGGTAATATGAAATAGTTCCAAACCTACTGATAATCCAACTCCCGTCACCTACATCAATTTTAAAATTGACAAATATTAGTCGGTGCCAATCTTCTAGTTTTCTTCTCCAATTGCAAGATATTGTGTATTTATATGTGATCTAAATGTTAATATTATTTGTAATTAATATGAAATAACCATAATTAAAAAATGTATAAATTTTAATCATCTATTAAAATTTCTTAAAATATTCTGAAAAACATTACATTTTTCATCTTTCTATGATTTAAATACACTGTAGATTCATTAGGACAATATCGAAATAGCGACATCTTGTGTCGTTGGTATGGAAGCCAAATTTATCGCATGTCGTATCCCAACATCCGTGCTCGTGAGCAGTCTGAGGACGAGCGGCGGCCGTCGCGATGGACGCTGTCCGCCCTCCACCCGCCCTCCGCCCCTCGGAATCCTCGCCAGGAGGCACTCGCTTTTCTTTGGCCGGCGGCATTTTTAGCCGTGATGGTATTCATAAGCTAGATCCGCTCCTCCCGGCTGAATCTCCCGCACTCTCCACACTAACGGGCTCTTGATGTTATTATGTTCCATTATATCGACTTCCTGTATTCGGTTTTGTTTTACGGTTCAGTAATTGCGTCTTAATACATATGTTTAAAGACGGCGTAAGGAATCTTATTTTTTGATCCAAGTGCTAAGAATGATCGAGGAATCTCTGGTGAGCACAGTAATGGGCGTTTGGTGAAACTGGTCCGAAGGATTTTTGGCGTCGTCGCGGAGTGGCGCGGAGTGGCGGCGGGGAAGGCGGAGACCGCAGGACTGCGGCGCGCTCGTTAAAAGCAGGGGCGCCGGTGCTGTGCGGGCCCCCGCCCCACCCTCGCCCTCGCCCGGCCCCTCCCCTCCGCCATTTGCCTCAACTATAGTGATTAAAAGGACGACGTTGTTACTGCGTCTGCAGTGTAAATATTGGAAGTATCTAATTATAATTTCTTGGATATGCCGAATCAAGAGAGAAACGCCATACCACAGAACAAAGGCGCACGCTCTTTTTATTTGGCATAATGATAGAAGATGACGGTTTATAGAATATAGCAACGGAACACATGCAGAAAGGACGTTTCTCGATTTTTACCTCTCGAGTGCTATAGATTCGCAGTAAGTACGAGTTGAGGCGGCGACGCGCGGGTTTTTGCGACGGAGAGGGCATCAGCGTCGGCGACGCGAGGTGACGGCGGAGTGCCAGGACACGGCGGGGGCGGCGGCGACGGGCGACGGCGCGGAGCCACGGAACTGAAGGTAAGGGCAGGGTGGCCCTCTCTTCAGCTGGCACTGCAACAATCGGTTACCACAAAACCAAACATGACGCCATTGAGAATTATTTAATTGCCAATGAATTACGCAATTTAGAACTGTTTAATTGCTAATTAATTTCGCAAAATTTGATTGAATTGTTCTTCAAACTTTCGAGTAATTAATGGTGAACTAGCTTAAAAGGAAGCTGACACCACCACAATCGGTTACCACAAGACCAAATACGCCACCATTTAGAACTCCATACCGTACCATACTGTACATACCATCACCAAAAAACCGTAGATTAGGACATGCATATGGTAATTCAGTGATAATAATTAAAAGGATACCCCCAGATAAGATGGTAAAAATTTCCCCTAAACCAAATGATATATGAGTAGTTATTATAACTGACTTACATATAATACATTTGAATGGTTTCTGACCGCCAGATCACCACCCACAGCCCTGTACAGTCAAAAACAGGATTTTTTAAAATTTTTTAACACCGTTTCATCTCACTGAAAAAATATGGTAAATAAGAAAACAATTTATACTCTCAGAAAAGTATTTTTTGATATTTTCTTAGACCCAAATTCAAACACAAAAATATTTTTGAAAAATAACAAAAAATATTTTTATCGTGTCTTAGAATTCTGGAACGGGCTCTAAAAATCTCAAACGTTTCTCTTAAAACACAATTTGTTGTGATTTTTTTAAGCATGGTAAATATGTTACCCTCCCTTTCTTTCTACGTGACGGATACAGAATAAGCTTTCTGATTAAAATGAATTACTGCTATCCCTACAAAAACAGTTTATTTAGTACAACCTTACAGTATTCTCTTCTCGGCCGCGTCGAACAGTCAGCTGTGCTTTCTTCTACCCCTTTCCACAGAGCTGTTTCGGCCTTGAAGTGTCGAAGCCTCGGGTTGAGAACGCAGTTGCCCACCAGAAACGCGTTCTTCTTCTCGTTCAAGTTTTATATTCTTGCGTACTCTCATATGAATTTTACTTAATTTCCAATTACGATTAATGACCAACTGGATATTCAGAGTTAAAATGGATCCACAGATCACCACCTTTTTTATACGAGCACAAACTTTAAGAGAGTATACACACACACACACACACACACACACACACACACACACACACACATATATATATATATATATATATATATATATATATATATAAGAAAAAAACTCTTCTTATCTTCCTGAAGGGTTTTTCTAAAAGTTGCAAATCTGAAGTCCACTGCAATATTAATTCCTGGCGTGCCGTTTTCAATACGTCCGCCCAGTTCAGCTGCTACCCTCAGAAAAGAACTTTTTCTTTCATCTGACCACCGGTCTCGCCCTCGGTCTATGGTGGCGGTCTCTCTTGTTCTAATTTCTAGTTAGCATTCCTAATATTCATCCGCGTTGGCGCGCGTTCAAAATACTCCTTTCCCTCGCTCTCTTAGGTCGGATGTGACACGTTTTTGAAGTCTAAGAAAACGGACGGATTTTAAACTATTGTTAGTTTAAAATAAAAAGCATTTTCCCGCCTTTAAATCACCTTCACTTTAAATATATATTGAGAATAACTGCAACAGTTCTGAGCATTCTGCGAAACCATTCAAAAATATTATTATAAAGTAACCACTTATACGTCATTTGGTTTAGGTCAACTTTTTACCATCTTAATCGGGGGTCCCCTTTATGGAGGACCTTTCTTAATATAACAATGTATTGGCATAATTTTCATTAGACTGTTTAGAATTGTTTATCGAAGAAAACACAATATAGAAGTCAGTTCTCGGCCAGTCCATGTATTTCTTTTAAATTTGCCGCAACAAGCAAGCTACCGACAGGTCAGGCGACCGTCAAGCACGTCGGCGGGCAGCCGTGCGGGCAGCCGGCTGGCCACGCGAAGGGTACGCCCGCCATTGAAGAACAACTAAATTATTTTTTACGTAATTAATTAGCAATTAAATAGTTCTAAATGGTGGCATATTTGCGTTTGTGGTAAGCGATTGTGGTGGTGCCAGCTTAATTTTAAACTAGTTCCCGATTAATTACTCTGAAGTTTGAAGAGTAATTAAATTAAATTTGGCAAAATTACGTAACAATTAAATAGTTCTAAATGGTGGCATATTTAATTTTGCCGATTTTAATACCGATTGTGGTAGTGCCAGCTTTAGAGAGGTCGACGATGGTGGAAATTTGAATTTATTTATTTATTTATTTATTTATTTATTTATTTATTTATTTATTTATTTATTTATTTATTTATTTATTTATTTATTTATTTATTTATTTATTTATTTATTTATTTATTTATTTATTTATTTATTTATTTATTTATTTATTTATTTATTTATTTTTTATTTATTTATTTATTTATTTATTTATTTATTTATTTATTTATTTTTTATTATTTATTTATTTATTTATTTATTTATTATTTATTTATTTATTTATTATTTATTTATTTATTTATTTATTTATTTATTTATTTATTTATTTATTTATTTATTTATTTATTTATTTATTTATTTATTTATTTATTTATTTATTTATTTATTTATTTATTTATTTATTTATTTGGGAAAGGGGGCGTGGCAGGGTCGCTTCGCAGTGTCAGCGGGACGGAAGCCAGCAACTTACTACGCCAAGGGTTGTGACGTGAGGAATGAGGGACGAGGAACGCGGAAATATACTGGTGTGGTTGCATTTGCACGATTGAAATCGACCAATCGATATCTGGAAATGCATGTAGTGCGTGCCACAAGCTAAGGCTCACCCAGTTTAGTAGTGGAAAGTAAGTTTGTGAAGATCAGCTCTGAGCAGCTTGTAAACGAATTTGTTGCTTTATGAAATGCGATGGTTTAATTTAAAATGTGAAACTCAAAAACTAATTGTTGTTGTTATTATTATTATTATTATTATTATTATAAAAAATTCCAAATTTAAAATGACACAACATGGCTGGTATCTGAGAGGCTAAAAGAGAAATTCCAAGCATGTCCTCAACGAATTAGACGTTACAAACGTACAGCACTGTTCTGTGTACAGAATCAATTATTTGAAGCAGACTCGAAGAGATTCAAAAACAGAATGACAACTTTTATCAAAGTACGACGTCGAAACATTTTGAGCAGGAATCTGGGAAGAAAGCAGACCCTACAACAAAGACGCATCTGCCAATGGATTCGTGAAAACTGTGGAACATGTTCACGAATTCTTGGAAGAGGAACGTTTCTAACAATTAAAATCATGAGAACTGGGAACTTGCTTCATTGCTTTTTACCCCAGGCAGGCTGCTAACCTCACCCGGGAACCATCGTCCTTTACCTGGGCTTGGGACCGACAGTGGGCTGCTGGGCTACACGATTCATTGATTTTTTCATGTTTCCGGGCACGTCAACTGCTTTGGTCATTACTCCCGTTAGTGTGGTGCATGTTTTTCCTCGAGAGTTGGCGGTGATCCTCCCCTGCTGAATGGCGAGATCCGGCGTCGACTTACCGTCGACTAGTGGGGTTTCCCCCAAACCAGGACTCTCCCACCAGCGGGGCACCGCCCCAGACGGGACAAGCTCTAAGCTCCCGACCGGTCTCCCCAAATATGTGGTTGCGTAGTGCATGTTTGTGCAAATGTGTGTGTGTGTGTGTGTGTGTAAGGGGGGAGGATAGGACAAGGAAGATAAAGGACAGACGCCCGCGATCTGTGGCCCGTTGGGTAGGGTACTGCTCCGGCATTCGCCTGGTGTTGATCGGAGAAACCACGGAAAACTACCGATCAGAGCAGCCGGCCACTAGAATTCTCCTCCAGACAGCGACTGAATTCGACCTACCTGAAAAGCTAGTGTCGATAATCCTGCCGCCGTCAGAACTCGAACCTAGGACCTCCCGGCAGAGGCGCTGCACTGCTCCCGGTTGGGCTACTCGATCCATTCAACAAACACCACAGACAGAGTTGCAACGATGCTGCTGTATACATAGACAGCTAACAGAAAAGTCGCTAGAGTTCATATGAATGCCGGGTTATTACCCGGCATTCATCTATTAAATCTAGTAATGAATTAGATAATCAATCACCTCAGAACCAAAAAAGGATACAGAATGGGGAAATATAACACAAACATAATTTGTTATGCGGACGATGCAGTATTGGTGGCCGCAAATGAAGATGACCTACAACGGCTTCTCCACGAATTTAATAAACTCTGCAGAAACTATAATTTGACAATCTCCATCCAAAAAACTAATAGTATGACAGTAGAGAAAGATCCTATTTGATGTAAGTTCGTGGTAAATGATCAACCAATAGAGCAAGTATTTGAAACAAAATATTTGGGAATATTGATCACAAACTCAGGGCAGATGAATAAGGAGTTAAAAGAACAAGTCATGAAAGGAAACAGAATTTCCGGCTGCTTAAATTCCTCAGTGTGGTACAACAAATATTTGAGACAAGACTCAAAAGTAAGAATATATAAATCAGTAATTAGACCGATGTTATCATATGCAGATGAGACACGAGGTGAAACAAAAGCATGCAACGTGCTAGAAGTGGCAGTAATGTGTGTTTTGAGGAAAATTTTAAACAAAACGTTTTTGGATAGAGAAAGAAATTAAAACAACATGTGGAATTAGTCCCATTTCCGAATGGATAATATCACGTTGGAGAGAATGAAATCAACACATTGATAGAATGAAGACAGAATTGTGAGGGTCTCGAGAGACAATTGACTTGTGGAAAGAAGATATCCCGGAAGATCGAGGCGACGATGGCACGAATGATTGATAATATTCAGATTTATTGGATTAAGAAATTAAAAGCATTGCATTCTCATCTAGCAAAGGCTGTAAATAGAAGTTTAGAAAAACCAAAGGAGCTCCCGGGATGACTCACACGCCGCATCTCTTATTTGCTACCCAAAGCGGGAGACATTCTTTTGGCTAAGAACTACAGGCGAATCACTTACTGTCAGTATTGTACAAAGTTATAACTGCATCCATTGCCAAAAAAATGTCCAGACACCTAGAGAAGAACCATCTGTTGCCAGTTCGTTAAGGTTCGTATGGCTGTATCTAGCCACTAAGTAAAGTAATTTTGAATGATGTAAGGAAACGAAGATTGACTACCAGAAGACCTTTGACAGTGTACCACACGATTTGATTTTAAAGACTGTGGAGATGTATCGATTTCACCCTACTGAAGTGATTCATCGAAAGTGAAGTGATATATCGATTTCTTTCCTATTGAGTTTTGCAAGGCTAATATGAAGCCATAGAGTACCATGTTGCCAATGCAGAGCGGAAAGGAAGTAGTAGAAACAAGAAGTGTTTCGTATTCACAGGGAAATTATTATTATTATTATTATTATTATTATTATTATTATTATTATTATTATTATTATTATTATTATTATTATTATTATTAATGCTTACATTCTGTTTAATCGGATATTAATTTTCTTCCGACACAATCCTCCATATTTCATTTTTCATTTTAAAAATGTTTATTGTTTCGTATAATAAACGTTTTTGCCAATCGCTTTTACCACCTTGATCGTATAGTGTCCGCTGTGATTCTTTTAGCTGTAGGGGGAACTGTAGGAGTAGCTCGTAAGGACAACACGAACAGACACAAACCTCCACATCCGAGGCGGTATTCGAACCCGCGACCTTTCGAGCCAAGCGTCATTTCTCGCAGTCTTTTACGTTGAAAGCAAAAACGAAAGTGAAATTTAACAAATCGATTGATTATCTCACCGTTAACTGTCCAATAACCTAAATCAGTTCTATCAAAGTTTCATAGCACATTTTACCAGCCGCAGCGTGCGTCTTAATTTCATAAAACAAATGGAGTACAAATATATTTACGAGAGAAAATTCTCCCTACACGCTCACCCTCGCGTACCCGCCCCGCCTGGCGCGGCAGCGACCATTCGGAACCTGGGCCCCTGGGTGTGCAGCGGTCTGTTCCGGGTCGCCACGCTGCGCCCCACTCCTCCCCTTCCGCTGCCCCGCCCCCTTTCCTCTCGCTCGTTGTCACCGTCGCAGGCCGCTGTCTCCTCATCCTCCCCCGCACGCGCGACGCCCACGGGATGGCGCGACCACTCACAAGGCCACCATCAAAGCCATCAAAAGAAAACATCAATACGACGATAGGAGTGTTTACGAGTATGGAGCAAGGAAGATGAAAGAAAGAAAGAAAGAAAGAAAGAAAGAAAGAAAGAAAGAAAGAAAGAAAGAAAGAAAGAAAGAAAGAAAGGAAGAAAGAAAGAAAGGCATCGCATGAAAAGAAAATTTTAATTTCGTTGGGATTGGTGAATATTAAAAAGGGCTATGTGAACCAATGTAATAAATGTTGAAAATATTGTAAGTGAATATTATGTATTCTATATACTGCATAAGAATTTAAGAAGGGGAAATAAATAGAAAAGTAGAACGAGAAATAATTAATAAATAATAAAATATGAAAGGAATGTAACATAACCAACTGCGTAATGATAATTAATCTTCATCTTATTGCAGTAATGAAAATAGAAAGGTTGTAAGAAATAAAAGTAATAATACATAAACAAAGTGAAATAGGTAGATACTGGCTGGACAATTCGGTGCAAAAATGTGTTTCCCCAACAAAGTTCAGAAAACTGCTATTTTGTTAGTAGTCTGCAGCAGTAAAACATTATTTACGATGAGTGAGTGTATGGCTTGTCACCATGACGGATGATCATGAATTGGAATTTTAAATGTTATTGTGTAGACAATAAAAGTAAGAATATGTGTAACATTATGTACGGAAAGGTATCTTTTCTAATTTAGTTTTTGGGTGAAGAAAGGAAAATAAGAAATACGCACAAGATATCCTTATCTGAATTCAAGAACCCATTCAGTAATATTTATCCAAGTGTTCAACTATCTGAACTCAAGACACGTCATTAGTCCCGTAGGTATAGTGCATCCAACGCCGACCTACCATCGGCTAGCTCGGTTTTCCCCAGCCAGGCATCCCTCACCAGCACTGCACCGCCCCAGCCGAGAGAAGCTCTAAGCTCCCGCCCGGTCTCCCGTAGCATGCGTGGAAGAGCCGTACGGGTCAGTATAAGTGTATGTAAGAGGCCAGGATAGGACAAGGAAGAGGAAGGAAATATCGCGGGCGGTCCGTGACATGTTTTCTAGGGTACTGCTTCGGCAATCACCTGGTATTGATCGTAGAAACCACGGAAAACTATCGATCTGACCAGCCGACCGATATAATTCTCCTCTACACAGCGACTGAACTGAACCTAGCTTTCTAGCCAGTGTCCAAAATCCTGTCGCCGTCGGGACTCGAACCTAAGACCTCCCAGTTAGAAGCACTGCAGTGTTATGAGTTGATGCCCAGCGCTACCTCTCACGGACAGAAGTTCAAAAATATTACATACCCCATAATACAATGTATAACAATGAAATATTATTTTGAGAAATAAAAATACAATATGTGTCATTGAAAACATTACACATAAGAGTTTGTACGAATATGTTGGTATTTTGTATTAATTTATTATAGTTATTCACTATATATTTATTTATTCTACAACATACTGCCAGATGACATTAAATAATTAAGATCCATACTCAAGGTTAAATGCCAAGTAAACCTTTTTTGTAGCATTACTGTTTGTACACAATTAGAAACTATAAAAAGCATAAAAAGGAAAATAATATTGATTTTAACAATGGCACTGTATACCAACAATGACAATGTCAATTACAATGATAGTTGTGCTTCTAGATATAAATGTAGCGTAACTCTCTGCGCACGTTTTCACGCAATTGTGTGGAGTAATGGTAAGGAATTTAGTTATTTCATCAGCGGTACAATTACATATTCGTTCTCCATGTGGCGACACTGAGTGAATTTGCTCACGTGAGGGGACGATCTGTGATAAGAGCCAAAACCCATGACAAATGCGAATGCAAAGGCTTTCGAGACCGTATATTGCATATTATAGAATTTTGCCCACAATGCCCGTTGAAGGCTTTATTTTCAACTTAATAAGAACATTTGAAAGAGCGAGAATGGAAATTCTGGAGCACAGACACACGTGCTCAAATTGTGCTTCTGCCCATCGGCCATATAGTTTTTCAATTTATTTTCTGCATTAAGTAAATAAATGAAAAGATTCTCTCCCACGTCTAGTAAACCTGTCTAGTAAACGTGGAGCAACAATAGAACGTACTTGCTCGTATTATATAAATTTTACAAATAAAATTTCAACAAAAATGAGACCTATGTCATTTCTTAATGTCCTTTGCTCTATCTTGCATCTTAAGGAAAACGTTATTAAAAACATCTATCATTAATATTCTACTACTTTTGCGATGATAAATTTTGTTGCATTTTTCAAAAATACAGAATTCACAGATAATATTACCTGCTCCAAGAGTCGAATGCTGTTTCCTTGAAAAAAAAAAAAATAAAGAAAAACTCTGGAGTCGTTTTTGAGAAAATGATTCTTTCAAAATTGCCTCTCATGCAAATTTCCACTCATTATTTTCGAAAAATTGAACATGACCTTATTTAATAGTCTGTCTTCGAGGAACAGACTTAATTACAACAAAAATCTGTATTTCAAAGCACTTCTAAAAAGACACCGGCAACAATTTCAACTATTGCAATTTTTCGTATATTCAAAGATAACAACGAAAATTAGATCTGCGCCATTTTTAAGCATACTCAGCTCTGTCTCAGGGAAGTTCAAAGAAAAAATTTGGAGCCTTTTCTGAGACAATTTTGAGGCTTTGTGAAAAATACCACTAAATATTAAAATACCCATTTCAAATTAACAGTGTCTCGTGTGTTCGGCTTTATTAATGAATAAATATCAATTTTGGAGAAAATAGTCTGAGCTGTTCAGGTCTTAACGCTGATTACAGACAGACAGGAAGACGGACATTTGGGCGGACGGACGGACTGACTGACAAGTTTTGCTGTAAACCAATTTTCGTTGTTATGAAGCCAGAAAATGAGGATACAGCGACACAACGGGTTAGAGGAAGTAACGTTGTATATATAGAACAACATTTATCCACATTTTCGGAATCAGGCCCTAGAATACGAGCTTTTTTTACGAAAAATCACCTCTTTCTGCTGCAACAATACAATAATATCTCCTTAGTGCGTTTACGCAAAACCCTGCTAGTTCGTGGATATCAGGCTGTAATGCTGTCGTGGAGAGAAAAACATGAAGAGCGCCTTGAAATTCCGGTCATTTTACGTAACGTATCGCATGCAAGCGGTGGAGACGGGCTGCGGAGGGTCCGTGGAGGCGCCACCCTGCCGTCATGAATTACGTCTCCAAGACCCCAACGCCCTCCAATAAATTACGCCTCCGAGGCCTCGCCCTTGCTCAGCCACTCCCCCTCGCAGACGCAGATCCACAAAACTCTCGCACGTTAGCGGAAAGCAATTCTGTAACACCCGATTGTTTCTTTTTAGGAAGACATACGAAGTGATCTCGAACGTCCCTAATGAGGCTTCTTTTTACGAGCGCGAGGCCACCGCAAGGCGTGGCTGAGGAGGGGAGCGAGAGGGGGCGGGGCGGGGCGGGGTGTGTCGTGCGAGGGGAGGCGAGGGAGAACGGCTCCAGCGGGCAGGTCGCAGGGGCTGTGGGAGCGAGAAAGGGAGCGTGAAATGGCGGTGCACCTCGCATGACCTGCCTGCCCTTCGCTGCGGTTAACACTTGGCAACGAGACGCCCATTCCTGAGGCAAACGCAGGGGAGGCCTGCCGAGGGGCGAGCGGCTGAAGCCCCGGGTGAAGGACGCTGCGACAGGGGGATAATATGGCCCGTCTTCCAGCTGTCCAACCGAAAACGACTCATGGCGCACTGTCCTTCAGAGACAAAAGTATGACATCGCCCGTTGTCCAGCCGAGAACCACTCCCGGCGCACAGAGACAGTGGAGCGTCGCCCAACTTCCAGCAGTCCTGCCGACAACCACTCCGGCCGCCCCACTGAAACTTGATAATTAAAAATGCACCAAATCATGAATTCTAACGTAGATTCAGATTCTTTCACTAATCTTTAAAATAGTCTTATAGCTGGCTTGCCACTATATCGGTGCTAAATTCTAGCCCCAAACACCCAAAGATTCTTATGTCAACCACAAAACTTTCTTGTAATCTTGTAGCACAATTCTCCTTCTTACTACACAGCCCCTTCTCGAAACACTTACCTCCTCACCTTCTTCACCTCACAAAGCGTTGATCCAGACAATGCACTTCGTACTCAACGACCCGATGCCTTGCACCTTCGTGGCCAACATTACCCGGGCTCCCCTTACTTTAGGAAATGTCATCGTCGGACAACGGGTACGACGTAATATATATATATATATATATATATATATATATATATATATATATATATTCTAATTTTGGTACAAGCAGTATATAATTTGAGTGAAAGTTTCCCGGTTGGTAGGCCGTAGTCCAGTTGGCACTGACGTCAGTCACTAGCCAGCCGCCGACCCGGAGACTACCCCGACGACGCTGCCGCCACTGAAGATGTCCACCGCAGACGTGGACGAAACGTTCGGCTCTTCAATGCCAACTGGACCACGCCCTACCAGCCCGGAAACTTTCACTCATATTGACTCCGGCCGTGAAAGCCTACGATGCTAAGTATATATTTTGTTTGGGATTTAGAGTGGTGCTTTATAATGATTTGTGCTTTGGACTGCACATACTAAACTTTTACTAGAACGCGCAGTTATGAGATACGTTTCTCACGAGATGATTGGAGATAGGGGAACACGTGAGGTAGAACGGCTAATTTCTGAAAGACTTTCAGATATTAAAAGGCAGGATCTCCTAGCAACAAAGGCCGAAAGACGTTCCCTAGTGGCACAAATTAATAAGAGTTCGGTATGGGGTTGCGAAAGGTACGTTCACGCACTTAGAAGGGACGCAAGAGGGGGATAGGCTTGGTTTGGGGTCAAGGGTGGATGCAAATAAGATTGGAAGACTCGCATGACAATGGCATCTTTGTGTTTTGCGGTGATAGTGAAGAATTGATTGATTGAGTGATTTTTTCGTGTTTCCGTGCGCGTCAACTGCTCTGGTCATTAGTCCCGTTAGTGTAGTGCATGTTCTGTTTTTCTAGGGAGATGGCGATGAATTTCCCCCGCTGGATGGTGAGATCCAGCGCCGAACTACCGTCGGCTAGTGGGGTTTCCCCCAAACCAGGACTCTCCCACCAGCGGGGCACCGCCCCAGGCGGGACAAGCTCTAAGCTCCCGACCGGTCTCCCGGAATAAGTAGTAGTGTATTGCATGTTTGTGTAAGTGTGAGTAAGGGGGAGAGGATAGGACAAGGAAGAGGAAGGACAGATCGCGCGCGGTCCGTGGCCCGTTTCGTAGGGTACTGCCCCGGCATTCGCCTGGTGTTGATCGGAGAAATCACGGAAAACTACCGATCAGAGCAGCCGGCCGCTAGAATTCTCCTCCAGACAGCGACTCAATTCGACCTACCTGCCTAGCTAACAAAAATCTTGCCGCCGTCAGGACTCGAACCTAGGACCTCGCGGTCAGAGGCGCTCCAGTGACATCAGTTGATGCACTGAGCTACCGCTCCCGGTTAGGGAAGAATGGATCCACATCCTTTTAAATTGCTGGGCTACCGAAACATGGAGAGAAAAAGTGGATGGGAATGGGGAACTTCTACTTCCAGCATAGGAACGTAACGCTCGTCCAGAACATTATGGCGCCGAAGTTAAGGAAGAAGTACGGTCTCTTGAGGAGACAGTGATGCCAAATGGGGCGCTTTTCTGATATACTCAATGAACCCAAAATTACCGCCGATACTGACGAGTCCCGCAATCGCGCGGAGCGCTAGTTTAGCGCTAAAGTAGTTTGTCGCGAACCTTACCAATTTTGTGAAAGGTTCACGTATTTTCTTCGCTTTCCTCAAATCTAAATGTATACCTATGAAACTCCGATACACAGGAAACGTTCCTGTGAAGCTTCTCTTGTCCTTCGTGCCTTGAAATATCATAAAAAATCAGGATGAAATATTAATTTTAAAGCGCACCACTATTTCAAAACAATATCCAAAATTCAAGCCAACTACATGCAGTTCCAAAAGGCCAAGGCTCTTGTTTCCTTTTTAACGGTAGAGAAATAATAAGTTCTGATTACCGATCAAAATATTTAAAATTCCTGTGACGACAAAATAAGACGGGCCCACGGGAACAAACTGATTTGATTCACGGGAAACCGATCTGCCTCGCGTAGGGAGAGCATTGAGTACGAATTTCGTTCGAAAATATAGTTAAACAGTTATAAATATTAATAACCATTTGTAACCCCAGTATCTAGCACTTGACCACTTTTGGGCTTTACAGTTGGTGGATCATACATTCCAAATTAAGTTTATAAAGAAAAAGAAGTTAAATTTAAAATATTGTAAATGAATAAATTTAACTCTACCTAAAAACCAAAATGAAGAAAAGAAAATGAAATTACATTTAACTTTGACGTGAGTAAAACTAACGTGAGTAAACTAAAAAACAAAACACAGCAAAACAGACGCGAACAAACACAGGCAAACCGGAACGCGAACTTTCTGAGCACAGTATGGTATGTAGCACAGCAGCTGTGACTGCCCCACAGGTCGAACGTATCCCTTCCTTCAAAAATTAATAAATTCTAAAGATATTCACCACGATTTGTGGTAAATATATTCGACGTATCATTTTACTAATATAATCGTTGTAAAGAAAAATAATGATAATGAGGATTTAAAACACTTTTGAAATCTTAAAAAGAGGTGATGTTTATTTACCGGAAAAGCCCGTAAGGCCCTGTACTTCACTCTTAAACTTAGACGTGCTATAGGTGATAAAAGATCTCAATTCATGAAAGAATTAGAACTTTTATAGGAAAGGTTCGTACCATTAGGGAAACGGAAATTAGGGAATGGGAAAAAAGCACTGGTTAAAGCGGAGCCTAGACTGGAACGAAAATAAATAAGTTAATAATTAAATAATGGATAATTTAATCAGTAATTGATGTTGTTAGTAAACTGCTACTAAATAAGATATTGTAAATAAGTAAATACATAAGTAAATCAATAAATAATAAGTAAACCATTCATATTAAATAAGCAATAAGGGGCAAATGTGAGTGCGTGTCCGAAAAGGAAGCTAAGAGGCGGACGACTGAAGGGAGAATGCGTGACATCCGAGCCAGGAAATAGTTAAGTAAAAAGTCTCATAGATTAGCATGTATTCTGCTTCTAACGGCAGGTTTCCCTCCCTTCGGGAGTTTTTTCTCAGCTGTAATGCAGTGGAAAGACGATTTAGGGTGAATATCAGAATTCGAAAGGTTAGAACGCCTTAGGATGTAGATATTGTAAAGCTCAAATACCTTCGGCATAGCCACACAGTATCGAAATATTCAACTTATATGGTAATAATTGCCGATTGAATAAAAAATATCTTCTCTATATCTATTTTTTTGGTCTATGAAATTTTTATTTGATTCGAAAATCCTTTTAGATGAATTTGACGAATGCAAAACTTGCCCGGTTTGCCCACTCATGGGCCCTTGACACGCTGTTGGGGGCCACAGAAGTTGTTTAGAAGTTTTAAAAAGACGTAAATAATAATGCATGTATAGAAGTCTATATTTTTCAAGAGAATTATTAAAATAATAAAAATTGAATGGGTTACGGCACGATTCCATTTTTCCATTTTCCACGATTCCATTGTATTATAGACTTAATGAAGATATGCATGACTTGATGTTCACTCTGGAATTCAATGTACGCTGTCTAAAACAACTAGTGGTAATCAATACTAGGGACTATCCAGCCATATGCTTGAAGTAATTGAGCAAATCCTCAAAATGATCAGGATGGCCGACAATTAGAACCGAGATATGAAGTTGGGAGTTAAAAATAAAAGGAAAAAGGATATGAGAAGGAACAAATATAAGTGGACAAGAAGAGAAAGGAAGAGATGATAATGAAAATAGATATGAAGAAATGAGGGAGCACATAACATACTATAATTTTGTAAACAATTACATAACTAACAGTAATTTAAGGACACACAAAGTACATAATCTCTAAACAAAACCTGCAGGAACCTTACCATATTAGTGCAATTAGTAAATACAATAGAAAAAATGACAGCAAATTTCCAAAAAGTGTCAGTAAAATAATAATAGGCGATGACTACACTGATTTTCTTCGTAACAATAATAAAAGGAATGAATTATAAAAATGTCATACATCATGATCAAGTAAACTCTTCCGCTATTGCAACACACAAAATTTTATTTTACATTATGAATCCATTATATATAGTGGAAAAATATACCTTGGATATTGCAATGTAATTTTTGTAATTGTAAACCTTGCATCAGAAGTAATAATATCAGATTTTACTGTATCCTGAGTTAATGCCAAGCGGAGAGTAGTAGGTGAAAAAAATTTGAATGACAACTTGGAAACAAGGTTGTGGGAATTCTGATTTGGTGTTGTTGACGTTCTTATAAGAAGAAATAAAAGAGGTCATCTTTGTCAGAAATCTGAGGCCCTTCTCAATGAACAAACTAATTTCCCTCTGTCCCCTCTACTGATAATTTTACAAACCCCGACTTCCCTAACTGACTCCCCCGCCTCCTAAGACATTTCCAAGAGAACACTAAACAAACCTCCTCCGACCCACCCACCCCCGCCGGATCTCCGGAAAGCAATAAAAAACCCGTGTCACGTCCCCCGCCTCCTAAGACATTTTTTGTTTTCCTTTCTTTTGAATATGAGGGAAAAAGGCTCAACTTATATTCAATTATTTCCCCATCTTTGTAATAACATTTGATATTAATTATTATTACTATCCCCCATTTCATATATATTTGTTTTCCTTTCTTTTGAATATGAGAATGTATATTTCTTCACATATATTTATAATCTGAAATTTGAACTGCTTGTATCGGTATTAATCCCCCCCGTCGCAATTCATTTTTGCAATTTTATCTGCTATCTGTAACTAAATACTTTAGATGTATCCATTAATTGTAATTTAATTTTCTATCTTATTGTGTATTTATTTATAATTTTGTTGTATCTTTCTGTATCTTGTAGACTGACGATGACGGCAAAGCCGTCGAAAGCCGGCTATCTTAATAAAGCCAATATGTTGACGAAGATGACCTCTTTTATTTCTTCTTGGAAACAAGGTACCAAGAATGGTAATTTATCTATTTATTTTACGCCAAATAACAGTTAAAACTGTGTATGACGTGGTATGAGGAGAAGTAAATTCTGTGCATGTTTTCAAAATTCTGTGGTCCCTAAACTATGTCAAATACTACATGAATTTTGAAAATAAAAAAAGCTCCCATGTAATAAAATCTATTTTAAAGGATAAATAAGCAATACATTTTGGGCTCTTATCCATTATGTCCTTCGTCAGGGAATAATACTTCCTGCCGCAACAACATGGAAACGATAATTTGAATAACTATATTTCCTACTGAATTCTAGACGTCGTGCATAAATAATGAAGTTACATTTACATCCAGAAGCAAAACAAGGGGCCATCTCAGCATTTGCTCAATGGATCAGGGAAACTGCACGAAAAACCTGATCGAAATGGGGGTTATTGTCCCAGAAGCTGCGATAAAATACTTGTTACATATTGTTTAGAATTATACAGTCCAAATGATAAATATTACATTAAATATCTCTGTTAAAATTGATGTTACTTTCCTTGTGATGCTCAGTATAGTCTCTGATTGTATAAAAAAAAGTTATGCAGCAGAAAAGATTTCACTCAGGATTAAAACATTTCTATCGAATTTAATCCTTTAATGTCATCTGAAAAAGTGGTTTAAAACAATGTACATGTATTGTATGTGATTTTTTTTGAATGAGCTCTTGATACTCTCACCTGATGAATATGATTTCTACATCGAGTGCTATAGTAATAGACATCGGCGTTTTCTGAAAATATTTTTCCGCTCTTAAGGAAGTCATTTTTGAGAAAAACTACTGATTCGTATATCAACAGACATGGCAATGGTAAAATTCCTAGTTTATTAAAGAGAGACTTACAATAATCATGTGGGTTGGATTTGGTTATTATTCGTTCAATTCTTTTTTGTAATTTAAAAGTCTGGGAACTGTAAGATGTATTTTCCCAGAATATTATGCCATATCTCAGACGGGAATGAACATTCGCGAAATATACACGAGCAGTATGAAGACCGTCTGATTTTTAAACAATTCTGAACGCGCAGCATAATGAACTTAATTTTGCATTCAATTCATTTAAATCGACGTTCCATTTAAAGTTTGAATTGAGAGACCTAAAAATGTTGTTGCCTTAACACCAGTCAATGGTACACCATTCGTTTTCAATGGAGCACAGAATTGTTTATTTGAAATTGAAAAGTGCATGAAAACCGTTTTATTTCCATTTACTATTAATTTTTAATTTCGGAACCAATTTGAAAATCTGATTTTGTACTTTTTACGGTTTCTTTATTGCAAAATAATCGTAATGTTCGTATAAGTAATAAATATCATGGTTATTGTGCATGAAAAGTGTGTGCAAATGAAAAAATGTGCGTATTTAAACTATCTTTCAATTTTTTCATGCCCTTATTTCGTAAGATGAGAAAATATTGAAATCATGCGCCGAAAAACAGTTGCCAGGCCCTGGTAACAAAAATATTTGATAGATTTTGTTTTATGTAACCCATTACCAAGTAGAATTTTGAATTTTCTAACGTTGCTAAAATGCTTAAAATCAAATATATTTATTTTTAAGTAATGTTCAGTAAGTGCAAAATTTGTATGTAATGAGATATGATATATCAGGTTTGATGATACCAACTTAATCATAAACACAATGTACTGTCATAAATAGGAAATTAATAGATTTCTAAGTTAGTACTCAAAAAAGTCTTTAACGTGAGGTTAATAGAAATTATTACTAATATTATTTGAAATTATTATATTTGAATGATTTACAAACTGTTTATTATAAAAAAAGGAATGTAATTCAATGTTGTTTGCAATAGATAATTTAATAATACCAACCAAATTACTTTGTACCAAGAAAATATCCAATAGTAATATAATATATCCAAATATCCAAGTAGTTACAACAAAGTAGTTAAAGTGCTTCGAAACAGGAAACATACAATTTAGGAAAATTCAGGGTTTTCACTGAAAATCGGATGTGTGTCGTTTTTAAAACCGTTTTTATTCAAAGAAAAAATTTAAGAGAAAATGAAGTCATTTTTGCGACTCTATGTAAAGTACTTCCCAAACTTAATAGATCCGTTTCAAATTTGAGAGGGTATTTGAGAGGGTAGCCCATGTTAATGGGAGAATATTCATTTGTTGATAGTTTGCCAACTGAGTTACCTGCGGGTCCGCATTACAGTTGTCGCTGCAGCGACTCTTGACCGGGAGATCCAAGGATTCGAGTCTTGACTGCGGCGGTATTTTCAACACCGCATAAATAGCTAGGTTCAATTCAGCCGCTTGCTAGAGGATAATTAACCCGGAAGTGCTCGCAATAGATCTGTGACGGCAGTTTTATGTTCCTAAATAATTGCGATGCATTAGTAGTCTGATATTTCATGTATTCCTTCATTGTATTTTTCTGATATTGCTTGCCCTTTTATTTTTATCCTTTTGCTGAACCACTTCCAGTGCGCATGCTTAAACCTAATCGCTGCGCTGCACCATATCTGTCAGGTGCGTTGGGTACAATGGCGCCACTGCATTGAGAGCTCCTAGCCCGACAGGTACGTACTATGGCATTATTTTAGCCGTGTCTATGACAAGTGCCTGTTCAGGAAATGTAATAATTTGCGCTATCTACAATCCATCTTACCAATCTTATCATAATTATCTTATCACAGTTTCTTACCAAAGAGAATGAAAATGTTCAAGAATCGTCTGTAGGGAAATGAAAAAATGGACACCTTGCAAAATAGAAAAAAGACGAAGAGTTTCTAAATATTTGTGTGAAAAAGTCAAATACATATTGGTTTATAACATGCCAAAATAATTTTAGGAAATTGTATTTAATGTTATTTAATATGAGAATATGATATTTAATAATTTTTTGGTGTACTTCATCAATTTTTACCTTTCTCACCGTAACTATTCAGACAAGAATTCTACAATGAAAGATTCATTAACAATTGCATTGAGGGACATATACAAACAGAATAATATATTATTTGAGTAAACGAACCTTCAGATTATTATTTACAAAAAGTTGCAAATATACCTGAGAGATATATTGCGGGCACTGGCGTGAATCTACCTATTACGGGCACACCCTGGTTAAAGTGGCCGGCTGCTCTGATCGGTAGTTTTCTGTGGATTCCCCGATCACTACTAAGCGAATGCCGGTGCAGTACCCTAACGAACGGGATACGGACCGCGATCGATCTTCGCTTCTTCTTTCTTGACCTATCTTCTCCCAAAATGCACACACACTTACTCCTACATGCCCTACACTGCCACACATGTCTGCACGAGAAAGTAGAAAATAGACTTCGCTAATTATATATCATTCTTTTTAAATCGAAAAATGAATCATTAAAACTCATTTTATTCTTACATTCTTGAATACTACTACGTACAGGCGCTCGGGCGCCTGCATAGAATAAAGTATTGTAATGCTCCCGCGAAAAGGTCAGATTTTTCAAGAGATAAACTCGTATTGTAGGTTCCTGATAAGTGGAATTTTCTTGCTCCATATAGGAAATGACTTTTTCTAATACTTTCTGTAGTTGGAATCCACGTCCTTGATATCGAGAAAACAGTTTTCGGTAAAAATCCGCCCGTCTCTCTGTGAAGAACAATATTACCAAAATCGAACACAGAATTTTCTTCAAATTTGATATTCCCCGATAGAACTTACTGATGTTGCGGCCCCTTCAATTTGAAACGGATATTGTATTTTAATTTTTATATGGCGCCCCAACGACATATTTAAAATGTTCTAAAAAATGGCTGAAAATTGTTTATTCACATTTTTGGTCGAATTTATATACTTTATAATTATGTTATAAATACCCTTATAAATATGCGTAGTACCGATTTTCGTTGACAACTTGTTTTTTCTCAAACGTAAAATTGACAGTAAACAAAAACTAAAAGCATAGTGGTACTTTGACTCTAGCTTCAGAGATGTTTGCTCATTGAGTAGCCTGTAAAAGATGTAATTGCTCCCTTGCTTCTTTTATAAATTTGAACTTTTCATCTAAGGGTAGTTTTATGGTTTTTACTTTCTCCCTACGGAGAGAAAGTTATGTAATGCTACGCGCAAAACGGCGAATTTTCGGCAGAAAAACTCTTTTTACAGGGCCCTGGTAACGAAAAAGTGACAGAATGTGAAAGAAGTGAAAGAAGTGAAGTTGAAAATTTCAGAGAGATCACAGCATTAGAAAAAAAGTTATCCTTAAAACCAATATAAAAATGTACTTTTCTAGATAATTAAGTTTAAAGATTTAGTAACATGTTGCATTACCTCTGAATTCTTTTAGACCACTAAAATGCACCAGAAGCGTAGGAAACTTCTTCTGTTTCTTGTTTCTTAGCCTCTTCTTTCAATTTTAACCTTTTCCTGGATTTTCTTGCCTCTTTTGTTGCCTGGGATACTCTTTTCTCAGCAGACCTAATTCTTGCACTGTCTTCATTCTTCACAGTCTTGCTCATGTTTTTGCCTAAAGGAATCTCCAGTCTTTCTAAAACTTTTAATCTCCCTATCATTCCATCATTGTCTGTAATTACTGCATCATTTGTGCCAATTTCCACAATTCTTTTTCCAAAAAATCCTGTCTTGGGGCAAATTTTCCAAATTTTGGAATGAAAAGATTCGTTGGCATTTTGGGTGTAACCACCAACACATTTTGACAAAATCTTAGTATTACACAAATCTTGGAATACAGGTTTAATAACTTCCATAATTGCCGTTTTCAAAAGTCTGTGATTCATATCTATCTATCTATCTATCTATCTATCTATCTATCTATCTATCTATCTATCTATCTATCTATCTATCTATCTATCTATCTATCCATCGATATATTAATTTATTTATTTATTTATTTAATGTCAAAATAGTTAAAAACTGTGTGTGATGTGCTATGGGGAGAAGTGAATTCTCTGCACGTTTTCAAAATTCTGTGATCCCTACCCTATTACTTCAATTTTGAATACAGAAAGAAAATGAGCGTTTTTGCAAGAATTGTTAACAAAATATTCGCGCCGATGTAATAAAATCTATTTTCAGGGGTAAATCAGCAATAAATTTTGGCTCTTATCCATTATGTCCTTCGTCAAGGAATAATACTTCCTGCCGCGACAACATGGAAATGATAATTTGAATAACTATATTTCCCACTGAATTCTAGAAGCACAGATAATGAAGTTACATTTATGTCCAGAAGATAAACAACGGACCATCTCAGCATTTGCTTAAAGTAAAGAATCTGATCGAGATGGTAGGTCATTGACCAAGAAGCTGCGGTACAACAGTTGTTACAGGTTGTTTATACACATTTATACAGTCCAAATGGTAAATAATGCATTATGTATCATTGTTAAAATTAATGTTACTTTTCTTGTGATGCTTAGTATAGTCTCTAATTGTGTAGAAACAGTTATGCAACAGCAACGATTTCACTTGGTATTTAAACTTTTCTATCGAATTCAATTCGTTTAATGTCATCTGGCAAAGAGTTGCAAAATAATGTACATGTAATGTTTGTGAAGTTTTTGTAATGAGCTGTTGATATTGTCACCTGATGAACGTGATTACTACGTCGAGTGTTATAGGTATAGTTACCGGCGTTTTCTGAAAATATATTCTCGCCCTTACGCATTTCATTTTTGACAAAAAACACTGATTCCTAAACCAACTGACAAGGCAATTCTAAAATTCCGAGATTAATAAAGTGAGGCTTACAAGAATCACATGGGTGGGATTTCGTTATTCGTACAAATATTTTGTGCTGGGGTTGCTTATTTTTCCTTCTATTCGTTTTTGTAATCTAAAAGTCTGGTATAGATGTATTTCTCCAGAATATTATGCCATATATCAGGCGGAAATGGAAATTCGCGAAATATACACAACGAGCAGTATGAAGGCTGACTGATTTGAAAGAATTATGAACGCGTAGGATAATGAAATTAATTTTATTTTCATTTCATTTAAATGGACGTTCCATTTAAAGTTTGACTGAATTGAGAGACCTAAAAATGTTGTTGTCTTAACAATTCATTTTCAATGGAGCACAGAATTGTTTATTTGAAATTGAAAAGTGCATGAAAACCGTTTTCTTTTCATTTACTATTAATTTGTTATTTTGGAACCAATTTGAAAATCTCATGTACTATTTACGGTTTCTTTATTGCAAAGAATGTTCGTATCAGCCGCAATGAGAACTGTTCTTCTGCTTCGAATCGCCGAGGGCATATCGTTTACGTATTGTAGTAAGATAATAGGGTCTACAATCGATCCCTGAAGGACTTCACGTGCAATTGTCAAAGAGTCGGAAAGGTGTATACATAATGTTCCATCATTCCAGTAAGATATTTCTGTGCTCTGATGTCGTTGTTTAAAGTACGAACATTACCAATCTAGGGCAATGCCACGGGATTTATATGAAGGTAATTTTGAAAGTAAAATATCATTATCAATGACACCAAAAGCTTTTGAAAGATCTAAAAATAATCCAATAGGTGCTTCGTTTGGATCCAATGATGAGGCGACATCTTTAAGAAAAGAAAATAGATATTTCCGTAGATTTTGATTTTCTAAATTCATGTTGGCAATCTGAAAGCGCGTTGTGTCTAATGAAAAAGGTTTTCATTCGTACGTAAGAAAGTCTCTCTAATGTTTTAAAAATATTGACAGAAGAGAAGTAAGCCGATAATTTGGAATTTCAGTTTTGTTGCCTTTTGGTGCACTCGCTCGTTT
Organism: Teleogryllus oceanicus; assembly: GCA_964035755.1. Lineage (NCBI taxonomy): Eukaryota > Metazoa > Arthropoda > Insecta > Orthoptera > Gryllidae > Teleogryllus > Teleogryllus oceanicus. Next base: position 3,092,533 of record CAXIVR010000001.1, read on the forward strand.
CTAAGAGTGATGAGAAAAGTGCACACGCCCAAAATTGATGTAAAATTAAATTGAAGGAAATATCGCAATAATCTTTCGTGGCAAAATTATATTTGATAATCTGTACTTTTTAATCTCAACGCTGAACAATATTGCATTACATTTTTTCGCACAAGCCTCCGAGTATAATGGTGTGACACAGTATGGAGGATGACCTTTGCAATTTGGTTCTACGGTTAATAAATCTTCAGTCTTAAAACAATTATTATTTATAAAGTGCAGTTTTCGAACATGTCCAGATTGTGTAAACTTATTGGTACGTGTAGAAGAATAAATACTCAGCTAAGGAAAAAGAAAATCTTTTCTCGAAAAATCTGAATTCACAACAATCACAACAATTCATAACAACTGATCATTCGTGGGATGCATTAGTGGCATAACTGAAAAAAAAACAGGTGTTGAGATAGATGAGTTTGAAGTTTCACCTTGAATTGAAATGCATCTTCTTGCATTCACACTATTAGCATTGGTTGTTTGAAAATTCTACTGTAAAATATGCTGCTGGATGATAGACGCATCTGCAATTTTGAAGAGTGCACTAACACAAAATTCGTAATTTTTATGTCGTGCCACTATTGCAGCACTAGCGCTGTTTTGAGAGAAAGTTTTGGGAGTTTTTCGTCCCCATTGCTCTGTTCTAAGACGGTAAATGGCTGCAGAGGCTTGGGTGTGGTAGCGGGGGGGTAAAAACTTTCAAAAATCATTTTTATAGTAGTCACGGATTAAATTACTCATATTCCATTTCATTTTCGAAAGCTTTTTATTGTCTTATCTACCGAAACCCTTTACCGCTACTCGTTACGTACGCTTCTGTATATTAAATGTCCGGTGGTAGGGGGCAAAACGTCTAAGCTTCCGATTGGTCTTTCGGGATGTGTGGCAGTTTAGTGCATGTGTGTGTATGTGAGTGTGTGAAGAAGAGACGAGGAAGAGCGGAAAAGGATAAGAAGGAGCAGATCGGGCGTCGTTTCTCGTTCATTTGTTAGGGTGCTGTTCAGTCATTCGTCTGCTATTGATCGCAAAATCTCTAGAAAACTACCTGTTAGTGCAGCCTGCCGCTGGAATTCTCCTCCAGACCTACCTCCCTGCTAATACGGAAAATACGCCACCATCAATACTCGAACACTAGGACCTCCCTGTCAGAGACTATCCTGCAGCAAACGTTTTGTCACAACCAATAAGTTGAAGGGGCGACGTAGTACACCGATAAAACAGAGGAAGAATCGCAAGGATCGCGACGCGCTCTGCGCAGAGGGCGCAAGGGCGAGGGCCGAGGCTGGGTCATTTTGCGGGCTGCCGGAGCGGGGCGCAGCGGGTTTGGCGCGAGGCTGTCTCGCGGAGGGCGCAAGGGCGGGGGCCGCGGGGCGGGGCGGCGCGGGGCGGCGCGGGGCGGCGCGGGGCGGCGCGGGGCGCAGATGAATAGGCCTCCGGTGGCCGGGCTGCCCGTGGCTCGGCGCTCGCGCCTCCGCCGGCGGGACTTCGTTAAATGAGATTGAGACCGCCCGTTAACATTCCCCTTATAATGCGGCTGCCCCCTCTCTGTCCCCCGCTCCGTACGCGTTATATGGCTCACTCTCTCCCGTATCCCAGATTGGAAACATGTACTATTAAAGCTTATGTAATTTTTCTTCTGAAATTAAATTTTAAACGCTGTACAAAACAGGGACTAGATCTCCCCTTTTATACGGAGAAAAAGAGAAAATGGTGAAAAAAGAGGCTTGGGCGTTTATGTACCCGGTCGGCGGTAGCCACAGCGGGCGCTCGTCCAGCGGCGCCTGCCTTCGTCCAGCGCCGAGTCGGTTTGTGGGCATCTACAATGAAATCTTTCAACAATTAATTTTTATTCCCTCCCGACCGCTGGCTCCTCGCCCCGCCCCGCCCCGCTCCGCTCACCACGTCCCCGCACGACCCCGCCCCGCCCGCCCCGCCCTATCCGCTGCACTATGGCCAGGAATGGGGAAAATGCGGACAAAATTATGTCGTTTCAATGAACTGAAAATGCCAACTGGAGATTTGGAAACCTAATTAAAAAGGACTTCGGTTCGCGTCCCGACTAGGCTGAATTTTTGACATCAACTAAATACTTGGAGCGTTGTCGGTCGTTGCCTGGACGATTGTGTTGAGATTGTCATTTCCGATCCGTCATTTTCGATGTGTCCTGCTATTTTCAGCTGGATGTCCAAGCATTGCCTTAAATAAGGGGCGACGGACCGCGCGGAAGTCTTCTTCCGTCATTATCCCAATGCAGAACTATATATCTTCCATTATTTGTAGTACTGGTACGTGTCATTTTATACAAATAGGAATATAATACACTTCTCTTCTATACGTCACATATAGTTCTTACTGTTTTTGACGAAATTAATGGAACGTACCCACCCTTTAAGTGAACTCATTTATGTGAACATTTGTATATCATTTATGAACCGTAGAGGCAATGTTGCTCCAAGCAAGTTTGATAGAAAATATATTTAGAAAAGCAATTAATGTGATAAATAAGGTTTTTCGTTACATATATTTATACATATTTTACGAAAAGTACTAAAAGTACTGAAAAGGAATCATAGACATTTAATTTTATAACATTGAGAAATAACTGACAAATGTTTTCAAAAGCAGACGAATTTGTAACCGTTTGTCGTCTTAAACACTCATGTCGTCCGGGCTCTCACTCAATAATGGACATAAAATACGGACGGTAAACCTCTTGAAGCAGTGGATATTTTCCCTTTCTTATGTGCTTGAATTATATGCTAGAGGGTTCGAACGACTGATTTTTGTCCGGTTTTTGCGCGTTGGAAGCCATCGTGCGACGCCGCCGCCGCGACGGACGCGCTGGACCGGGGAGCTATAATGAGAATTCTTCGAGAAAGGGATAGAGGGCGGAGCGCTCAGATTAAATGCGCAGACACGCCGGCCCTACGGTTCCGGCACGTAGCCCAGTTTTATCAACGGAGATGAAGGAGCCGCTTAATTTGAAGGTCCACTTAATGCTACATGTGGCGTCGCGGGCGCGCGGGCTGGCTGCGCGCCGGCAATGGCGGCTGCGGGCCGGGGATTTTCGAAGAAAAATAGCGCTTGTCTTCTGCCCGGCCCGCAGGCCGACCGGTCGCGCGAGCTGCGCGGGGCGGCGACGGCGGCGGAGGCGCAGGCGGAGGCGCAGGCGGCGTGGACGCGCGGATTCGGAGCAGGAACCCCGCGAGACCCGTCCAAATCCTCGCGCCCCACTACCTGCTGCCTACGCGCAGTGGCGGGGTTGAAATCCGAAGACGTGGTCAGGCGGGAGAGCAGGCCGTATTGCCTGAACTTCGCCATTCAATCAACACAATGTATTATTGTTGTTGGTGGTAATATTATTACTATTATTATTATTATTATTATTATTGTTGTTGTTGTTGTTGTTGTTATCGTATTGGCCATTATGACCACGCTACACGTTGTCAGAGACCCCGGAGCGTATGTAATTATGGGGATCTTATACGGCTGTATATATCCCTGGATAAGACCAGGTTGTTAGGCCTTTAATTATAAATTATGAGGTGATACGAAGATGAAGAGGGGTGAAAGGACAATCAGAAATACGACCATACCTACGCAGGAATCGAAATGCCCTCTTCGGCGCAGGCGAAGGCTGTGCCACGGGGCCGGCTTTATTATTATTATTATTCCGAAATTTTCACTCTCTGCACTATCTGTAAGAACATTCCTGGCCATTGCTGATCTAAGCTCGGTCGATCTCGCAGAGACAAGACACGAACGTATGTTATTCTCTAGATATTTCAGTCAATTGTTTCCCAATCAGTAGTACATTCCAGGAACTCTCTTACTATTCTGCAGCTGTCCAATATTACTGCTTTCTGCATTTGCTCTATGCATGCAAATAGTAATTCCAACAATTAAATTGCATGCACTGTGTGTTTTGGGATTAACCCTGTGGTGGACATGATTATCGGTTGTATGTATGTCGATATTCTAGAGTCTCCATTGATGAGGAAGCTCTTCAGCCAGCGGTACATATTTCTGAATTTTCAAGTGAAATACAGATTCTAGATTGTTATTGTTGACGACTGGAATATCGATTATCATGGCTGTTTTCTTGAGCTTGTTTAGAACTAATATATCTGGCCTGTTGTTCGCAATTGTGGTGTCTGTAATTATGCTTCTATCCCAGTGTAGCTTCCATTCTTCATTTTCCAAGACTGTAGAAGGATGATATTTATAATATGGGACATTACAGGACTCAAGTTCGTATTTTTTTATTAATCGTCCATGAATTATTTCACCCATATTATCGTGCCTAACTTCATAGGCGGTTGATGCCAACACACTACAACCGGCAAGGATGTGCTGGATGTTTTCATGCTGTGCACCGCATCTTCTACATTCATCACAGTAATTTCTTGTTGGGATAACCTGGTCTTGAATGGCTATCATAAAGCCTTTTGTTTCCAGGTACAGTAAACCACGTGTCAACCACCTGTTAGAAACTTTAAATTGTATGGTCTGGACTGATAGTTCATTGGGATGTCTACCATGCAACTCTTTTCGACACCACTGCTGCATCAGGTTTCCTTTGCTTGTGTACTCTGTTTAAAACTAAGGTTAGGGTTGCAGGATTTTGTATATTTTTAGCAATTTGGGATGGATTATGTATATTTTTAGAACGTCTACAAAATCCATCTCAAAGTTCATGTTAGGTGTCGGCTAAATATAAAATCTACTCCAGGTTATAGCCATCTTCCTAAGACGCCGATCTAGTGATGGTGGATATTTTGCACAAATTATGGGATGTTTCTAATAACCCGATGTTCTGAACTTCCCAATCTATTGAAAGACCCTGGAGATTGGACAAGTTCTCACATAGATTTTGATAAACAAATAAAAAAACTCCGATAATTATTGTACAGCTTGTGTTTTTACGCCCCACATCCAAATGATTTCAAAATTTTTGTTTTATGACGTTCATCTGAATCGATGGGCACGACCCGATGTTCTGATGGCATGGCGACAGCGGCATCTACAAGTAAACCGGATTTTTTCTCACAAATCCGCATAAAAATACCCGATTTGTCGGCGCTACGATCGTACAGTATGGCTTTATTGGTCGTAATTTTGTGTTCATTTTTCGATCGAATTAATTCGACTTTTGCTAACTAATGGTGTTCCCAGGTTTGGCCCGAGTTTTACTTTCTCGCTGGGGAGTACAGAGAAAGTGAAGTAGTGCTGCGCCAAAAAGCGGCGAATTTTCGGGCAAAAAACGTTTATTTCAGGGTCCTGGTAGCGAGAAAGTGAATAAATCCAGTTGCTAAATTTAGAAAAAAGTCCTCTAACTCGAAGTGTAGCCAGAATTCACGTTCTGTGGGTCTTGGATAGCGAAAAATCGAATGATGGCATAACGTCAGTTCGTCCGTCTGTGGACAACGCTAGCGGCTAAACCGATTAGCCGGTTATTTCCCAATCGATCTGGCTCATGTCGCAGCTCCTTGAATTTAAAAACGATATTTTAATTTTGGAGGATACTTCACAACAAGCTCTTGGGACATTTTCCGAATTTTCAAAAAGTGATCGTATTAGATTATTTTTGTTTGTTTGTTTGTTTATTTAAGGTCGCATCAACATCGAGGTCATTAGTGACTACTGTTGGAGTTAACGTTAACTATATTGTCACTATGAAGATGAAACGAAACGGTGATGATAAAAGGACGAACACAAATACAACCACGCACCAGGCAGGACTCGAACCCGCGACCCTTCGGTCCGAGATCACTACGACACTACTGTATTAGCGACCTCGACCACCGGGTCCGCTGATTATTTTTTGTTGGATATGATGAAGAACACCCTTTCCGGGTCGGTTCCCTCTTTAAATGTCCGCCGCGGCGGCGCCTAGTACGGTGTGGAGCGAGAACAGCAGCAGGAGGTGATAAGGCAAACATGAATCAATTTAAACACAAAATATTACCTTCATAGTGGAACTCTAGAATAGTGGAATTCTAGTGGACTCTAGAATTTTAATTTAGCAATTCAACAATTAATTAGCGCTAAAAGTTGCCAAAGTGTGCTTCCAGAAAGCTCCAACAGTGACTGCGGTCGGCGTGCGACGGCAATGGGCGAGCGCTATGCGCACAGAATTAATTTGGGCGTTTTGGGGTGAAGCATATAATATTACCTTCATAATCTAATTTAATCTCCATAAATCTCCTTAAATCTTCATAATCATAATCTAAAGACAGATCACTACTAGCATTAATAAAATCGAATTCATTTCTTTCGCTCTCTGTTAGACGCACACGCTTTGAGGCCGACGTCATTGCTACTTACAACTAGTGACAACTGCGCACAAGCTAAGAAAATACAGTAAATTGCAAGTTCCATGAAGCGGACCAGCGGAAAAAATAAATCTATAAAGCTCTTGGATGTCTACATACGAGATGGCGTAACCATACGGCACCGGTCTACACCGAGGGACAAAGGATTGATACTGAGAAGAGTGTGTATAACTCGGAGAGCCATAGGACTGGAACCGGAAATTATGCTGTGGTCCACCCTGTGGAACAAAGGCGTGGAAAGGGTTAAGATAATGGTGCAAGTCTCATGTTCGTTAAAAACGCTGATTTTTCAATTTTTTTTCGGAGTCTTCCCACAACTAAAATATTAAAGATAGAGATTTTTCCCTTAATGAAATCTGTTCCTTAAAATAGGATTTTAAATAAAATCATGTATATTTTTTCGAAAATGTGCGTACGTTTCGCGTGATTTTGCATGTAAAATAGGAAGAGAACGTACGTGCAGTTTTAGCACCATTAGTTTTATTTATTATCCAATCGTAATGGTAAGCATGGAGATATGTGGCAAGCAGGACGTATTCCCATCACCGTATCTAGGATACTTGGCCTGCCTGAACTTATCTTTCGTCACACAGCTATAGAAACTGGGACGAATATATTAGAAAGTCCCGAACGGGAAACGATCGCGAGATCGCATCCGGAAAGCACAATTCAAGAGTCGTCGCAGGTTTTGGTGTGTGTTCGTACCACTTACAGCATAATATAATGGAATTTTGAGGGTGTTTCAAAAATCTACCAGTAAACGTACATCAGACCCTTTATTATTATTATTATTATTATTATTATTATTATTATTATTATTATTATTATTATTATTATTACTAGTGAAAACCCGTCAAAATTTGACGGTGAGATCTGAGATAAATGTAAAATACTGTACCCAGACTAATGTTCACAATATATTGCATTGTTTGGATCTTGAGGGTATAATGAAGATATTCTGTGATGAGTTCCAAAACTTTTGAACACGTATGGCCCATGATCAGATGGCAATGCAATATCGGCACAAAAGATATAACACTATTATACTGAAGGATATTATTTCTAAAGTTTTTTGATGTGTCATCTCCTATAAATAACTGTTTGATTTCTTCTGGTATATTCCTCGAAGGTGTACTGATTTTCCCATTTAAGCAACGCAGAGTAAATCGTTTGCAGAATTTCTCTCACATGGGAAGTACAAAGCGGAACAAAACTGACATTTCATAGACAATGACCTAATAGAAAACGAAATGACCTCACTATCACGACACATACGCTGACTTTCTCTTTCCCTGCGTTCAGTTAATGTACGTTTGCGTCTTTTGGGGAGCGTGGACAACGATTCGGAATTCGACATAACCTGTAAACAACTTCACAAAAGTATTGCAACCGAGCAAAACCCACTGTGCGAATGTTCTCTACAAAATATACCAGTCATGCAATTATTCACTGAAACAAAACCTTGACGAATTGTAAACAAATCTCAACAATCAAAACAAAACATCAAGCAGCGTGGACTCACATCTATGGACTCATGTATATCGATTTTGAAACGGCCACCCTTTGAAAGAAAACAATTGACTATTGATAAGCGTACTATTAAAGAATGATTTAATTCATTAATTTACACTGTAAATGGTGAATCAACACAAACAATATCTGATAACACATCTAGGGATCATATTCTTTTATTTAAAAGAAAACATACAACAATCGGTTCAGTAGAAGCTCTAAACGAAGCCATGGCAGAATACCTTATTTCTTTAAATATATAGATGATGATGATGATTATTATTATTATTATTATTATTATTATTATTATTATTATTATTATTATTATTATTATTATTATTATTATTATTGGCTTATCGGCCATTTCTGACCTCGCTACACGTTCTCTTCCGAAATACAGTCATATTCTATCCCGGAGAGAGATTAACTTGTCATTAGGGGGCTCAGCTTTTCGGCTGTATCCCTTGGTAAAGACAAGGTTGTAAGCTTTGAATTATGAATTAAGAGGTGATATGATGATGATGATGAGAGTGATCGTGGTCTTTTTTATCCATCTCAGCATTCGCCTGTATGGCCGAGGGAAACGCGAAAACCCTGGTCACCATGGCCGGCCGGGGATCGAACCCGAGCCTCCCGGGCGCCAAGTCAGAGCGCTTCTACGCCCTGAGCTACTTCGCTCGGTTCATCATTATTATTATTGTTATTATTGTTATTATTGTTATTATTATTATTATTATTATTATTATTATTATTATTTAATTACACCTCATATCTCTATGGTGCCTACAGCAGTCAGTGATGTCAAGTTCTCCTACTGATGGCGGCGGCCGACTTCGTGGCATGCCACGAGCTTCTCAGCGCCACTAGCGTCGGTAAAGGTAAACTAGCGTAATAACCCCGCCGATTTGCAACTTGGTGAAATCGCATGTCGAAAAGAGAATATGGACTAAAAAATAAAAGTAAAAATAATAAAACACAAGCGTTCTGAAATGTATTTATCTAAATCCGCCTGATCGTATTTCGTGCGTAAAGGGTAAAAGTGTTTAGGGCGTCTTGTGGCGAGGTGATCAGGGGCGTGGAGGGTGATTTCGTCGTGCTTCCCGTGCCACGGACTGCCGCTGGTAAAGCCGCCTTGGCATCACTGACATAAATTGTACAGATTAATATAATCTCAGTACAAGTAATGGTTGATTTCCAACAAATTTTCTGACGATTCTAGCCGGTGAGAGAATGACGTTCTGCGTAACCTCCATAGGTTTTCAGGAAGATCTAATTCCTTGAGTGTTGATGTATGGTCTTCGGGATGATTTCAGTACTTGATATTATAATGGAAATTATTCTTACTTTGCCAGCATTTCATTGTTGGAGGATAGACTCTGAGAGATCCACATAGTTAGGCTTCTTTTCAGTTTATGGTGGTTGGAACCTCTGGGGCTATGCCACGATCAAAAGTTAGTGCCCTCAAGACGTTGGGGAACATGTCTCGAGGAGATTTACTGACTATCTCGTTAATTGGTCTCAGATGCACTATTAAGATTCACACACAATTTGTAAATTACGATGGAGCAATTTAGCACTGCTGGCAGTAAATGCAGAAAATAAACTTCTTGGTCCCGTGAGGAAGTCTAGGGAATCCAGGGGATCCGACAATGCCTAGAATATACTTAGTTACCACGACTTGAAGTGGGAAGTGTATGCTATTTATTGTAGCATATAGAAAATTGTGTTGTCAGAATCCTCATTTTGTAGGTCTTTAATACTTAATTAAATTGATTGCCGGCAAAATTGTCCGTTATTCTCCAATAATGTCTAATTTAGCAGACTATATTGTTTTTATTAAGGTTTCTTTTGTTAAGAAATCGTAGAAATCGTAGATTACCAGTTTCTCTATTTAAATTATTTTTTCCTCTAGTAGCGAGCATATTTACCTTAAAATAACAAGACTACTGTGAGTAAGGAGCGGATTTCCATGATTTTGCATTTTTTGCCCAGATTGATTGATTCTTTCGTGTTTCCGGGCGCGTCAACTGCTTTGGTCATTAGTCCCGTTAGTGTAGTGCATGTTTTTTCTCGGGAGATGGCGGTGATCTTCTCCCGCTGGATGGCGAGATCCGGCACCGACCTATCGTCGGCTAGTGGGTTTCACCCTAACCAGGACTCTCCCACCAACAGGGCACCGCCCCAGCCGGGACAAGCTCTAAGCTCGCGACTGGTCTCTTGGGATGTGATAGTGTAGTGCATGTTAGTGTAAGTGTGTATGTAAGGGGAGAGGATAGGACAAGGAATGGGAAGGACATATCGCGCGCGGTCCGTGGCCCGTTTGGTAGGGTACTGCCTGGCGTTGATCGGAGAAACCACGGAAAACTACCGATCAGAGCAGTCGGCCGCTAGAATTCTCCTCCAGACAGCGACTGAATTCGACCTAGCTGAAAAGCTAGTGTCGAAAAATCCTGCCGCCATCAGGACTCGAACCTAGGACCTCCCGGACAGAAGCGCTGCAGTGACATCAGTTGATGCACTGAGCTACCGCTACCGGTTTTTTTGCTCAGTATTTGAGGGCATAGCTCAGTGAAATTTCTTGACATTTCGTTGGAATTGGATACTTTGTAGAACAATTTGTTAATGCATATTTGTGCATATATGATCGATGTTTCCTGTTGGGACGTATTCGTATAATTATAGGCCCATATTCTGTATATCTCGTTGAAATAAAGATGTATCTGTAAAACGTTTCATTTTTTCATAGAATATTCGTGAGGTCATTCCCTTAGTTAGAAAGAGTTTGTCACAGATTGCGTTTTTTTCTACGGGTGCAAGTGTAGGATACTTGTGCAAGTGTAGGATATTTTTCGCTATACTTTAACATTTTTAAATCAGACAGAAGAAATGCAATAAATCATACAATGTACTTTATTATAGTGGATTTTTACTTCAACTATTTCCCCCGCAAAATAAGATATCTTTTTTCCAAGCATGTTTCTCCTAAATTTTATCAAGAAAAGTTTATACAGGACAGAGAATATTGTTAATTTTTATTACATATTAAAGTGTATATTTCAGAATTTTTAAGCCATAAATGCATATTTGTAAAAGCATATTTAATGGTATTTTAGGGCACAAAAATCCTCACTCTAACTATGAGACATAGAATAGAATGATCTTAACATCTTTCAAATTCGTTCTTTGTAGGATAGGTAGCAATGTATCAGCTATTCTTCTGATTTTTCTGTACGTAGGGGCTACTTATTCTATTTGTATATTTATTTATTTGACGTCAAAAACTGTTAAAAACTCTGTTTGTCATTCTGTTGTGCTCTAGGATATCTACCCTAGATGTTACACAAAACCGAATTGAATAATGACTATAGTTAGCGTTTTTTATAAGGTTTGATAGCATTTAAGATGACAACTCATTGATTGTTTTCTTTCCAATATTTATGAAAAATATTTTAGTAAAATCTTTGTAATTTCTATAGATTCACAATTTTTTCTCGTAAAAATATCCCTTTCTTTGCACTTCCTCTTGTATTTTCCTGATTTTTATACAAAATATTTCTAAGCATTGAAGAATTAAAATTTCAATTTACTCATGTGATTTGGTTGATGTCTAACAAATGTCAAGGATATCAAGATTAATATTTGTTTTTACATGCAAAAGTATTCAGTCCATAAATATGAAACTGCATGAAGGAGCCTAATCACCATTATTCTGCGGGAATCTTATAGCAAATGCATGAAGACTGCGATAATATAATGAAGCGTCGCAGACGGAAGGCTGCAGTTTTTCATTTGTTTATAGTTCTTGAACGATTTTATAATTCCTTTGCTATCTAGGAAAAATAAAACTCTGTCTTCCGGATATGAAATATGTGGGGGTTATCCACGAAAATGCAGCTGTAAGATGTAATTTAATCATTAATGATATATTAGATATTAGTGATATCTATGGATTACACAATTTATAATAATTAATAGTTAGTTTCAATGATAAATTATTGAGAACGCAAGAAAGCATGAAAAATTGCTTATTTCTATTAATTAAAGAATGGGGCAAGAGCGTCGTTTAAAGTGATGATGAATGTATTGGCTACTACGCCTCTACCACCACAAAGTTTGGTTGCCACACATGACCTCAAACTGCATGATTTTGCGCTTGGAAAAAAGAAACACAGGAAAAGAATATGCGAAGCCTTGAGTGTGCGAACTACCGTTGCTACAAAAGACCTTTCAAGTAACATTGTTGATTGAGTCGTTCTTTCAAACAATCAATTAATGGAATATGTATTTTGATGAAAAATAAATGAAAATATAAAATTAAAAATCACTAACACGCTTTACTGAAATTTCTTGTCACGTTTGGTACTGAATTTATGTTTTTCTTCTCTCATTTTTCTCTTCTCTTCCATTTCTACACATTGTTCAGCCCTAAGCCGCCATCCTGATGGAGGTTTTCCTGAGTTTACTCAATCTCTTAAGGCGTATGCCGGGATGGTCCCTAATTTTGCACTCCTAAACTTAAATGTATAGCTTGCCCTCCCCCTCTCATATGTTATTACCCTGTATTAATGTAGATTCAGTCACATTATTATTATTATTATTATTATTATTATTATTATTATTATTATTATTATTATTATTATTATTATTATTATTATTATTATTATTGTTGTTGTTGTTGTTGTTATCATCATCATCATCATCATCATCACTGAATGTGTGTAAAGGGTTCTAGCAGCCAGTGTAGTACAGTGTATTGTAGTTCTTTATCATTTTCATTGCACTGTAAGTGAGTTCTTTCATTTTGGATGGCAGATAAAGGTGGCGGAGTTGGTAGGTGTTCTATTAACTGGTTAATTAAATTCTCTCATTAAGTTCTTACTATCATTTACTATATGAAATATTTATGTTCTTATTTACTTCGAAAATATAATAGTTTAGAAGTGAGTTTCGAGTAGAAGTTTAATATTACTTTCCAAAATAAAAGAAAGTAAGGTTCAAAGATAATTTTTCCCCAAAAATTTTTACTATTCTGCAACTGTTACAAAAGGAAATTATCGGTAATTTAGAACACCCAGATTCCAGATCTTAACCGATTACTTTAATAAAAAAATTTAAAAATTGTCTTAGCCATGTAAATTGCTCAGAAACTTCAAAAATGAACGTTGAGTGGATTTCACTTCTCCGACGATGTCCAAATGCTTCATTCAATTTTCCTCCCTCATTTTCCCTCAGTCTGTCTCCGTACCTCGTACGATACACGAAATGGCGTCATTCTAAGACCTATCACTATATTTACTTAATGCGTTGTTTAATCTATGTTACTTGGGTAAGTACTCTGTTTAAATAATTTTAATGGTCATTCGGATTATGTATTTCTTTGTATGACGTAGTTATTCATGTGTTAATTTGTTAATTTAATTTTGATATTGTAGAGCCACTGATGGTAAAAATTCACGAAACACGTGTATGGCTGAATGTTCTGCATAGTAAATTTATTTTGTCTACAGTAGTAGACCGCTGATATCCTGAAATTATAACCATGGAGTACCACAATATCTCTGCAGCCACTACAGAATTGATATCAAATTTGTGAAAAAAGCGGAAAAGGAATGTAATAACAACATCACACGAATGAGCAGGGATGCAGTACTATTAGGAAGGATAAACCTGGGAAAGAGAAAAGACATGAACTCGACATTAGTGAATCCCCGGGCTGAAGTGTGAAGAAAAACAGGTTAAAAACAGGCCTATATAAAAGAGGAAAAGGAAGAAGAAGAATATCTTACTAGATTGATTTCCAAGTAATTCATTCTATTGTAAATTGAAATAGTGGTATGAAACGGTACAATATTTTTTTTTTTTTGCATTTACACAGAAGGTGATTACGTAGTTTGACTTAATTTCATGAAGGCTTAAGGCTTAAAAGCTAACTTAAATTATAACTTAAAACTATTACATTGGCTGAGGATACCAATTTGGTTCCTCTAGTCGGCAAAAAGTTCAGATAATTTCTTGAAGAATATGAGAAAAGGAAACTTATTTTGTATTCTGGTTGTGTGTGATGGGTTTTTGCAGAGTCTCGTGCTGATACTGAAGGGATGTGGAATACGTTTGCGAAGTTAGTAAGTAGATAGGAGGGAGAATGTATTCGTATCCTGCCCATTTGCAAGGCACCCTCTGAAGCCGTCTATGAAACGTCCTGGCTTCAACTGACCATGACAGGAGGTGGGTCAAGCACCTTTTCCGAGAGCTACACGTCTTCCATAATTACCATCTCACATTGTTCACAATGTCGCAGAAATAACATCAAAGTAATGGTCCGGACTTCCTGGCCCCACCATGTGAGTTGTTAGCAGCCCTAATGTGAGGAATTCCTTGGGAAATTTCCCCTCGGTGATGCTTAATGTATTTGTGATGTTTTTGTGCGAATCCGCCGCGCGTCCGACAGCGGCTGCGTCGCGACGCCGGGGCGGGCGAGGGCCTGCCGCACAGTAGCACGAAACATGCAAATGCGGGGACAACATCGTTGATTTATTGAAACTTCATAAAAGCAGTACAACAGTAATAAAGCTGTGACATACTATGGGAGAGAGGTACAATCTATGCATTTTTTTAAACTCTGGAATCCCTATTCTAGCTCCTCTACTATATTAAGGTGAATTGTGATGCAGGTACCAACGAGCGTTTAGGGCAGAATTTTGTAATCAGAAAGTTGGCCAATGAATCCTTTTATTCATGTATTTATTAATTTAACGTCACGAACAGTGAAAAATAGTGTGTGACGTACTATGGAGAGAAGTGTATTTTGTGCACGTTTTCTGAAATTCTGGGATCCCTACTCTAACCCATATGCAAGTTGAATTATGAATACAGAGGATGTGTGAATTCCTGGTATGTGATAATGCTAGAAAACCTTCGCTCCAGCGTAGTAAAAACTATTTGCAAAGGCAAATCAGCTATAGATTTTGGCTATAATCCCCCAACGTGCACTTCATAATGAAATCAATTTGCTGCCGTGAGAACATGAAAAACGATCATTTCAATAACTATGTTACCCACAAAACTAGATACAACTAACACCGATATTGAAGATTCATTTATGTCCAAAAACAATTATTATTTCAGAATTGCGATATCGTCGGTGCACAAATAATCTGTGACAACTCACTTGTTTTTCGTTACTAACTAAATAGCTGGGTCGACTTCAGCCGTTGTCTGGAGAAGTGTCTTAGCAGTCGACTGCTCTAATCAATATTTTCCAGTGGTTTCTCCGATCAATACCAGGCCAATACCTGAGCAGTACCCTAACAAACAGCCCACGGACTGCGCATTATCTTCCCTTCCTCATCTTTTTCCTCCCCTCCCCTTATATACACGCAAGCACTTACACTTATGTGCTACACGACACTAACACGCGTCGCGAGACCAGTCGAGGCCTTAGAGCGTGTCCCGGATCAGGTGGTGATACCTGGAGAGGGAAACCCCGCTACCGCCGACGCGTAAATCGGCGCTAGATATCACGTCCCAGCCGGGAGGAACGCCGAGAAATGTGACACATCTACAAATTTTCATTTTGCAACGAAAGGGTTTTACTCTGAGCAGAGCCGTTTACCACGCAAGACAAAGTGTTTTTCTCTACATCACTTCTCTTTTGTGAACTACCTTTATGTCATATTTATTAGTAAAAATATTCATTTTTTTAATACATGTTTCCCTCAAATAACTAGTGGTGATACAACAGCACTTTTTTCTCGCGTTGTTTGTAACTTTTGCAGTTTTTGAAAATTCACAGAGTTCAACAAAAATCAAACCTATGTAATTTTTACAATAATAATAATAACAAATAATACAATAAAAAATGTGTTTTAGCATCAGTAGTTTTAATTGCATATACTTTATGATTTTAATGTTTTAATTTTAATAGTTTAAGTTTTTTATCCTTCTGGTTAAACCGAAAAATGTTTTTGAACGATAATTGAATCGAGGCCCCTAGCTAGTTTTCTAAGGCACGATCGCAAGTTCAATTCCCGGATGAGGCAAAAATTAATCTGTCGCTCGGATAGGGCAAAACTTAAATTGGGACGCCATTCTATGACCAGTCGGCCGAGGCTGTACTGCTAGAGTGTGAGTGTAATGTATTTGTGTATATTAATTGTTAATTTTGTAAAATAATAACATATAATAATAAACTCCTCTTGTATGTTTTCGGAAACCAACCAATTCTACAATACTCACAAAAGAAAAATGTTCAGTGTTTTATTTTTCATGTATTAATGTATGTTTGTACTTTGCATTTATTTGGCCGCTATTTTTAATGGAGGTCAGGAAACTAGGAATTTTGTGCCTGCTGGTCAAAAACTCATTCGATTTTCAAATCTAGATTTCTTAAAAATGATTAATGCTATCAAATTGAATATGTCTATCATTATTTATAATTATTTTCTAACTATATATCTTACAAAAACATTAAGTATGCTTTAGTATATTAAAATGTGCACTATTGTAAATCATGAAACTTGCAACGTCAAAACAGAAAAGTTTCAGTTTCTTATGTCTCCAACTGTGTAACTTGAAATCAACTTTTAATGTAGAGTTCTAGACGAAGAAAATATTAAAAGAGGGATCGGGTGAACCGCGTGGGGTCCGTTGAAAGCACTGCATCCGCCTCGATTTGATTGGAGATAAAAACGGAAGATCTGGGCAACCGGCCTCCAGAATTGTCATCGAGATGTCATCTATTTAGCTGGTGTCAATAGTACGCTACCGTCCGTATTCACAGCTATGATCACCCGTTCTATGAAGCTCTAATTGCAAATTTCATATCATGAAAAGAAGATGCATTTTCCTAGTTTTTCCGCCATACGAGCCGTAGTGTGTAACTCGAATGTAGGATCTCCCAGTCTGCGCAGCTCTAGTTGCGGATTTCTGTTGTACGTGTCCCTCATACGTCACATACGCTTTTGTTTTTGACATTAAAAGATAAAATAATAAAACAATAAACAATCAAAAATACATTTGTTTCATTAAAGAGCGGCCTTCTTGTCAGCATGTTCTTCAATTCAGACAAGTATGGCGCGACCTAGGAATCGAATCTAGGATCTCGCGGTATACGTCACTATGTTTGCGAATTTCGGTCTGTCGCATCTTTGCCCGCTTTTCTCCAGTTCCGGCCACAGTGCGGGTCTCTCTTACGAGCCGGGCACTAAGCACATGTGGACTGTTTGGAGACGCCCCGCGCCGCGCCGCGCCGCGCCGCGCCGCGCTGCGACCGTGCTCATAGGAGCTCTCTCGGACATTTCAAACTCGGCGCAGGAATTGGCTCGTGTTGATGACGGTCCATTTAAGCCCCCCGTGCCCTCTCACTACGTCGCCTGTCATTATAAATAGATTAAGCAAGTTTTGAAGTAATGATATCTGAAAATGACAGTTTACCACTCATAGCTACACAAATGATTCTCGTGGAGTGGTTTCTTCGTACTTAGCGAAAGTTTGACTCCTTCTTTATTCACTTTTTGTCCTTCTATGAATTCAAGGTTTATTAAGGGCAATGACGCGGTGTGACAAAAACGTCTTTCTGGCTATGATACTCAACGTGCGTACGTTAACGACCGCTGCGTCGCCGGCGCCGTAATGTGTCAGTGGTATTTACTTCTCTGCTTGTCTTTCGCAATACTGCGTTTTGGGGTCATTAACGGTACTGTGGACTGTTAAAGCATTAGAGAAAATTCTAGAAGTGACTTGACGAATTAATCTGGTTTGTCTCTTGATCGAAATGTCGTCTGCCGCGGGTTCTTTGCGTCTTGTTTTTGTTCGTTCGTATATTCGTATAATAAATACTGAAAATTATACCTTTATTCCTGTTCTCAAGAGCTATTTATTATCAAAGCTTGTTGATGTTTGTTAAAAAAATGGTTAGAATGCTGTGTGTGCAAAATATAGTTATTCTTGCTAGCATGAAGATTCTCCATAAACGGAAAATGACGAAAGTCTAAATATTGAATGTGATCCAATATTGTTTTCATTATTTACTCTCCGATATTATGTTATCATTAAGGTATATTTTTCTTGAATTTTATTTCATATGTCATGTGTATGTGACAGATTTGCCATGTGCTTCTTAATATCAATGATACTACAAACATTATGACATACAGTTGGGAGTTGTAAAATTTATTTCCACAAAGTTAAATTCGCTACTACGTCTATTAGAAATCTAACACAGTGTACTTTTACGAAGACCATTCCTTGCAATCAACTTCAAAAGTGTGATTATACACGGCAAGGTTCTTAATTCAATGATTTAGAAGAGTATATGTGAGACACGTATTCTGTTGCAATTTACACGAAAGATCAACTGAACATAAACGTATATTAAGTTATAATTCTTCCAAAAAATTTCACTTAAGGAAAATTGAACTAGAATGCGTATATGTAATCCTAAGATTTACCTGTTTAATATCACGTAAAAAGGTTCACTCTCTGTTTGCGAAAATTGAAGTGCTTGAAGGTGTCGTTAGATAAAATTAATATCAGTTTCTCAGAACCCTTATCCCCTTTCTAAGAATTACCTGGAAATAATTTCCCTCTTCCCGATTAGTGGAGCAGTCTTCAGTGACAGGACATGATCTGATCGAAGAATTCCCATATAATTATCGACGAGTGAACGATCAGGGCTCCTAATCGGCTTCACTCGTGTCTTAAGATAAAATATCGCGATTCTTCACTTTGCATCACTTGCTTCCAGTGATTCTGAGTCAACGGATTGGTTGGGAAATGTGGTGTAGATATTGAGGTAGTACATGAAGCAATTTGATTCATATCGCTCTCTAAATACATGGTGTTTGGCTTTTTTATGAAGATTCTTCATTTTCACGATCATCCGCGAAATAGATTACTGGAAATCAGGATATTTTATTTTTGTTTTAGAATTTATTCTTCAAATTTGATTTATTATGCCTTCCTACATTTCCTTCAAACTATTACATCGTTTGAGCTCGAGAAATGATCAGGCAAAAATGTGATATTGTCCAATGTAACGCGTTTAAAATTTCCGCGAACAAATAAAAAATTGCCATAAAAGGTTAATAAAATGCATTTTCATCCGTAATATCCCAGATATTTTTTCGAAGACAGCTTTTTTACGTTATTCTAAGCTTCAGGCGTTTGTAACGAATTCAAATTTTCTGCGAGTCTAGAAAATTTCTTTACGCCTATACATAAAAATAGATCTGTGAATTAATTACAACCGAATATGCACAGAGAATTCTATGAGCCAGAACGGCACCATTGCGCCATGCACTTTTCGTACGTCAAGTGAAACTAGGAACAAATTAATTGAATCGCCAAACTGATTTAATATATCCCAAACGCGCTGATGTTTTACATAAATTCTTGAATTGATATCCAGCATGCGAAAGAGATATCAAGCTAGTGATGTAGCTACAATACTACAATCGTACTCAGTGTTGGATTAGGTCGACAATTTTCTAAACTTTATTGCTTGTTTACATCCGTAATTCGAGATAACGCTTGAAAAACGGTTTAGGTGCTAGCGTTGTTCACAGACAAATAGATGTTTTGACGTCAATTTTTCGGCATCAATGATCCCAAAATTCTTTCTTCACAAGAAGTAATTTACATTTTGAAACAATATTTATCCACTGTTTCAAAACCAGTGAGTCACAGTTATTCTGTCGATGAATTTCCAAGTTTTGCCGCAACTTTACATTACTTTCTCGTTACTACGAAACTATTCGTTACTACGTAATAAAGTGAAAAAGTAAAATAGGTTGGCTGCAAAACTTCTCTCCATCCGTCCGTTTGTGGTCAACGCTAGCATCTAAACCGTTCAGACAATATTTTTTTCCGAAATTGATATTCCTCATTGACTTTGACGAACTCGAGATCCTGTGTGCGTGAAACGCCTGTTTTGAGATACTTTACATGACTCAACATTTTCATAATTTTCTAAAAAAATAGCTCCATTTTTTTACTTTCCAATGGATAGTGCAAGGGACTCTTAAAGAAATGCACAGTTGAAATCTCCAGATTTTCGATAATTGCAAAAGTTCCAAATTGTTTCGACATCTTCCCACAAAAGCAATATGAAGATTTATTTCCTTGATGAAATGACAACTATCAATACGATCCTGTATAGATTTTTGAAAAAACGAGTTATTTTCGTGTAATTTTTGTTGAAGTTAATGCAATTAAAAAAAAGATATCAAAAACCCTCAAATTTTTTTCTCCGATGGAGCAAAGTAAACTTAAAAATGTTCCAGGTCTCATTTACTAAGTTTTTTCGAAAATTGCAAAAAAAATAAAATAGAAAAACTACAATATTGACTGTGTAGTTAAAAAACAGCTTTGTCGGCCATTGATACCGAAAAAGAGATTGACCGCAAATTGTCCGTTTTTCCGTGGTGAATACTAAGCATGAACACGTGTAGAAACACATTTTCAAAATTTTCTCAAGAATTATTAAAAACCTTTTGGTGAAGCATTTTCCTCAAATAGCGTGCAATACGCTTAAAAATGGCGCAGGTCTAATTTTCGTTGCACTCTCTGTTGTTGTTGTTGTTGTTTTTTCGAGAATTGCTCAGGAGTCCAGGAGTACTCTGTTCTTGGTTTATTTTGATTGTGCTCGTTGATTCTCTGTATTTTCGAATTTAATTATCTGGCTTGGGCTGATAAATCTGATGCAGTTTTAACAATGTGTATATTAAACACAGCAATCACTATTAATTTATCTGTAGTGTAATAAACTAGTATTGAATTTGCATTTAATTTTTTAATAGATTTTAGATGTTCGTGCTCGTTCGTACTCTCGCATTTTCTATTTGAAAGTCGCACGTGACTGCATAACTACGAAGTTTAAAAAAATTGTTATTTCATAAATGACCAGAGCAATTAAATTGTATATAGAGTAGAAAATTAGTATTAAATATCTATTAACGATAATCTTAGTTTAATGTGATTGTGCTCGTTGGTTCTCTCTGTCTTCGAATTTGAATAACTGGCTAGGTTCGTTAACTCACATGCAGTTTTAACAATGATTATATAATACACGTCAACATTTAACATTTTATCTTTAGTGTAGTAAACTAGTACTGAATGTGTATTTAATAATTAATAGATTTTGGTGATCCGTGCAAGTTGGTACTCACGATATCCTATTCGAATGTTGTACGTGGTTGCATGACTACAAAGTTTTTAAAATTATTTATATCACAAATGGCAGGTGTAATTAATTCGCGTATACAATAAAAATTTAGGGTCAAATATCTATAAACTATGGTGTTGGTTTAATTTGATTGTGCCAGTTGATTCTCTGTATTTTCAAATTTTAATATCTGGCTTGCTTCGATAATTATGATGCAGTTTCAACAATGTTTATATAATACACAGCAAAAAATATTAATTTATCTTTAGTGTAATAAATTAGTATTGAATGTGTATTTAATTACTTAATAGGTTTTAGATATTCGTGCTCGTTGGTACTCTCGAATTTCCTATTCGAATGTTGTACGTGGTTGCATAACGCCGACGTTTTAAAATTTATTTATTTCGTAATGACAATAACAATTAAATTGTGCATAGAGTAATAAATTGGTATTAAATATCTATAAGGTTTATTTTTGGTTTACATTGATTGTGCTCGTTGGTTCTCTCTATTTTCGAACTTGAATATCTGGCTTGGTTCCATAATTTTGATACAGTGTTAACAATGTTTATATAGTACAGGCAAAAATGATTAAATTATCTTTAGTGTAATAAATTAGTACTGAATGTGTACTTATTTATTTAATAGATTTTAGATATTCGTACTCGCTGGTACTCTGGCATTTCCTATTCGAAAGTCGCACGTGATTGCATTACTACGAAGTTTTAAGAAATTATTATTTCATAAATGACAAGAGCAATTAAATCGTTTATCGAGTAGAAAATTAGTAATATTTATCTAAAAAAACGATGTTCTTAGTTTTATGTGAGTGTTGTTCTCTCCATTTTCGAATTTGAATATCTGGCTTGGTTCCATAAATCACATGTAGTTTTAACAGTTTATATAATACCCGGCAACATTTATTAATTTATCATTAGTGTAATAAATTAGCATTGACTGTGCATGTAATTATTTCATAGATTTCAGTGGTTTGTGCTTGTTGGTACTCTGGAATTTCCTATTCGAATATTGTACTCGTAGTACGTGGTTGCATAACGACAATGTTTTTAAAATTATTTATATCATAAATGCCAGAAGAATTAATTCGTGTATACAATAAAAATTTAGTATGAAATAATGCCATAAATGCCAGAAGAATTAATTCGTGTATACAATAAAAATTTAGTAAAAGAAACTATGTTCTCGGTTTAATTTGATTGTACTCTTTGATTCTCTGTATTTTCGAATTTTAATATCTGGCTTGGTCCGATAAATCTGATGGTTTTAACAATGTTTATATAATGCACGCCAAAATTTATTAATTTATGTTTAGTGTAATAAACTAGTACTGAATGTGTATTTAATTATTTAATAGATTTTAGTGATTCGTGCGCCGCTGGTAGTTTCGCATTTCCTACTCGAAAGTCGTACGTATTTGCATAACAACGAAGTTTCAAAAAATATTTATTTCATAAAGGGCAGAAGCAATTAATTTGCGTATAAAATAAAAAATTAGTATCAAAGTCTATAAACTATGTTGTTAGTTTTATTTGATTGTGCTCGTTGATTTCCTCTATTTTCGAATTTTAATATCTTTCATAGTTGGATAACTTAGTTGATATTTATATTTTTTATTTTTTAAAAGGAATTTTAAATTTTCTCCAATTTCCTATTCGATTGTCGTACGAGGTTGCATAACTATTACGTTTTTTAAAATTATTTATTTAATAAATGGCTGGACCAATTAACTTCTGTTTTGATTAATAAATTAGTGTCATGGGTTTTTTTAAATTATGATATTTGTTTTATTTGATTGTGCTCGATTGTTCTCTCTATATCCCATTATTTTTTATTATGTTCGGTGGTGCGTCATGCCTGCTGACATTGACATTGATTATTTTCGACCGAAAATTCGTGATAATTAATTCCAATTTTGGCTTGACGTCAAGCTAGCACACACCCGTTTTCTCCCCGAAAATACGTGGCAATTAATTAGCAATAAATGATTTGACATGTTTCGTGTCGGTGTGCTGACTTGGCTGTTCCAGCTTGACGCACCTCTAATTTTCACAGAAAACTTTCGAGTTTTCGAGCAACTTTAAAAGACTACATTTGAAGCACTTGTTTTAATAAATTCAATAATGTATAGAAATCGTACAAAATGTAAATATTAATAACATAAGAGACGTTTGAGAGAAACTCCATAAACCTGAATTTCTCTGAAGCTTTTGAACTATATAAAAATCCCGAAGAAAATAAAGATTTACTGGATGAATATGAAGATAAAAAATACACAAAACCACATCAATGACCTTATATCTATGAATGAACTCCAAGATATTCTCTTTTGATTTGTCACTCTTTCTCACGCTAATTGTCCTGATTGTTACAGGCTGTTTTCAGTGTATAATTTTGAAAATAGATATACTGATGGGGAATTTATACTCGTATCGTCTTTAAATAAAATATTTGTGATTTAATGTGTTACATTAATAGATGTTGGGAACTAATGCCGTTGAATATTTATGGAGGTCTGAATTTATCCTTGGGAAATCGTGAGCATATTCTGTTTGGTTTTGGGTAGTTTTTGCCAAGTTTGATATGCCAGATATTCTCTACTACTATCTCTTCTCCCGGTTCAGATAATATTTCAAACATTCTTATCAAAACCCTTATCACACTTGGTAAATATTTATTCTATAAGTTATTCAACTTCATATGGGAAAGAAAGGTTTTTCCCAAGAACTGGAAAGTAGCTATTCTCGTTCCTATTCTGAAACCTGGGAAAGAAGCACGTAAAGTTTAATATTAAATCATCAATAAAAGACTTAGATGGTTCCTGGACAATAATAAGATCATAAGTGACAATCAGTTTCGTTTTAGACCAGGACTAGCTACTACGTCACATTTATTACATGTTGACACCTACGTGCAAGAGGCGTTTATGAACAAACAACATGTAATTTCAGGTTGATTTATTTGATCTGATTTGACTTATTTGGTCAAGAACAGTAAAAAATGTGTATATCGTATGACGGATGGGAAAGAAGACTATCTGCGCCCGTTTTGTTGAGTACCAGAATTCCATCCCAACATTTTAACGATAAATAGTTGAAAGGTGAATGAAAGTTAAAATAATAATAATAATAATAATAATAATAATAATAATAATAATGAAAATTTTAAAAAGCGCGAGATGAAAATTTTAAAAAGCGCGCGATACAACCATTTGAAAAACTAGATATTTTCGTTCCCGAGTTATAGATAAACAATTTGCAAACTACAGATTTGATTTTTCGGCATTGCTAACAATATAGTAAATCACCGTCAACGCTGCTCCTACCACTACAAGCAAAAGGAGAGCTCAATAAAACGTACGCATAGTGAAACTACATTTAAGTCTCGAACAAAAACAAGGGTCCATCTCAGCAATTGCTTAATGGATCAGGGAAAGTGGACAAAAACCCGATCGAGGAGGGGGTCATTGACCAGGAAGCCGAAGTACGTTACTTGTTACGGGCATATGAAGTCTTTTTTTAAATTATTCAATACAAACGAAAACTAATCCACTAACTTTGATTGGTTATTTAAGGTCGCATCAACATCTAGGTCATTAGCGACCACTATTGGTGTGGTATGGTAACTATGAATATGAAACGATATGATGATAAGGGTGAAAGGACGAACACAAATACAACCATGCCTGAGGCAGGACTCGAACCCGCGACCCGTCGGTCCGAGATCGCTACGACACTATTGCCTTATGCGATCTCGGCCACCGGGCCGACATATATATCATATATATGTTTTGTTAAAAAAGGCATTATTTTTCTTTTTGATCAGAATAGTCTCTAAGCGCATAGACACAATTATGCAACAGAAAAGAGTTTACTTTTAACTTAAATTTGTGTACCAACTTTAATTGTTTAATGTCATCTGGCAATGTGTTGTAGAGTAACATACATGTATTTTATGTGGATTTCTTGTAATAAGCTGATGATACTGACACTTGATGAACGTGATTTCTACGTGTGTTATAATTATAAATATCAGTATTGCATGAAGATATGTTCCCACCGTTAAGAAAGTCAGTTTTGACAAATATTACAGATTCGTAAATAAATGGGCAAGGCTGAAATGAAAAGAGGCTTACAGGGATCACGTGGATGGTATTTTTTCAATATTCGAATAATTTTCTTTTGCATTCCAAAGGTTTGGGTACTACAGGATGAGCTTCCCCATACTATTATGCCATGTCTCAGGCGGGAATGCACATTTGCAAAATACACCCAACGAGCTGCATGAAGTCTGACAGAATTTGAAAGAATTCTAAATGCGGAACACAATGTGGAATACGGAATAATTTAGTGTTTAATTCTGATGTATGTACTACATTCCATTTGAGGTTTGACTGAATTGAGAGACCTAGAAATTTTGTTACTTTGACATCAGCTAATTGCGTATTGTTCATTTTCAATGGAGCATGCCATTGCTGATTTGAAATACAAAAATGCATTGAAACAGTTTTTCCTTCGTTAACTATTAATTTGTTATTTCGGAACGAATTTGAAACTTCTGAAATAACCTTGTAGCGCTATAAGTGCTAATAACCTTGTCGATTATACAACTTTAATAAAATAAATTTGAAAAGAAACGAGAGAGTGGTCAAAAAATTACATTGCTCTAAGTTTTGAAAAATACAAAAGAATAGAGGTAAATTGCGTTTGTATCATCCTATAAAATTCATTTAACACTATCCCTACTAAACGTTTAAAGAAAAAGGTTCGAGTCGTTTTTTTAATCGTGATTTTGTTCTTGTAAAACACAAAAGATAAAATCGGATAAGTTGGAGAAAATATCTAATTCAAAAAATATTATGATAACTTTTTAACATTATACTATTAAAATGCAGTTACCTGGTGACAACATAGCGAAAGTATTTTATTTTCCAAACCATACATTCAGATATCTACGAGAGATAATGAAAAATAGCCCAAATGACATTTTCGAGCCACCTGCGCACCCTCTAAATATTGCTTAAAACACATACTATTGTGTTCATCTTCTTTTCTGATAGAAAACAGAATTTTCAGAGGTCAGCCGGGCAAAAAAAATTCGGCCCATCCCAATATATAGATACATATGCATTCAACTCGCTGTTTTTTTTCTTGTATTTTCGTAAGGGAATAGAGGAACCATAAATCTGACATAAGTTAGGGTCTGATTTTTTGAACAAATGACTGTGGCACAGGTTGAGATGTTCGATGCTTAGTCTGGTTAGTATGACTGGTCCTCTATTAATTTTGGTTTGATAAAGAATTTTCCGATATATTTCTGATCACCAGGTGTAATTTTGAGTAAGAATTTTTCCATTCGTAGTTCTGAATGATCCTTATTGATGTTAGAAACAATTTCTTTAAGTCTTTTAGAGTATCATCTATCTCCTTTTTCACTTTGTGGGAGTGTAATGGCTGTTTTAGCACCTGACTCTCCCTCTTCATTTCCTGAGATTCCTTTATGAGATAGCAGCCAAGCAAGTGTGATTTTAAAATCAGTATATGCTAGATAAAAGGTACGTTCTTGAATTAATTGAATCAGGGACATCTTGGAATATCTATTTATTTTTTGAACTCTTTGTGATTCTGAAAATTTCAAACTATAGATTTAGAAACGACACTACGACTTCCCAAACTGAGGCAAAATTACAAGAATCCTTCCCTAGGCCAACCCTTAACAAAAACTGATCGGTAAATATATTTTCAGACAGATTGCCGCATTACTTACGACATAAAAATATCAACGTAGGTGAACAAATTCATATACTTCCAGGTAACTCGGCAATCTTGCGGGTTCATCTTTAAATACCAAGTAAAAGAAAGAGCCTTGAGATGACGATATCGACACTGAAGACTGCTCTCACTCGACACAGCTATGAAATTATTTTAAATAAATATTACGGGGTGTCGCATAGGGACTGAATCTCAAATGGGAACATCTCAACAAAAAATACCTGAAACAGAGTAGATCTCAGATTATCAAAGTTCACCCCCTCTAGAGGAAATAACATCATAATTTGATGTAGATGGCTTGCCAGACGTCACTTCCTCACACGGAACGTCCAAAAGAACATGGCGCGCGCTAACAATAAACGAAAATATCGGGAGAGTTCTCCGCAACGGCTCAAATGACTTGGAAACAGTAGACAGGAAGAGTGTAAGAGTTGATGCACTCCACCAAAAGATTCACGGTTCACGGACTTCACACAATCTAAGAACCAGGTGAGGATCCAAGCCCAGAACGCATTGTTGAATACTGCGGGCCCCATGTGAGAGATACGAATCCTCTTTCAGTGCAAACAGGAACATTTCGCTGATCAAACTCATCGCGGAATAAAACGCCACGCGCGATAAACTCTTAGCAGTTTCTGTAATTGGAGAATGTGACAGTCATTTGAAGTTACAAATATCCAGTGTCGTATAGGTAGATAGATAATTTAGCACGATGGCAAATTCTTTACACTTACTATACATCTGATACCAATTTTTTATTTATTTAGTAAAAAACAGTCAAAAACTGTATGTGACGTATGGGGGAGAAAATCATCTGCGCGCGCTTTCTTGAGTTTCATAATATAATGAATACTAAAAATACATACAATTCAATACACAGAACAAAATTATTCCATTTAAGGCATGCCTACTAACTGCAGAGGCCCTTCACAGACTACTGATCCTATCGCTTACACTATTATTAGGATTTAATATTAAACTAAAATTGTTGGTGCTTCTGGGAAAATCTCTATTGATGTTTATTGTCAACAAGTATATGCACATTATGGGTTTCCCGCATTACTAGCTATACATGGAAAACAAGTACGGTATTACAAAACGAATAGTTAAAACATTGTAATAAAATACAAAACAAAACTGAAATATCTTTCATTAGTTATTAATGTAGTACGTGGGGTTATTGCCATTGGTTTTCAAATAATTCAAGGAGCACAATGTGAGGATTGAAGAAGTACTAAAATTGTACCCAACACTTGCAAATAACGCGAAAAAGTCCGTGCTGTTGTACCACCACTTGTTTCAACAGTGGTAGTGTGCTTATTGGGGAAGATTGTACAGTGATTCTTTTTTTCCATTTCGTCTCAGGGAACGTCTATCCTTAACATTTACAACGAGATCACATATATATATATATATATATATATATATATATATATATATATATATATGTGTGTGTGTGCCCTTAGATTTCTAATATTATTTCTTTCTGGTATTCGAATAATTAAATTTAGGCCACAAATCCAAAGAGATGAGAGAGACAGACAGACAGAGACAGGGACAGAGAGCGGGAATACAGTCTACAGATTCTGAATATATTGTTTAATCGACAATATTCTCGTGCAATGGGTAGGTGCGAACAACATGAGATTTCGTTGAACGTGTTCGTTTAATCATAAATTATGGCAGTTCTCGGAATTCTCCAATGACCTTCATCCAGCGCTTGCTCGTTTCACTCGAAACGCTCTCTTCCCTAACGTTTCATCGCTTTCGTCTCGACTGGCGGTTAATTATCCTAAGATTTTAATTATCGGCAGATATCGAAGTACTCGTAAAGGGACACAGGGTCGTCGCGGAGCAATGGGCGACGCTGGCAACGGCGGCGGGCGAAAGGGGGGCGGGGGCGGGGCGAAGAGAGGGCGGCGGGCGGGGCGGCGGGCGGGACACCTGGCTGCAAACCGGCCGGTGCGGGCGCGACCCTGACACTAGGCCGCATACACGCAAATTAATAACCACAACGCGAAAAAGCAAAAAATCGTCTTCCATCAAACTCGACATCTCGCAGATGCAAGGATCTTCGAGATTAGCTGCGTGGGCTGAGGCGCGGGCGGGATGGGGACTTCGGCGGAGTGGACACGCCGAGCAGGCGGGCGGTGCGGGGCGTCGGCGGAGTGGGCGGGGGGCCGGGGCGCGCAGAGCACGCGGAGCACGCGGGGCGGGGGCATTGGAGGGGGGGGCAGGGAAGGGTGGGGCGGACGGGGCGGGACGACAGCGGGGGGGGCGGGGGCTGGGTGGACGAGGTGCGCGGAGCACGCGGGTCGGTCAGGTGGGCGGGCGGGGCAGGAAGGCGAGGGGGCGGGGTGTTGTGGAGTGGGCAGGGAAGGAGGGCGAGCGGGAGGGCGGCGCAGGCGGGGCTGGGGCGTCGGCGGAGGGGGCGGGCGGATGGGTGGGGGGAGTGGGCGTGCGGAGCTCGCGGGGCGGGTGGGCGGCGCGGGGGCGTTGGAGGAGTGGGCGGGGCGGGAGGCGTCGGGCAGGTGAACGGATTGGCGGCATTAGAGGTACTTGGACGGAGGTGTGGCGTATTCCAGAACACAGGGTTTCCCAAAGCCTGTTCTCAGGAGCACTGAGCGCAGAATCGGATTATAATGCAGCTACTGACAATGATGCACGGAAGTACTCGAGACCTCGATGAATTCGTCATTATATATTTCAAACTAGTGAACTTTATATATTTCTAGTCAATTAGATATACAATTCGGATTAGAAAAAGAAATTATTGTTGAAACCGTTAGTTGAGTTAGGAGAATCGGTCGAATCGGTAAGTGCAGGTAAATGGGGGGACGCCTTTTTTAACAATGTTGATGTTGTTTCTACTTTCTCGCCCTTGCTTCATAAGAAGAGAAAATATTGTAATGTGCGCTGGAAAATAGCGGATTTCAATAGAATACCTCTTACTGTTTGACCCTGCTGACGAAAAAGTGGATAAATGTTGTTCCTATCTACTAACTTCCTCTAACTAGTTGTGTAGTCATAATCCATGTTTTGTGGGTCTATAATACCGAAAAATCGATTGACGGTAACGCCTGTCTGTGGTCAATTCTATCGCTTAAGCCGTTGAGCCGATTTTCTCCAAAAGCGATGCTCCTCGAACGATTGAAATAACTTCAGGTCCTCTGTGTTTAAAACGGATGTTTTAATTTTTGGGGGTACTTATATTAAGCCTCAGCATTTTCAAAATTTTAAAAAAAATTTTAACCTTTTTGGAATTTAAATGCATGTCTTTATTTCGTTGAAATCACTGATATTTCGAAAGTTCAAAATTTTTTTCGGCGTCTTCCTACTTCTAAAATATTGAAGATGGATATTTTTTCCTAAATGATATCTGTTCTTTAAGGATTAATCTACAAATTCCATCATGAATACTTTTTCGAAAATATGAATAGTTTTTGCACATTCTGCTTCAAATATAGGCAATTTTCAAACAATTAATTTCTCAAAAAGGCTCCTAATTTTTTCTTTAAATTTTACTCTCGTATGCGTTGGAAAGAAATTGATGCTAGTGCCATTGTCGGCAAACTTTCTACATTTTCAAAAATTGGAAACAGATAACATGTCAAAACTACAAAATTGAAGATAAAGAGTTTT
Organism: Teleogryllus oceanicus; assembly: GCA_964035755.1. Lineage (NCBI taxonomy): Eukaryota > Metazoa > Arthropoda > Insecta > Orthoptera > Gryllidae > Teleogryllus > Teleogryllus oceanicus. The sequence continues at coordinate 3,123,006 of CAXIVR010000001.1, forward strand.
GCTTTTGAAAAAATCTGATAAAAAATCAACTATTTAACGTTATATACAATTATTTGATAAACCTAGTAGTTTTCGCGTTTTCTACTAGCAGTTAATGCAATTCATAAAAACACTTTCTTAAAATTCGCTCTTATTTTGCGTCAAATGTTTCCCCCGGATAAAACAAAGGACCCCCAATAACACAATGGATCAGGTCTCATTTTTATTGAACTCTCTCAATTTTCAAAAATTGCGAGTTGGAAATAATGGGAGAGACAATTATATTTTTAAGCGCCGGCCTAAGTTACAGCGACAGAACGAGAATGTGTCGAAACAGTAAAACGCACGGCGATATCACTTGATGGACTTGAGGTCGACTCTCGGTACAGAAAAAGAATTGCTCGTTGGAAACGGTTTTGCAGGTTCATGTAGTAGTATAATAGTGCAGAGTCGTTACAAATAATGCGAGAAGGTATGTGGAATTTTTAGCACCATTAGTTTATTTATTTATGTATTGATTCACTCATTCATCCATTTATTTATTTATTTATTTATTTATTTATTTATTTATTTATTTATTTATTTATTTATTTATTTATTTATTTATTTATTTATTTATTTATTTATTTATTTAATTTATTTATTTATTTATTTATTTATTTATTTATTTATTTATTTATTTATTTATTTATTTATTTATTTATTTATTTATTTATTTATTGTCATAAACTGTGTGACGTACTATGTAAGGAATTGCAATCTGTGCAGGTGTTCTTGAGCACTGAAATTATCACTTAAATCATATTCATATTAAGTTCAATTTTCAATTTAAGAAGCAACGAGCGTTTTTGGTAAGAATTGAATGGGTGTGTGGAAAAAGGGCATGTGTTACAATTTTAAAATTTTACAGTGTAAAACAAAGAAACAAAAGACCTGCTCAGAATGTCCGTTTTTTCTCTTTGGAAGTTGGAAGTGGAAATTGGACGTTGTTGAACAATGGCAGATCTGGCTCTCAACCTTGAGTTTGAACAAGTGGAACATTTTCCAAGGTTTCAAATGATTGTGAAAATTCCTCTCGTACACATTTTTCAACATTCTAAACCACACGTACTTTGTGATCTGGAATTTGTTGGACTTAAACATCAAGTATCTTTGGTCGACATTGCAGGTTATTTCGCTTCACTGCCTCTCATACAGCGACATCATTCAAATTGTATCATCAGCAGAATTAAATGTCCCCAGGAAAAGCTCCTAGTCTTCCACGAGGTCGCGTGTGACAACTTAGTGCCAGATATGTCGAATAGTGGAAAAGGCAGGAATATTCCGGAGCGTTCGATACCATACTCATTTCTGAGTGTAAACAAATGAGGGCGTATGTCAGTGGTGTAGGTTCGATTGGTTTGGTTTTGGTTTTTTCGTGTTTCCGGGCACGTCAACTGCTTTGGTCATTAGTCCCGTTAGTGCAGTGCATGTTTTTTTCTCGGGAGATGGCGGTGATCTTTCCCCGCTGAATGGCGAGATCCGGCGCCGACCCAGCATCGGCTAGTGGGGTTTCCCCCTAACAAGGACTCTCCCACCAGCAGGGCACCGCCCCAGCCGGGTCAAGCTCTAAGCTCCCGACCGGTCTCCCGAAATATGTCGTAGTGTAGTGCATGTTAGTGTGTGTGTGTGTGTGTGTAAAGGGAGAGGATAGGACAAGGAAGAGGAAGGAAAGATCGCGCGCGGTCCGTGGCCCGTTTGGTAAGGTACTGCTCCGGCATTCACATGGTGTTGATCGGAGAAACCACGGAAAACTACCGATCAGAGCAGCCGGCCGCTAGAATTCTCCTACAGGCAGCGAGTGAATTCAACCTAGCTGAAAAGCTAGTGTCGAAAATCTTTCCGCCGTCAGGACTCGAACCTAGGACCTCCCAGTCAGAGCCGCTGCAGTGACATCAGTTGATGCACTGAGCTACCACTCGCGATGTGTAGATTCGAGGGGTTTGGTATTTCTCCACGACGAATGTTTTGAAATAAACCCATTTTTAATTTGAACAGTAATCATATGTATTAAAGATGTATAGAGAACGATATTGATGCCCCTACAATTCGTCTCTCAGTGAACGGTTTTAAACAAGTGAGGTACTAAACAAAAGAGAAAAATTAGGAATGTGGGTCACCCCCTATTGAATGGATTGGAGCTTTTCTTTATAAATAAAAACTACGAAATTTGCGTTTTTTGAATTGCGCGGGTAGAATGGGAAAATGGCGCCATGCGCACCTTGGCAAGTTCGCGCGGAATGCAAGAGCAGTTCACCTTCCTTAGAGAACATCGTTTGGTGTGATCGTTAAAACAATTGCTTGTGATTGTCAGTTGTAAGTATTCAATGTACTTTCTTATATATCATTCTTGTGATATCTACGAAAATCATCAAAGACGTGAAGGACTTCTGATTATTATTTGGAAATTGTATTTTATTCATTTCGTTACTTACATTAAGGTAAGATTGATAGTAGGATTTGCTGTTATTGGTCAAAACAATATCCATGTATATATGTCTAAAGATCTGGGTAAATATAAAACATAATGTATGTTATGAGTGTGCAGTATTTTCTGTCGTAACTTTTCTACAGCACTTCCTTCTGTGCAGCAGTTCCTAATTGCAGAATTTACTTTGATATTCATAATAACGAGGAATAATTGATCAAATTTGATATTAAATAAATTAATGTTCTTTTGAATACAATTTCAAATTCACTTTTGTTAGTTTTAATAATTAAATTTGTTCAAAGAATTGGTCGCCCCGACCGGGATTTTGTTAGTTTGCATAAATTAGTATGTACACCGACGAAATTCTGATATTGCACTTCCTGGGTACCAAGACTGTGGGTAAATTTCGGGAAAACACTATATTAAAACGTTAGAAACTTTCACATTAAGTTTTTTTAGTTTCTGCTAGATATAATATTTTGAAACAACATCCACTTCAATCTCAAATGGCAAAGAAAGGAGCGTGCACGGGTCCGCGATACAAAAAGAGCTGAAAGATATTTGAAAAGCTTGTCTTCAAAAGGTACTACTTTGCCTATTTTTTTAGTTCGTGGGAAAAATATAGTTTAAATGTAGTACTTAATGATTGCTTTTTCTATAGACACAGTTGAAAATTAAGTTTCTGTTCATATGTTCATGCAATTTCTTTTAATGTTCTACGTAGGTCTAGTTAGATTACCATTTTAGATTGATTACAATGTCTTCGTAGTGATATAGTACGTTTTATTTTTTACGAAGTATATAGTATATTTTTCCATAAAATATGTTTCCCTGCGGTCTTTCTCCTCTCTATTGAGAGCTGTCCATTGATAGCGGGCAATGCCCTTCACCCTCGCTGTCTTGTTTGGACCAAGGCTCCCAGCCGCCAAAGAATCGGTACCTCAGATTGCTCATCTTCATTCACTTATCTATTTGCCTACTTTATTTGTATTTCATTTATTTTTCTTCACTTTAGAATAGTACATCTGTTATTAGTTAAAATTTTTTTATTTTAATTTTCTATTTCACCTAAATTCTAATTTTATTCATAATAATATCCTATATTTGATCCAAAAATGTAATTTAGTATATTATTATTATTATTATTATTATTATTATTATTATTATTATTATTATTATTATTATTATTTGTAGCTCTGAAGATGGCCGCAGTGCGGCCGAAAATGCTTTCTGATGAAATGATAATCAAGTACGACAAAACAACGCCTCAATTCCATTTCTATAGGAAGACGCTGAGAAAATTTTGAAAATTGTTTTGAGATTTCAAATAAAGTACTCACAAAAATCAAAATATCTGTTTGAAACTCCGAAAGCCTCGAGTTCACTCAGATCAATCGGAAAATATGAATTTTGGAGAAAATCAGCCGAATGGTTTTGACGCTAACGTAGACCATATACACAGACGCCAATCGATTTCTCCGATTTCTCCCGCAAAACATAGACTCTGACGTGTTAGAGAAAGTGATTTACATAGGATCAGAATTAATCCACTTCTTCGTTACCGGGGCCCGACCACAAAAGTTTTTCTGCCGAAAATTCCGCCGTTTTCCGGCGCACGATTAGATTACTTTCTCTTCTTACATTCGTAAGAGCGAGAATGTAAAAAGGGCTCCTTAAGAAGATTACGGTCGTTCTCATGTGAATAATAAAGATGGACAAAAGATTAATGAGCACATTGAAAGCTTTCATACGATTGAGAGTCGCTATAGTAGAAAAAAACCATCAAAAAAGTGTCCCAAAATGAACTTATCACTAAAAAAGACAGGAAGAAATCTTGAAATGTATCCTGATTGTACCCAAATAACTTGTATTGAATACAGAAAAGATTTCAATAGTAATTTTAAGTTTCGCTTTGGTTCACTGCGATGTGATACTCGCAAATGGTTCTGCGGCCTTTTTGCTTCGAATGAGGAAGATGATAATATTTGAGCAACAGGAAAGTAGATTACATCACGTGAAAGTTGATGCTGTCTATAAGCAGGTAGCAGAAGTAAAAACAATAATCACATCACACAGCGTAGACCTGCAGCAAATTTTATTCACCATTATGTTATCTTATTCTGATATTTACTACCAACGACAGTATGCCTCCTATGATTTTACTGCACACATCATGACAAATAATGTGGCAAATATGTTCCTGTGGCACAAGGTGATCGCAAAACGAAGTTTGAAAAAAATTGAATTTTACATATTAATATTAATACCTACAATATTCGAGAGTGCTCGCAGACTCCCTGGACAGCCGAGGTGGCTAAGGCTGAAGGACCGTACCTGCCTAAGGGACGCGGGTTGGAATCCCGCCCGGAACAAGGATGTTTGTGTGACCATGTACCGATATCATTACCTCCGATGTTACATTGGTCGCCGTATGACCTTAGTAGCTGAAAAGCGACCTTCAGTAAATACAAAAAGAACAGCTCACCCCTAAGGTGGAGCGAATATTGATTATTCGATCAGACCGTTGCGTCGGTCAAAACAATAAAGTGATTCTAATTTTGTACTATTACTGTTTTACTAGATATGGATTTTTCTCGGATATGCACGAAAAATGTATGGTAACTGGTAACAGCTTCCTGCCGTGCGATAGGGAGTTGCCTCTAATACAATGTCGACGGAAGAAGAGTAAAGCTTTAATTAAGAGTGAAAGCATGTAACAATTAATCTAAAATATCATTGCCTTTCCCATCATAGAAATGAACCCCTTTTCACCCTCCGAGAGAGTATCACTGCTGGTCGGCCAAGTCCAGTCGCGATCTGTCGGGCCACAGAACAGGAACAGCTTATGTTATAAACATAATGTAAATGTAAGGAAAGTGAGAGTACGGTCTATTCATCAGGTCATTCAGATTGTTATTTTCAACACACGATAATATGTAAATTACAATTAAAATGTTATTTATCTGTCACATGTTATGCGATTGGTATTTAAACCCAATACTGATAAATCGAAGAAGGCCGGAGGTAACAACGAAGTGAATCGAAGTCTAAAATACTGAGCATTCAGTCGGAATCATTTTTTTCTGCACACTTTTCGTCTAAATAAATTTGACTTCTTCAGAGAATTAAGAGAATAAATTGATAGAATAAGAGTGTTTTTTGATATTATATGATCAATTTGCAAGAGTTAATTTACACATTTAAGTTTTACAATTTGCCATGAATACGTTTTGTTCTAATCATTTTCAAAAACCCTATTGATCTTCTACAACATTCAAGAGATCTAATTTATTTTGCCACAACAGGACAAAAAATATTAATAAATGTTTCCAGTTGAATGCTTAATGTTTTAGACTTCGATCGACATGATCCCTATTTCTTCGATTTGGCAAATAAATTGGCCTATCACAATATTCTTGGCTCCCCCTTCCAACATTTTTTACCATAAGCGTTTTTTTAAACATATTTATTTTTGAATGGATTGTAGTAATATATAGTTCAGCATTGTGTGTACTACATCATCTGTTGTCAGACTTACAATTTAACTTAAATTCTAATTCTAATTACAGCTAACTACTCATGAATAGGAACCTCACAGAGCATCTATGGAGTTAATGCATCTCGGAGGATATGGCGAGGAATAATGCTAATGGAGAACTACATTTTATTCTGATTGGAAGCTGGTAGGCGGCTAGGTCGCAATGGGTTATTGTGTTAATTTTGGCGAAGTTACATAGGATCGCAATGTAGTGAATTATGGGAGGTAAATTGAACTCTTTATGAAGTTGAACGTTTGAGACGAACATGGCTGTATGAGTGGCCAGTCTGAGGAAATGGTTTTGGATGATCTCTAATTTGTTGATATTCGTTTTAGAAGCGTTGATCCAGATGGTACATGCAAAATCATTAGGGGTCTCATTATTGTTTTATAAAGAGTGATGACATTGTTTAAAGAAAATTTACTATTGAAGTTTCGAAGTGGCTTCAGTTGAATTACTTTAATTTTGGATTGCTGTGATTTTGCTGTAATGTGGTTTTTCCCGTGTAGTCTGGTAGTGACCAAAAGCTGCCGCGCGCCTCTGCCAAAGCCGCTCCAGAGGTCGGGGGTTGCGCCGTGAGCGCCAATTGATTGATCATAAGTGATACAGGGAACTTGAACTGCTAAGGTCATTAGTCCCGTGAATGTAGTGCGTATTTTTTCATCGCTGCGGCTGGCGGTGATCTTCCCCCACTGAATAGCAATATACGTCAGCTTGCGAGGATACTCCCAACCATGTATCTCTCACCAGCGTGGCACCGCACCAGCTTAGACAAGCTCTACGTTCCCGACTAGTCTCTCAACAAGTGCGGTAGTGTAGTGTGAGGGGGTGTAAGTACCGGGGCAGGATAGGACAAGGAAGGGGAAGAAAAGATCACGCGCTGTCCAAGGCCCGATTGTTATGGTACTGCTCCGGAATTCGCCGGATCATTCGCCGGATCAGCCGACGATCTCAGAGAGTAAAAATACGTTTCTCGAATGATGGAACATTATGTACACATTTTGTCAATGCAATGCCAATTGAACATGGAGACCCGCAGGAATTGATTTTAGGCCCTATTTTTTTCCTACGGTACGTAAATGATATGCACTCGACGATTCTAAACGTAAGAAGAGTTCTATTTACGGCTGATGATACGAATATTCTTTGAAATAAAGAAACCGTAAATATTAAAATATCTGATTTTTAATTTTAGTTCCGTAATAACAAATTAATTAGTAAATAAACAGAAAATGGTTTCAATGCAGTTTTCAATTTCAAATAAACAATTCTTTTCTTCATTCAAAATCAACGGTGTACCATTGACTGATATTAGGTTAACAAAATCTTCAGGCTTCTCAATTCAGTCAAACATCAAAGGTAACGACCATTTAAATGAATTGAACACAAAATTAAGTTCATTATGTTACGCGTTCAGAATTCTTTCAAATTCAGACAGTCTTCATACTGCTCGTTATGTATATTTCGCGAATGTTCATTCCCGCCTGAGATATGGCATAATATTCTGGGGAAATACATCGTATAGCTCCCAGACTTTTAGATTACAGAAAAGAATTGTACGAATTGTAACCAAATCCCACCCACGTGATTCTTGTAAGCCTCTCTTTATTAAACTAGGTTTTTTACCATTACCTTGTCTGTAGATTTAAGAATCAGTAGTTTTTGTCAATAATGACTCGCTTAAGGGCGGGAATATATTTTCAGAAAACGCGCATGTCTATAACTATAACACTCGACGTAGAAATCATAGTCATCAGGTGACTGTATCAACAGCTCATTACAAAAAATTCACATACAATACATGTGCATTATTTTACAACACTTTGCCAGATGACATTAAACGATTAAATTCGATAGAAAAGTTTAAATCCCAAGTGAAATCGTTTCTGCTGCATAACTGTTTCTATACAATTAGAGACTATACTGAGCATCACAAAAAAGTAACATTAATTTTAACAATGATACATAATGCATTATTTACCATTTGAACTGTATAAATGTATACAAACAACTTGTAACAAGTATTCTATTGCAGCCTCCAGGTCAATGACCTCCATCTCAATCAGGTTTTTCGTCCAGTTTCCCTGATCCATTGAGCAAACGCTGAGATGGCCCCTTGTTTTGCTTCTGAACATAGATGTAACTTCATTATCTGTGCACGTGTTCTAGAGTTCAGTGGATAATATAGTTATCGAAATAATCGTTCTCTATGTTAACGTCGCAGAAGTATATGAACACCACGAAGGACGTGATGTGAGATCAGTCCATCCAAAGCTAATGCTGATTTGCTATTGAAAATAGATTTTGTTACATCGTAGCGAATAGATTTTGTTAAAATTGAATTCTCCTTCACACAATGGCTGAATTCGACCTAGCACCTTTCGACACTAGTCCAGCTGCCTAGCTAGTGTCGAAAATCCTGCCACCGTTGGGATTCATACCCCAAGACCTCCCGGTCAAAGACTCTGCAGTGACGTCAGGTGATATCCTAATTTTACATACCTGAATATAAAATTTACAGAAATGACAGGATTGAAATAAAGGAGGCGGGGTACTAATAGCAATCAAGAACAATATAAACCATCACGAAATTGATAAATCAAACACCACACGAATTGAAAGAGTAGCAATAAGCCTAATAATAAATAATCAACCATGGACTATAATAGCTGTATATAAACATCCAACAACAAAAAATACAACAATATACTTAATATATTCACACCAAATAAAAATACATTAATACTAGGAGATCTAAACGCCAAACACAAATTAACAAGCAACCAAACAGGAAAAAGTCACAAATATTAACTAATACGGCTATCAAAATATTATCCCCTCCAGAACCAACATACTATCCAAGAGACGTAACTAACATACCAGACATCCTAGACATCGGACTGACAGATGGAAATATCAATTTTTACTCAACCCCATATCATGAACTCGACTCTGACTACATTCCGGTAAACATACTAACACAACAGGTCCCACCCTCACGATCCCCAATCCCCAAAATAAACACTCGTAAATTGAACTGGATTAAATTCCAAAATATAATAAGCAATTTAATACCTAAAATAAAAATCCTAAGTAATTCTATAGAGATTGACAACGCCGTTACATTACTAAACACCATAATACATACAGCAATAACAGAAATTCAACCCAAAAATACATATACCCATAACAGCATCATTCACCTCTGCCGGCAGAAATTAAAAATACAATAAATATAAAAAACAAGACCAGAAGACTTTCGAACGTAACTAAAAACCCACAAAAAAAAAACTTAAATATTAAAAATAATAAAAAATCATACAAATATCAAATTCCAAAACAACACAAAACAAATACTTAAAAGAAAATCAATTATTCCACCTATCAACTCACTACAAAATCCATTTTACAAACCCTAAAGAAATAAAGCATATCATTAACTCTCTCCAGTTAAAACAAGCGCCAGGTCATGATAATATCAATAATTCAATTATAAAACACTTACCTGCCCCTGCAATAGCATACTTAACAAACATTTACAATTCATGCTTCAGAACAAATCACTTTCCATCCACTTGGAAGCATTCTATCATTCATCCCGTTCCGAAACCAAATAAAACTGCAGCAAACACCGACAGCCATCGCCCAATAAGCCTTATACCATCTCTGTCTAAAATATTCGAAAAAATAATACTTCAACGTCTGAAAAAACACCTGCAAAAAACAAAAGCCATTCCAAAAGAGCAGTTTGGATTTACTGAACACATCTCCACACAACACCAACTCCTCAGAATTACAAAACATTCAACACAGCATTTTAGAAAAAACATCATTCAATACTCATATCACTTGACATATCACAGGCATTCGATATAGTATGGCACCAGGCACTAATTTACAAATTAAAGAAAAACGGCACTCCACAGTATATCACCTCAATAATCGAAATCTATTTACCCAACAGAACCTTTGCAGTAACAATTAACAACCATCATTCAAACCCCAGGTTAATCAAAGCAGGATTACCACAAGGATCCCCCCTCTCACCCACACTGTTCAATCTTTATGTAGCAGACATCCCCCAACATCCAACAGTAAAAACAGCACATTTTGCAGACGGTACCCTTATATTCGCTTCCAATCACTTTCTAATTAACATTGAAAACAACATACAATTATATCTAAACCTAATAGACAGTTGGTCATCCAAATTATTTTTAATTTGGATGATAAATTATAATAGTTTTATTTTGATAAAATAAAACTAAACCCAAACAAAACGGCAGCAAATTTTTTTTCTTTAAGGCCATACACTCCACCAACCACATTAACGTTAAATAACAAGCCCATCCCATGGTATTTCCCAAACAAACCCATTAAATATTTAGGACTGCACTTGGACACCAGACTGAATTGGAAACAACACATAGACACGAAAATAATTCAAACTAAAAACAAACTTCATCAACTAAAATCACTAATTAATAGGAATAAATACCTTCCATACAAAACAGCAACAATACTCTACAAAACAATAATCAGACCGACTCTTCTCTATGCCTGTCCGGTATGGATTAATGCTGCAAAAACAAACATCAAAAAAAAAAAACAATTCCTAACGCACCCATATCAAAATCCCATAAGTTCTCTAATATTCACCATATTCAAACATTATCCTCGTTTAACCTCTGTAATAACCCCACTCATCCCACTCGCATCAAAAATAAATATCCATTCTACATATTTTGTAAAATATTTTCAGGCCTAGAACAATATCTACGAGGTGCCATCATGGTTTCCTCGACCACTGTATTAGAGTTAAGATAGATTAAGTGTTATAAGTTAAGCCATCACTGCATATGTGTAGTTTTATAGAAACTGGTCTATGTAAAAAAACAATGAAATAATAAAACAATTTGAAAAGGTGATGTCCTGAGACATGTTGGCCGGCGTGGGCGGACGGGGCGGTGACAGACGCAGCGGGGGGCGCGCGCCGCCCCCACCTCCTCGCCTATTCTTCCCCTCCGCCTGCGCGCGTCCTCGCTTCATTCATCTGCACCAAAACATCCCCCGGGAGGCCTCGCCCCTCCAGACACTCGCCCCTCGCCAGCACGAGCAGCGGGGGTGAGGCGTGCCCCGCATGCACTGCCCCCTCGACGGATCCGAACCCAACCCTTCGACGAGAAGTTCCGATTGGGGGAGGAGAAGGCAAGATCGTGCCCAATCAGTTGCCCCTTGCATACGATATTTCGCCAGTAATAGACTGAGAGTAATGAAAAACCACGCAAACTTTGGAAACCTGCAATTAGAGCAGTCTACCAACCATATGGAACCGACAGGCACCATAAATGATATATTATACACCATGCAATATGTTGGCACTCGGCTGGGTTTGAACGCTATTCTAACCATCTGCACGCCCAACGTAAGTCGGATGGCCTCAAAGTCACTTATATAAGATTTGCGGAATACTTCGGGATTTGAGTTCCACCAAAAGAAGCATAGAAAGCATTTAGCGCCTGCATAATATAATGCAGATTTCAAACGCTAAGAAACGAAACCGATACATAACGAAAGAGCATGAATTTTCATTTTATCGCATCAAAAATAATTATGTAGCAACTAAATTTCAAGTAAAATCGCTTCTGCTGCATAACTGTTTCTATACAATTAGAGACTATACTGAGCATCACAAGAAAAGTAATATTAATTTTAACAATCATACAGAATGCATTATTTACCATTTGAACTGTATAAATGTGTATAAAGAACCTGTAACAAGTATTGTACTACAGCCTCCGGGTCAATGACCCCCATCTCGATCAAGTTTGTCGTCCAGTTTCCCTGATCCATTGAGCAAATGCTGAGATGGCCCCATGTTTTGCTTCTGGACATAAATGTAACTTCATTTTCTGTGCACGTCTTCTAGAATTCAGTGGAGAAATACAATGATTCAAATCATCGTTTCCATGTTTTCGCGGCAGGAAGTATTATTCCGAAGGACAACATGGATAAGAGCCAAAATTTATTGCTTTTTTATCCTTGAAAATAGATTTTATTACATGAGAGCTTTTTTTTATTTTCAAAATTTAAGTAGTATATGACTTAGTGTAGAGATCACAGAATTTTGAAAATGTGTTAACAATTCACTTTTCCCCATAGCACGTCATACGCAGTTTTTAATTGTTTTTTTGACGTAAAATAAATAAATAAATAAATATGTTACCTATGAGTAAAACATCATAAACAAGTGTTAAGGTTATTCATTTACATTTTCGTGTGTTCCATTTATTGCGTAAAAAACGTAGATAACATTTACAACTTAGAAAACTATCACAATAAGAAATTTACGCATACTTTGACCTATTTGTTATTACAGATTTTTTTAGATTGTTAGGATTTCAGAATTTTTCCGCTAACATCGTAAGAACTAATTGAATATTGGTTTACAAGTGATTTGTCGCTGGCATTCCAAATAAAATAATAATAATAATATCACAAAAACATACAAGTACGCCTGGTTACGTTATTTTGGAAACGTTTCAGAAAAATTCGCCAAGAATATAAAAAAGCCGGACTCAAGGCTTCATTCAAATCCCAGCACTCTCTCAGAATATCTTATCCGAAAAAGATGGCGTCTACGTACGCCTGTCACGACTGCGAAGTCAAATATATTGGTCAAACAGGTAGGCTATTTAACACAATAATTAAAGAGCACATACAGGCTGGGGAACACAACGCCCGTAAATCTTACTTTGCCAATCACCTAGTTCAGACCAGCCATACATTCAATCCACTCATAGATACACACTTACTCGAAATAGAAAAAAGGTATTAAACCAGATTAACTTTGGAAAATCTTTATATTCATTTAAATGATAACCTGAATTAAAACATAAATGGTGACCCTTTCCGTTTGCTAAAATTATTATTTCACACCAACTCACCCCGGCGTAATAGACAGAACAGCGCACCCAGGACATTAACCCTCCTCCCCACAACCCGGTAATAAAGCCACTAAGCCCGCCCGAACCCTCCTAGTCGTTTTCTGACTTCAAAACAGCAGGTAAGAAACACCTCAAACTACATTTCACGTTTATATTACTAAATTTTACATGCTTTCAATTTCAGTTATTTTCTTGCAAGATTCACAAAATTACTGTAATAGTAAATGACATATACTCCATCTTTTTTTCATTTGTTATGATGTTAATTTCTCTTATTTTTGAAAATTATATATTAATAAACTCTCAGCTAATCCTTATTAGTTGAGAGTAGTTAGTAATTTATTTTTAGTAATTTATTCGTTAGTAATTTATTTTTAGTTAGTAATTTATTCGTTAGTAATTTATTTTAGTAATTTATTTAGTAATTTATAAGTCCATAACTGAACGTTTAAATGTTTTCAGATGTTTTTGTATCAGAAAAATGAGGGCTAGCCATCGAAAACTACTGTTTCAATATAAATACTATATTTAGCAAAGATAACGCCACAAATTATTTCATTTTAGCTAACCGTATGTTGCATTTACAGATGTGGAAATTAATTTTCAAAATATACCAGTCTATAAGGTTGAAATAATAACTGAGTTAATAATAATAATAATAATAATAATAATAATAATAATAATAGAATTAGTGAGATGTTTTCATGGCATAAAAATGAATCATATTTTGCAAAATTGTGTTTTTAAACCTTTCTAGGGGTGGGAAAACTATTTCCTGAATATGGTGATAATATATGTTGCATCAATATAGTAATATCTAGTCCACTCAAGGACGAGAATTGCTGGTAGATCAAGGAGTTAAAAATCGGCCTCAACGAATCTCACAGATGACCTGGATCAGCGGAAAAATTCGCTCCAATATTTTTAAATCAGAGAACCTTGTAACGAAAAACAGACTGTAAGGTGATTGAGATCGTCAGGGAAATAGAGTTACTTATAATACTCACAGGACCCCTGTAGTTGGCCCTAGAACTTTTATCAAATGTCGCTCTATTATTCTAAATTCAACTTATTTATTTTTATTTATTTATTTACGTCAAAAACAGTTAAAAAACTGTGTATAACGTGCTAAGGGGGAAGTGAATATTGTGCACGTTTTCAAAATTCTGTGATCCCTACACTGAGTCATTTACTACATGAATTTTGAAAATAAAAAAAAGCTCTCATGTAATAAAATCTATTTTCGAGCATAAATAAGCAATAAATTTTGGACTCTTATCCAGCATGTCCTTCGTCAAGGAATAATAATTCCTGACGCGACAACATGAGACGTTAATTTGAATAACTATACTTCCCACTGAATTCTAGAAGTCGTGCACAGATAATGAAGTTACATTTATGTTCAGAAGCAAAACAAGGGGCCATCTCAATGGATCAATGGATCAGGGAAACTGGCTGAAAATCCTGACCAAGATGGGGGTCATTGACCCGGAGGCTGCAGGGCAATACTTGTTACAGGTTACATTTATACAGTCCAAATAGTAAATAATGCATTAAATATTACCGGTAAAATTAATGTTTTTTTCCTTGTGATGCTCAGTATAGTCTCTATTTGTACAGAAGCAGTTATGCCGCAGAAACGATTTCACTTTGGATTTAAACTTTTCTATCGAATGTCTTTTAATGGCATCTGGAAAAGTGTTGTAAAAATAATGTACATGTATTGTATGTGAATTTTTTGTATTGAGCTGTTGATACTGTCACCTGATGACTATGATTTCTACGTCGAGTGTTATAGTTATAGACATCGGCGTTTTCTGAAAATACGTTCCCGCCCTTAAGCAAATCGTTTTTAACAAAAACCACTGATTCGTAAATCAACAGACAAGGCAAAGGTAAAATTCCTAATTTAATAAAGAGAGGCTTGCAAGAGTCACGTGGGTGGGATTTGGTTATTATTCGTACAATTGTTTTTTGTAATCGAAGAGTCTGGGAGCTTTAAGGTGTATTTCCCCAGAATATTATGCCATATCTCTGGCGGGAATGAACATTCGCGAAGTATACACAACGAGCAGTATATAGGCTGACTGAGTTTGAAAGAATTCTGAACTTCTTAGGAAAGTGCTGAAATATTTCAAAATAAAAAAATGGCAAGTAGGGAAAAGTCAAAAAGGAATATTTAACCAAAAGCAGACTAGTAATATTAAGAAAGTATATTCAAAAACTTCACCTCAAAAATGTATGGTTTGATGGCGCAATATTTTTTAATACATCTCAGGGGAGAAACGCATCACCAAATGGGTGAAGTTGATTCGCTACCTGTATATGGAGCATTATCTTAAAATTTATTTTTTTTAGAAGTTTTCAGTTGTTTAGATTTTTTTACTTAATTTTTACTTTTAACGTATCATTTCATTCAGTTCTTCCTGCCTATGTAGTAGCACATACGTTTCACATACTGTCTCAGGCGGCTGGCAACCTGAAGACGGAATTCTTGCCGGACCGCCTGGACGTACCTGCTGGTAAGGGCGCCCGCGGTCGGTTTTCCCTCATCCTCATTCCCAGTTAATCCTCTTTTACATTTCGTTACCTGGAAAGATATAGCCCGACACTATCCCGTTTCGTTCATCCCATGTTTCCGAAAGAGTAAAAATTTTAGTGAAGTTTGCATTTTTGGAAACAAAAATAAATGTTCCCGTACCAATCCATAAAAACTTGGAACACACGTGAACGTCGTACAATGTTCGGAATTGTGTACGTTGAGTCCGAGAGATGCTCGCGATAGGCGATTTCAAGTTTTGTTTCAACACATATTTAAGCGGTGATTTTCAACGTTGACAGTGCTCCAAAAGCACATGCAAATGTTTCTTGAAAAGACAGGGGTGGATAAATTATAATGATCAGTGTGATTGTTGGGAGACCACAGGAAGCGTAAAAAATATCCGATCCTCATAGTAAGGAGGAAAACTGGGTTGGAGTCGGTGAAGGTAGCAAACGTTGACCGAAGGATATACGGCCGCCTTAAGCGTGTTACCTACTTCTAGCAGGTCTGAGCCCTAAAATCTCCCTCTCTCTTCCTGGCTTGCCTGTCTTCCATTTTAAGCAGGCCTAAAGAAAATCACTCAGGAGTATTACATTTTTTCTGAAACTAACACACACTTATTCCTTTAAATAAAATATTCACCTGCTCAGAATTGCTGTCTTTGAATGGCATTAGTTTAGAATTTAGTCATTAGAATATATTTATTTAACTTTGGAGTTGACCATAGCTAACTATTGTTGCCATCTGGCTATTTCTGCGTAGTCACAGTTGCCAGTTTATTGTTTTTTTTTTTCATATTTTTAACCAGGTTTACGAAATCTTTTGGATGTTTGGAATGTTTTGGATATACTTGATAAGTGGGGGGTTCTTTTTCGATAGCGTGAACTAATTCTTTTGGAGTTTATAGTTTTTTCTTAATGAAAACAATTCGGCACAAGAGTATTTTTAAGGGATTCAATGAATGATTGGGAAAATATTGTAAGAAAATTTTGATCGGTTCTAGTTTTAAATCTCTATGAAGATGGGTATTGTTTATGTACCATGGGGCTTTGGTATTTTTTCGTTAGCATTTGTTTTCAGTTACTTGACATTTGCATATGATTCGCAGCTGCATTGGATTCTATGTTGGCAAGTTAGTGATGGTCTTAAGACTGACATTTATAATAGTGTATTTTTAACCAAGTAGGGTATATAATTTCGACATTTTCTTATAAGTCTTATCTCTAATTGTTGTATATGGCATTTTCACGTCAATGCAGTATCACAATTTTTTTGTAGGGATTTTATTTATGTATTTCTGCGTAGCCATTCAATTGATGCATTTTGAGCCTGTAATACATATTCCTAATTAATGAAACGTGGTTAAAATCCGATGAGTCGCCAGATCTCCCGTCAGTTCCTAATTATACACTCCCAAGAAACGATAGAAATGGAGTAAAAAGTAATTTGAGAGAAACGTCTAGCGCGGTTATTGCTGTATTTGCGCATAATGACGTTACTTGCAAATCAAAACATCTACCAATTTATCTCTATTGGAATACTTTAATAGGGTTAGTGGTGCAAAACATGTACTCGTTGCTGTAGTATTTTGGCCACCAAATTCAGGAATGTTGTCAAAATGAGAGAAATCAGTTTCATAACTCCCAAGTAAGTAACGAGACGTTACCATTATGGAGAATTTTAATTGTGACGCAAAATCCGCCACTTAGTTCCGAATTTCAATTCTTATAATCTGCAAATATTAAACTTGAATTCGACTCATGGCTCACCTAAAACGAACTTGTGTATTGTTAATTTGATTGTCTCAAATATTTCAAATGTATAATTGCATGGAGAAGTTCCTGTTCCTAGCATTTCAAGCCATAATTTTCTCTTTGTAGTGTACTCAGTTAAGTGTTCTAAATACAAAACAAAACAATTCTCTACCATGACTACAGAAAACTTGATCCAGCATCATTTCAAGGACACAGCTCCTTGGCACGAGGTTTATCAACATTATCTACGTTTATTAACGTTAGGATCAAAAGTCTATTGTGTAAAGGGATCATAACAGACTAATTTTATTGCTAATTTATTATTTGAGCAAATAATATTATTTTTCTACAGTGTTTTTCTGTTGGAGAAGCTATGTCGATGGAGAAGCTATATATATTTCTTTCATAATTACGAATTAATATTATCCCACAGCACCGGTAATAATTGAGGCATTTATTCACACATTCAAAATCTCATTTTTGAAAATAAATTATTTGCAAAAAAGAATTAATGAATTGGTGACTTAAAAATACCATGAAGTAAAGGATACTACTGGGAATTTCTTTTATTTATTAGTGGAGTATTTTACTAAATATATGTTACATATATAATATTCTATATATTTATATGTATTATCTGAATTCTTAATTAATGGAAAATTATGTTTACCAGCTCGAATCACATTATCCCATCTCTCCACCAGCCACACACCTAGCTTAAACCTTCCCCAAAACTCATTTCTTGAAATCTGCTGGCAGTCCTGCACCCTCCTCGTCCCCTTTCACCCACCGCTGTAACTTAAGAGGGCAATACTCCCTGCGGTAAAAGTGTGCCGCACCCCTGGAAACTTGCCGCCTCCCCTCACAAATTCGGGAAAGGTTTTCCTCAAAATCCACCTCAAGTCACGTGCGTTCCAGCTTGCTTACACATCCCGAACTTTTCCCAGCTCAATCTAATAGTTAAAATCTACAACCCCAACGAAGCAAATCGAGACTGTACCCTAGACAGTAGTAAAACGACTGTGTTGTACGGAGTTTACATGTACTAGTGTTGCTGAACTCTAAGAATAGTAAACACTGGTTAGCACGCACTCGCTTAATACAAATTTACCGTAACACGAAGAAAATTGGGGTCCCGGCAAGTGTGTGTGTGTGTATATATATAAATGTACCGATTATTTCGGTCCCTTGGAATTCATGTTAACGAGGGTTTACTGGAACTACAAGAGTACACGTATAGAACGTTTTTACATTGAACAAAATGCCTTAAGATATCATGATACAGCTTCATTAAAGCATATGTTTTTGACCAATCACAGAGAAGTTTACAACCAAGCGTTGAGAGAAGAAATGATCATCGTTCTAGGAAAAATCATTCTACTGAAATGACCTTCGGGCAGGTGACCATAATCCGCACCGACAGAGCAAACTACTAAGATGTTGAACGAGATTGGGTCAGACATTGAATTAACCCCACCAAAAGTACGATAAATAATAGAATTGATAACGAAGTTCAACACATTAGAGTTTGCATTCATCCAAAAAGTACTGTATAAAACTCGATGTAATGAGTATTAATATACTCACATGAAGTTTTACGACACTCATTCGTTCCTCGCTCGTTAATATTTAATACCCTTGTATTAATGCCCATAACTGCATCACCCTTTCCTAATATACTATTGTTTCGTAGTTAGGAAGTGACAATTTCATGATAGCGAGAGAGCCTATCTAAACACCAGCTGGTGATCCTGTGCTAACTCTGAAGTTTAGTTAGTGAACCAATAGAATACAATATTTCACGTATATTATCAGGCCCTGAAGCGTGTACGATAAATTTACTTTATTTTTCTTCAATGAATGTCAATCAATTATTATTAACACAACCAATACCATTTTTTATTTTTGACATTCAAGATCCAGTAATCTAGGAGACGATAAACAGAAATGAACAGCCAAGCGGAAGTACGCACGCTTACAATATTGATAATGTATATAATGTAAAAATGCTAGTACTCGTATAGTAACATTGCAACTGTACACAGTTGTTTGTATGCAGTTGTTTACTACATTGTTACATATAGTATTTTTTGATGACGTTTCGGCCACACCTTATAGACATCTTCAGACCTTATAAAATATATTTTAAGACCTTATTTTTATGGTAAGACCTTATTTTTATAATTTTTATGGTAAGACCTTATAAAATATATTTTATAAGGTCTGAAGATGTCTATAAGATGTGGTCGAAACGTCATCAAAAAATACTATATGTAAAAATATACCCTAAATAAATTACTCTTGAATGTCAAAAATAAAAAGTGGAACTGGTTGTGTTAACAATAAGTGTACGATAAATGTTACTTTAATGAAATTAGTCTCACTTCTAACGGCAAAGTGTGCTAGTACTACCAAACCAATCGTATAAACATACAATATGAAGCTAAGTGCAAAGCAACTGTGTGTATTTTACGCGCATATTTTCAAGAGCCTCGGAAGACCAACCCCCAAGCTAAGTGCAAAGCAAATGCGTGTGTTTTACACGCATATTTTCAAGAGCCTCGAAATACCAACCCCCACTCCTTTACTAACATTAGTTGAATACAGAATAAATGATAGCGAGAGTTTTTGAAAAAAATCTCATAATACGAAATGTTCGCCCCCATACAATAGAAACGATTTTGCATTGAAAAAACAAGTTACTGAATTGATATCATAGCCATTTCGACAAAATGATCAAACTGCACACTCGTCCCACATCTTGCGAAATGAGGGATGAATTAAAACGCGCAGATAGAGTAAACCTTCGTTAGCAAGGACTTACGTAACACGAATTACGCTGTAACACGAACAAAACTTGAGTCCCGGCAAGGGATTACAGTAACACTCTGATTTATAATAATCGGATAATACGAATTTGTACAACACGAACTCTGATTATTTGGGTCTTTTGGAATTCGTATTAATGAGGGTTTTCTGTGATATATTTTCATTTATTTATAGTGGCGTCTCAAAATGTCACGAGCTGGAAGGAGAGGAGTACCTTGTCATCCAATCAGGAGCTCCAATATCAAAATCGTAACGAAGCGCCCGATTGGTGTCCCCCTCTCCGTCGAGCTCGTGGCCTTGAGATGCCACTATGTATAAATCGGAGCGTAGTACCATCCTAGGTCAGAGCGTTATAAGTACGTTTTGCACAACGCAATCGGCTTATTAAACGTTAAGTGTTGCTTTATTGGATCTAGTCTCAACTTGTAACGGCAGTGTGCTAGAATTACCACGTGGTTGCCGACTACCGATTTGAGTAATCTAGTTTCACGCCGGGCAAAAGCTTTATAAACCCACGTGTGGACGTCTCGGACTTGCGGTCAGCGGAACGTAACGTTTTTTGCAACATACACGTAAGATCATGAAACATAAGGAATATATTTTGTTCAGCCACATGAGCGATTATGTGGACCCTTGGGACCCGTGGCCGGTGAGTAATCTTTTGAAATATCTCGCATTAATTTCACAAAAGTTGGCTAAGTTGTGCCGGGGCTGTAATATTTATTTATTTATTTATTTTACGTCAAAAACAGTTGAAACTGCGTATGACGTGCTATGGCGAGAAGTGAATTCTGTGCACATTTTCAAAATTCTGTGATCCCTACACTAAGTCATATACTACATGAATTTTTAATATAAAAATAAAATAAAAAAGCTCTCGTGTAATAAAATCTATTTTCAAGGATAAATAAGCAATAAATTTTGGGCTCCTATCCGTGATGTCCTTCGTCAAGGAATAATACTTCCTGCCGCAACAACATGGAAACGATAATTTGAACAACTATATTTCCCAAAGAATTCTAGAAGACGTGCGCAGATAATGAAGTTACATTTATGTCCAGAAGCAAAACAAGGGGCCATCTCAGCATTGGCTCATTGGATCAGGGAAACTGGACGAAAAACCTGATCGAGATGGGGTCATTGACCCGGAGGCTGCAGTACAATACTTGTTACAGGTTGTTTATACACATTTATACAGTCCAAATGGTAAATAATGCATAAAGTATCATTGTTAAAATTAATTTTACTTTTCTTGTGATGCTCCCCTACTGGATAATGTTCACATGAAACAAATGTATTTTTGCAGTTAAAGTTCAAGAAAAGTACACAACTGACCTTCAATGCAAAGAAATATTACTTACACGGTCTACTGTTTGATTAAGAATCGGTATATTACTAATTTAGTTCAAAGCGGTGAAAGTGAATAGCTCAAGCACTTTGATATTTCCCGATTGTGAGCTGTCTGCTTAACTACGTCTGTTTACTATCGACCATATGCACAACCTCACTTTGAATTTCTCTATTAAAGAATAATATTCTCACATACTTCTCGACTTGGTTTATATCAATTCATACACTATTATATTTATCGCGATATCGTAAAAAGTAAATAACACGTGCAAACTATCCCTTACTTCCAACTACACTCACTGAACTGACAAATCCGACGCATTGTCAGATGGCGCTGATTTCATCTGGCTTGTGGAAGAATAAATTTCACAGGGCCAGGGTTGCCAGATGTGTTGCGAGCTCTATCCTCATCACTACTACGCAATTTCCCCCCAAATAACCTCTCCAGTGAAACAAAATTCCCCAACTTTGAAACGAAATACTCTCCAAATTATGGACCAACGACATGAGCTGTCCCTGACGGTTCCAATGTGTGACCCTTTAAATTCAAATTATTCAAATCAACCAATCATAATCTTTTGAGCGGCTCGAAGCCCTATACAATATTTGTTACACTATATTTTTCTTTCTCCATGTCTGTCGTTTATTTTTCTCTTTTTGATACACAAAAATAATAAAGAATAACGTCTGTTTTTTTCTACTTCATTCACAATTCCGAGTATAATATTTCCATCTCGACACTGCTTGAAAATAATTTCCTGAAAAAATTCTCGAACTTTTCCCCTTTAAAATGTACATATTTGGTATATATATATATATATATATATATATATATATATATATATATATATATATATATATATATCAAATATGTACATTTGAAAATTCAATCAATTACAATCGAATTTTAATTGAATTTTTTTTTTTTTTTGGTATTTTTAAATGACATTTTTGTCTATTTTTTTTCGTTCTGCCCACCGAGGTACACGAATGTGCGTTTCAACCTTTTACTATTTTATCTTTAGTTCTTCCATCCAAGATCTGTCGATATTATTTTTCATTTTTACTACAAAATAGTGATTATCGATTTTTTTTAACGTATAAACGACCTGCACAACTGTTTGAATGAGACTGAATTACGGGAGGTGTTTTTCAATTACAAATGCTGTTGTTATTCAGTAATCTGATAAGATTGAGAATCCTTAATTAATTTGCCATTATTCATCCTGAGATTAAAAACATTTAAATCGTAATTTCCTGATGATATAAGATATCTTTTCACAATTCTCATATAATTCAGATTCCCTTGCATCCACAATTCCTTTCCATATTAGTTTTAATTTTTGTTTTAGTATTTACCTTTCTTGTTTTTTTACGAATGAAACTATGATCAATATGCTTATTTATCTACCACCAGTGTTTAAAATTTTGGATGTATACAGTTCGATAAATGTATTCTAGTTTTGCATTTCAATTTTTTTTATATTTGTTCCATGTGATTCTGAATGCGTTTTGTAATTTGGAGATTCTTTCTTTGGATCACGACCATCACGTCCACAATTCTTTCTTTGGAACCTTCACGACCATTACAGAAAGTAGACTGGTGTCTCCAAAATATTTGAACTTTTTCACTAGAAAAAAACAACAACTCAAAACTGTTAATATAATTTAATATAATATAATATATATAATATAATATAATATAATATAATATAATATAATATAATATAATATAATATAATATAATATAATATAATATAATATAATATAATATAATATAATATAATATAATATAATATAATATAATATAATATAATAAATATAATTTCAAACATTTTATTAAATTGTAACAGAACCCTTTCAGCTCGAAGTCTGCTTAAGATCTCACGGGAAATGAGATATTCAAGGAAAGTTTTACTTTTATGGATGAATAATGTATTACATGTATGCGAATGTGTGTATTGTCTGAGTCCATTGCTCTATTCAATTATTCAATATTTTCTTTGGAACTATCTGGTTAGAAATATCATCTATTCTGTCAATTGACGATTTTATGAATGTCAATATTTATAAAGATTAGCATTAATTCATGTGTGCTGAGTTTTACAGTTTTAGGTTTTCATAATTCTCGATGTTTCGGGCGTGTGAGTTCGCTCATCTTCAGGCGCTCTATAAAGTTATATTACAGTTAATATAATTATGTATGTATATGTATATATATATATATATATATATATATATATATATATATATATATATATATACATATATACATATATACATACACACACTCATTGAGAACATTTGCACTATAACAGCAGAGATTGCCTTTTTTCACGTGCACTGAGCGCCTCAAGCACCGGTCACCAATACGGTCAGGCCAAGAATACGATTCGAGGGTCTCGTGCAGGGAGGGGCAACTGCTACTTTTGAATGCTGTGCTGGAACGGAACAATTATTAAACGAGCCATCAATTACTTACATATCTTGGATGTTTTTTGAATTTTCAGAGCATTATCCCCTACATCACATATTATAATGAACGTATTCTCTCTCAATGATACATTGAGTGTAAATGAATCTAATCTAAATTCACTGCTTTATTATTTTTCTTTCCGTTCTATAAAATGAATAATACTTTTGATAATGAAGTCGTTGATGAATGAATAATGTCATTACAAAATTCGGATTGATTGGATGAACGTTTATTTTAATATGATTGCGTTTAACTGGCTGGTCTCATCCCCTTTTTCCCTCTTTTCCTTTTCATTGGTCATAAATAAATATTTTTTAATATAATAAATACCAAAATCCCTGTTAAAAATTAGGAATGGAAATAAAAATTAATCAAAGAAGCAAATTATTACTCTACAAGAATTGTTTTACTTCAGATTCTCAATTATGTAAGTCGCTGACTTTGCCGCCTGTTTCAAACAAGGCCGTTACGAGATATGGACAAACCGGGCGATCACGTAAGTCCCTGAAAGTGAGAGGACCCGAAAATTGGTCCCCGGACAAAAATTTAAATTAAAATATTTTAAATATGGTTTCTAAAAATATATTATCAAGATTTATGTCGTAAGCAGTCCGTTATTGCATAAAAATTGCAATTAATTATTTCTTTATTTTAAATTCCTTAGTTGTTAGTTAGTTAGTTAGTTAATGCCTTATTTTACGTGGCGATACTCGGGCCACCAGACCCGCTCTTCCGTCTAACCACGCAAATTTCGCTACGCTCCTTTCACCACCTTAGTTGTGTCAATATTTATTTTTTTTTAAATATAGAATTTTTTTTTCTAGGGGGAGGAGTACTGAATTTCTCTTTTCTTTGGCACTCGACATTTTCCAGCTTCGATGGTGCTTCAATATTTCAATCACAAAATAATTTAATTATCATTATATAATTTAAATTGTTTGCAGCTACCAAATAAATCCAATCATTATATGTAAGTAATTAAAAAACTGACAAACTAACCAATAATTACACTAAAATGTAATTTTTCTCCGGGTAGCAAAGAAAAATGCGTTAAAATCGTTTTTGCGTTCGCTTTATTGCAAAATACGTTTTTACGTCAAATTAAGTGCACTTATTGAACCATGGTTCATTAACTTTATGTAATATGTATACATTAGATTATGTATGTGTGTATATATATATATATATATATATATATATATATATATATATATCCTAACACGCCCGCCCACCTACTACCTTCCACACGTGGTATCGTGAAGCGAGCTTAAAATTCTCAGGACGCAGGGTATGAGAAAGGTCTGAACCCTCGACACAATCAGATAGAATACGGATAAAATGAACATATATTCAATGAAAAAAAATTAAAATGATGCAATTTCATAACAGGATAATGCACTTTATGTAGCTGGTCACTGAAAAAAAACAAGGCAAAAAAAAAAAATAAGGGCGTCACCTCGACTGCCTGAACACACTTGCACCAACTACAATTTACAATTTGATCACTCCTTTCTGAGTTTTTCCACTTCCAAATTATTTTACTCTTTTAGCCTCCAGTTTTTCCGTGCACGGCTTTTAAAATGAATTTTACACTTGTTTCAAGGAATCCCGTTTACAGGTGCTAGCCTTGGGCTTCGCACTCACTATAACACTGAATAAAACGTAGCATTCACGTTACTAAAATCTGACCTCTTTACATATCACAAAAAAAGCAATTACTTTTAACACAATACAACAAACTGAATATTCCAGATAATATCAACTGTACAACATATGTAAATCATGAATTATTTATGTAAAATTGTACAAGGTATGGCCTCTTTGAATGAATTTAATGAGATGTGCAGTAAATGAACTTGAAATTGCCACTCACATCGTTCGAAATACTTCTCCCACCTATTCTAGACTTTTCACCCACTTTTAACACTAATTGTTGTGTATTTAACGCTATCCTTTTCCCAACTGATCGCCGCATAAACGTTGCCAGTTCCTTTACCTCAACAGCTCCGCATCGCTCGCCTGTAGGTAACCTTGGGGATTTTCTGCCGCTCGCTCCGCGTTGCCACTCGTCTTCGCTTGCTGTCCCACGACGATAGCCGTTTCCTTCACTCGAACACTGGACTCCACTAAGCCTCCAATTTCCATACCCTTCTCCCGTTCCGAACTCGTACTATTCTCGTTCCAATCCAAATCTTTCTCACCTACGCTTCGCTCTTCCTGGGGTCGTACTTCTTCTTCCGCGCCTCGTACAAGTTTGTTCGCGCTTCCAGCCTCGAAATTATTAATGTTGCTGAAGTTATGCTTAAATGCTCGGCCGACCTACTACACTTTAGACGTGTGTGGTCTCCGTGCAATATGAGATGCTGGATTTAGTTCATGTCCTTCTGCGCGAATTTTACAAATTTGAAATTATTTCGGCGTCAAACAGTCACTTCGCTTGCTCTCTCAAATATTGTGAATGCGACGAATGCTTGTGCACTCCATTTCCTAATTACCTCACTTTCGAAGATACGCTTCTCAAGCTAACTTTTAACTACCAAGTTAAAATAAACTCCTATGCTATCAAGTTACAACCGCCGTCGCTGCTGCAATCGAAGAGAGCTCAGTGTAGTTGCCGTCGCTTCTGCAGTCAAAGAGAGTTCCTCCGAGGCGCGCCCCGATACTTATGGTACTCGCGCCTGGGGAAATTTCGGAGGTGTGAATATTCTCCTCCTTTCGTGACCTCCCGGAAAAAGCATTATTCACTACTTCGGGCGTCATAGTTCGAAAAGCTGTGGGCAGATGGCGCGTTTACCCGCCATCGCTCCGTCGCGTACCCTAGTCCTCTCTGTTAGTGGGCTTCTTTTCGTAGCTGATGGTGGCGTTATGGGGTTGTCTAATCCCATGACGTCACATTATATATATATTGTGTGTGTGTATATATATATATATATATATATATATATATATATATATATATATACACACACACACACACACACACACACACACAGTATATACCATTTCTTTTCGTACAACTTTTATCCTTTTCAATAATTACTGATTTTTGTTCTTCGGTATTTATATACTTTAAAAACAATTTTAGGTAAGCTTCCTAAATATACATGGAAGGTATTGCATGCCCCAAAATGCAATTATATTTCCCAGTATCAGGCGTAAAAAATGTAGAAGTAAGCAGGTCACTAAATTGATGCATCATTTCTATTCGTAAATGGAGTTACGTAGTACAACATAAGGATAAATGGACATTTTTCACACGAACTTCTAGTTAGAGTCTACGCAAAACTACCAGTCCAAATGACCTTGAGTGCTTCAGGCTGGTTTCATCCCCTAAAATATGGGTAAACGGAAAGAACTCAATACTTGTTTGAAAGAAATAATCGTTATGCTAGCCATGAAAGGTAATTCATTAAGAAATATAGGACAAATGCTAAATAAAACACTTTCAACAGTGCAACAGGTTTTTAACAAATTTAAATATAACGGTTTCATACAGAATTTGCTTCGTAGAAGCAAGAAGAAAAGGTCGGACAGGAGGCAAGAGCGCCTTATTGTAAAGAAAATCATAATTGAAATGATTGAAGGCGTTGTCATTGTCAACAATAGTATTTATTTCACAAATAGCAGCTTTCGATGGCTTAGCCATCATCATCAGTTTTCTGCTGTCTGGGAGCCACAAAAAACGACTGCCAAACGACTGCTTGTATCTTTCAGAAATATAAGGAATACATACGTCAATACAAGGAATGGCTAATTTGGAACGTACCCAAACAGTTGCATACTCATTCACAATGCCCTGATTTAAATCCAATCGAACATATGTGGGCCTTATTGAAAGTCTGAACTAGAAAATAAAAATTACATCGAAAAAGACGCAAAGAAAATTGTTTTGGAAGAGTTGCAACAAATTAGTCCGGAAGTTTTCTAGAGTTTTGTAATTCAATGCAGCGAAGATACAAAGCAGTTACCAACGCTAAGGGATATTCGGATAAATTTTACAACTTTGTATATTAAATTTTTGAACTTATTTAAATGTTTATTATACTTTTTTTGTAATTTTTGCTTCGTGTACAAACAGAAATGGTTCAAGGAAATATGACATGTTTTTGTTTATTGCTATATATGTTTCTGTATTCTCTAATACTCACGTTTTCGTTTGGTGTATATTCTCGTATAAATGTACAAAAAAATGAAATACCATTGAGAATAAAACCAATATTTATCCCAACTAAATTTTTTGTATCATAATATTTCCGATTTATATTTTTTTTTTCACAATTTATGATTTGGTTTGTTTGTTTTTTTAATTTTTTGTACAAAAGTTTTATGATAATGTTCAGACAGTATTTCACATTATTCTTCCATTGTTATAGCTGTTTTATCTAACTTATTTGACTGATATAATTGTTGGATCTTTTAGTATTTGATTTGTAACCTGTCATAAGTTGCTATTTTTAGGGATTGTTTTATTAATATAATTTCAATTTTGATGGATTCTGTGTTCATCTAATACAGTTTTTACTTGGTGTGGTTTGTTTAGCATCCTATTTAAGTCTGGGCTTGTAGATTGTTGCCGTTGCCGTCGTACTGTGTATTTCTTTTGAATTAGTTTTTCAATGCTAAGAGGTATAGTTTGCTGTGTTAATTTTTGCTTGTGATTAGGGTTTGTATTTGCTTCCTTTGCTCCTTTTTGTTCAATTTTTGTGAAAGTATCTACGGTAAGATCAATCTCTACTTTGTTTTTCATGAATCAAACCAGAGAGAAAGCATTATCGACATTTGTTTGGAATTTTATCCAATCTTTATTTTTTGTGTTCATTGCATACGACAATTCTGTTTTAATGTAGTTCATATCTGAGATGTGTATAAAAGGGCAATAGTCAGAATCTAATTCTGGTAAAGAATATGCATAGAGAGTATGAGTTGATTCTTAATGATGGTTCATTAACTCGAATCCAAATTTTAAGCTAGATGAACATAAATACTTCATTTTTCACACAAGGAATTAAAATTTCGTAATTATAAATACTTTAGAATAAAGCTGAATCATTGTATTACAATTTCGTGTGTACAAATTCGCAAAATTACACACATTTTAAAAGAACGCAAAGCAATTATTTTTTCTCGCATGCTTTCGCTCTTTCCGCGATGGTATTTTGAATTTACCAGTACAGCCACTGTTAAAATCGTATGTGTTGAATTATTTTCAAACACTTTGTCAAATAAATAGAATTCTGCATAGGCGGTACGAAACATAAATAAATACTATGTATAAGGGCTTACAAAATATGACCAGCTGACTGAACATGAGGAATGAAAAGATGAAATATGCTAATTAGGTGTGCCGTACATTATATCCTGTTTAGATGCTGTATTTTCAGTAACTAAGAATTGACGTATGATAATATCCCGATTGAAAAAATACGTTTTTTATTTTTAAAATATTAGAAAGGAAACATTCCCAGAAATTAATACTGATGTATTATGTTCGAAATTAACTCATGACGATGCAAAAAAAATCGGTGACTACATTAGAGTGTAGTAAGCGTTCCGTTGCCGACAAATGGGTTGTAGAAACTGAGAACAATCTTTTTTGTTGCATATTTGTTTTCACCAAATCCCAAAATTCATGATTACTTTTTTTTTTCATCTAGTTGTCTTACACTCATTTATGGTAGTTGTCTTATTTTTGGGCTTTGGAAACTTGTTCATTGGCTCTTCCCCGTCTTCGAGTGTGAATTGGAATATTTTTGAATTTAACACTCCATGCATGCCCAACGCCACCAACTATTAGTTGACTACCTTCTATTCGGCTAGGAACTAAGAAAACGTTTTGGTAGTTTTATCTGTTTCTCGCATTATTCTCCTGCAGAGCAAATATGAAATCTGTTTAGAACTGCAATTGTCGGAGGTTTTTAATTTTGCAGGGCATTTAGGGCATTCTTCAATATGCACCTAAAGGGGGAAAAAGTGTTGGAGGTCCCTTGAAGAGATGGCATGAACAATTTGGAGACGGAACAGATCAAGAGGTCTAATCCTTATTGTCGATGATGATGATTTAGCCATGACTTATTTGCTTCGTTTGTCATTGGACAAGAAAAACTTCTGTCTTTAACTCCATCACACTCGCCAGGTGTCAACATGTGGACTTAGTTTTGATTTGATTTATTGGCATAAAAACAATAACAAACAATAACAACTATGCATCGTATGTGGGAGAAGTATAAATCTGCGAACGTTTTCTTTGAACACCATAATCCCTTTCCACCCGTTTTCTACATAGTGAAACGATGAATAAATGTATCTTTAAAGTGAGGTTAGCAACGTTTAGCCACTAGAACATTTTCGCTTACAAGTTGTAGAAAACGTATTTGCATTGGTAAACGAACTTCAGATTTGATTTTATAAATGTTACTACCAAAATAACAACTCACACCCCTGGATGTACTTCTAACACAACTTGTAAAACAAGAGATCAACAAAACGTGTTCATTGTGAAGATACATTGATGTTTAGAAGCAAAAGAAGAAGTCATCTCCACATTTGCTCAACGCATCAGGGAAATTGAATGAAAACCTATTGAAGTTTTGGAACGAATTGAATTTTGGAAGCCAGCGTGTCAACCCTCATCTGTCGACTCGACAAAATACATGCATCTTTTAAACAAAGAGTTTGTTCGAAAGCAGATAAGTTTAAAGAGACATAAACTGCAAAACAGCAGCTGAAACGGATAGGAAATGTGTATATTAACATAGGAGTATTACACGGAAAACATTAGATTTCCCAATACAAAATATTCTTGTACTGAGAAATGAATAATAGAATGAAACAAGTATTTACTATCTTCTCATTTACAGTGTAATGTACAACTTTAAAACTTATGAAAAATTACCATTTATAAGATGCTCTTTCGTAAACTTCATTGCAAGAACTCTGGTAATCAGTAATATGAACCAACACAGTTAAGAATCATGAACCTGACAAAATAAATTACACCATCAAATTAAGTGTTGCTTGGAGTGCTCACTGCCGAGAATCCGATCTTTGAAAAAAAAAAAAAATTAATGCGATGTAGACTCAAAAATTACAAAATGCACTCAATATGAACTTATAATTATTTTCTGAGTGTTTTTGACTTTATGTTAATAATTGATAACATGTGGTATCATTCACATTTTCACATAACAATGTACTACAAAATCGTACGTACTTACTAACCTTTGGTTTTTCAGACTTTCCGAGTCTTCACTGTTCAACAACATATTCCCAACCAAATAGTTTTTGATAATTATCCCTGTTTTCTTATTTCTATTTAAGTTTATTAGCAATATTTATTTTCATCTTAACCTTTTACTGTTATCTCTTTTGAGGGTATTAGTAATTGAAAATGCTTACAGTTATTTGCAATATTGATATTTCTGCAAAACATTTATGAAGATTGATATTGTGAGTCAAAGTAAACGTTTAATTACTTTACAACAGAAAGATATTCTAACGATTACATTGCACTATAAAGTATGGCAAATGAGCAAAAACAGAGCTGTAGCTTTCCGTTCAAATCGCCTCAGTTTTTAGAGCCGTGTCATGAAAGAAAAGCTTGCTCATCACAAGTCACCCTCACCCCCAGACGTGGGGAAGAAATATTAACTGGTCCCAGGCCTAGTAACACCACCAGCTGGGAAACGTTGGATTCATCCGACCCTAAAATACTAAATACATGCATATAATATTAGTAACACATTGTGAACATGGAACATTTTTTTTTGCTACATTTTCTTCATAGACATTTCCATCCAATCTTATAAATTAATGAGCAATTTTATTTTGGATTAAACTACTATGTAATAAAATTTGTTCTAAGATGGGCCCTTTAGCTTTCTCTTATTTTCAAATTAAATTTCAAAACACCCTTTCTTGTGTTTGCAGGTACACTGGTATTTACATCGGTATTTTAGTTCTTAGTTCTTAAAACGCTTTTTCACCTCACTTTACTCTAGGTCGATAGGTTTCTTTCTCTTCAATCTTTTCACTAGGTCTGTGTTGTCCAAGAGAAGAATTGCTTGGGGATTGTCGTGTTGGTGCAGCCTTTTTTCCTGTTTTCTCGCGAACCTTTGTATTTCTTCATCCACTGCTTCAACTTTCAGGTCCTTCTGTATATCTTTATTTCTTATATATTAAGGTGCTTCGACAATATTTCTTAGCACTTTGTTCTGCAATTTGTAGATAATATCGATACTACTCTGTCTGGTACAACTCTAGAGTTGTGCACCATATGCCCATATTCGTTTCAATATTTGTTTGTAAAGTAATATTTTATTGTATATTGAAAGGAAAGAACATCTTTCAATTATCCAGTACATTTTTTGTATTTTTTTCCAAGGTATTTAGCTGTATTGGCATATAGTACTATGTGATTGTTTATATGAATTGGAATGTATTCAGTACGCCTGTTAGACTTTTACTTTCTTTTAATTTGATATTCCAATCATTGGTCCTTTTTTGTACATGTGTTATTGCTGATTATAGCTTCTGGGTTGCTTCATTGCTTTTTCCTATTGCTAAAATTGCAGCGTCATCGGCAAATGTTCTTATGACGCTATTTCATGGTTTGAGAAGGTCACTGGTACAGTATTGGTCCCAGTATACTTCATCTCGGTACCTCTACCTTATTTTTTGTGAGTCCCGTTTATGCAGCGTTTTGTAGAACTCTAAGTTATCTGTCACTTAAGTAAGGTTCTAAAAGGTCTGCATATTGTCTGGGAAGAACAGTACTCAATTTATGGTTTAAACCCCCATGCCAGGCTTTGTCAAAGGCCTGCGCTACTTCCAAGACGATTGCAGAACAAATCTTTTTCTCTTCCAATGACTTTTCGATGACGCACCATAACTGATTGATTGATTTTTTCGTGTTTCCGGGCGCGTCAACTGCTTCGGTCATTCATCCCGTTGGTGTAGTGCATGTTTTTCTCAGGAGATGGTGGTGATCTTCCTTCGCCGGATGGCGAGATCCGGGGCCGACCTACCGTCGGCTAGTAGCTAGGGTTTCCCCCTAACCAGGACTCTCCCACCAACGGGGAACCGCCCCAGCCGAGACAAGCTCTAAGCTCCCGAAATATGTGGTGGTGTAGTGCATGTTAAAGTAAGTGTGTGTGTAAGGGGAGAGGATAGGACAAGGAAGAGGACGGAAAGATCGCGCGCGGTCCGTGGCCCGTTTGGTAGGGTACTGCTCCGGCATTCGCCTGATGTTGATCGGAGAAACCACGGAAAACTACCGTTCAGAGCAGCCGGCCGCTAGAATTCTCCTCGAGACAGCGACGAAATTCGACCTAGCTGAAAAGCTAGTGTCGATAATCCTGCCACCGTCAGGACTCGAACCTAGGACCTCCCGGTCAGAGGCGCTGCAGTTACATCAGTTGATGCACTGAGCTACCGCTCCCGGTACGCAGCATTGCCATTGCACCTGATCTATTGAGGAGTGTTTTGTTCTGAATCTGAACTGATGTTCTGGTATAAAGTTTTTGTCGTCAATCATTGGTTTCATTCTTTAGAGCAATAACTTTTCAAAAGGTTTAGCCAAAACAAGTAACAGTGTGATCGGTCTGTATGATGTAGCCTCATGTGGTGATTTTCCTGGTTTCATTGTCATTATAATTTCTGCCACTTTCCAAAATCTGGGTGCATATTTCAATCTACATGCGGCATTGATAAGATATGTCCATTTTATTATACCTTCTTTTGCAGTTTCCTTAGAAGCTCTGCTGTTATTAAATCGAATCCTGGATCTTTTTTAAGTTTCAGATTTTGTATTTCTCTTTGTACTTCAGATAATGTAACAGAAGTAATACTTCCGTAATCTTCCTGGCTACTTCGATTTTCATTAATTATTTCTGCTTTTTATTTTCTTTCTCTTCATGAAACTGGAATATTTCTTCTACCTGCACAGCAAATGCATCCGGTTTTATTCTTTTGCTTCTAGCACATTTGCCTTATTTTGTTATACTTGGAGGCGCTTGAATGAATATGGAAAATTTAAGTAAAAAAATAAGCAAATTTGAACTTGTTAGTGTTCTCGATGGTTAGTTGAATATACATTTTTGTTTCCAGAGATTTCTTTCCCTTACTTTCCTATGATAAGTGATAACTGATATTGTTTGAGAACAAATAGTTTATACAGTCGTAGTTCGACAGCGTTAGAGGCAACAACTACTGCTGCGCTCTATCAGCTTACCGATACACTGTATCTCCGAACCAAAACACTTCAGTATTAATATTACCTAACAGTGTTATTTAAAGTGCTATCAGTGTTCCAAGCAGTGTACAGCGTTTCTCTGGCCGGCCTGCCGGCTGGCTCAACGTATCCACATGAATAAAGCAGTACCAGCCAAACTCAAGATGAATCCGTCACTTAACCTCCAAGAGCAACCCACGAAGTCGTACGCCGGAGCTACAAATACTGTGAGTTTTCCATCAAAAGAACAATCTATACTACTGGACGCATGCGAAAATCTAACTGTCAAAGACTATATAAGTAAACTAACTGAAATTGTTCCCCCCAGTGCCATTACTTTCATATCAAGAATATCCAATAACAGAATATGTATGTTTCTGAACTCGAAGGTCAATGCTGATCTTATAACTAACAAATACCCTACTCTAATCATTAAAAATACTACTGTTAATGTGAGACCCCTTATTAACAAACTCAAGAGAATCATAATATCAAATGTATACCCTTTATTCCAAACGAGGAAATCACAAATATTTTCAAGAATCATGACATCAAAACTACCTCCAGTATATCTTTCATCAGAGCTGGTCTGTCTGACCCTAACTTCAGTCACATTATGAGCTTCAGAAGGCAAACATTTATCCAACCTGAGGAACTTCACAAACTCCCTCAGTCATCAGTGATTGTACATGAAGGTACACCATATAGAATCTTTTTCTCTGCTGAAAACATTACTTGTTTCAATTGCAAAATGGAAGGCCATACTGCTAGTAACTGCCCACAAAATATCCCCAAAGAGAATTGCCATCTGGACACTCCCAGTACAAATATACCAACTATCCCTTCTAATAATATGGAAGTACAGCCTACCATAACTGAAACTCCCACTGCCCCCTCCACCAGTGACCCTAGGAACTTTCCTCCCCTTCTTAAAAGAAGCCTCCCCAATGAACCCTCTTCCCTATCTGAAGCAACAAACAATGTTAAAGATAATAATCAAGATAATAATGTTAAAAAAACTAAAAAAAAGAAACAAAAAGAATTCTGCAAAACATGAAGAACTGGACCAAGATAGCAATCCTAATAAAACACTTGAAGACATGCTTAGCCCAACTAAAGATCTGATTGAAAGGAACCAAACTCCTTCCTCTGTCAGTGAATCAATTACACTTACTACTAGAAAATACTCTGGGCTCTGCTGATCCTCTAACCATAGTAAAGGACTATTCCAATGATATTCCAGCTGTTATAAAAATGCTCAGTGACATTTACCCTGTATTAAAGGATAGAATTATCAAAAGCAGAGTTACCAGAATAAGAAACAAACTGCAGAATCACCTACTGGAATCAGACACAGCTGACTCTGAATCCAGTATGGAAACTATCTGACACTAAATCTTTTAATTCAGGTCTCTTAAAGAAACACCATTCCCCCCTTGCTAAATAAATTTCAAGCAAACAAATGAAGATACTCCAATGGAATATTAATGGATACTATTGTCATCTTGAGTATCTGCAACTATTACCCAGATATCATTTGTTTGCAAGAATCCAATTCCAAGGCTAATCACTCAGCTAATATTAAAAATTATCAATGTTTCTTTAAAAATAGAACCAGTGATCATGCTTCTGGTGGAGTAGCCATATTTTTAAAAGCTGCAATTTTGGCTGATAACCTTATGAAAAAATCTAATCACATCCTCTAGAAATGTCCCCAATTCAATTCTGTGAGACCTTAATTCTTTGATAAGAAAAGATTTTATTAAATAGTTTAATTTTATGTTTTTATATCCATATCATCTCTGTACTTTTTGTAATGAAATAGGTATTTCAGTAAATATTTAACTGTATTAGAATAACGTAATTTTCCATTCCTTTTTGTAGAATTAACAGTTATGTAATTTTCACGTTTAAGTTTTATGTTTTTATATCCATATCATCTCTGTACTGTAACCTCAATTGTAACCTCAATATTGTAAAAACTAAAATCGACAATGTAAAATATAATGTATTCATTTAGTCGCTAATGACCTAGCCGTTGATGCGACTTAAAATAAATTAAATAAAAAAAAATAGTTTATGGAATAAAAGCAAGCTAGTCAATTCGTAACGAACATTTGCTTAAGAAATGTTGTTGGGAAATAAAACATTGTAAACAGAAGTTAAAAGATAATTAGTAAGATCTAAGTTTGTATGAAATAAATGATAATCTTATTGAATTGAAAACGAGATGTGAAAAAATACATACAATATGTTAAATTAGGTATGTCACGAATATGTCAACATTTGTATGCATGAGCTGTGTACAATCCATTAGATTTGGTACATTGTAAAGATGTCATGACTAAGAAAATATACAATATTGCTGGCAACTTTTTCTTTTGTTAATTATACATGATAATATATTACAATATAATTTTCCTGCGAGAGAAATGTCTCAAATGACGAAGTGTCTTCTATTTTACAGTTGATTTCTATGATGATTTTTCTAATTCACATTCATAATAATACAATACACATAGTGCTAGTTGTTAAAGATGATCTGCCTTGTGGAGATTTACTAGTGAATTATCGCTCGCTCGTCCGATTAACTAATAATAGTTCTTAAAGTATAACTCGTTTTACGAAGTGCAAATTTATTGAGTACTTTCAAATAATGTGTTCGTACTTTAGAAAATTAATTATTTTTTCATATCAGCATTGAGAATTACTTTCATTACTTTATTTCTTGTTTTCACAAAATATTTATATTGTTAAACGTGTTTGAGTTGATTTAGGAAGTGCGTGGATGGATGCACAATTTTGACCCACCCCTTTCCGTCGATAAGAGGTTTCCACTGTTTCGACTTAGCGGTCATTTGTATGTTCT
Organism: Teleogryllus oceanicus; assembly: GCA_964035755.1. NCBI lineage: Eukaryota > Metazoa > Arthropoda > Insecta > Orthoptera > Gryllidae > Teleogryllus > Teleogryllus oceanicus. The sequence continues at coordinate 3,159,989 of CAXIVR010000001.1, forward strand.
CACCGCGGCGTCTGCCTGCCACAAAAGGATATTTTCGCCACGTACGCTTCCCTTGTTCATCTAAACAGCAACACAACGCACGCACGGGGACGTTTCAAATCTTGGCGCCGCGTCGGCCAGCGTGTCAGGCAGCGGAGGCAGCGGCGGCAGGCAGGCGAACGGGCCGAGCAGTCAGTCAGACATTCAGGCAGGTAAGCAGGCAGGTCTCGTTTCCGAACTTGCCCTTGGAGGTCTCCCCACTCCTGCGAGAGAACCTGTTGCGGCGGCGGCGGCGGCGGCGGCGGCAGCACTGCTGCTGCCTGCTGGCGGCCAGCCCACCGCGCCGGCCGCGAAGCCCGCTGGCTCGGCCAGGCTGTCAGTCTAGTGTGCGCCTCGGTCGCGTGAAGCGCGTGCGAGAGTCGTCTGTGGTGTCGCTGCCAGCCATCCCGGCCCGCGGAGCCAGCCCGCCAGCAAAATGGTCGCGCCGACCAGCAACGCGGCGCGTGTCGCCGAGCGGCCCCCAGCCCTCCCGCGGGCGCATCGCTTCCCGGCCTGGCTGTAGAGTGTTCGCGGCGTTTGCTCCAGCGTCCACACGTGGGAAGACGACCCGGAGCAGCCATGAAAATGTGACGCGGAATGTCGACGACTCAGAACACTCTCGACGGATCGCGCGCGCGTGTGTGTACGGTGTGTTGTGATCTCGTTTAACATGTGGACGTAGCGAAGTGTACTAGCGGAAAGGAGAAAAGGCCAAAGAATTGCGAGTTCTCCGCAGAACAGTGAAACTTGGATCACGCTCATTTTTTTATGCCGCGCGTGTATTCGGCTGTGAAACTTAGAGCAGTGATATCGTAACAGTGTGATATTAGGCCTGCGAGTTGCATTAATCTCTTCAGTAATTATTCAGGTATGTACTGCTGAAGGTAGTGTCATCAAGTGGTACCTACATGATCACGTGTTCGTGCAACGACCCACGCTGTGGTAGTGTGCATTTCGAGAACATGAAGGTTCATCATGTGTTGATGTGTTGCTTTCGTCCAATCCTCTCAACCGCCCTGTTGCCCTCTCTATTTCGGTTTCGGTGCTTTCATGCCGAGACCAATTATAAAAATGCCCATTTTTGTTCACGACCTGTTGCAAGAACGTCTAAAGGAAATTCACGTTACATTCTTATATGTATGCGTGTGTGTTTACTTTCTGTCCCAATTGGATCGAGTTTGCTTTAGCTTCCACAGGTGTTAAAAAACTCGATGCACTCTTGAGAAGGTGTTTCGCCTACCGATATGCACGTTATTCAGTATGAGTTTAAAAGAGTTACGTTCTTTACCAGAGAGTTGCGAATATTTTTTGGGCTTTAAAAATTTGATCGCTGTGTACAATAAGTTTGCAAAGTTTTTCAAATGAGCAACAAACAGTAGAAACAAATGCAGGAAAGATAGTTATTCGCAAGAAATGCTTTATTGGGAGGTAACACCGCCGTTCTGTTTCATCGTCTTTCCTCTCCTCGCCCATCGTGTGCTCGCATTTGTGGAAGCCGCACAACTCCGCCTGCTTCTGCTCCTTTCTTCTGCTCTGCGCTGGTTTACTACTTCTTCGCCTGGGGCCCACTGCTCCCCTCCTACCTTTTTCCCCTCTTGCATCTTCTTCCCGAAGTCCTCTTTTACTGCGGAGAATCCTCCCTACGGTCCCCGACTCCTCGAGGCTGGTGCTCCGGCACGGAGCTGCCGGGGGCGGGCGGAGGCGGAGGGCGCGGGCGACGGCCCCTGGCCCTTTGCTGCCGTACCTGGAAAGCACTCTGCGGGCGCCGCCTCCACCGCCGCCGCCGTCGGCCCGCGTGACAAAGATTCGCCAGCTCCGCGCCCGCGTCGCATTCCTCGGCCGCGCCGGGCGGCTCGCTGGAGCCTGTTCGCCCGTAAGCCCCCCTCCTCCCCCTCCCCGTCCGCCTCCCCTCCCCCGCTGCCTGCCCCCTCTCCCTCTGCGGCGGCGGCGGCTCGCTTCCAGACGTAGCTCGCCGGAAAATGCGGGGCGGCCCGCGCGCGCCTCGACGCACACGCAAATTGGGGAGCACCGCCGCTGCTTCTTTCGGGATTAGAGAGAACTCCTCCTCCCCCGCGGCCTCCCGCTCCCACCCGCGAGTTTTGTGTCTTTGTGGGCTATCCGTAATATGTTTGTATTTGTACGGATCTCCCCACGAGACGCGATCGGTGCCGGGTTGAAATACACAATGATGTCTGTCTAAATGATGCGCCTTGTTTATTATGTTGGTGAATCGGTGCCGCGACGAAGGTAGTGGCAGCGGCGGCGATGGCGGCGGCCGGGGCTGCAGCCAGCCAGGCAGGCAGGCAGGCAGGCGGCATTGCGGCGACGGCGGCGGCGCATGTGCGGAGAGGCTGGGGCCAGAGTCAGTGGCCCCCGCGCGCTCCGCCGCCGCCGCCCCGCCGCCGCCGCCACCGCCGCCGCGGAGCAGGGCGGGAGAGAAATGTTGTGTGACGGGGTCCGGAGAGCGGCGGCGCGCACGCGGGAGAGGCGGCGAGCGATCGCTTCTCTTTGAGTGACACTTGTATGTATCCCGTGCAGCAGCAACAGCAGCAACCGGAGGGGACATTTCTCTCCTCCGCAAGGCCGGGGGGCCGGAGCGTTTGGGACGCAGGGGACGGCGAGGGGGGCGGCGGTGGCGGCGGGCGCCGGCGCGGCCCGCGTGCCCCCGAGCGATTTCGCGGGAGGGCGGTCGGGGGAGGGGGGACGATTCGCGGCCCCCGCCGCACCCACGCGACCCCGCCGAGGGAGGGAGGGAGGGGGACTCCGCGCCCACGGGTGGAGGAGAAGATGGCGGCGCCCCGCACCGTGTAGAGAAATCATTTGAGGACACGGTGCGAGCGACTGCCGTAGGCTCACTTCCTCGCAGCTCGCACGCGGGCTGGGGGTGGGGGACGGGGCGGCTACCTCCGCAGAGGTCAGGAATGTTAGCGAGGCGCACACCAGCCGCCCTGCACCGCGCGCGGACCTGCCTCGGCCTCCTCTGGCATCGCCCGCACCTGTCTCTTGTCCGATGCTTCTTCCTCCTGTGCTTCTGCTCTGCTTTGCCTGCTTCCCCCGCCCCTCAGCTTTTCCACTCGCCACTCGTGCACGACATCTCTCCTCTTTTTCCTTCGCCTCGCATGTACGTACCCTCTTATTCTTTTCTTCTCCTTCCTCTCGTCTCGGCGAGAAACGTTGATTTCACAGCTCCGAATATTCCGCACGCTCACTCGACGTGTGCGCGCGTCTTCCCCGTGCTTTGCGATCGAATCGCCTCCTCCTCTCTCTGCCTTGTTTCTCGCTGGAGGTGCCGATCCCCGGCGCCTCCAGTGGAGCGGCGGAGGCTGGGTTGCGGGCACGATGCGGCAGAGTGTGCTTTCGGTGCGCGCGCGCGCGCGTGTGTGTGAGTGAGAGTGTGTGCATGCGATGGGCATGCTCTTGGCTGGCGCGTTTCACCTGGCACGGTCGGCCGATGGAACAGATCAGACACCACGCGATTTGAACCGCTGCAAAGGCTACAGGGTGTTCCAATACAGTGGAGGAATTTGCTCGCTTCGCGCGGGAGTCACATGCTAAAATGGCGGCTTAAAAACGAATGTAGCAATTTTAGTGAATAATGATGAGGGAATAAAACTGTTTATTAGTGAAGCGCAATGAGCATAAAACAAATGATTAATTCACGTAGAAACCCACTTTTTAAATAATGTTCTGAAATGCGAATTTTAATGATAAAGTTGAAAGGTTCGGAAGAAGATAGTTCTATGTTACTGCAAACTGAAATTTAATTGCAATGCAAAATGTGTCTATAACATATATATAACTATTAGGAATTAGTTATAAACTTCAATGTATTACCCCCATTACCACTTCTAGAGACAAATGGGAAGGCTGATATCTGTGTAAATGTCAATTTTTGCAAAAAAATATGGCGAAGGCTTGTTCAATGGAAGACTAACTGGTTGTAACCACTCTGAAAAATCACTCTCAGTGAGGCCCCGGGTCGCATCATGCATGCCTCGAGTGTTGGCTGATTCGCAATGTTTTACGCTTTTTTGTACCATGGGATCAAACCACCATTTCCCTGCTGGATCCTAAAGCAGATCGGAAGCGACTTCATAGCTCACGCCCAAAATAGCCTCCGAAAATGGCTGAATTGTGGCTTAAAAATAACAGTTAAGAAATGCTGGCTTCTTCAAAATTTACGTAGAAAAAAATCACACAAATCTAATAAAATAACTGTAGAAAATGGAAAAAATATAGAGGCGGTGTGGTGTGCGAGTACTGGTGTAGTGTCCAGCTGACTTAATGTTTCTCCGATAGTAATTTTTCATTTATACTGCAAATAAGACATATTTTTATTTGTTGACTTAGAGTGAATATTTACAACGTTAACAATTGACATATTAAATAACGTTCGTTAAAATAGAAAATTAATAAAAGGTATATTTTGGCATATGTTTAGTTACTTTCTGGAGGATGAGGTGAGGTGAATCTAGATAACCCTTCCCTCGTGTGCGCCTCTGAAAATACAAATTCCCAAACTGTTCAGTCTCTAAGATCTAGAATTTTTTACCACGACTTACATATCATTATCGCTTAGTAAATTGGAATTTAAAACATATCTTTCCTCGTTTCAAAATTATATTATGAAGTATTTATTCGTAGTTGATGTAATTATTAAAACGATCTGCATTGTATCCATTACATAGAACTCTATGAGAGAACAATACTGTTACGAAACGTCGGCAAACTAATAGAACTCTTTATTTGACCAACCTCGCATTAACATTTCTCATGAATAAATACTTATTTTCTTAAAATTATTTACCCTCCAAACAATGACATATTTTAGGTAGTATATGAAACGATTTAACCAGAGAAATAGTGTAAAATGTTCATCATGTGTTCCCACCAGGTACTTTCCTTGGCAGCATTAGTCGCCCTTTGTTATTACTTCCCAAAAAGAGTGTGCTATAATCATTAGAAACATATTACGGATGTTTAAGCAGTTATCATTTGATTATTTAAAGAAAAAGACCTAGCTATATATTTGCCATCTCAAAATCGTCTGCTCCATCTGTGGTGTTGAAATAAAAACATGTCCTATCGTGCATAAACGACCCATAGAGAGAGCAATGGAAAGAATAGCTATCATAGTTGAGTATCTTCACTTTATTTCATTTATTAATGTGATTTCATTTTTAAACCTGTTAGAAATATTTTCCCATTTATTACCATTAGTTTTCCATTGATTGATAAAGTAGTGACGTCACGTTTTTCAACTAACTTATTGCCAAAGAAATAATTGAAAGAATAAATATTTTAAAATGTTCTTGTAAAATAGTTCTTGTAACCTGTGAAAACTTATAAATTAAAAACTAACATAATTCTTCTGATCAACTGTAGTTAACTGAGACCACAGCAATGCCTTTACTTAACTTCCAAAATTTAGTAGTCCAAACTATTTTATCGAAAGGGAATTTAATTTTACGGTAAGGTTTCCAAGAGAGATGGCACAAAAGTCGGAATAAAAATATATTGAAAGACAAGGCATGTGTAACTTCGAGAAACACATATAAGAATTAAAAGTTGATATGAAAAACACGCAGAAAATTTATGATATGAAAATTTCATTCGTATCATTAATGGACAGAAGCAGAAAAATAATATTGCTCTGAGCGTTAGTAAGAAAGTCCTCATAGTTGCATTTCTTTTAATCCAGGAAAAATTTTATCAATTTGCTATGGGTTCCACCATTTTTTACACATAAACATAGGAATAAAATATTTCTGTCTATTGGGTAAGTAAAGTCGCAATTTTGAATGTTAAATTATCAAGTTTAATTAAAACAACGGAATAATTGATTATTTCAATAACATAATTGAATATTTCCCCAGTAAATATCAAACAGTATTATTGGCGTTAACACATAGGAAAATTCCAGTCTTAATTTTTTTACGCCTTCGTATAAAGTGCATAAATCGTAAGTAGCATTTGTGGAAGGAAGACAATGTTATCTCCCACACACACATCCGAATGCGAAAAGCAAACTGAAAACATAATTTGAACACATGAAATAAATAAAATCGCGAACGTTAAAAATAGTCAACCAGAAAAGGCATACGATGCATATTTAAAAAATATGTTGCACGTGAGCTATTTCCTGCATATTCACATAAATGACTATTTTATACGCACTTCGAGACAAATTGAAGATAAGTTACAAAAATAAAAAGCACCCGAAATCTTTCTTAATTATTTTGAAAATATGCGTTAATTGAATATTTTGATTCTTTTGTTAGAAGAAGCAATGTCATCATGTTCGTCAAGGCATGACTGATGTAATAAGGACATTGCCACTTGAGCAAAAATCCCCATCCTCCCAAAAAATCGAATAAAAGTATATTTTCTCAATAAATTGCAAGCAGTACTTTAGGCACTTGCCACATCCGTGCATTAGAGCCTCCAATTATTTTGGCGTGCGCTTGGCGGCAAGTGCGTCAACCCTAAAAAGCTCTTTCGTGGAAGGTGCCGATGACTGCAATGACTGCCGCCTGCCCGCCGCGCCGCGGCCCGCGCCCCCCCGCACCGCACCGCGTCAGTCCCCCCGGGGGCCCCCCCCTCCCGGTCGGTCCGGTGTCGTCTGCCGGCGCGCGCCGAGCGCACGCCGAGCGCAGCACGCGAGGGCACCCGTGCTATCAACTTCGTCGTCCCGTGTTGCGGCGATCTCGACGCGATTGTTGTTTTTAGCGTTATCGAAATGTTTCAAAAATCTTTTCGTTCGACCGTTTCGTGAGTGAGATTTTCGAAAACAGACGACAATCTATCTTGCCGACAAACGATTTCGCGCATTTCGAAAACTGGTGGAAGTCTTTTACTAACCTACTATTAATTGCTCGAGTAGATTTTCCTCAAACTGTGAACAACCCTGCTGGCCAAGAGTTTTTGTGATTTTGTAGGTATGTTAATTATTTCGTGTCATGTGGTGTCACGCTTTTAGTATTTTTTGGGAATAACTTTGGACATGTGCTCATTGTAATTACTAGGGTGGCAAACGTGATTTTTGAGCCATTGAAATTGAAGTGAAAATCGGCGAGTGTAGAAAGTGCATTTCTATAGGCAAGAAAGTTACATTGGAGAATATTTCTCGAGTGTATTTTTAGGTATTGAGTGGGCGTTGAGTATGGTACTGTGGAGTTGTGCTGTCGACGGCAATCGCCTGGTATTGTGTTGTGAATGGAAATAAATAATTTTCTAAATGCGTTGTAAATTATTAACAAGTTGATTAGTAAATTGAAATATAGAGAAACGTCACAATGAGTCGGTAAGCTGCCAGCTTCACAATGATGCTCCAAGTCCGAAGCTATGATTGAACAGTGGATTATTAAATATACTAGTCAAATTGTTAAAAATAGATGGAAATTAACATTATTATGAAAATTAGATTTCAAATTTGTGGTTTGCGTTGTCTCGAGTTTCATTCAGAATTGGTGATATGATTTGTTTAGATTTTTAAACGCAACTAACTTGCTTTGAAATTTTGCTTTGTTGGTTAGAGTGTTACAGTGTAAGATAGTCTGCTTAAGGACATGCCACCAGCCTCGATCGCGAGCCTGGCTTGTGCAGGATGTAAATCTGTTGCTGCCGCATTGTTCCCAGTTGTGCACACAATGGAGCAGGTATCAGCGGCGACAGAATTACATGCGGCACAAGGCAGGTTTGTCAATCGAGGCTTGTCCGTGTGTGCCTAGCCTTGGTGCAGATAGTCCTGTTTTTGGCATATAATATACGTGTGTGTGTGTGTGTGGATGCTTGAGATTTGCTTTGACTTGTGCTGACAAGGGAATGGCATGTTGCCTCATGACGAAATCTGCCTTGATTTTTTTTTCAGTGGTGGTTGGGTTCACGTATAGTTGCGAAGCAAAATCTTAGATGCCGAAACAATACTGTAAGATACTTTAAAAATATTCAAATAGATAGTTTTCTAGATCGTTTTGACATTGAAGGTTTCCGTTTTCACCCCCCTGCACAGCCATCAGATAGGAAAAGCACAGTTGGCTTCCCCAGATGAACGGAGAAGTAGGAATACTCCGATGCGAGACTTTGAGTGTTTTGCGCTTTGTTTCGGCAGCTGAGATTGGTGACGCGCGGCCGTGTGTGCAGGAGGATGCTGCGGGCGGGCGCCGGGGCGCTGCGCACGGGCGGGTGAGCGGGCGGCGCGGGGCGGAGCCATGGCTGCGGGGGCCCGCGGCGTCGCCACCCGGGGGCCGTGCTGTGGCGGTGGCGGCGGCGGCGGCGGCGGCGGCGGCCGGGGCGGCGCGGCGCTGCTGCTGCCGTTGCTGCTGCGCGTGCTGGAGGCGGCGGCGGCCCTGCTGCTGTGCTGGGCGGCGGTGGCCGGCGGCGGCGCGGCGGCGGAGGCGTGCGCGAGCTGGAAGTGTCGGAGGGCGCGCCCGTCGGCACCTCATCCTGCCCTGCCCGGCAGCCACGGGCGAGATCCGCACCAAGGGGGGGCCCCCCTACCTCATCGTGCCCGTCCCGGCAGCGCCGCCTCCGACCCACCATCGAGCACACCACGGGCGAGATCCGCACCAAGGTGCCGCTGGACCGCGAGACGCGCGCCTCCTACTCGCTGGTGGCCATCCCGCTCAGCGGCGAGAACATCCGCGTGGTGGTGCGCGTGCAGGACGAGAACGACAACGCGCCCACCTTCCCCACGGCCGTCATGAACATCGAGTTCCCCGAGAACACCCCGCGGGACGTGAAGCGCACGCTGCACCCGGCCCGCGACTTGGACCTGGGCGTGTACAACACGCAGCGCTACAACATCGTGTCCGGCAACATCAACAACGCCTTCCGCCTGTCGTCGCACCGCGAGCGCGACGGCGTGCTCTACCTCGACCTGCAGATCAACGGCTTCCTGGACCGCGAGACGACCGCCGTCTACAGCTTGCTGATCGAGGCGCTGGACGGCGGCAATCCGCCGCTGCGCGGCGCCATGACCGTCAACATCACCATCCAGGACGTGAACGACAACCAGCCCATCTTCAACCAGAGCCGCTACTTCGCCACCATCCCGGAGAACGCGACGGTGGGCACGAGCGTGCTGCAGGTGTTCGCCACGGACACGGACGCCGGCGAGAACGGGCAGGTGGCGTACTCCATCAACCGGCGGCAGAGCGACCGCGAGGGCATGTTCCGCATCGACTCGGCGACGGGGCCATCGCCGTCAACCGGCCGCGGCTTCGGAGGGGGGCCGGCCGCTGGAGACCCGGCCTTCGTGTCCATCCGCGTGACGGCGTGAAAAAGCCCACCATCAACGTCATCTTCCTCAGCGACGACGCCACGCCCAAGATCTCCGAGTCGGCGCAGCCGGGCGAGTTCGTCGCCAGGATCTCCGTCAACGACCCGGACTCGAAGGTACTCCAACCCCAAGGGGGCGGGGCCGGGGGCCGGCCCACGCTGAGCGTGAGCCACGGCACCGCCGCTGCCCGACGCCGTGAACGACAACGCGCCGGAGTTCGAGCGCACCGTCTACTACGCGAACGTGCTGGAGGTGGCGGACCCGGGCACGTCCGTCTTCCAGATCCACGCCGTGGACCGCGACGAGGGCAACAACTCGGCGCTGGTGTACTCGATCCTCGACACGCCGGACACCCACTCCACGTGGTTCCAGATCGACCCGCGCTCGGGCCTCATCACCACCAAGTCGCACATCGACTGCGAGACGGACCCCGTGCCCGCGCTGACGGTGGTGGCGACGGACAACGGCGCCACGCCGCTCTCGTCCTCCGCCACCGTGCTCGTCACCATCCACGACGTCAACGACAACGAGCCCATCTTCGACCAGAGCTTCTACAACGTGTCGGTCGCCGAGAACGAGCCCAAGGGCCGCTGCATCCTCAAGGTGAGTACTCGCCGGCCAACGCCTTTCTTGTTGTTTTTTCTTCTCTTTGCGGCGCCAGTGAATCGTGCGCGAGTGGCCGCCCGTCGAACGCCTCAAGAAAAACCATGTGGTGCGTGTTTGTGGATGTCAGTGCGACGCAACGACCGGATGACAAACACTGCAGCGTTTATGACAAGTGCCTCGTTTGTGGAATATGAATGTGGAGTGAGTAACGTCTTATGACCGGGCGTCGTAGTGATAATTTTTCTTAGCCGTGTCTGTGAACAGGGAACGTAGAAATCCTCATGGTAGTGAAAACAGTTGTGCTTTGCGCCTGAAAGAAGGCTTAATTTTTTTCCTGCGGTGTAGTAGTGATTTACTCTTCTTATTCCACTACCTTGCGCTGTACTTAGTGACGTTCCGGGTGGTATGTTTGCAGATATGCGTTGAAGTCCGGGTGCTTAACTTCTACTTTTCTTTGTGCTCCTTTACTATGTACTGATGTTTCTATGTGTATAATGTATTGCAGCGATGTTATTCGGTAAAGCTTAGAACTCCTCCAGGTGGTAGGAAGTAGGCTTTCGCTCCTGGTGAATATGGAAGAGGACTGATCTAGTATGTTGTATCACATTTACGATCGAAAGACGTAGTATTTATGCTAAATCGGCGGCAACGGTACCTTGAACGCATACCGCGGGTTTTATGAATGCGACTGAATATTAATTGCATTTCATACAAAAATCACCCTTGATGATGTTGGCTTCGTGAACTCATTTCACGTCAAATCTTTCAACATATTGAAGTTGTTGGTGCGCCTCTGTCTGTGCGGCGTTTACCTGCCCTTGTTTATGCCCTATTGTTAGGTGGAGCGAACCACCTGCCGTCTGCGTCCCGCATGTTTATTGTTTAAAAAACGGCGACCCGTACGTGAGAAGTGTGTTTACGGGAGAATGAGGGTTCGTGTACGATGGGAAAAAATACAGGGCGGCCATTGAGAACAGTACGAGCGCAAGAGAACATTCATTGTCTTAATGATGCGAAATCGAGATGACTTGCGACGAAAAGCGAGTGAAAATGGGAAAGTTTCCGGGCACTGTGTGTATATACGTTTGCATACCCCCTGCGCCATAGTGGTCTTCGGTTAATAAAAAGAGAAACTTGTCGATCAACTACGTTCGTGATGGATCTATTTTTAATGTAACAATTGGCGTGGGAAATCGAGAACTGGCAACCTTCTTTGGTCTGCCTCTGTCGGCACGATTCAGAATGTCTCTCTGCCTATTTCATACGAAAAAAATATCAGTAAAAGGCAAAGTGCGCTGTGCCTGGGATTAGTAATGATTTTGGTTCCCAGCGTTTGTGCACTAATGCTTTGCATCCATAAAATGACTCTAAAACTACCGCAAAACAAGAGTAAATTGGATACGAGGAACCGTTGATAGATATGACGTATCGGGTCTTCCAATAGATCTGTGGGTGGTTGTAAACATAATATTGACTTTCTGAAACCAGTTCTAAATGCAACAAGACTAATTACTAGTTACAAATATATTTTAAAAACAACATGAAATGCAATAAATGTTTCTTATTCTGCGGTGTTTGCGAGACAATGCTATGTAATGTTTTTGACATTCATCAGAATCAGTTACTGCAGAGGAGACATTTATCACGGTTTAAAATAGGCCAAATTTTATTGCACTTAAAAAGTAGTAACATAATCATGAACGTGTATAATAATACTCAGCTTGACATACGGATTTCTACTTTGAGCGGGGTGATGTAAAATTCCGGCATGATTCAAGCGAGAATGGTGGAGAGGGAAATCTTTGAAATAGATTATGATTATAAATACTGGGTGCGACTTTTTATATAGGAATTATCACAGGTATACGCAAATTCATTGGTAAATTTCAGTGAAAATTTCCCTGTGTTGATGTATATAGTAGAACAAGAAAATCTTCCAAATGTGTCCATATATAACTTTCTTCCAGTAATTATTTTACATTGTCTTCAGTAGTTAGTGCTATTGCTCAATATTTAAACCTAATCAAAGTTATTCCATATATTGCTTGTAATCAAGGGACCATTATGCAGTAGATCCTTCTCAACACTTGAACACGTTGAGTTAGTATTTGAATTAATATTTTTGAAGAGTTCAGTAAAAGAAAATAATTGTGTTACTTGCAATATAATTATTTTAAAGGAATCTAATAATGGATTGAATATTTCTTTTAAGGTAGTACTGGTAGTCTTGACTTCTTTTGTTGATATATCTTTTGATTGATTTACATTGCAGTGTGTGTTATATGTCCTATAATTAATTTACAAAGAATATCTTAACTATATCTCTTTGTATATTAATTTTGTCTTATAATTGTATTTTTCGATTTCAATGATATATATATATATATATATATATATATATATATATATATATATATATAATTATATAATTAGGATACTGGGGGAAACATAATTCTTAAAATGCCATGCCTCAGAATAAAATTAATCTATTAAAGAATTCTTAATTAGTAAAAAAGAATTGTTCAGAGCTTTCCCGTACATTGTAAAATGCTTATTAAGTACCAAAAGATAGCGACATATATGTGAAATATTATTGTCCATATCTATTAAATGCATACTGCAAATATACCACGATGACTTTTTGCATTTGCTATTTATAAACACAAGTTTTTCCTACTTCATCATGGCCTGACATCTCTAGGGTTTGTCTATTTATATCTTGCATGTCTAGAATTACATGTAACACCATATACGGTTCAGAATTGTTGGAAATTTTCTCTTAAAAGTTCATGGGTATTGTTGCTCGAATTTACATATATCGAAGTATCATATATGACTTCTGTCAAGAATTCCACCTCTCCAAAAAAAAAAAAAAAAAAAAAAAAGTTCGGTGTGAATACCATTTTCTGGGAAAAAATTGGTTCGGTCCAGTTGTGTTAGCATTGAAGTTTTAAAGTGAGCATGAAGTTGTGTTAGCAGTGAATTTTTAAAGTTTTAAAGTTAGCATTGAAGTTTCAAACATTTTTATTACTTCCGATACGTAATTTCTATCTTGTATAAATGATATTGATCTACGTGCGAAGGAGCCTATATTTTTGTTCTGGTAGATTAGCTGATGCGGCAGCAAGTTAACTTAACGGTTTCCAAAGCAGGTTGCTTCTGGAAACCCCTGGCTTGAATGTTTAGCATTTTCGGTGCCTTGAGCATATTTTGCTTAGGAAATTGATGTGGTGATTATAAATAAAACACCTTCTCAGTATTAGTATCTAAGGGTATGCGAGGCCAAATACTGGAGCCACGCGAGGCGCGTTCATTGTGCCAAAGTGGTGAAACAAATGGCTCATATTATGCTAAAAGAACTCTTCTAACACTCGTGATAAATGGAAAACTTTTTTTCGCCGGAGTGCTGTGTTTCTGTGCAGCCATTTTGTCCTGAGAATTGAGTCGTTCTCCTCATCACTTCGGGCGGAGATCCAACGGACGGACGAGAGACGAGGGGCGAGTGGAGAAGGACAAGGGGCGAGGGGCAAAGAGTGGAGCTGTTGAGGCAAGGGCCTAGGGGACGAGGGCGACGAGGAGGAGCGCGTGCAACAGGTGTGCGTGGGTGCGTGTGGAGATGTATGTGAGAGTTTCACAGGGACGCCTCCTCACGCACGGCCTGCGTGGGCTGAGTAATGTCGAGACGAATCGCTGTCGAGTACAATGAGCTCTTGCGGCGTGATGTTTCTCATCATGCAGATGCATGGAAACGTAGAAAGCCGTAATATTGTATACGAAATATTGTGGTTTGAAATTTGTCTTGTATTTTATTCTCTTTGCATGTATTTTGTGTTCTCTTGAATGTACTCTTTTTCATGCATACCAGTTGTGGACTGCCTCTTAAACAAGTAGGAGCAAATAAACAAGTATGCTTGTTTATTTTGTTATCCATTAAAGGAATACTTAATTACCCTTACAATAAATATGCTGAAAATTAATTATTCTTAAACCCAATTTCTTCTTTGCTATTAAAAAGAACACACACACACACATGACGAGTTGTCAGGCCGAAAAGCTTGACATATGTTTCCCTGTGTATGTCGACGCGCTGAATCCGAATCCGAAGTCAGAATTGCGCCACCATCCTCTATTTTTTAAAATCGCGAAAAACACATGTGAATACTAGAGTTTGGTGTCTTGTAGCATTATGCTCCACAGAACCCAAACGTTGTCAGACTCAAAGGCTTGAAACATGTTTCGGTATATCGACGCGCTGAATCCCAATCCGAAGCCAGAAGTGCGCCACCTCCTTCCAGTTGTTTTTTTATCGCGTAAAACTGGAGGGTTGTGGCTTCAGATTCGGATCCAGCTCATTGACATACGTAGAGAAACGCGGGTCCAGTGTTTGGATCTGACAACACCTCCGAAAACAAAAAAGACAATTCCGTGGTGTTTTTTCGCGACTTAAAAAAATTTTGCATAGCCAGGGGCGCAATTTTGGCGTCAGATTCGGATTCAGCGCGTGGACATCCAAAGAGAAACATGTTTGAAGCCTTTGGGCATGACCTTTTTTGGTGTGAGTGTGTGGGTGTGTGCGCGCGCGTGTGTGTGACATTTGATGGTTCCAAGTGTGCGGGCGTTGCTTGAAAGTTTCCTCTGGCTCTCTTCAAGTAGTCAAGTGCTGCTCTTCAGAATAGCGTGGAATGTGAGGTGTACTTATGTTACACATACGCATATAACGTGTGTTATTGTCGTGAGTAACGAGAATGCATATATTTTAGACGTGTTGACGTTATTACTGCTTGTAGTACATCAAACGTTATGACCGTGGAATCTCATGGGACTTACGGGCACAAGATCATAAACAGAAATTACGGCTCAATTATAATGAGATAAACTTTTGGATTTCGTTGAACTCCCCTTTGGTTTGAGTTACATGTCTATTTTTTCCTATATGATTTACAAAATATAAAACGTTTCTTATATAATGTAAAAGAAATTTTCTCAGAACTTGAAAAATCCTAAATCCCTCGTATAAGAAATATTGGGGAAACTGGATTCAAGATTGTTCAGAAACATATATTTAATTGCCACGAGCTATATAGTTTTGTTAGGTATATTTTTTATTCATAATAATTTGGATCAGCACTGTTCTTAAAAAGATCAATATTTATTTACGATATTTTATGCCGCTGTAATAGTATCCAATATATTTTAATCCATTTTCTTCGCATAGATTTAACGTTTCTGTCTTCTTTGCGACATCGGTTATAAAGATTGGTGTCCGGATACACGAGTTCGCAAGATCCTAACCATCCTCTTTGGTTCCTTCTCTCTCCCCTGCACATGTGGCATGCACCGCTAGGGCATGAAACGCGCGATAGTTGTTTGTTCCGTGAAGTCTGTGTAGATTATGGGCGAATGCCCTTACAAGGCCCCGCGCGCCGGCCACCTCTGGAACCAGGGTGTTGGGAGTTGCATAGATCGCAATGGAGCACAGTTGCAACTCGACTTCTCTCTATTCCGTGTCCTTGCAGTCCCCTGAAGCACATATGCAAAAGGAAGCGTGAACAAGAATTTCACTCAGAAATTTTGCGGTCATGAGAAACAGTGAACGTGCATTTTAGAAAAGACAGTGGTCAGACGGCTGAAAGTGATATAGGTATATGCAGATTAAAATATATATATAGTATAATTTTCAAAAATTATGAAAATTTAATTATTACTATTATTATTATTATTATTATTATTATTATTTAGTTTGGTATGTTTCTCCTAAAAAGAATAGAGATTATACCAATTGCTTGTACATTTTTTCAATTCTGGAATGATTTCGTAGACACTACATTGAAATCTTCCCAAACATAAAGGAATTATTCTGAATATTTTATTTTATTGTTTATTGCTTACATTACAGTACTTCACAAAGCACCACGCGGAGTGACCGCTCGATGCTGTAACTAATACAACATTAATCGTCTCATATTCCGAATATCCGATTCAGCTACGTAATGAATATGTAATATCCTGTCTTAACGACGGCAACGATCATATCTGTTTCGTAGACAATTAAAGTCTACCTTAATCTTTGTCCTCTCTTAGAGCGAGACCCCAAACACCCCGATCCGGAATGCCGGATGCTTCTCTTCATGTCCTTGCAGGACTCTTTCGCCTCCTGGCAAGACTGGGCGGGAGACATGACCTCTTTCATAGCCATCATTTTTTTCTGGATTGACACAAGTTATTCACCACAAATTTTCATATCACATCCCATGAATACATTTACATTTTATACTTTAATTCAAGATATTTGTAGCAAAAATATTTTTTTCCCGAACTTTTTTTAGGGCAAGAGGATCCGAAGTAAAAATCCTACTCCTGAAGTATTCCTGGGTCCAACCCTGCTTGTTACATCCTGCGCGTGCCGTCAGTTGTAAGAAGTTTGGGATGATATAGGAGATTTGAACTTTGGATGTGGTAATCATGAACAAACTTACAGAGGTGTAGTCAAGCCAGAAGTTAAAGTTACCTAGCCGAGATTTGCGTCTTAAAACGCGCCGTGTTTGCTCTCCATGTATTTCCCCTGGAATAAATATTGTAGTTAGCTACACTTCTCGCCCCTCCCTTTTGCTTCCATTCAAAAATAATTTTCTCAGTTTTATGGAGTTCAGTGCTTCCATTCTCTCTTCTTTCCCTTTTCACTTTTTGTCGAAAATTTTTTTTCACAAAATGTTTCTGATGCATAAATATTTCGATACGATCGCGAAATAATTTTAAACTACTGTAATTCATTTTCGTTTCAGATTGTTCTTTTGTGCGTTCACACCAGCCGTACAATTCAGTGCATACTCATTCTTTTCTATGTAAATTTGAATTTTGTGATGGTAAATACATCCGGAGAAGTGACACAATCATACTAGAAAAACATTGTAGACAAATACTCAGATAATGTACTTAAATTTTATGCCGCAGCAAATGTGGCAGTTTTCGATTTTGGATTTAAAAAATGCTAGCTTAGTATTCATAGCGGCAGAAATACCGGCTCCTTTCGTGCTCTGTTAACAATTTGGTACGGATTAACAGCTTAGTGCCGGCCTTTGTATAAGGTTGATGGAAATATATTTTGCTTGGAGAGGCTATTTTGCGAGGGAGACCAATAAGGGTGGTTTGAAAATGTATTCAAGGGGAGGGAGTTTTTAAATTGAAGGAAATTTGTTTTTTAAATTGACTTTATATATGATTATAACTTTAATTGATACAAACTCTCAATTTCTGCATTGGTAATTTGTAAACAGGATGAAAATGTAACATTTAAACAATCTTTTATTTTAATTTTTCTAATAGCATATCACAAATCACATATCTGGTATCAATTTAAATTTGAATAGAAAATTTTTAATTCTGTACATTTTCAAGGGGATCATACCACCCCCTTCCCTGGGCCCGCCATTACAGTCCGACAGTTGCCCTTCCTCCATTGCCCTCTGCAACGAGAAAAGGAGCATATATGTTCTGGAAAGTTCAACTGGAAGTTAATTATTTATATATATTTACCGCATTTTTTCAACGGACTCAGGGGAACGATGAAAAACTCCATTGGCATTGGGATGGAAGATTCAAGAGGCTTTCCGATCGTGCTTACACATTCAATCTTTTACCATTATACAGTATGAAAATTAATTATAGGATTTGTATTATTGAAAAGTAATTTCCATATAGCTTAATTTTAGTTTTTAACTAAATGATTTGGACCCATAATATTATTATTACTACTGGGATCCGTCAGGACAACGTTTTCAATATTTTCGTTGTTAATCCTCCTTCCTCCAGGACACTGCCTCTCATTCACCATTTCACTCCCTCGCATACCCGCTCCTCGCGGCACGCCGCCCCCCCCCTCGGTTCCCCCTCTCCCCCGCCCCCGCCCCCCTCCCCCCCCGCCCGCCCGCCGTGCCCGCCCCCGGCCCCGCCCCCGCCCGCGGCCGCCCTTTGCCTCCCGCGCGCGGCTTCGCAGGCTTTTGTTGCCGCTTGGCACATTTCCGGCGGGGAGACAACGGGGCGGGGCGGGGCGGAAGGCGCCCAGCACGGTGTCTCCGGCTCGTTCGGCGCCGGCCGCTCGCTCGCGCGGATGCATCATAGGCGGGGACGGCGGCTCGATATGTTGAAATGCCGGTGTCCCAGCGGATCTTGTTAGCGGATGAATTCTAGCCGCGCGCTCCACGCCCTGCTTATGTAGAGACTCCACTCGATTCCACGCGGCGCGGCGCACGGCTGGCCGCCCCCGCGACGCCCCCGGGCCTCCCCCAATCTGCCGCTACACTAGGGCGCAACGACTATTTGCTACAGAGGACTACACATGCCCAGAACATGTGACTGTTGTACAAGTCCGTGTGAACAGGAGCGTCTGTGATCACAGCCGGGTAAAAATATGGGCCCCGTTGCTGTCTAGAGATTTAGAGGGAGGCACCAAGTGGTATGTCTTAAAGAACTTTATTCCAAGCCCGCACTAACCATCACGTTTTAGGGAAATAGAGTTACGTCATGAAGTATTAAGTCAGACCAAAGGTGATGTGAAGATCGTCTTTGTGAAATAAATTAATTGACACAAAAAACTACTGATGCTCACTGTTGGCATCCAAAATTTCATAATTGGTATCTCATAACTTTTCACAAGTTCCAAATTCAAAAACCAATCATTTTCTTATTTAATGGAAGCACAAATCCTTAACTCCTCCTTAACTTCTCCAATCTCCTTTGCTCTTTTGATACCTAACTTTCAATGTTAATTATAAAACTTTGTTGTATCCGAAACTCTGCGAGTATACATTGCTAGTTACAAACGAAACATCTCCATGGTCTGTCACCATTTTGAAATGTGTTGTGGAGTCTAAAACTGGCAGAAATAAAACTTTTGATAAAATATTTAGATAGGTTTTAATGAGGAATACATTCATTCCCAACATTTTCACAATAGTACCCGTATTTAAGTGTCAAACATCCTCCTTTTATGCTGTTTTTTCGTGCTTTCTTCATTGACAAACTCCGAAGGCTTGCTGGCTATCAAGACTTCAACGGCGAAATGAGATTACCTGTTTAGGACTAGTGATTTTTGCTTTCAGATTGTAGGGTTATTATAATGAGTCTTTCTTGTCTCATTCGCATCTCAATCTCGCGCTTTCCTTCTCACACTGCAATCATCCCAGAAGTCATATTTCGGGGATGATTTCTGCGCTAGAAACTCTTTGGAGGAAGCCGCAAACATGGAGCCCGTCCGCTCCGACCGAAACTGATAGCCCAGAGCTCGACGTTACGCCTGAACCTAGTATTTGCCATCTATTATGGTGGAATCCAACTGTTTGTGATGAATTACTTCGGTTTCAGCTACTATTATTTTAAGAGCTGCTGTTTGTTGAGATAGACTCTGGCGGAAAAAGTTCATCAACTTTAGAGTCTCGTTTCTCCTTTTAAATGCCGAGAACGGAAATTGGCGTGTTTTGGCAAGGGATTTGTATTTTAGTTTTGAGAAAGAAAGGCGAAACGAAAGGTACCCGTCATAGGATACGGTATGTATGATTTTGTCGGCAACACAAATGGCCTGAGAATCGAATGCTGTTTTTTGCGTACTATTAGAGCGAGGTCATTTTAATGTGAGAACTCTGTGGGCAACTTCATTACAAACAGGCATGAACCTCTCAGTCCGATTTTGATGAGTAGATTTATTTTGGGTGTGTCAAATCTTCGTTGCTGCAGTTCTTCGGAGAGAAAACAAGGAAATAACGCCAAGTAAGACTTGTTAGATCAACGATCGTGATTGTTCTTGATTGAGCAATACAGAAGATATTAAAGTTGGCAGCAATGGGAGAGTACGGTTTGAGAGGCAATTCCGTGAAGTGTGGAAGGATGATTATCTTCTCACGTTATATACAATCCTTCCATCTTAATGGAAAATTCGGAGAAAGTGGAAACCAGTAATAACATTATAATCGTTTTGTCTGTGACCAAGCGTATACTTCTGTATTTGGTTACAATAGTTTAGGAATTAAATTTTAAATAAATTAATTATTGAAATGTCTAAAATTTGTAATGTATTCCATACGAAATTCGCAGTATTTAAATGTATTTATTATCTTCACTGACGATTTTTAGATGGTGCATTGGTCTTCTCATTAGATGCTGATGAAGGCATAGTTATTAAAGTCTATATTTTGAATAACTCTTAGAAATATGAAATAGTATTATTTTGTTTTCTTCTGGTCGTAATCAGTACCATGTTAATATTTCGTACGACATTTAATCATATGGTCTTCCACCTACTAGAAATTGATTAATGTTAACAAAGCTGTATATGATTTTGAAATAATGGATGCGAAGTGTATACATGAAGTCGCATATGTGATGTTTCTTTTTTTATCGCAGTTGTCAGAAAAAGCACGT
Source organism: Teleogryllus oceanicus (assembly GCA_964035755.1). NCBI lineage: Eukaryota > Metazoa > Arthropoda > Insecta > Orthoptera > Gryllidae > Teleogryllus > Teleogryllus oceanicus. Next base: position 3,180,306 of record CAXIVR010000001.1, read on the forward strand.
AAAGCGCGTTGCTTTATATTTGTGATTTTTCTTTATTCAACAAGATTAATCTCCTAGGAAAGCTGGTAGCTAAAATTCGTGATATTTAATGTGTCAGTCTTGACAACACCAATCGCATTAAAGCTGATGATCGCTGGGAAATCTGGTTCTAAAAAAAAGCCTTGCTACCAGATGCAGGTAGTGTATTTTCCTGAAAGCTTTTGCTGTTCGTTAAACACAAGCAAAGTAACTCATTTAATTTTTTACAGCAATTTTTATTGTACTATAAAAAGCCGTTTATTGGATGTTGCTGGAAGCGCGTTGGATCTGAGATAACGTGTGTGTGTGTGTGTGTGGGGGGGGGGTAAGAGCTGAGAGCCAGCCAGGTTTTGTCCACAGCGGACCTCTGCTACACGTCGAAATTGTGCAATGGACAAATGCAAATTGAAAATAAAATGGCTTTATTGAAAAACGACAGTCTTCAACGGCCAAAAGGCACGTTATTGTGGAAATATCAGCACGACTGAATATTACGGGCCACGCCTGATGTTTTTACTCTGTTTGAACCAGTATTGTTCTCTCTACTTAACTGATGATAAATAAAAACGAGATAATTTGTAAAATAAAAAATAATTTATTAATATTTATAATTCCGAATATCACCAAAAGATTGAGGATTGGATGAAAAAGGCTACTCTAAATGTCTTTCGTTGATTGTTCAGGAAGCACATTAACAAGTAAATTTGATGAGAACATTTTACATTAGCCAAGAAATATCATTTGAGCAGGTTACTTTGCGTAGATGTTTCAAACTCAATTGGTGTCGCACACTAGGCTAATTTTTTCTTTATGAATTGAATTCATTTTTTTATTACACACATTTCAAGTAGCCCGATGTTATAATGGTTGTGTAAAAAACAACAACAAAAAACAACACGTTCTTTCAGCACATGTGAATCTCGCGACCAACAATACTGCCGCGCCAAACGCCTTCCCCGCACACGGACACGATTGAAACCTCTTCATAAGCAATTCTATTCCGATTGTGAAGTTTATTCATTTGCAGAGTTGGACTCAAACCAACTGCACGGGCACAAGCCCGTGTACAACTTCTCTGTGAAACCAGGAGGCACTAGCCCTTGAGGGATTGTAAGGGGCTCAAGTTAATAATAATAATAATAATAATAATAATAATAATAATAAATAAGAATAATAAATAAGAATAAGAACAAGAAGAAGTAGTTGTAGTGGAAGAAGAAGAAGAAGAAGAAGAAGCATTTCATAAAATTTTTGGAAATTGCGTGAATTTATTTGAATAATGTGCAATTACTGTACTACAGTTTGATGTATTTGTATTTGATTGATTTCGTCAAAAAGCAGTAGAAAAATTCAAGGTTCAAAATCCCCCACACACATACTCTTATTATACATAGTTGAATGATTTGTTATTCAATAGTTCAATGAATTAATATACTCATAAAATATAAAGTTTAGAACTTTGTTTACGAGTTTAAAATCAAACTATGTAAAGTGGAAAACTACTTTTATTAGGAAGATTTATAAAATATCGTTTAGATGTTTTAGTTTCAATTTTTATAATAAATATACAAATTGAATGCAACTTTTGTTTTATAAGTACATATTACCAGAGACAAATTCAATAGAATCTACCCATGAATTGTTCGAATCATCTCATTGTGTCAAACAACACTTAGTTCCCGTAAGAAAAAGTGCTGAAGCTTCCCCAAGGACTGGCCTTCTTGATTTTGCACATTTTGGGTATGTTTTGATACTTGAATCGATGCGATATATGATATCGGTGCCAATAATAAGTCAAAATATCAGGAGGGTATTCAAATGTATCCCCATACCTTATTGCTCATATTCTAGATGAGGTAAAAAAAGTTTTACTCGTAAACCCAGTTTTTTTTATTGGAAACAAGACCCGAAGATCTTGACTTTGGAAATTCGTATCCTACAGGAAAAAAAACGAATATCACTGAAAAATCGTTATTGTTGTTGTTATTATTATTATTATTATTATTATTATTATTACTAGAGCATGTAAATTTCTAATTTTCAAATATTTCTGACCGCTCCTTGTTGGTACATCATTCAAGTATATATACGTGGTGAAATAGGGATTCTGGAGCTCAGGGAAAGTACGCAAATGACGCGTCTTCCTCGTACGCCACATACACTTTTCGAAATGCATCAAATAAAATCGTATCCGACTTCTGCAAAAGCCGCCTGCAGCAGGCGAAGGGGTGCGCGCCCGAGCAGATTAAAAGCCGCCACATAAAACGTGCTTTTCTTCTCTTTTAAAATACTGTCGTGATAGTCGGCCGTGTCGGGCCCAGTCGTAACCGCGGCCGCCGGCGCTGCTGACGTGTGTCCCCGTGGGCAGGGGGCGGCTACGGGAGACTCGGCCCATCCCCATCCCCGCCTCGTAAGGGGATGATCGGACGTGTCTTGTCGAAACCCTCCATTTTTTTTAGTATTAGCTCGTTTGTGACTCCTATTCAAAATATCAGAGGCTGAAACTAACTGGAAGTTACTTTGAAAAAACACTCATATTTCGTGATTATTTCGATTGCACGTAGTCAGCAATTGATCAGCCCTCAAAAGGTATTCCTCGCAGTTTGCTTACCTATGGAACCGGTCTGTGCTTATCTTACAAATATATATATATATCCCGCGGCTCACAAAACTGTCAAATGCCACCGTTAATATGTTGTTGGACCCGTTCTTGAATATATGCATGCAGCATTGAGAAAGTTTTTCTCGTTTGTGTGAAAATTGCACGAGCGAATATCAAATAGGAATCTTGCAAAGAAATGCAAGGAACCGTCTTTGCCAGTTACTGAATGTGCATAATAATTATATATTTATTTTACAATTTTTATACTGATGCGTTAAATAGGCTTGATATTGTGTTGTTCTGAAATGGCTTATAACTAAAGTAAAGTATCTCAAGGTGAATGCCCCCATTTCTATGGGTCTTTTTTGTTCAGCTTTTGCTTGATCCATTGCTGATATTTTATTTATTTAAAGTCAAAAAATAGTTAAAAACTGCATGTATTATTGTTACCTTATTAAGAGTGAAAGGGAAATGTTCGTAATTTAAATTTAAACTTTTGTGTCAAAAAATGTACTAGAAATGTACATTTCTAGTTCATTTGTACTAGATGTACTAGAAAAATGTACTAGAAATGTACAACTCGACATGTCGACTAACGAACTGAATGCAGAAGCAAGAAGGCCAAAACGACGGGAAAATGCAGGGACATCTGATTCAGGAGACCAGTGGCCACCTTACCAAAGCAGAGGAAATTAATTTTTGTGGGGGTGGATGGAGGAAGACAACGGTGGGGTGGCTTTGCCGAAGCGTCGTAACACCTGCCAAACAAGCTGTCTACGGTATCGACACCCGCTCCAGGGTCTTAATAGTCCACCGTAGGGGTTGATTAATCTGATGTCGTTTACACATGGAATGCGCCACTTCAACTAGAAGGCTTTTATCTATTTTTATTAGTCTCAAGGGAAAGAAGTGATTCTGAAGTTAGAGAGAGAAGATGTCTCCAGGGGAAGTAGGCATCGTGTCTGGATTACCCGCTCTGTAGCTCTATTGAAGGAAACTATTGAAATAAACGTCATTCAGTCGGAAATTGTTCTCATTACTTTCACGTCTTCGTGTAAGATTGAGGCATGGATCACTTCTTCATCCATCACGTTTGATATCTGGACCTTTATTCCATCCAGAATCATCCGTCTTGTTATTCGTTCTTCAGCATTCTTCCTACCATCACACATCCATCCGTTTCCGAAATCAATTTTATATTGTGACTTAATTCCTCCAGGGCGCCTCCCGAGAGCGGTCTATACTTGTTTTCGCCCTCTGAAAGTAAGAAGCAGGTCTTATTGTTTTTTGTTACTCTGCTCATGAGAGTCGTCTTACGTTTCATCAACAGCGACCCTGGCGTTCTCAGTGCTTTTCTCATAAACCATTGCAACCATACTGCCCTTGGAGGGACATGCTTTTGGTGGATGCATCGCCTCTGACCGGGAGGTCTGACAGTTCGAAGCGCATCTGTGGCGGATTTTCAGCACTAGCCATGTACCAAGACTGAATTCACTCTTTGTCAGGGGAATACTAGCGGCTCTCACCTGTAGTGACTGTGGTTTCTCCGATCAATAGCAGGTGAATTCCGGAGCAGTACATAACAAATGGGCCGTGAACTGCGCGTTATCTTTCCTTCCTCTTCCTTCACCTATCCTCTCCTCTTACACACACGTACACCTTCATGCACTACACTACTACATATATCGGGAGACGAGTCGGGAGCTTCCGGAGAGGACGGGGGAAGATACCGGGAGAGGGAAATCCCCCGAGCCGACGTTAGGTGGGCGCCGGATATCACCGTCCAGCGAGAGAGGAACGCCGCCTCCTCCGGGGATAAAACATGCACTGCATATACGCAACTAAGACACGTGTACAAGAAGGGGACTAATAACCATAGCAGATGACGTGCCCGGAGACATCAGTTGGGTGTGCTGCTCGTGCTTGGTAGACAGGAGCACGTGGTCTCACGCACACGCTGGCTCCTCGGACGTGCCTCGCTTGCGTTAGGCGGCGCAGGCATATTTGTCAGCGGCTGTCATCCTCCGGGTTCGTATTCAGAGCGAGATGAGTGAAACATCGGAAACGATGTCTGTGGGAAGAGCGAGCGCTTTGTCAGCTCGCGCATCGCTGCAGTCACCCCTTAGCCACTCCTAGCCACCCCCTCCTTGCCGTCGCTTCCTTGCTTCTCTCCCTTGTCGCCCGTCACATCGCTCGCCAAGCTTTCACCCCTCTCCTAATCATCAGAAGAAGAATTGTGAAATAGGATATACTAAAGTAAATACATCTAGAACTACTTTGAGCGATTCGCCTACATGTTTTGTTTGGGTTGTTTCATCAAACTAGATACAGCATTGTATTTTTGTTATGAGATGACATAAACAGAACTCGCACACCTCGTGCGTTCTTCCACGTGATTATTGTCTTCTAGCAGTGCACCTAAAAGCCTTAGCGTAGGAGCCCTCTTTTAATCCATTTACGATTACTTTTGATAGAAAAGTTTCTTACTTGGAAAGCGGTACATGGAACATAAACCTGTAGCGTACGTGCAGCTACTGGAGTGGGTTTGTGGGCTACATTTACTGCTTCCTGTGCTGTTTTATTCGCGTCGCCAACTAACGCGCTATTTTTTTCTTTCTCTGATGCAACTTGTATAATGATCTTGTAAAAGGTGATCCGTCGAAGAAAAAATATATGCAGCGAATATTTTGTTGACACCACCGTAGTTTCAATACTTTTTTACATTGACGTTTGGATTTTTCATTTCAAGTTACTTTGAATTTCTTGGGGCTGCACCGTTTTCCCTGTTAAAGATCATCAAAGTGTACATATTGAAATATTTCTCACGAAATGAAAATTATACATTTATGAGTAAGATATTCCATTCGAAGAAAACTCCGATTTGGGGAGCAAAAAATGACGATTTCAATTTGTCGAGGATCATTTTCAGATACTATTTCCTCCTGGAGATTAGTTTTTGAATGCTATGCTCATTTCTGAGGGTAGACGCGGAAGGAGGCTTTCATTCTTATTCCATCCCAGTTGTAGTTTCTTTTGCCTTTTGATGAAGTGTTTATGGCTCAGTATTGTTGTATTCTAGATATTAAGGCTGATTTATTAATTAATGAAATAGAATTATAATTACGGCTAGAATTGCAAGAATACCGAACGGTCATCTGAAATTAAGATTCAGTTCCCAGAATATTTTCAGCAATATATAGAACGGGTTGTAATTGTTTATTCTTGTGTTATGGTTAGGGTTTATGCCCAAGTTGGATCCAGATTCTCGTATGTTTAGTATTTGCACGAGAGTAGAAATGGATGGATTGGTATATGAAGTTCTGGGTACTGGGTCCAAAGTAGACTTCTTTGTGTACTTTCCTGTGTGATATGAACCTCTAAGCGTTAGCTATTGTCCGTAGAAATTTATTTTGTAAGATTTGGATTTTATTTACGTTTGTATGTCCTCTCTTTTCTGAGAGGGTAATAACAACTGTGGTTTGCTTTTCCTGCTCACCACCGGATGACAAAGTTGATCACGAGGATTGAATGATGCTAGATTGATGCCTTTGCCGTTCGAGACGCAAATACGCACCCTTTTCTTATAACAATGGTTTAAAATGATGGTCCGTATGAAGTTACGTTGCCATCCGTAGTAATTATAGGTAGCTACGAGATCTTCCGACGAACTAACCGAAACATCTTTTGAAATATGTTGTGCTGGTAATTTCAAATTGAATTAATGGAATAAGTAACATGAACATACAAATTTTGCTTCTCTTTACTTATTTCAACTAGGAATAATTATATATATAAATTTACTTATAACACATCCTTTTTGTTTTCAAGAGATGTTAAGAGTGCCTTCATCTCTTGCACCAAAATGATGCAGACTGCCTGAAGAAAGGTCAATGATTCGAGATTGGCGACCGCCCAAACATTGACGGTCTCCAGCGTGGAACTCAAGGGATCTTGCAGAACGTTGCATCCCACAGGATCTTTTCAGCATAGATGAGTGTAAAAATGACGAGAGTTAAACAGTGTCAATTCATAACAGCCTTAATATTTTTGTACTTGCTGTTTAGTTCATATCGTGACAATAATATGGGGAAAATCGCAATGATTTTGTGCACCATGTTTTAGTCTATCTTCACTTTTTATGAGACGTGGATACACTCTTTCAGACAATTGCCGGAGCAGTAACTTACGCTACGGACAAAGTGCGATCTATCCTTCCCTCTACGACTCATTATGTCGGAAGCAATGACTGCTATCGATGTCACCTCGTTGTCATTATCTTTCGAGGCGGAGCTTGACTCTAAGCGTAATGAAAACATCCCTCTCCCCAGGAGTGTCTTCTTGGAGTTGAAGAATGTGACTCCATCGTCCTCGAAGACCATCAACTGTCACCGATAGTGTACGCGTGACAACACTTCGGGCACTGAATCTCCATGCTGGCTCTCCTATCCCACGCGGCAGCCAGACCGAGGTGCGAAGTGGGCTAGAGCGTGGCCATTCCACAGTGGCGCGGCCGGCCAGGAGTGGACGCGCTTGACCCGCGTGTAGAATGCGCCGGCCAGTGGGAGTGTGGGCTGCGCTCGTAAACGCCAGTGCAGTGGACGGACGCGAGGCAACCCCTTCGCGGCGGCGCACGGTGGTGTGAAAGAGCCACAAGTTGGGCAAAATTAACATTTTCAAAGTCGTCCCGTTTACGTTATTGAAACACGTTTGGGCGACCCGTGATGTAGTGGTCAGACCGCTCTCCTCCCGCTTCTGGGTAGCGGGGTTCGAACCTCTGTCGGTCCTTCTGGAATTCGGGGTGACAAACCGGCTTCGCTTGTTACCTCTGCCTATCATCGTACCATCATCTCCCATCGAAACCGTTCATTTCAGATGCTGCCGAAAAGGCTAGGCACTCAGCAATATAAAAACGATTATTCAAGCACATTTGAATAGAGAAAAATTTCTATGCTCCAGGTTATCTGATCTTAATTAATGCGAGACGGACCGCAAATATTAGGCTTTTTTAAGAAACCGGAAAATATATAATTTCATCCGTTGTCCAAATTTCTAAGATTTATTGATTTCTCATTTCTTTATAACTATTTACTAACTTTAATTTTAAAAAATTTTTAAATTAAGATGTTAACAAACATAATCCTTTTGCGTATCGTGTCTGTAATATTTTTCGATATATTCACGAAAATTTTCATTTTTCATCTCTATCCATATACCTTTAATCATTTTTTGAATCCAAAGATATTTACAAGTATTTTCAAGTATTTGGTTCAGTTATATTCCTTTATTATCTCAATGTTACACATTCTAAACTCCGATGTGGTTTACAATGACGCTATAATGTCTTTGCTTTGCAGGAGATCGACCTTTCATTGTATCATTTCTTCTGATCAGGGTGGCCACTTTCTGAAAAAAAGAGAAAAAAATGAAATTTCAGGCATCTAGGAAAGCTGAACAGAATAATTTTTAACGCAATTGTACAACTAGATTTTTCCTTTAAAACCATGGATGCGACGCTATTTTTGGCACAATTTGTATTTGCTGAAAAAGTATTTTTAATTTCGTATTTTTACGGTTAAATGAGAGAAATGACGAATTGGTAACGTGCTCCATTCTCGTTTATATTTAATATGTTCTTTAATTATCGTGAAATATTCTACATATTTTATCAATGAAAAATAAAAATAATATACCGAAAAAACGAGAAAAGCTGATTTTTACTAGGAAGTAGTGACCACGCTTTTTCTGCAAAAGCGATATTTTGGCCCGCCTTTTGTCATTGTGGCCCATAGTGCAGTGGCGGAGCTGCGAGATGCTCCCAATCCCGCCCCGCAAACGCGCCATTTCACGGCTTCCCAGCGACGGGGTCGGGAATGCACATTGCTCATGACGGCTACCGCAGCCCGTCTACGAGAGCGGGCAGGGATGCGGGGCAGTGGGTGGCGTCGTGTAGGCGGAGGAGGAGAAGAAACGCCTTTTAGGCCCTCCGGGTTCCTGGGCAGGTGATCGCAATCCAGCCTTTGCCTTTGCCTTTTCCTTCTACTCTATGAAGTCATAAGAGTATTGGGCAGTAACATACTAAGCAACAGCAAGCCCCCCTCCCGTTATTTGTAAATGTTAATATCTTGGTTTTGGTGAAAGTGTGGCTTATTATTCATTTTGTTTGTATTTATGAAGAGCTGGGGTGGTATCAAAATCACTCACACTTCGACCGAATTCAAGATGTTAACATTAGAGGAGGCTTTGCTTTGACCGGTGTGGTTTATCTTGTTACTGTCCGAAGCCCTTTAATTGGCGATATGAAATACTATGGTTGGGATGATATTCAGGATACTGGATGGTCTGACAAGGCTACGTCACAACCGCAAGGTTCGATTCTTCTGCATTCGGCGCGAGATTTTGGACTACGCTCTAAACCCAAGTGCCATTGAGACGTGACTGACACTCCGTACTTGTGACAAGTCAACGTATTGAAATAAATACCAGGCTGTCTTTTTCCATGTATCAACATTATATATCCATTTATAATCCAAACACAATATCCATGTATCAACATATATTAACTTTCGTTAAATACGACAGAAAATAATTGATCAAGCCGAATGTACTTACTTTGTGAAACCAGTGCCTGAAATTGTTAGGTGCAAAAAGAAATATAACCAAGTGTCGGATCGTATGCTATTTAAGTAATTGGAAAATAGTATGTTTCTGGGAAAGCATTTCCTAGTGTATGCACATGAAGAGCCAGAAAGAGAGAGAGAGGTCACTATTGAAAGATTAATGATTGAAGAATGTCTTTATTAAATTTTAGAAAATCGCCATCGTAGTACAGTTTTGGAATGGCTAGAATAGAATTTACCTTGTGAACACATCATAAAATCCTTCTTCCAAAAACGAAACTCGTGTGCTATGAAGAGCCGTACTTCCGCTCTTTACACTTCACGAGGCAATCGCGCTACGTCTCTGCTCCGTGGCGTCGTTGTTTCCAATTGTTCCTGGCTTGAGCACCGGATGCCCTAAAGCACTGCTCTTACGACACCAGTCATCAAGTCCGATGTGTTTGAGTTCTTATGCGCGCCCGTCTTTGTCTCTTCTGCCCCTTGGTCATCCGACTCCGTGCCCCACCTGACACCAACACTCTCAAAGCATCCGACCTCGTTGCTGTCGTCTCCGCGACGCCCCATCAGTCCGTCTGTAGAATCAATTAAACGACCATTGCACATCACAGAGATTTCAACGTAGCCTCCATAAATCAAGTAGATTATCTCATGTGACGTTTGATCATTTCAGACCGTCGCAACGCATGCAACTTTTGGGTTACATACTTCAGTTTAATGAAACTGGCTATGTACCTCGTTGAGATGTACGTTTTGTGTAAGAACTCGACCTGTTTGAACCCGTACTCATGCGTGTGGGACTAAGGTTTCTCGCGCAAATGAATGCTTCAACGATCGGGTTTCGTTATCGTACCTGTCTTCAGATGTATCGTTTCATTGCCAACTCCGTCTGTACCGCCTCTCGTCTCCATCAGTTACTTGCCCTCAACTCATCGTTATTTTCTCTTGTGATTTCCCATCCTGCTGCTTTATTTTCGGAAAATTTTGTTGCATGCGACCTCGAGGACATCTCGGCAGCTTTGCATTGTGGTGGGATAATGCATCAAATTGAGCGACGAGGAAATGGGATCAACAAACCATAAACATCTCTCGCACTTAAACTCCAAGCTGTGTCGTGAAATACGTTAAATGTCTTGTGGGTTTTCTGGTGGGTTTTCGCTGCCTCTTTATCTCATTGTTGTTGGGTTTTATTTGTCGTTTTTTAGATCATTGAATCTCTTTCATCACCGAAAGTAGAGGGTCCGTTGGAATCTTATTCCTGATCTACAACACCAGTATTAAACTGTTTCATACGTGAGTCCGTTGCCGGAGAGATTCACACTCGATTCCTGTTTAAATACGTGCGAAGCCTCATCACCACGATCAGCGTTTAGATGGGGTGGCAACTGGGTGGCTCCGTCTAATTCACGGACGGTGATGTGAAAGATGTAAGAGAAGGGCAAAATTGGTCTCAAATCTGTCCCATTTACATCATTCAAATACATATGAGGAGAAAAATGCTCAATGCTACATGTCTCTCGCTATCTTTTTACATGTTTTAACATACTTGTTTAGATCCGCAAGTAAGGGAGGTTTTGAAGAACCCGGACGAATCTATTTCTTAGAAAACGTTCTTAGCGCTATCTCTTTTAATGTTTCTCTCCTTACTCCTTAATAGTTTCTAACTATATTTCTCACAAAAACATGATTGCTGCATTCATATTAAGTAAAAATAAGTCATAATAAGTCAAACCTGCTAGATTCCACGTTACATTTAGATTTTTCTGACATAATATGCATACCAATGTATGTTACGATATATTTTAATAAATACTGGCAAAAGTGTTCGTGATGGTTTCGTATCTACGTCTGGCCACGTGGATAACAAGGGCAGAGGCCCGTTGTGTAAAGGATGTTCGTGGCCTGTTGTTCTGGCATCCGCCTTGAACCGAGCGAAGGGATCTGCGGAAACGACCAGCCCATCTCCAGAATTCTTACCGAGACCGTGACATTGTCCGAACCAGCTCCTGTACGGTCGGGGTGGAACCTAGGAGCTCCCGTGCTACGAATTTACAGTCGCGACTGTAATAATCTTGACGCAAGATACTTTTGCCCTGCTTTTTTCTTCTTCTTTTTCTTTCTTTCTTTGTTTCTCCCAGTGTGGACCACAGCGTTCCAGCCCTACGGTCGCAGGGCAAGAGGGGGAATTGTGTCTGAGCGCAGCAGGTGGCGGCAGGGGGAGCGGGAGGGGAGGAACGGCAGGTGGGGCACGGCATGTTCGCACACGCGTGTCGCACGCATCGTGAGGCGCCGCGACCCACCCTCCCCAGCTGCATGCCCTGTTTGCTCCGAGACGAGAGAGAGAGGGGGGATGCAGAATGGTGGAAGCGAGATAAGGGAGGCGTGAGCGAAGAGAGAGAAACACTGTGGCCGGGGCTCGAGGGGCTGCTGGGAAAATGGCAGGACATGAGAAATTTGCCCCTTGCGTCGTCCTGGAGGCGAGGACCTGTTGCAGATTGTGTACTTCTTTCGGAATGTTTGGTTTCCTTTTCAACACCAAACCGTTTTTAACCATATTTTATCTACAGTACACAATTATAGAGCTGTTACATGAAGGGTCAAATAGAAAAAGAAGAACGAGCAGGATGTGAACGTGCAGAAACAATTGATTGTCAGTAATCTATTGCGTCTCATACAGTTTGAATATCTATATTTCGTGAATCGAAAACAAATTTGTAGATATTGTATCGAATTTATCGAGACTTTAGCCGTACCAACACTCGCCGTCAAAACACACATCCACAAACATATACTTACACAACCTGGAAGTGTGTGATGCGAAGTGAAGTGCGTCGCGATAATGTCATCTGGAGGCTTACTAGGCATGTTCATCGCAGGAATATGAACCAAAAGACGAGTACTTCCCGCCGGCGGAGTTATCGCCGTACTATCGAAATGCTAACCATCGGCCTGCAACAGACATTGAACGGGAGATCGGCCCAATGCAGTGCGTGCAAATGATGCAAATGTCCCCAGTGACTTACACTTCCGCGTCTCTCGGTAATGCACTTCCATACTCCAGTTGCATGCATATGAACAATGGGTTTCTGCCCCACCCCCCGAACCTAATTCTACATATTCAAATTTATAGTTTTTACTAATTTTACGTACTTACGGAAGTCATTCAAGATATCAACCATGCATTAACTTTGCAACATTTTGACACTAAATCAAATATTTTTTTAAAATATTCATCAAAAATGAAAAATTCTTTAAAATAAAACATCAAGTAGGCTGGCCACTATACTCCTTCCCCTCCCCGCGCCACACACACACACACACGCACACGCACACGCACACGCACACGCACACACACACGCACACACACACACACACACACACACACACGCGCGCGCGCACACACAGAGAGAGAAAACTCCTCGGTGCGCCTTTGCGTATAAATGCATGTACTTCATCCTTCCGTTGTTACACCTTCACAGAAAGGAATATTTTTGAACTAAGGCTTTGCGATGGGTGAACAGTCGGGAACGAGGAAGGCAAACGGTGGGAAGAAAGGACGACGACAGCGGCTTATGCCTCTGCGGTTCTCGATCATGTCCTTGCAATGACACTTGGAGTATGCGCATGAAGACGTGAAATCCTCTCTCGCATTGCGATGCCTTCGCACGAATGATTTTCGAAGCGTGAACCCTCGGCGCTGCAAAAGATATGCAGAGGTGAGCGGCCAAGACGCGGGATGTTCAATAACGCAGGCACACGGCCGCTGAGGCTCATGCGATTCTTGGCCATGGACTTGCAGTGCCACCGGGAACATGTGCGGGCATGCCAGTCCCTCGCTCCCGCATATCGCACTCGTCCGCGCGAACGACCTCGCCTTCGCTTCCGGTCGGCGCGAGAGGGCGCTTCGAGGCGAGGCGCCCTCCGCCAACTGGCGCTTTGGCCGGTGGCTTCTCACCGCAGTGCATTGCATTTGGTGTCATTGGATGTATTTCGTCAAAACAGTACAATACTGTATAGGCGTACGGGGAAGAAGTAAAATCTGCGCACGATTTTGTGAGTTCCGGAATGCCTACCACACCCTTTTACTGTACTCGGAGAGTGATGAATAAAAGTACCAACACAGTGTGCTTAGAAGCATTTAAAAACGAATAATTTTAACTCCCTGAAAATACCGGAGTAATACTTTTTTGTCATGACATCAAACTATAGATTAAATTTCATTGTGTTGCAAATAAAAGTACAGCACACTCCTGGCTTCACGGCTTTACTGGTAAAAGGAGAGCTTTACGAAACGTGTGTATAGCGAAGTCCATTCATGTCAGAAAACTAGGCTCCGTCTCAGCGTTTGCTTCATGCTTCAAAGAAAATTTGACGAAACACCTGTTCGAAATGGGCGACTGCATTTGATTGAGTGAACGCGATATAAGGTAAAAGCACCAGTAGGGGCCGCATTTCTGAATATTTTCGTAGTTTTAAGTTTGAAGCAAATGGAAAACTTATACTTCGTATTTTTAATTTTTTCCTTTTTTTGCTAGGAGGAAAGTGAGAAAAACCTTGTTGGGGAAAACCGGAAAGCCGACGGGTATGTCGGATCCAGCCCTCGCCATCCGGTAGGGAAAGATCACCGCCGCCTCCCGCGATAAAAACACACACTGCACCGCACACGCACTGCGCATGCCCGCTCGCGGCTACGCGTCCGTCGTTACTGGGCCCGATGAATTTCCATTACAGTGCGATGGGTAACATTTTTGAAATTTGCTTGTGCTGGGTCATTATGCCGGAGCGCGGTACTAGTCTTCCCGCCCTTCTCCTCGTACGATATTTTTTCCTCCTGATATATATTTTTTTAAATTTAAGTATTATATGACTTAGTGTAGGGATCACAGAATTTTGAAAATGTGCACACAATTCACTTTTCCCCATAGCACGTCATACGCAGTTTTAACGGTTTTTGAGGTAAAATAAATAAAAAATAAACGATTTGGAGTGCATGATCAAGAATTGCAGATGGAGTCGAAGCGTCTTTCCTTTCTCGCCAAGCACTTTCAAACCTTTCTTGTTCTATCGTTATATTTCGCAGCATAATTAAAAGTTTCAAAATTCGTTGAACGAAGGGGAGAGCGAGGGTCTTTGGTACATTATCGTTTGCCTTCCGTCGGCTATTGACCCGTTACTGGACATTGCAGCACTAAACATTCTGGAATTCGATTGGACGAAAGTGTGACTATGCGGGAGTGATATACGTGTCTCCTTATTTATATGTCTGTTATGACTCTGGAAGTACAATGTCGAGAATCGCGTTAGCATAAGCGATTCTTGTCGCCATTTATTTCAGTCATTGTCCTTTCCTATGTTACGGTCCCTTAACCTATTGAATGTTTCAATATTAATTTGTGAAATTATCGTTTATATGAATGTTTGTTATTCTAATTTATTGAAGTATTGTGCTGTGGTTGCAAAAGCATTTATATTAGCAACGGACGTCGACATGACTTCATATCTTAACTCTGAATGCAGATTCCGGAGTTCTGATGTGAAGTATAAACTGTTCTTTTTCCCAACTCTAAGTACTCCTGCATGAAAATTTCATGTAATATTTTATTATACTGCTATTAATTGCAGTAATGTATCCCATAATAAAATAAATTATATTCGCGTCCCCACAAGGAAGGTCATCTTTATTTTAGGGAGTTGGAAACGCAGTTTGGACTGTATAAAAACAAAATCAGTGCCGATATCGAGCTTCTTTGGCGACTCCAATGTCTTACAACAGCGTGAGCAACCGCCTGTGGATCTGAATCCTCGGATATTTAGCGGTCGTGGCACCATCTCTAGAAATGATGGCGGATCAGGGCGTGGGCTCATTTCATTTTGTTTTTTAATGAAGCTCTTTGCTGCCGTTATGATCAACTTGCATGAGGATGATCTGCGTTGCATTCCGACCTTTTTGCTTCACGTTCGTCTTTAAGTTACTTCGCGGAGTTAATAGCCCTAGCTCACGCTTTCTTTCTTAAGTATAATAGTTCTTTTGCGCTGATAATTATGTCTCTCTATTAAATTACGAATACTAGCGAAATAGTGGACCGCTTTATTCAGAACACGGCTTTACGTCGTACGTTTGTAGAAGAAGAATAATTTACATATTAAAAATTGACGTTTTAATTTGCTGTCAACTTCCAAATTTACATCCCCCTCTCCTTGCAACAACTCTATTAGGATCAGTGAATTATTTTTCGAAAGTCCATAAATGTTGGTAGTTCGTCTACCCTCACTTCTCCCATTGCTGTGTTCATTACGTGCGATATTACTGGATATGTTAGTATTCTTGATAAATGTGATTGTCATTTTAATGGAAGGTGTTATAAATAGCTTGCACTGTTTTTCCATTGTCAAATCTGGCAGCAATTAATTGATTCAGGAAGAAAGGGTCCAATCGTAATTTTTTTACTAAAGAAAAATGCAAAATAGATGTGGAATCACATTGACAAATGTTT
Organism: Teleogryllus oceanicus; assembly: GCA_964035755.1. NCBI lineage: Eukaryota > Metazoa > Arthropoda > Insecta > Orthoptera > Gryllidae > Teleogryllus > Teleogryllus oceanicus. Next base: position 3,196,034 of record CAXIVR010000001.1, read on the forward strand.
TTAAAAAATGTAAATAATAATAACAATAATTATTATTTATTATATATAATAATTATTATTACTACTGTTGTTGTTATTATTATTATTATTATTATTATTCACCATCAGTTGTGTGGCGGGAAGTCATATTTTAATCATTTTTCTTTAGCTTTGGTGTCACAATTACTTTTTAATCACTTCGCACTTATTCTTACTTCATAGTACTTCAATTTTACATTACCTGTACAGCTCCCATACGTCACATACAGTGTTTACTGTTTTTTGGCGAAAATCAACTTAATCCATTTCGATCATGATGCACATCGTTTTGATAGTTAGTGGTATGTTACTATAAAATTGAAGTGTTCTTGTATTGAAGATCTTGGGACTTTTTGATTGTTATTTGCAGTTCAGGGACCAATAATGTTATAGTGAATGTTCATCTTTTGTCAGCGATGCCTACGCACTAGAAATAGTTTAGTACCTTTGTAATAATGCTGTAATCGAACTAGAAAAACCTGCAGCTGTCCGTTGCAGGTGAAGCCGCTCACTAAACCAGGAGTTACTGCATCTAGTCCGACGTACAACATTAACGTTTTCATTGTAACAGAAAAAGATTGATAGCAAATGGCAAACCACCTCATCAGCCATCATTATATCAAAACTCTTTCCTCCATTACAAGTCATCAACTTGCCTGGATACATAAGCCAAGAAACGAGCCGTCTGGCCGCAGAAGGGCAAGCGTTTCCAGTGATCGTTCTGCGAGTTGAGCTGCTCAATTAAAAACTAGTGATGCTACAGAATGGCACAGACTTTCTCGTAGTAGTTTTCTAATTTTCTTGGTGTGAACTGGCTTTGTGGTCTTGCCCCCATCCTCTTACCTGCTACCATCTATCGCCACCAAAAGTACATTTTTTTGACATTTTCTCAATTTTTTTGTTTCCTAATAGTAGAACCGAAATATTACTTTAAGAATGTTAAAGAAATGTTAAAAACTCGTTATAATTGGCCATTTTCATTGACAAATTTGAAGCCGTTTTTAAGAATATGGCGTTCAAGCGTAACTGCAAATGCGAAATTTGAAGTCTTTTTCATTAAAAATGTTTGAGTTTTCGAAAAACTTCATTTAAAGTCATTTGACTTATTTTAACTTACAAATGCATGACTGTTTACAAATCGCTTGAAATGCGCATATTAACGGCGTGAGAGATATTTAAAAAATACATTTCTGCAATTTAAAAAAAAACAAAAGAATACAGCAAAATGAACTGGATGTCTTTTTTTATCAGTGCAATTAGCATTACCCTTCGGAAAGGTTTGAAGAAAATATTTGGAGCCTTTGTAAGAAAATAGCGTTTGAGCGTTTCTGAAAATGCGGAATTTTGAGTTCATTTTAACCGAAAAGTTGTTTTCGAAAAACTTGATTCGACATAATTTAAAGAATATGTGCTCAAAAATAGAATAATGTGAACAAATTGCCGCTAGTATAAGTATTAACGTGAGAGATAAGCCTAAAAAATTAAATTTTTGTAATTTTGAAAAAAAAAAGGATAGAGAAATATGGCTATTATATCATTTTATAGTCTATCACTATTCCTCGCAAAAGTGAAAAGAAAAAATTTGGAGCCGTTCTTGAGAAAATCTTGTTTTTGTAATATTTTAAAGTTGCACACAATTTTTATGTTGCACACAATACTGCGCGAAAATTACTAAAAGTTTCAAAAAAGTACATGATCTTAACGAAAAAAAACTAATTATGGATAACAAGGTTTACTTGAAAGAAAAAACTCTTTTCAATTTTGTAGTTGTAAAAAGGCGCCGAAAAAATCAAACTTTCTCAATTTTCAAAAATTGAGAGTTTCCGTTGAAAATCGGACCTATGCCACCTTCATAAAAGTATTTTACTCAACTCTTACAGCAAATATAATTGAATAAAAATTTAATTAAATAATTGGAGCTGTTTTTCAGAAGTACCCTCAAATTTTGTAGATTTTTTTTTCAAAATCGCTGCGCCTCGAGTCGAGCCAGATCGATCGGGGAATATGCATTTTGAAAAAAAAGATCCAATGTATGATTTAGGTGCTAGTGATCTTCACGGATGGACGTTTAAAAAACGTTTTCGGTAGAAGGGGACCCCAAAACGTGTATTTCCTTTGAGATCTCGAAATCGATTTCCCACAGCATTTCATAACTTTCGCTGTCCTTCGTACATGACTCGGTATATACGTACGTATACGAGAAAGTGAAAAGGAAGGGTGCAGGAGGATGGGAGTGCAGGACCGAAGGGGAGGCCTGATCGTTTTAATTGTTAGTTGCTGGAGATGACTCGGAGCCCCTCCGTCGCCGCGGAGAGGGGCGGGCGCGCGGACCGCTTTGAATAACGAGGTGACGCGGCGTCCATATTGGGGTTCGATTCGGCGATCTGAGGAATGGCACGCTAACTGCTGGAGAAACGCAGTGCTTGACGGCTTACTTTTTAAGCGAGAAAAAGATACTTTTGTTCTTGTTTATTTTGGCGCGGCGGAGACGACGGCGACGGGGAGGAGGACGACGGTGCCGGAGAGAGAAAGAGACGGTCTTTGCCATTTCACCGGTCGCGGGACCCTGGAAGGCCCCGGGGCCGGGCCGGGCCAGGACGGGCCGCGCCGCACCGCGCCGCGCCGCGCGGCGCTGGCCCAGGAACGTGCCGGCATTAGAGAGGAATATTTGGGGCCCGGAGCCAGGGCGGTGAGGTGGCGAGGAGCAGGGGGAAGGGAAGGGGTGGGCGGAGAGGAGAGGTGGCAGTGGAGGTGGCTGCGGGACCGAGGCCTCCGCTCCGCTCTGCTCTGCTCCGCTCCGCACGGTGCCGCGGCTGCCAGCGGCGCGGCGCGGCCGTGGCGGCTGCGGGCAAGCCGGTGTTCTGTGGCGTCTCCCTTCCCTTCCCCGCTCGACCGCTCCCCTCTCCCTCCTCCGCCCACCCCACGCTCCCCGGCCGGCGCCCACCGTCCGCCCGCGCCCGCCCGCGCCCGCCCGCGCCCGCCCGCGCCCGCCCGCGCCCGCCCGCCCGCGGCCCCGCGCCCCACTCTGCCCCTCTCGCGCGGGCTTCGCTCCTGCGGCGGGGTCCTCGGCCCCACCTTCGGGCTGCTTCCAGAAGACCTTCTACCCCCGCGCCTCGGCATTCCGAACCCATCGGGCAGCGGCGGCGGCGGAGGAGGAGGAGGAGGAGGAGGCGGCGGCGCGCGGGCCCGGCGGGGCCAGGCTAGCGGCCGTCGCCGTCGGCCGCCGCCAGCGCCGCGACGCCGCCGCCACGCTGCCCGCGAAACGCCCCGTTCGCGTCAAACGCACGCTAGCCCCCGCGCGTTTGGGCGGACCATTACCTGGTAGCTGCCCCCGGACGAGTTGAAAGAAATCAACTACACGGTTCGATGTACCCGCAAAATTCTTGATGTGTTGCTCTTGTTTGTTTTGGAGCGCCTTAGCCCCAGTGCGCCGCCGTCCACGCGTCTTCATTGTTATTGTGGGCCGCCAATTGACATTTGACGGCTTGGATTCGTTCGTGGCGTATTGAGTGAATGGAAATTTCCCACTTCAGATGGATGAAATCCCAAGATGCCGTGGCTCATAAACTAAATCGATTAAAGGTCGTGAAATGTATCTCCGTGGAAAAATATTATAAACGAAATGACTGCTGGCCATAAGTGTACTGTGACGAAACTCAGGTCACTACTTAAAATGACGAAATTATCGAACATAAACGAAACTTTTCGGTAAAATATTTACTTTTTTTTCTTCTGGAGTGCCATTATGATTTATTGTAATTGTGAAGAAGCTTCGCGATTGTTTCTGAAGTTTCTGTGTAATTAACTGTGAATCGTTACTAACACTTTGGTAGGCATCTGGGTAATTTTTTTGTGAACAGAAAATTGCTATTTCTGTTAAGCAATCAATTCTATTTATTACTAATTTTGAATATAGGTAAAAATGGGCCGAAACCTAAGCATCCTATGGCCATGTGAGTGGCATCAGTTGTTTCGTTAGGTATCCAGGAAGACTGGAAGAATCCAAACACAATGATACAGTTTGGATTTTGACTCAAAAATGCAAATATTTGATTGCGTTAATCCCCAATTTCTCCTACCTGATATTACGACTAGTCTCTTACTCAGTGCGTCAGTGCGTACGACACAGCTAAAAGGGAGAAATAATTCTCAATATTCACTTTGCCTTTTTCAAAATAGGCCAATTTTGCTGCTCCGTGTTCATTCATCGGACCGCATCAGTTTTGTTGCTGCGGGCCACTATTTATTACTACAATTGCCTTCATTAATTTGTTTAAGCATCACACTCCCTGATACTTAAAAATATTTCGATTCTTGAAAAGTTTGCTTTCTTCTTTGACACAAACCGTTTATAATTGAAAATTCCTCAATTAAATATTCAATTGAGTAGTCATTAATTTAACCATATTTTTCCCGATACGTGACATAGTTTTTACTATTTTTAGACCATAAATTAATACATATGATCTTTAAATTGTAGTTCTGAGCCTTTTGAGGAATATGGTTTGGAACGAAATTTAGCCTAGAAATAGCTACAAAATTTCCAAATTTGTTTCATGGTGCGTTTGAAAAGTATATTTTTGGTTATTTATTGTTGCAATTCCAATAAAGTACAAATTTCAAAAGGCGAACAATTATGTAGTCTTGTTGACATAATTATTTGTATGTTTTCCGGATTGTTGCACTCCTTGAAATTTTGGATATGCCGGGAAACAATCATTTAAATGAAAACGTAGGAAAGTATATCAAATTGTTGAAAAATTTATTGAATTTATCATAAAAACGTAATTTAAAAAAATGTTACATTGATTTTTATAATTTTCCTTTTTTAAAATTAATTGGTTCCGTAATTTCAACAATAAGTTTCGTTCAAAATTTCCCGCAATTTTCATTTTTGTGACTTGCTACAAATCAGAGAATCTCATTTGAATAGTATTAAAAATAACTACAGCTTGCAAAACTGAAATACATCAAAATATATTCCTAGTTCCTGTTTTTTGGTTGTGAACACTCAAGTATTATGTTTTTGATAATTAGACTGTGGCAAATATATTTCAGTGCTGGAACACCTGGAAAACCTGGGATTTTTTTCTGTAGCCTTGCAGGAGAAGACAATAATGTACATCTGTGCAATACAATTGAAGTCATTTTCACATTCATTCATAGCTTTATCACGAAATGATAATTCTAGCTGACGTTTGCTGTTACTGTCCTGAAACATTAGAATTCCAGTGTGTGGATCCACGACTACATTTCTTCTCTTTCACGTTCCATTTTCCACTCTATTCCACTCCTCTTCCCTTTCCAACACACTCCTTCGACAAGGATTTTGGAAGTGGGAGGTTTCAGCAGCCCTGGTCTTTGTTCTCGGCGCTCCTCGCTCTCTGAACTGACAAGCCCGGAGACCCAGAGTTGACTTGTGGTGTACCAAGCGTGCTCACCAGCCGTTACGCTCAAGGTCGCCCTCCGTTACAGACTACCTCTCTTGTGGAACCACGCATCCATTCATCTCGAATCTCTTTTAGCGAAGAATGCGTGTGCTTTGTAATATTTTCATGCCAACTGAGCTTACGCTTCGATGTGAAAATGATTTACATGCTGAATTTAAAATTTGTTGTTCAGTCGATGCATATTTTCGTGTAAGATGTCTTGATCTTTACTATTACACTCGTAATTTTGCTATTTGTGTACGGGGTGAAGGAAAGGGAATGATTTATAAATGACGATGCAACTACAGGTCGGGTACGTGTTGAAGAATGTTTGAAAATAGTTCTGATTTCAATGTCTTCCGTGGCTCCGATGGATTAAATAACTAAGTCTTATGACAGACATAATTCATTCCGGCTTTTAGAACACAATTTATGTACGTGTTAGCTATTTAAATAGTTAAAGTAAATGGCAAATATCATTAATTGTATTATTTTGATAATCGTAAAGTATTAATCGATACATGTTGTTACATTATTCTTTATTTCAAATATAGGGTCACGGTGACCAATCCATTACCAATACCTGTTCATAAATTAAGAATAACATACACTATGAAGGTCACATTGTTATTAGAAGCCACGGTAAAACTTGTATTTTTAAGTCTAACGGAAGTATTGATAGCACTGCTATTCAATGGCAAACAGTAATGTAACAAAAGTATGATGCGCAAGAGCTAGTGGGTGGAGCCTTTAGGGAGCAGACCAACTGAAAAAAAAAGAAGGATCGCGCGCGATCACTGGCTCATTGTTTATGGTTCGCCACAAGTTCAAGGGATTTTGTTCAATTTTATTCATCCTTATTCAACTAACCCATGTTCTCAAGGTGTTGCATTCATAAATATTTCTTCCAATCATAATTATTACATACATAGATAATACACTTTTACTTTCTCGTTCTTCGAATTTCCTCCAAAATTGATGTTCCCCAACAAATCTGGATTATGTCGCGGTCCCTTGAATTTGAAACCGATATTTTAATTTTGGTGGCTCCTTTTCATGAAGCACCTGGGACATTTTCCAAATTTTCAGAAAAATGGCGGATCGTTTTTCATTAAATTTTGGTGTTTGTTAGTGTGAAGGACGTTTAGGAGCATGGAGCAGGTCTCATTTTCGTTGAAATCTCTGATTTTTAGAAAATTGCAAAAATTGAAATTTTTTCGGCGTCTTTCTACAATAACAATTGCGATCATAGAGTTTTTCCTTTAATGAAATCTGCTCCTTGAAGATGACGCAGAGTTGCAGGTGGCTGCCCAACACTGGCGGAGACTTGTACGGTACAGTGGTACAAAAGTAGATCCCACGTTGTGACAAACGTCTCTATTTGAGTGCTGAGCTGTATCCGCTACAATTACGTTTTTTAAATATTTTTTTTCGTTGTCGACCATGAAATAGTTACTGGATACGCCTCGTATGAAAGAGCCCTCCCCTCCCTCTGCGGTGCACAATGTGCATACGTGAATTCTGTTCTCACTCCCATTGGACAAGTCACGTCACGCGGAGCCGATCCACCGGCTGACTTTCTCGGCAGAGGCACGCCGTTGCCGTTTCATTCATGCGATGGCACTCTTTCCTCCCTCCGCGGCTTCCTTGCGGAAGGGATGAGAGGCGTGGCCCACCAGAGCTCGTGTGCCGGGGGAAGTCCGCGGACGTCTCTGCTGCCACATTCCTCCGCCTCCCACTACCCGCCGGAAACCCTCCAACTACTCGGGAGGCCGGGATGGTTCAGTGGAAGCCTCGCCGTTGCATCTGCAGCGTAGCTCGCGGGGATGTCAGAGGGTTCGAATACCGACGGTGGCGGAGTTTCAACACTAGCTAGATAGTTCTGTCGAATTCAGCCTTTGTTTCAAGGATTCAAGCGGCCTGCTATTCTGATAGGTAGCTTTCCGTGGTTTCTCGGGTGAATACCAGCCGAATGTCGGAGCAATACTTTAACAAATGGGCCACAGACCGTGCGCGATCTTTTCTAATCTCTGCCCGCCCTCTCCGCCTCCCCCTCTCTCTTTCACTCGCACACACACTTACACTAACAAGCTCTACTGTGTCGCATATGCCAAAAGGCCCGTCGAGAGCATGGAGCTTGTCTCGGTTGAGGCGGTACATTGTGGAATTCTTCTCTTGAGAGTTTAATTTCATCGTCGGGACTCGAACTCTAGAAGATGAGCGATGCAGCAGTGTTGCCACTAAAAAATCCTGGACTAAAATTTTCATTATTGGGTGGTTCCAGTTGCAACCGATAATTCCGTTTTTTAACCAGTCCATGTACATGATTTTAAAATGGTACTTTTTGAGGAATCGATAGGATCCCGTCTCTGTTTACTGTGCGTCGCCGGGATGCTGAGCTTGGCCTTTGAGGGCAGGTGCTCCTCCGCTTCATACGCCCCCCTCTCCCCCCTCGAGTGTGGCGGCGGCGGCATCGTCAATATGTACCCGCTCGCGGTCGTCTCTTTGTCGTCGTGTATCTTGTTCCTTGTTTTTTGTCGTACGCCGTATCTCTAGCCGTCGCCGCCGACTTCGCTTTAAATAGTGCTTCGAATTGTTATTTTCGAACCTTTCGTTTTCTTGTTTTTTGAATTATGACGTAGTAGCGGAGTGCGCTAGTCGTCACGACAGCGCGGCCCGAAACAACGCTGCGCTTTGACGGGGCGGCGGGCGGCGCGGGCGGGTAGGGGTGAGGGTGCTCGCTTGCTTTGCTTGCCATTAGCGGGCTCTGATGCTCGGCCGCACAAGGCAGCCGTGATTGAGGGCTGACGGATTTATTGAAGATGCTTCTACCTTGTATAATCTGCTTAGCCGCGATTCTTATTTTATTTCCATCTCCTCACGCGTTTATCTGCGTGCATCTGTGAGGCAGTTCGTGTGCTCCCGACGCCCATATACGTGTTTGTGGTGCAACGGAAGGAAGACGGTCGTTGGAGAGACTGCTAACTTCAGATTGCTCTTCGCAATCTCTGGCTACACCGACTCCTGTTTCCTTTCCCTATTATTATTATTATTATTATTATTATTATTATTATTATTATTATTATTATTACAGGATCGATGACTACGGCTTAGATCACTGTTTCAGATATCTTGCGAAAAATGTCATTGTAATTCATTGCTCAATGTTCACTTTAAAGCAGATAAAATATTTAGAACGCATCTTAAAAGCCCGAACCCTATCTGATCTACTTCACAACATCAGGAGATCGTTAGTTGAGGAACAGATTGCAAACGTTTTCGTGACTTACATAAAATTTCGTTTTCGCCAATAATTTGAAGGTTTCGGAATAGCTACTGGTGATGTGAATCTTTTACATTATTTGCAGCATGTGTTGCTATTTTCAGATATTTCTTCAAAACCTTACTTTCGTTCATTTCTAGTAATGAATAAACAGTAGAATTAGATATTTTAACAAAACCACTCTTCACAAACACTGCAATGACATTCAGTATCCTGAGTACAAGTGTTCTTTACATATCAAGAACATCAAAAAGTTGCTGTTCCATAGCGCGACTCGTGAATAGCAAATACTTAATGGCAGGGAGCTTCTTCCTTGCAGTCATTCTGTCGCATGACGTCAGCTTTGTCGTTAATTGAGGAGCAAGTGTTCAAAAGATGACCTGTCCATTTGGCAAAAAAAATGGAGTTATTCTGTTGTTTTAACTAGATTTTTATTTCCAAAACTAAGTAAGATGTGTTTCAATTAAGTAGTACTATATTGAGTTAAAGGCACTCGTGAAATCTGTAAAACATGTATATTTTTCAGTTTTATTGGAAGAGTGAAGTGGTCGTGTCATGTCAGTTGTGACGCACTGACGCTGAGCATTCAGTCTACGCGCGTGATGAGAATAGACGGAATAAGGGCAAGCGAATACTTTCATTTTTCAGTCAAAATACAAACTTTAATTTCTTTTCGAGTTCTGGGTTTGTAACGAAACTCAGAAGGTCGGAGGTTGAAAGGTTTTCTTTTAATTTCTGCGCTCATTCGAAATTCCTAATAAAGATACTGCCGATATTTAATTACGTTATTGGCATTTTTAGTGAATATGTTTTGTTTTTGTTCTTGGCCATTTTTTAAATATTATGATAACATTGTGTAATACTGACATTCTAAACACATGGGATAATAGCCACAATCTCAAGTGGATTTCCTTTTTGCAAAAGAAAAAAAATTATATTACACGGGAGCGAATATTTTCCTACCAATTCTTGCCCAAAACACTCGTTGCAAGCTCTATCCATAATTCGAGTGAATATGTTTATGAGATAAGGCACAGCTCAGGAAACCGTGCACAGAATTCACTTCTCTGAGGAATTCGTCACAGAATTTTAACTGTTATATTTACATTAAATAAATAGGTAAAATAAATAAATTTTAAAATGTATTACAGTGAATATATCAAGGAGCAACACAAAACACACTTCAAAACTTTTCAAAAGTATTTGTAGAGACGAATTATTACTAAATTTGTATTTACCCCTGTATTAAGATTTGAAACTCTTTTTGTTACTATATACGTCCAAAATACGTATTTAATGTTTTAATTGTTAATAATAAACATATAAACTTAATAATTATATTTAATTTTGAAGCACGGAATAAAAAAACTATAAAAACTATTTTTAATTGTAAAAGGAGAAGGTGGAGCTTCCTTTGGCCGTTGCGTGGGGGTGTAGGGGAGAGGGCGGGGGCGGGGTTGGGGGCGGTCCTCGGCCATTGAGGCAGCTCCGCGCCTTCTCGGTCAGGTGCGAATGAGTTTTCACATTCATGTGCCAACTGCTTCCACAGTTTAGTTCCATTTTTATCTTCCGCAATTGCGTTCTTTGTCTCGGCCGCGCGTTTCTTGTGCGCGTCGGGGGCGGGGGTGGTGTGAGGCGTTCCAGAAGCGACAGGCTTTTAGGCCCAGGTCGCCTTTGTGATGGAAAGCGCGCCGCGGGCGGGGTTACCGTCCCCCGCCCCCTTTCGGCCGGCGGCTGTGTATGCCCGGTTTGTTGGTGGGCTCTTTGGATGCGCCAGCAAGTGCGGGGGAGGAGGGGCACTTTTGTCGTTCAAGCATCACCTTCTTCTTATGTCACTCACACTTCTCGCTGCCTATTGTGCACTGTGAGGAAGGAGGGAGGCTTGGAGTGGTGTTTCTCAACGTTGGACGCATTGGGATTTTTTCAAAATAAACCGCGTTGCGACACGCGGTTGACATTGTTTAGAGTATATTAAGTGAGATTGGGGAGAGTTGCTATGGAACTGAATAAAAACGTCTTTCGTAGCATTGTTACCTTGAAGTTCCTGAAAAGTGATCCCTTATTTACTGCTTTTGTATGCCGATATTCTACCACTTCCACGTATTCACCCCTGGAAATCTCAACTAGTCTCCAACATTTTGTTTGTAATCCACGAGCTAAAACTTCAGTACACTGCATATTGCCGGGTATAAGATATAGGCTAACTGTCCAATGTCTTTTTCCAAATACCAGAACATTACTCACATATGGGATAATCTACACAATAAAGAAAATTTCTTTTAATTTTCAAGATGAATGCATTTCATCCAATGTTATCTGCAGTCGCTTTCTTTTTGAGATGAAAACCAAGTGTACGTTAAAGTTCTCACACTTTTTTATAGTTTTATTAACATTCCTAGTACCATTCATCACATACAGATTATTCAGGTTTACGACGATAAAGAAATGAAAAACATATAAACAATACTTTGAATTTATGATCACTTTGCTACTATTATGGAAATCTCTGAACATATTGAATTAAATCATATTTTGTTAGTAAAAGCCGATAGTAGCTTGTGACCCTGAAAATCAGTGAAAATTCCAGGCATCAGTTGTACTAATTCTGAGTCAAATATGTAAGGATATATGCAAGCCTAAGAGCATTTTCCTTGTCAAGCATGCTAGATCATTTGTTTCTGTACTTCCGTACATGTCTTCGTGATGTATCTACGTACACTTTAAATGTCTTCTTTAACATTTCCTGATTCTCATTTACTCTTTCCACTCCTTCCTCTAATGCTTGCTTTGAAAAATAACTTTTAAAAAAGATTGAACTTAAAAAAAGTGGTTAAAGAAATTTATTCTTCTTTTCCGTATATATGACAAGCTGAACCCACTCTAAAACTCCACACTTTGTAAATAATTGTTTTAAATGTGAAAATTACTTCATAGTAGAACCCAACTCGGAAGACCAGCCCCTAAGCAGTGCGTTACAGCATTGTAGGCCCAGCGCTTTGCGACTAGGCATTTCAATAGTCTTAAGCGTTGAAATTAAATTGCACAAAAAATAAGTCTCTTTATTATTATTATCATCGTGGAATTTATATTTTTCCTTCAACGTAATTTTACATAGATTTCCGAGTTCTGCACTTTTCTGACCACCCCTGCTTGGGAGTGGAAGCATTCAAAACAACTAAATTCCTGAAAATATTATAGAATGTTTGAAACTCGCTCATTTACCGCAATTCATCAAACTGTCTCTCATCATTCCCCCATGAATTTTGAAAATGTTAAATCTTTTTGGACTCTTACGGGGTAATTCCTTATTCAGCAGTACAAGACTTCCGGCGTTTGGAGTCCGTGACGTGTAAGTTATAAAAGGGTAAAGTCGGTTATCGCTTCTTTGAGCGCGTTGTCTGTAGAGGGGATGGGAGCTCTATGCAGCGTGGGAGAGGGCGCCGTCGAGCGCTGTCCGCGAGCCCTTCCACCCGCCGCCGCGAAGGGCGTTGCCTGTGTCGCGTGCGAGTCCGCGTGCCTTTGCGTGTCCCGGGGCCCGCGCCACTGTTGCCTCCGCCGCTCCCTCGTCAACGCCGTCGTCCCTTCGCTTCCTCGCACAGCCTCTCCTCGTGCGCTCCGCGTTGCATTTCGGAAAGACCGCGGCGGCGGCGCAGGCGGCGGCGCAGGCGGCGCTGCGCCCCGGTGCGAACAGTGTTGCCGCGTGGGGCGCGCGCAGGTAGCCGCTCCCGGCGGCGGCGGCGGCGGCGGCGGCGGCGGCGACCGCTCGCCTAGCAGTGGACGCGGGACGGCGCGCGGCCGGCGCGCCCGCCCTGTAATAACACTGCGAACGTCCCCGGCCCCGTCGCCTCGGCCCCGCCGTCCCTCGGCGCTGCGCCGCGTTTGACACGGGAAGCTGCCCCCGCGCGTTGGGCGGCGGGGACGCCACGACAGACCCTAGACTGGCCCGGCTCTCTACACACGATAGAGGGATGCGCTGTGATACAATTGATTTCTTCATGGGATGCAGTTTGACCGAACCCCACTCGCACGTGTGCATAATTGAACATCTTAGTTCTAATGAGACGAATCTTCACGAAATGATTTTTCAGGAAAGGAAAGCAATCGCATACATTATTTTAGTTCAAGATAGGACTCAATGGTTTGGGGATACAATCTAACAAAGGGGAAACACCATTTCTGGGTACATTTTGCAACAAGTTGAAGAACCGTCGTAATAATATATTGATACTTAAACTAGAAAACAAAATGAAATGGAGATACGTCACTTTAGAAATAACCTCTCTGGCAGAATGATGTGGATAAATCTAACGTTGCTATTTTTTTTGTTATAATTACGTTGCAATGAATGGCATACATACTGAATCTAGAAATGTAAGTCGCCTTGGCGGTTTGCATTTAACGGTAGTGAAATTCTCCAACTGTTTTTTCCTAATCGCTTGCTTATTATTTTCAGTGCGATATAAAACTAAGCCTCTTTCATAGATTGTGTTTCATGTGCACGTGCGCAGATTAATTGTCTGAAGTTGATAGTGGCTTGGAACCTGTGAATAAACTGTACGCAACTATAGATAATTTAAACCTCATAATCATCAAAGGAATATGATAGACGTATGAAGTAATCCAAATCCATAATCATCAAGCCATTTTTGAAGGCAAAATATCTGCGGATGGAGTGGGAGAGTGAAAGTTTATCATCTACAGAAAATATTAGAGGTGTGTTTGCATTCCTGGGGATGAAATGACTGCAGAGGAAATGTGGCAGCCGTGACAACGAACGTCGTGTACTTTGAACGGTCGCTATGTATTGTACTAGTTATATCCATGTATAGTAATAAAACCTTATATATGACCATAACTTGGCGGGTAAATCTGAAACGAAAAAAAAGTGCGCTCCCGTATTTTTAACATTGGAAAAATAATGGGAGAGACAAATCGAAGAAATGTCAATGTTGCCAAAATAACGACCAGCCATATATTTACTACACACTCAATGGTTCAACTTTTGGACCTGCCGAGTGTAGTTTCTCATGTCCATGACGATGCCATTTGTGTCGAAAGAAATTGGAAATCGCGTCATTCTGAAATAATGAAATAAAGATTATACTAGCAAAACGAAGAGTCATCAGTAACTGAAACACTGTCTTACGATAGAATGCATCGCCCACTTTAACATACTGAAATTTTGATTTCGCTCGCTTAAGAGGCTTGAATGCTTAAGGTGCAGCGTGTGGAAGCGAGGACGCCAAGCGTATGGTAATGAGAACGAAATTACGAAACTGTGAGTGTTACGCTGAACGCGTCTCATTCTGTTTCCTCGAGTCATCGCTTTACTACAGGGATGGTTTCCTTCTCCGCCATAGAGCGCATCGTTGTTCCTCACTTGCAGGAATTAGGTTATGATTTCACAAAAACAGGATATCACACACCATTTGTCATATGATCTATCTTGTTTTGGAATGGCGCGGAGGCAATTTTCAATCATTTTGTGTAATTTTTTTTATTGCTGATCTCGATGGGGGGCGTGGCTGGGAACAGGGGGCTAAGTGTTCGAATGGTGGGCGTTTACACCACGTGATTTGGCACGGCTGGCCTTGCCATTCTGCTACGTATAAAATAGGTGCACTATCTGATATGTAATTATTCATATACCAGCCTTTACCCCAATTTCATGGCAGTCAAAGATCTCCTGTGATCGCCTGCTCTGGAAGGACGGAGCATAAAGGAGCAAGCCTTCTCCCTCGCTTGCTCTCAGAAATGGGTGTTTCATTCCGGGGGATTTTTTTAATGGGGACACTCTGCAGGAGAAGATCCTTGAAGGAATAATGAACAAAAAAGTTTATTGAACATATGTCCGGAAGTGAATGGGTTCTTTGTTGAAGAGTGGGAGTGGTCTCCATGACGGCGTACACGTCCTCCATGGTTACCTATTCCCATAAGCAAACCCCTGTCGCACACGCCTTTAAACAATGTTGCAAACATGTTGTAGTGCTGTTGTTGACGGCGGTGATACTTTCTACTGTAGAGCTGTGCAGCTTCCCGCCCGTTGCTATTTGCCTGTCGTATGTAAAGACCGTGTCGTTTCTGTTACTGATTGGAATATCGGGCCATCGTCCCGCAACACGGCAGTACACTACACCCGTCCACTGTTTGTTGAATCGGCAACAGCACTGAAGCGGACCCGCTAATGTTCCCGATAAAGGCTTAGTCTTATCCGCCTTATGGCAAGGAACGTCTAAGGTTATAGTATTATTTTCGCATCGTAAGACGTAATCCTTAACAACAATTAGAACATAATACACACTACATCCCGAAAGTAGGAGGTCTCAATGAAGTGGCGGTCAGAATACTTGCCTCCCACCCCTGGGACCGGGGTTTAGATCCCGGTCGATCCATGGGGAATTAATGGGCTCGTAGCGTGTTTGCAGAAAAGTTTCTTGAGAATCTACCGTTTCCCCCTCAGCGTTCCATCATCTTTCACTCCATATCTTCACAATCACCTACTCATTCTAAAACATTCAACCATTTCCAGGAATGCCCATGAGGCTTGGACTTGCTGTCATTATAAAGAATACATCGCCCGAGCCGGAGAAGTGACGTCAGTCAGCCGTATCCTCGGAGCACACATATCACCTCTGATGCATTCATATTGAAAGAAATGAAACATGAACGCTTTGGTTGTGATCGTCTTTCTGAACGTGATATCTGGAGACGTGATATCTGGAGTAGTCGCCAAACTTTCGAAGCTTCTGAGCAATCGAACCGTTTTTAAATCTTTCTCTGAGCTAACAAAAGAAACAACAGAATTAAAAACTTCCATCAAACATTCCACATTAGCAAGTTTAAAATACACACGGAGAAAAAATAATGGACATTACCTCAAACCCACGCAATCATCTATGTAAGTATGTAAGTAGTTGGAGTATGTAAGTAGCTGTTTTCGTGAGTCTGAGCTCAGTAGAGCGACTCCGCTGCGATCTATCGAAAATTTTCCACAAACGTCTAGAAGCTCGCGATCCTTAACTTCCAGATCTCTGTTCTGAACCCAACCCTGTTCTGAACCTACCCATTGATCCTATTTAGCTTTTCATATGAATTTCCAATAGCTTCATTCTAAGGGTTTCTGAAAATGAGATGTATAATTACTTAGGGCCGAAGAAACGAGCTTGCCAGTGTAATGCCCTTGCTAATACGCTTGTACGTGTAGAAAGCGTAAAGAAGCACATTAGATTTGATTCTGTGGGAAAACAAAATCTAGCAGACTGCAAACCTAGCCTCATAATCGTGACTGATTGCATCATTTCTGAAGACTTTCCTCTCCTTTCTGCTTTGGTTCATAACGTTTTGCTAATACCTCTTTTTGTAAAGTTTGGACTTGGAATTCTGATTCTCTAATGTGAACTAGAGGATTCTTAGAAGATTGATTGGGTAAGGGAAGCCTCGATGTCAAATCAATAAAAATTGACCATTCCTCCTTTTATGCTCTAGTTACTCTCCACCAATTTCATCTCACGTGTCCACCCAGCGCATGATGACTTCTGATGTGAAGCAAATCAGAGATAACATTTAACTGATGACTTATCCATATCGTGTGTAGGAACACATTCACAGACACTCTTTTACAATATTAAAAGTGAGATGTTTCAAATTAGTTTTTCTTAAAAGTTAAACAGTCGAAATTATTGTGCCTGTTTACAGATAATACATTATCCTTTCATATTTCAATAAATATCATATTAGCTTGCGTATTCTTAATTATGGAGAGTCCTTCTGAAGGATCATGAGGGTCTAGAATGCTGTGGAAAATGAGTCTTGACTTTGTAAACTGAGAAGATTCTACAATATAAAATCATTATTTGATATCAAAATAATTCAGTTAGGATTATTTAATTTTATGTTCGAGTAAATTTCTTGTAATTTTGTAAAAATTAACTGATGTAAATCCATTTTTTTTTATATTAATTAATTTTTTTTTTTAAGCCGAAATAATCTGCAATTTCTTTTAAATGTCTGTATAAAATCACAAACATTCTTGCGTTGGGGTAGCAGGATTCTTCGCTAGCGACATTTCAACTTCCGGTCATCATCATTAATGCTTTTCGAAATTGGAATAGTGTTATAAAAGACAATACCTTTCTTTATCTCAAGGCTTGTAAGCTTTCTACTTTTCATCCTCGAAACATTTACATTATACCCTTTACACAACTCACATTATAACATTTATTCATAACATAAAATACATTATATACGAAAACAACATACTTTAAAAAGATTACAATTGAAAGACTTGAGGCCGTGAAGATAGGCCGTACCAATCACATATGTCTCCTACTATTTGTAAATAGTAATATCTGAATTTGGTCAAAGTATGACTTCTAAACAAAGCCATTCTTTGACCCAAACAAAGATATGAATGTTTTAAATAGCCGGAGACGACTTCCTCTTGCTCTTGCGAAACCTTTGATTTCGAGTGGTCGGAACAACTTTCTTAGTATTTTTAATAGTTTCGCTAATTTTACTTTAGAGATATTAACAATTATTGATCGGATCGTGCAATATTAATACATGTTAATATTAATCGTTCAGAAAGTTTTTTCTCCTTTCTGCTAACATAACTTCTTTGCTACTTTTACGTTCAGTCTACTATTATAGTCTACTAGCCCTTTGTAGCTTCTATTTTTTTATTCAATCCTCCACCAAATATCTTATAATTTGGTCAACAACCTGTTACAACAGGCCTAGCGTTGCTACACGAGTCGGAATAGTATGTGCTGGCTTTCACTTCAAGTAACAAGATATCTTCAGAGCATTTTGATCTCATGCACGGCAATGGAATACCGGATTGACATCTTTCAGACAACTTCCGGGATGGCGTGGAACTGGCACTGAGGCGCATATAGCTGGTCGAGCAGAAATCCCGCCTGTAGCAATTCTGAAGAACGGAGCATGTCATAACGTATGCATAGAATACATAACTTTTACAGCGCAACGAAAGACGTATTTTCTTACTTACCAGCGTCCTGAAGTTTGTAAATTGTATATACTGTAGAATTCTTACAGTAAAATTCTTCCCCTTTTGATATATTGTGCGTCTTTCACATGCTGAGGTGAATGCAAAACTGCTTGAGAAAATGTCTTAACTATTTTGCACAAAAATGGGCATTTAAAAATCTGTTAAATATTTTATGATAATTGCTTGTCACGATTTAATAGTTACACAATTTCACTCACTTGTAAAAAGTTGCTTGTTTCACTGTCATGTTGTTCTTAAACACCATTGTGTTTTATTGCATTTAATACTTATGAAGGAGCGTTTACAGTTTATCTTAGAAACCGGAATTTGTGAGTAACCTTCCAGTGCTTCAGTATTGAGCTAGAAGCTACTCCCCAAAATTCAATTCCATAAATATAATTAAATCCTCTGACAATTCCCGTGCTAATTGGATCCCATATTCGCTCAGCCCAAGAACGACTCGAGTAACGGATAATTATGGTCGACACATAGTTGTGTCGGCCCCTGAAGGTGAATCGCTGTCTCAGAATCACAAGATTCTATCCAACGTGGAGGAAATTTCAGAGGAGAGTTCTTTGCCAGTTTACAGGTGTCTAATAATGATACGCAATCATTATCATTTTATACGTATGAGGTTTTCGACAGGTCTGATTTGAAATCTATTATACGTTGCAGATCATTCGATCATGTTTAATCATTTTCGCCAAAAATGTCAGATAGAACCTTGTCGTTCTTAGGGCACGGAATATGGAAGTTTAGAAGGATAGTAACGTTGACCGACCATGTCGTACCAAAATTGAAAATGCCCATTAATACAGGCCAAGTCGGGGGATGCGCAATTCAATTGAATGACGTCCTATTTTCCGCCGAGACCTGCTCTGGCGCCTGACCACACAAACTCCGCTACGCTCTTCTCACAGTCTGGCAGGGAAAGGAGGAATCGCTCGGGCGATAAAACGGGCGATGTGAATTTTGCTCAGAGGCTTCATTTAGGCTTGAGGATCTTTTACATGCAGTAAATCTACAACATGGGGCAGCCGGCTTTACTTCCCCTCCGCCGGAAGGTGTATGAAGGATTTTTTTCGCTCTTAAAAAATCCAGGGCTTCGTTTGGATGTGAACCCGCGAACTTGGGTATAACAGCCCGATTCGCTAGCCGCTACAGAACTCGCAATGGGTAATTTGTTTGAGTCCTGGCATTAGAAACAACAAACATCAGGAGAATTCTTGCGTCCTAACGTTTGTTGGCTCTTCGCAGCTGTCGCCCTGCGTGCGTGGGCGCGCGTGCTCATTCATTGTCTGCTGACTGGCCACAGCTCCAATTCCCTTCAATGTATGTGTTTGTCGTGATAATAATGAATATTTTCCCCTTAATATTAGGAACAATGAAGAATACATTATTCCCTCATTGTACAACTTTATTATAATTACAACTTAAATACTATGACGTTTCAAGCATGGATGCATTCCAATTCTCAGATGAATTTACCAGAATAAGTTGTATAGTACAGACACTAAAAAGAAAATATTTTAATACACAGAAATATAAAACTGATGCAAGTACAAAATGTAAGGGTTTTTAATTAAATGATTAAGGTTTTTTTTTCAACTTCGTCTGGTAAAAAGTACGTAGAACCTTTTCTGGTTTAATTAATTATAATAAAGATGTAATAAGCATAAATCATTGCTTTTCCCAAAAATTAAGGAAAAACTTTACTCATAGGAGTAATTTCATAGTTGAAATCATAAGTGGAAAATATTTGTTTTGTTTACTATTTTATATAGTACCTAATAAAAGGAAAGTCTACAGATACTTGAAATATAACATATTTATTTCATATAAGTTTCGATACGTTTCGAGGTCTAGACAAAGACAAACTTGTGCGTACATTACCACAAAATCAAAGTTCCAATTGAATATTTGTTGCATTTAGAGTTATAACAGTTAATTTCCAAAAAATACCAAAAACCATCCATTTGTTAATATATAATGTATTATTTATTATAACGTTACATGTCTGTTACAGATCTCAAAATCAATTAACACAATTTAACATAATTTACACAGTTCATGAGGTAAATAATACTATAAATATCGTTGTTAAAATCAATATTACTTTCCATTTTGATGTTCGGTATAAAATCTAATTGTATAGAAATAAATATGCGACAGAAAAGATTTTACTTAGGTCTTGAACTTTTGTATCTTTTTTAATCGTTTAATGTCATCAGACAAAGTATCTATTAATATTATTAATTAATATTCTATTAAATATATATTATTAAATAATGTACATGCATTGTATGTGAATTTTTTGTAATTAGCTGTTCATAGGGTCACCTGATGAATGATTACTACGTCGAGTGTTATTGATTGATTGATTTTTCGTGTTTCCGGGCGGTTTCAACTGCTTCGGTCATTAGTCCTATTAGTGTAATGCATGTTTTTCTCGGGGGATGGCCACGATCTTCCCCCGCTGGATGACGAGATTCGGCGCCGATCTACCGTCGGCTAGTGGGGTTTCCCCCTAACCAGGACTCTCCCACCAGCGGGGCACAGCTCCCGACCGGTCTCCCGGAATATGTGATAGTGTAGTGCATGTTAGTGTGTATGTGTGTAAGGGGAGAGGATAGGACAAGGAAGAGGAAGGAGAGTTCGCGCGCTATCCGTGGCCCGTTTGATAGGGCACCGCTCCGGCATTCGCCTGGTGTTGATTGGAAAAACCACGGAAAACTACCGATCAGAGCAGCCGGCCGCTAGAATTCTCCTCCAGATAGCGACTGAATTTGACCTAGCTGAAAAGATAGTGTCGAAAATTCTGCCGCCGTCAGGACTCGAACCTAGGCCCTTCCGGTCAGAGGCGCTACAGTGATATCAGTTGATGCACTGAGCTACCGCTCCCGGTCGAGTGTTATAGTTATAGACATCGGCGTTGGCTGAAAATATATTCCCGTCCTCGGGAAAATAATTTTTTTCAACACCGTTCATTCCTTTATCAAGACACAAGGTAATGGTAAAATTCCTAGGTTAATAAAGAGATATTTTTTTGTAATCTAAAAGTTTGGGAGCTCTAAGGTGTATTTCCACAAAATATTATGCCATATCCCAGGCGGGAATGAACATTCGTGAAATATACTTAACAAAGCGTATGAAGGCTGAATTTAAAAGAATTCTGAACGCGTAGCATAATGAACAAATTTTTGTGTTCATTTCATTTAAATGAACATTCCATTTTAGGTTTAACTGAATTGAGAGATCTAAATGTTGTTGCCATAACATCAGTCAATGGTGTAACCCATTCATTTGAAATGGAAAACTGCATTGAAACACTTTCCTTTTCATTTACTATCAATTAGTCATAACGGAACCAATTTGAAAATCTGATATTCCACTTTTTACTTTTTTTTTTTTTTTTCAAGAATATTCGTATCATCCTTTACTGCAAAGGTTTTTCCATTTCACATCGTCGAGGGCATATCGTTTACATATAACAGGAATAGAATAGAATAGAATAGGGTCTAGTACCGAACCCTTCGGGACTCCATGTAATTTCTTAATAAACCGGAAAGGTGTGCATAATGTTCCACCATTCCAGTAACGTATTTCTACTCTCCGAGATCGTTGTTTAAAGTATGAACATAAGCAATATAGAGCAATACCACGGATTGCATATGATGGTAATTTTGAAAGTAAAATGTGATTAATGACGTCAAAACTTTTGCAAGCTATAAAAATATTCCAATAGGTGCTTCGTCTTGATCCACGAATCAAGCGACATCTTTAAGAAAAGTTAATATGGTTGTTTCCGTAATTTTCTTTTATTTATTCCGTAAATTTTTATTTTCGAAATCCATTTTGGCAGTCTCTTGGGGATTACTGAGAAAGGTTACCACTCGTACGTAACAAAGTCTCTCTAATATTTTTCAATAAACCGATGATTGGAATTTCACTCTTATCCAAGTATATCATTATTTTACATTTTACTGCTTGCCTTATATAACATGAACAAGAAGAAATAATGAATACGGGAATCCTGAAGCATTAAGTGGTGGTTGAAGTATATCCGTATTTTATCGACGTTTCTTGCGAAAGCTGAATTAGTATTTCCATAAGTGTTTGGAAACATGACAACTTACCCCTCGCACCTGTTCCTAGTTAGTTTCGTAGTTATTTGGCCACAGAGTACACATTCAATATTTTTGTTACAAAGAGCGTGCGACTTGTGCCTACAATGCGCATTGTAGACTTGTGCACATCCCAAATCGTTTGTCATTGATGTCAGCAATGGATAAGCCACGCCCAGGCGAATGAGCGGTCACACGTTATTCGTTCATTGACGAATGAGGGCTGCCTGTCAATAAAGTTCTGCCTCTTATGGAGCACTCATTATAAGCGTTTTCGATGAATTGGCCCTACGAATGGGAGTCTGTCAATGAGTAAAACCGCGGAAGCCTTTAAATGACAAATAGAATATTCTAGTTCTTATTACCTTCTCCATTAAATTCCCATCTCCAAGAAGATACATGTCTGACTATTTGCTCGTGTACGATAAAACTCAGTTAGGATTTCCCGCCATTGAATCATTTATTGCTTTCCAGCCGGATTTGAACTCATAAACTTGAGTTAAGAAAGCCAATTCTCATGATCCTCGATGTTCAATGATATGAACGTATTGATGCGTTATTTTGTTGTGGGTATCGATACCAAATATCGAAGTTTGTCGGCCCTTCGCTGTCATTGGCGCCGCGTGCCGGAGGGGGAGCGGGGAGGGGGCGTGCGGACGTGCCTCGGTTCTGCTTCCACAGCACGCGCAGCCATTGCCGGCAGACTCGAGAGCTCGTCTCCGCCTCCGCCTCCGCCTCCGCCTCCGCTCCCGCTCCGTTTCCATCACCGTCCGCGTCACGTGCCCCGCGCGAGCTCCGCGTAATGGGCATAGAAGTTTGCATCTGCCGGTAAGTGTGGAAAACAACGAAAACGTAATTAACTAATATAACCTTTGACGCTTAACACCTTTGAGGATTCCAGCCTTCAAATAGCGAGCACGTCCCTTAGGGCATGTCCATGTTGCGAGTATTGAATCGATAATTTGATATTGATACCAGAAGAATAACATCGATTCGCGGATGTTAATGAACATGATGTATGAGGAGAAGTCATTGTTTTAATGTTGATAGATGCGAGAAGAGTGGGGCTGGGGTGGTTATTTCGTCAACAGTGCATTGACATGTGCGGCTCGTTTGCTAGTGCATTTTTTTGTGTTGGGCGAGAACGACCCAATGTGACGTGTTCCTCCCATTGTTGACGTCGCAAGGACTTGCGTCCCGCCAGCGCACGCGTGCGGCCGCGTCGCCGCGCAGTCGCGCTGGCCTCGGCCCGTGTCGGACGCGGGCTCCTCCTAATGGGCCTAGGAGTCGGCGTCTGTCGGTAAGTGTGGAAAACAAGGGAAAACCGGTCGGGTGGGCTGCGCACCGCCGCCGACGACGCTCCTACCCCACGCGGCATTAAAACTGGGATGAACATTAAAAGGGTCGTAAGCAGTCATTGTAATGAGCGCCTCGTTATCGGCGTAATGGGACTATGAAGTCCACATGAATGATCTGGCGGCAGGCACCGCAGCCACTCTGGGGTATTACTCTGCGCTCGCAGTTCATGACGGGGCAATGGGAACGTAATGCGTATTTTATTTTACATTTCATTAGTTTATGGAAATGCCTTCTGTCACTGTTTACGAGGAGTCGCGCTCCGAGTGGGACGACGGAGGTCACGCCAGCTGCGAGTCTGCGCACACCCACCCCCGACGCTCTCACCCCCTACTTCCTTAGCACTGCACTTCCCTCTTGCACGTGGGGGACCATCCGAAGGACTGTTTTAGATATGGGCGGATTCCAGGTCGTCAACTTCTGCTTTAGCATCATATCAGAAACATTTCTATTTATTAAATATCCTACGGTGAGTTGGACTCTAGCGTACACGACCATTGGCCCCTTCCCATAATGAGATGTGCTTCTGGAAATGCTTTTACTAGGGCATATAGGTTCCCAGTGTTGCCATCTAAATTTGGGACCCTGATAAGGGAGCACAACAACGGTGAGTCGAAGATGTTCACTATTTGCCTTGTCTCTGGGGTGAGCGAGTGTGAGATGTGATTAGAGCGGAATTTTCCAGAGGATTTAATTTTGTCTGGCAACTACCATAGTTCTTAAAATACATCACACATTGAAGATTTTCCGCCAGTCCACAGCCTCCAGCTGGGGTTGGACGCGAACTGCTTGCGAATGCCAGTGTGAGGTTCGATTGGAAACGCATTCATCTATGGCCAACGTATTCATTAAATATTTTCTTCATTCATTGGGACTTGTTCGTAACAATTTGTATACACCTCTCTTCGTATATTAGAATTCGTGAGGATATACTTCCACATATCTTGTGTTGTCATTACATTGTAAAATCTGGGATCTACAGGATGGATTTGGAGTTGTTATATTGTCTTCACCTCTTTTGTTTTATTTATTTATTTTGACCCATTTAAATTCCAGTGGCTAGTCTCTGTGGATAAAGATTCCAGTCCACAATGATTGCATGTATGTGTGCTAATTGTGTAACAATGATCGTAAGAAATTGGAGAAAACTAAATTATCTTTTAAGTGTTAAACAGACATTTCGAGCAGGTTAATAGCATTTTTTCACAGCGGGACACAGATCTCCCGCTATCCTCCACTTCTTCATCCTATTCTCGATTCACCCCCTCCCACTATTATCTTTGCCTTTTGTATATGCTGTCTTGATCCAGCGTTGATATCTCTGAGCAGTCATACACCCGTCCTAAGACGCTCCGCTCTCTACGTGGTCATAATGCCACTCATGATACGAATATACTAGAGTGAAATGTGGAGAAAAAACTTGATAACTAGGGATGTTGCAACATTTTCGATACCACCAATATGGATATTTTCGTTTCGATATTTGTAATATCGATATAGATACTTTCGAATCGGAGATTTTCGTGTAGATACCAATATTAACGTGTTGGTTTGAAAACTAAGTCACATACTTGTAGTTTATTGATAAAATTGTTGTAGTATTTCAAGCGCGTCCTTTCTTTCAGTTCTGCCCCTTCAAGTGACTACTCCATACAATTGAAATATGCCACTTATTTACATCTATACTATAACTATACTATAAAATATTTTTGCTATACTTATATATATTTATACAATAAAATTAATTATGTAAAATGAAAATTAGTTTTTACTATACTCATCTTGAAAAGTGTTCAGTATGAAGTGTAGTGCATATTATTTTATTTGCAGGTGTTTATCGATATCACGTGATATTCAAATGATCGATACTGAGGTACATAATACCTACGTTTCCTTGCAATCCAGCGGGGATTGTGATCTTTCAATCGAAGTGATGCAATATCATGCGGATGAGAGTATCACATTATCCCTCGCTGGAGTGAAGGACATGTTGGACGTCTATTCTCCGATTCAAATAAGCGTGGGATTAAGAAAACAAGTAAATCGCAACTGCCGATTGCTGTGACCAGATCATTGCCATTCCGTGAAAGGCAATTTCCATGGAAGTGCTACAGATTTCAGATGCAGGTCTAGTCTTTCAATTTGGAAGAACACTGCACCGTCATGGTTCCGTGTAATAATTTTAGGCAACTTTCTATATAAGAAGGTTATTTTCCGTGCGTCATTAAAATTTTTTGTTAACTAGTCAACATTGTTGATGGGTTGATGTTGTAGGTTGACAGGTTGATGCAAGTAGTACACTATGGTGATCGTCTGCCCTCACAAATTACAATTGATCCCATCAGCTAATTCTTCTTTCCGAGTTGTTTATCGCATTTTCTGGTAAAGTTATATCGAATTTTATCGAGACTGTTTTTGTGAGGAGGACCCCAGTGCATTCTTGCACTTATTATCTCGCAGGTGTCCATTACATTCTTCATTTAATAGGATCACGGTGGCCCATACTTTACTGATGAACAGTGCCTGAAACTCATGTCTTCGGATCTCTGAAGCGGTCCGATATCACACAATTTGGAATAATCGGCCTGCAGTATTCGCACTCACCTCCGTCACCCGTTTCTCCCGCCTCGTCATGCGTCACCATGCCCCTATTTCACCGTGCCCCCCCTTTTTACTCCGTCTCACTTTCCCACACGCCGCCTCACCTGCTTCATTTCCGTCTCACTGTCTCATGTCTCCCCCGTACACCCGCTCCCTCCCCCTCCGATTCCCCCCCCCCCCCCCCCCCTTTTTTTTCCTGCGCTGAACCCCCCCCCCCCCCGCCCCCGCGTTTCGTCCCTTTGCGCCGCGTTCAGCGTGGCCCTCTTTCCGTGCGGCCCGCCGGCGGTTCCGGGTTCGATAGTCGTGGAGGGCAGCAGGGCACGTGCGCAGATCGCTTTCTCCGCCGGCGCCGCCCCCGCTCCCCACCCCCTCTCCCTCCCCGCCCACGCCGCGGCACTCCCCCGCGCTGTGCTGGGATCACCCCATCTTTCGGTTCGCACTGCAAAAGGGCTGCGGATCGTTTCGGCTAATGTTCGTTCTGCAAGCTTCTATTCTTGTGCCATATTCTTAACGGAATATTGGTGAATAAGCAATGAACTCATACCTGGATTTCCTTCGTCATTATGAAAATATTAATGATTTAGGAGCTTGTGTGGAACACTTTTCCAAGTCTCGGGATGGTCAAAAATCGGGAATCCTTGCAGTCAAACAACACATCTTCAGAAGAGAAGTGTATAGTTCCGTAGTGATTTCAAAATTCTAAAATAATTTTAGAAAATTCTTTAGCAATTTTATGTAGTAAATTTCTTTTCTTATTGTACAAAAGTAATTTCTTAAGTGCTTCCATGGTAAAGATTTCAAACCTCATAAACTTTAGAACTGTTTTCCTGAAGAGTTGCTATTTTTTTACTTCACATTTTCACAACTACCAGGGATGAAGTAAAATAATGTCCGATACAATGCCACGTAAGCCTGTAAACACCGCCTGTTGACGTTTGGGAGCACAGAGCACGCGCGTCGACCACGTGCGCTGACCGCCCCCTTCCCCCTTCCCCCTTCCACGACTTCCCCCTCCGCGGCTGTCGCGCTCTCCGCCGGCCGGCCGGTCGGCCTGCCGGCAACAACTATAACAAATACAGTGATGCATCGACGAAGCTCAGCACACGGGCCTTCCACATGAACAGACATTCTCATTTCAACTTTCTCAAGACGCTCGTTTTTTTGCTTCGGAATCCTAAGCGGGCAGCCCTATGCGAATGCTTGTAATTTATTTTTTGATGTCAACAATTTGTTAGCTCCGCAATGGAATTGCCTAAAGAGGAACTGCGTGGACGCGTCATACTCGTAAGCGATGGCATGTTCCCTTAGGTGTCTTCGCATCCGTTGTTATTCGGTTAGGTTATTATTTAGAGATAAATAATAGTAGCATTAAGAATCTAGAACGTATTCATTCGTAAACTGTCAATTTGTAGTGTTATTTCTGAAGTTGCAACGATACTACTTCAGGGTTAGTTTCTTGGCCCTTAACAGTAGCAGACAACACGTCTCATTTGGAGAACAATTTATAAATAAACAATAGTATTATAAAGCAGTTATATGATCTCGTCGTATCAGAAATAAAAAGAGTAATTGAAAACGGAACGGGACGTCCAACCCTTGAGTGTGACTCCATTTGCTTCCGATGGACTCGTATCGTTCCATCCTTTTCGCCCGTCCCTTTAAATGGGAATCGGAAACAGTAGCCCCGCCGCGTGTCCTCTCCCACACTATCATATCTATCACGATAGTCCTCATCCCAGCCTTCCTCGTCACTGGAGCAGCAAAATGACCTGGCTTCTTTTTGCTCCTTTACGCACTCTTTCTCCTTTCCTCTCGCCTGCCTACAAAAATAAGAAAAAAAGGTGGAAAAAGAAGGTCCCCGTGTGTATGTGTGCTTCTTTTCTTTCTACCTTAAGAGATGTAAGCAGCCAGGATGTGGCAACCCTGTCGTAGCTAGGCCAGCAGACGACATGAAATATGGCCATTGCCGCCAGCTGGAAACCTCCTCACTCTTCTGGTCGGCCGCACCGTGGAAATAGTGCAGCTCTCTCTTCTCGAGCACTCGCTTTGGCCGCTCCGCCGCCACCGCCTCGGCTGCCGTGCGCTCGCCGCCCGCGACCTCCCCGCCCCGCCCCTCACCCCGCCGCGCCGCTCGGCTCCTCTCCTCGCTTCTCTCCTTGCTTCTCGCCGCTCCTCCTCCCTCCGCGGCCGGCCGCAAGGCCCGCTCCCGCTCCCGCTCCCGCCGCGGTCCGTCATCCCCTCTCCGCGTCGCCGATCGGCCCCGGCGGCGTTCGCCAATAGCACTGCCGAAAGCGCGCTGCATTTAGAGCTACAATTAACGGGCGGCGAGCAAAGAAAAGAAGAGTGGGGATACCGCAGAATGCGACTACTGAGAAAAATGAGGAAATATGGATGGGAAGTCTGCGGCGGGGAGGAGGTGCTTTGGAAACCGGGAGCGGGAGCGGAGGCGGAGGCGGGGCAGGGCGGTGGCGTGGGGGCGGGGCAGGGGTGGTTGCGTAGGCCTCAACGCGCTCCACGCTCATATTCATACCACCGCCGGAATTATTACTGTCAATTATCATTAAACGGCTGGCTTGTCGGTTATCATGTTTTTACGCACAACCCTTCAATTATCAACGCATGTGACGTGGCACGCGCTTGTGTCGCTCAAATTGTGTTGTGTGCGGGAAATCTAAGAATTAGGCTAAAAAGGAACATTTATTATTATATTATGAACAGGCATGTAATTACCCGCTTGTTGATTTGGTTTAAACCGCCATTCCCCAAAAAGAACTATACGTGAATGGAATTAGTTTGTGAGAGTTGTTTCATTTTTACAAAAATATTTGGACTTACAAATTGTTGTCTTTCTGAACACAATGTAAGGATGTTGTGCTTTCAGTAACATCTATTATTATTGTATAGGTAATAATAAGGTCAAACTGGATAAGGATGTATCATATTCAATAATGTTGGATGGGTGATCATAGAAATAGATAAATGGGTATTTTACGGATTTTATTGCTCAATTGTTACGCAATGATACTGCTACAGGAAAGGGGAAAATGCTTTGAGAAAACAATGAGAAGCTCAATAATTACGGAGTAAATTGGGGTACATGATTTGAATTGGAAGTTTGTAACGAACATTGTAACGATTTAATAAATACAATCAAAAATCTATCCATTTCATCACACTTTTGCTGAAAATGTAATTCGGGAATGGAGCATTAAATGAGATTCTGCTTTGATGCTCATTGATGTCTCCGCAGTTAAATTTATAATCGTGGGGAAAGACACTGAACAATGGAGTTGTAGATGGTTTGGATCGCGTGATAATCATTCTCCACACCTAAAGGAGACAAAACAGAGCTCTTCCTATTCCCGTGCGGACATTAAACATCTTAAGATACTCGTGTAAGGTAAATTGTTTTTATCTAGAGGATCCCATCTTCGTTTTTTCGATTCATCTAACATAATGTATGAAATGCAATATTTTGTATGCAATATTCATTGCAATAAAAATTATGTATTTTCTGAGGATATTTACTTCTGCTCCAAATAATTTTCCACCGAATTTTCAATCAGTGGGAGGAACCTTGCTAGTTACCCCGACCGAGATTCAGCACAAGTCTGGGCAGTTGAAATGTTCCAGTTGTGATTAGCAAGAACTTTGAAATTCATCCGATTGCTGAAGAATAGATGTTTCAGATCTCAATATTGATAACTATACAGTGTTTTGGTGTCGAAACGTAAACTACAGAATCTCAATGAAGACAAAAGTTAGTGTCTCTTACCTTGCTTCTTGGTAGTAAATGTAGCTTTTCTTCTCCTCGAAACGTCAGATTTAGTTTTTACAGGTTATAACTTTAAATAAATAAATAAATAAATAAATAAATAAATAAATAAATAAATAAATAAATAAATAAATAAATAAATAAATAAATAAATAAATAAATAAATAAATAAATAAATAAATAAATAAATAAATAAATAAATAAATAAATAAATAAATAAATAAATAAATAAATAAATAAATAATAAATAAATAAATAAAATATGACTTACAGTCATGTAAGGAATAGACATTTACAATAAATTTAACATTAAACCCATGATATGACTTTGTTACACAGTAACAAAGTCATATCATGGGAACATTTACTATACGGAATATATTCCGTATGTCATTGCCTCTCTAATAAAGGGACTGGGTGGTGACAATTGAACTTTGACCCTAAACGTAATCAGCCGCCCCCGCTCAATCATTTCCTGGAGACGGCGCTCTTTTATTTCGTGAGATTAGTTCTCTACAGTAATGTTATTATGGAAAGAATATGTTATTGAAGTGAGTGAAAAAACTTCATATGGGAAATAAATGTGAAAAATTAAAGAATATATATTTTCATCATACATATTCGGGAGTACCTTAGTACCTTACCGTAGTGTCTATGACACCAATTGATGTTTGAATACCCTATTTAATCGAACATTGAAACATTAAGTCAATTTGTGCAACGGGAAATCAATTTCAAGGGGAAATTGTCTTTACAAGAGTCAAAGAAAAAATAAAATTAGCGATATTACAAGTGTATTCGGGCCAAAAACGACAGTAGTTTTTTGAGACCCAAAAACCTTGCGAAAGTCACCCATGTGCTGAAGCCCAGTACAGTTATAATAGTCGCATCCCTCGCCAATTATCCTTGTGAAATGAGCTAATTCTAACTTACGCATATCCAATTTTTTTCAGGCAAAGTAATGCGCATTTTTCAAGAAGATATCGGAGAAAAGGTTCCCGGCACCTCCTCCCCTGTGTCCGTCATTGCTCCCATCCCTCCTCTCCCCGCCCCGCCCAGGCTCTGTCGCCATGCTACCACGCCCCCTCCCACAGTCCTCGCTGCGACTCCGTATTTCCCACCCTCTCCTTCCCAACCGCCATCATCACAAATAGGAAGGCGTGCCCCTGGGTTCGCGTCGGAGGTCTCGCCGTGGAGCCGTCGCATAGCAGCTCGAAGGTTCGCTCCGCAAGGGTCCCCCAGCGCCCTCTGGGTTGAAACTGCGCAACCGGCCTCGTGTTGCCACTTCCCTAGCACATTTCACCTTTGCCCCGGCGGCACATGACGGCGCCCATCTCCCGCCTCAGTCCTTCGACCACCGGATTCCCCCCCCCTCTCGCACTTCCACCCCCACCCCGCCGCACCCCCACCGCGTCCCTTGCTTGCTGCCCCCGCTCACTCAT
Source organism: Teleogryllus oceanicus (assembly GCA_964035755.1). Classification (NCBI taxonomy): domain Eukaryota; kingdom Metazoa; phylum Arthropoda; class Insecta; order Orthoptera; family Gryllidae; genus Teleogryllus; species Teleogryllus oceanicus. Next base: position 3,227,072 of record CAXIVR010000001.1, read on the forward strand.
TTCCTGGAGGCGGTGCTAGAACGAACGAATTCCATGACTCAGCGATTAAGACTCCCGTTGGTCGGCTGGAGGATTTGGGGAGATGTGGGCCAATTATTTTGGATATGCTGTCAAATGGGATTGGGCAGACCTTGTCCTGGTGAGCGATGGCATAGCATTAATGAAAAGAATGGATTAGTATAATATTGGCCGAGAAGGATAAAATTTGATGTTTGGTTTCTTTGTAAAATGAATTCAGAGTGAAATGATACATACGATTGAAGGGATACTTTTCATGTAAATGCATTAACCTTGCGAATACTTGCTTCTAAAGTATAATGGAAATAATTTAGGGGTGATAACTTCACGGGTTTGTGTTTCACCCGCGCATTGATATCACCACAGCGAACGCTGGGAATACACAAATTTGGTACTCTTCTTACCACGAAAGAAAAAAATGAATTTGTGTTGTTGTGGTTACCCAATAAAAAGAAAAAAATACGTCTTCAATTCATATTGAGTTATTGCTTTCTGTTGGGAACCCGTACATTGAACTTAGTTAAGAGTTAATGCGAGAGTTCAGTTCAATCATTGGGTTTACCTATTAAAATGAGGTGTATAAAAAACCGAAAATATACGTTTAGCGTTGATCCCGTCATCGCTGACACGTTCAGCTAACTTATTACACTTTTAAGCATAAAAGTCACTACCACGAAAACAACGTGCGGTGAAGTGTTGTGACTCGCGCCCTCGTCGACCGCTGCATGTTTGCTTTCCTAATTTATCGCCTCGTGTGTATTCCGTTTCCACACACCTCTCGAAACAATGCCAGTATATTTCATATTTTATAAAAAAGGAGCGCGTAAGGCGGCGAAGGGCGACCTCATCTCGTGCGTGTTAGTCGCAGGTCACGGCCAGCGCTGCCAGCCACCATCCTTCTCTGTCAGGAGGAATCTCTCATTGAGACGAGGCGGCGGCGCAGAGGCCCCGCGCGCCCCCGAAAGAAGCTCCGCCGGGCGAGTGGGTGGCACAAGTATTCAGAAGCGGCGAGATTATTTCCACAGGGATGAGTCCACCAGAAATAATTTTTTCAGGAAAGGGCAATATTGAAATAGTTCAAGATAGGATTGAGTGGCTTACGAATAGGATTAACACAGCAGAAACGTCGTTTTTAACGCTATTTAATTCTACTATTTTTAACGCTAGTTAACAATATTTGGTAGCATGATCGAGAAGAAATTTAGGAATGTATTGATTTTTAAAACTAGAAAGAAAACCAATATAGGGTAAAGTCACTTTGGAAAGTCAATTTCCTTCGGACCTCTGAAAGCTATCTACGTCATAATGTGAGAATTTGTGTGTGATGTCCTGTGTAGTTGGGTGTCCATAGCGTGTGCGCAATATTTTTTTGTGATTTCTTATACGAAGTGGTTCAAAATTACCAGCATCTCCAAATGTGAGCTACGTCACGATAAGATGTGCGTGTGTGTGTGTGTGTGTGTGATATTCTGTTCCGTGAATTCCTAAGCGTATTCGCGTTAGCGATGAAAAATGACGCGACCCATGGGAACAAAACTTGGGATGCTCGCGACCAGTGGCAGCTTATTCGGGGAACGGGAAACCTTCCCCTACCAAAGCGATGGGGAAAAGGGGCGAATGAGACAGACCCAATGTGAACTGCGCCACATTCGCTGTAACTTCATTTCGACCGCTTTATCCTGCTCTTGGTGTCTATACAGTCACACGTTGTACCTCATGCATTAACGTGCGGCAAGCCTGCTTCTGTGGACAGTACATTCCATTGTAACGCATGATTTCATAAGCTTCTGACTCTTCAGATTGCCGGTATGATATTGCTTTGAAAAGTTCAAAACGACAACGGTGTCCAAATAACTTTTCGCAGAATCGTCGTAAATAATCATCGGCCCTATCTCGGCTCAGAGGGCATTTTGAATCACCTTATAGTTTTAAACTTACGTGTACCAAACTTGGTAGGTATGATGACTCGATTATTTGTCGAAATATTTGCTTCCGACACAGAGAAGGTTTATTAGAAGAACATTTGTATATGTGCTGCATTCGCACGCGTATGTTTATCTATCTGAAAACACTACCTGTACATTCATCTATTGATCTTTACATGAGCCAGTATTGCTTTGCCTTAACATTGAGTGAACTATGAAGTATAGACTTCGTTTTGTTTTTCAGTAGTAAGAAAAATGCAAAAACTTTATTGTTGCAGCCACCTGGTGTTAGTGATATCAATGCACGATTAGAACACCAACCTGTTAAACTCTCACCTGTGTGTCATTTTCATTCTATTCGAGATGTAAGAATTCGCGTCATAATTCAATGAATACATGACAGAAGTTGTCTTTACTGGGAAGCCTTTGGTTCGAGTTCCCCTTAGGGCCTGGTGATGGGATCCCGCTATCCCCCACGACCCATCATCTCCACGATTTCGAATGACAGTCGTATTAATGAAAGTACATGGATAAGAATCGAACTGAGCGGTGGCGCCATAGAATAAAAAGATGTCGGTTGCAATTGTCCATTCAACCTAGATCTCTACTTATCTTTCAAAGTGAACCTTGAAACAATAATCTTGCAGACGATACACAGGGAGAATGCCGAAGTCTTTTCTGTTGCGTACTAATATTTTAATTGGTAAAGATTACACCTAGAGCAAAAAAACTAATATAATATTCACATACCAATAATATTGATTCTACTAGACTCTACGTGGTAATACCTGCAACAACTACTGTGAAATTTTTCTGAGTGTGTGGCCGCCTATCTGAATCAGGTTTATTGCCCAAATTCCCTCGATTCCAAGAGCTAAGGCTGATGTGGTTCTTCCTTTGCATCTCGACTTAATTTTCTCTCCCGTCTCATCACAATAACATAGGTTTTACGGTTTTTATATTGTTGTTGTCTCTTTCCTTGAGTGTACAACATCCAAATGAATGAGTATCGTAGTTAGGTAAAGAAAACAAATAAGACATTTCGGTTTAAATCTTTTTTCTTTGAAGTTCCCAAATAATATTAAAATGTGAAAGGCAGTTGATTTAAATTCTCATTATTAGCGTTCTATTCTTTTCTAATAGTCTTTGATCGAGAAATTAATATTTATTCTATATGCTAAGTTAAATAGTCACTGCAAGAAATCCACATACAATACATGTACTTTACTTTACAACGCATTACCAGATGACATTAAACAATTAAAATCGGTACACAGGTTAATAAGTTAAACGTAAAATCCTTTCTGCTAACTGCTTCTATACAATTAGAGACTACACTGATCGTCAAAAAGAAAAATTAAGTTTACTTTAGCAAAACAATGATACAGTATAACGAATTAGTTTACATTTGAACTGTATAATTAAAAAAAACAACTTAATATGCCTGTAACTAGTAATGTACTTCATCTTCCGGGATAATAACCCCCATCTCGATCGGGTTTTGTCCAGCTTGCCTGATCCATTGAGCAAATGCAGAGATGGCCCCATGATTTTCTTCTGGACGTAGATGTAGCTTCACCATGCGCACGTTTTGTTGAGGGCTCGTTTTGCTTGTAGTAGCAGTAGAGCTGAGGAAGAGTTACTATTTATAAGCAATGCAGAAAAATCAAATCTGCAGTTCATTTATCGTTGCAAATAGTTTTTCTATAACTCGGGAACGAGAATGTCTAGTTTTTTAAATGTAGACAATCTCCCACTTTAATAATAATAATAATAATAATATTGTTTTTGTTTTAACTTTCAAATGTTTATCGTTAAAATGGCGTGGGATTGTGAAACTCAAGAAAACGTGCGCAAATATTCTTATCCCCCATACTTCATATACAGTTTTTACTGGATTTTTTTGACCAAATAAATCAAATCAAATAATAAACTCTCTCATTGGGAGGTAATTGTTTAACAAATTTTCGGTGTACAAACTGCACCAATGCGAATGTATTCTGGTAAGAACATATCCAAAATGCCCACAAATCCTTGAAACATCTTTTTGATGAACCAAATTTTGTTGTAATGTGGGGTAATTGAGTGGATGGTCGAAGACCACCAGTGGTAAAATGATTTGCGAGTTGAGTGAAATTATATATTTTTCAAAGCATTGCGATTTGTAAGTAATGTAAGGAAGAAAATATGTCTGAGTGAAGTTCCGTTTGAAAGAAGGAGAAAACTCGTTGCAATTTATGGAGCCAGTTACTGTGACTGCGCAGTGAATAGGTGCGAATCGTAAATACGTTCCAATAAATAAATGGTTCCTTCAACTTATTAAATATTTGACACATGTCGATTCTTATCTACTCGCCGAGAATTCTGACGCATTAACATTTTTCATTTTATAATTTTGTATCTCAGTGTCGTCACGTTCTTACTGAAAATAATGTATTACAGCGCCTTTGTTCGACGCATCTTGAAGACGAATTATAAATTCTTGGAGACAGGGAGTTCCAGGATGATGTAAGCGTTGAAAACTAATACGTTTTTACTCAATTTCTTTATGGACTTCCTTTGAGACAAATGGAAACTTTGTGCGAGGTCTTGGAGCAGAATCTTTCTCTTTGGTGATTCTTTTTGTTTAAATATTCGAACAGCACTTCATTCGCGCGTAATTTTCTCGGTTTTATCGGCTCGCGCCTGTGTATAGATGAGAATTTAATATACAGTAAACGTCATCTTGGAATGTGGGCAATGATACGTGGGGCGATATTTTCCATGGATGGATGCGAAGATGTATGAAGTTGCGTTTTTTCCTATAATGAATGTTTGGAAGATACGAAGTCATGCTTTCGCCTTTAAACAGGGGCTGCTTCACTTCAGTGGAGAATTTTCGAGTGGAGAAATGTGCTTTAGAAACCGACTGTGTCAGGGATTTTGCCGTAAAATCAATGCCAGTTGCGGGTCTAGTAGAATTGGTAGTAGTAAAATTCGCATAAAACGTCCTGCGGAGAGTGAGATAGAATACTTTTACGACTATATGAAGATTAAAATATTGCAGTATACTTAAACAGTAACATAATGTTACATTTCGGCACAAAGTTGCATCGAAAAATTCTAAATGATATTCCTTCGTAATATTATTTTGCGTTTCTAACTATAAAAATTAAATCCTCTATCTATTTCTCGGCGTAGTCGTTTACTAGTCACAGTTTTACGAGGACCATTTAATTGTTGATTTGATTTAAGTAAGTGTTTTTTTCTCTGGGTAATTTGACTTTGGGAAGATTTGGGACTACCACCAGAAGTTAAAATGTAAATACTGTGGGTCAGTTTTTATTTCAAAACTTGCAGATGGAGAATTGTAGTGAATTAGGAGATAGACTGGAGAGTACAGGATAGGCCTACAGACAAATCATTCCAATATTATTCTGCCTCTTTAAATGTTTCATCTTCCAAAATATATCTATTTCCAGAGTTATTAAGAAATCAAAATTACTGCACTTTTCATTTTCAATAATTTTTATTTCCATTGTTAGTACAGTTTCCAGAGAAGTTTTTTTAAAGAATAACCTTTTTGTGAAAAAAGTACTTTACATTTATTTTTGTACTTTTTTGAGTTAAATTTATTGGAAGAATAATGTCGGTAATTGTGTTTTTTCGAAGTTATCATCGTATGTTAATTTTTATTATAGGTTATTCAAGAATTCAAACGAAGGTAATTCAACGATTAACAATCATATTATAATTCTAAAGTATTTTTGAAATATAAAATTTTAATTCAATAATTACTTAACATAAAATAAAATATGTAGTAGGTATCATTCGTAAAGCAAACAAATCTTGACATTCTTTTCTTTGCTTGGAATAATGATCGGTAACCATGGTGAACTTTTTACCATATTGTGTGTTGAAATAGATATGAAATATTAATCGTTACACAGTTTCTGAGTATTAAATAATTGTATCGGGAGATGTGTTAATATTATTTCTAACATCTTGAAACATTGTAAATGAAACGTCGGATATACACTCTCTGAGCGTTTCCCATCGCATTGGTGTTATCATACATCTCTAAAAAAATATGTAATACACTTTTCTAATTTAGTTTGAGTTGATAACATAGGCAAGCAATAAAATTAAAATTATAAGAATATTTATTTCGTTCTTCTATATTTCTTCCATTGCTCATGGGTGCAATTGAAGTTATAATTTAAACTTTGAAAATTCTATTACCTATTTGAAGGCATTTAAATTGGTCAAAAGCGGTAGATATCTCTCCAGTTCAATGAAATCCTCAGATTCAATCGTTTCATTCACCAGTATCCCCTGAAGGTGGCAATTAGGTTCCACTGGATACATGGCCGCCGTGTGAAGGGACGTCGCGAAACTGAAATTATTCACATTTGGTACTGATACCAACAATAAACAAAACACTGATTCTACATGGGATTTGGAATCGGGCAATAATATGTATTCACTATTCAAACACTTAACAAAATATTTTGACACATCATAGCATATTGTAATAAAAACAATTATTTTCCATTAGCATTTTGAATTTTGCTCGAACGCTTGGAATTTTGTCAGTATTAAAACAATCATTTTTTCTTGTGATTTTTTTAGTATGGTATGATTTTTTTTAAATATGGAAGTGAATTGTAGCATTAATGCCATTGCTCTATTGATCCAGCATTACAACTGCGAGAAAAAATTGCAAACCAAGTACTGATTCTATGGGCTTGCATTCTTGGCTGCGGTAATTTACAAAACGATTCAAGGAATGTTGTGTTGGGTGCTGGGTGCATATGAATAAGCCGTGTGCTGGGTGCTCGACCGGATTGTGCAAATGATCGCAAATAACAGCCCGTGTGTTAGGTGCGTAGCCAGACTTAGGAAACGAATAAAAAGGTAGCGCATGTGCTTGGTGCACAATCGGATGTAGCTCGTGATTTCAAAGAAGATGGAGTGTGATTGGTGGTGGGCCGGATGGCGGGTGTGTTGAGTGGTCGGCCGGTGGCTGCCGGGCGCGGCGTCGGAGGAGGCCCCGCCGCCGAGCAGGCCCCTGCCGCGGCGCGACGCCGCCCGAGCCCCGGCCCCGCGCCCGCGCCCGCGCCCGCCCGCTTCCGTCAGCAGCAGGCACTCTTGTACCGGCCGATGGGGGTGGGTGGATATATATGTATGACGGGTTTCTGCACCAAGAAATTCATTTAACGAGCAGCGTGAGTAGTAAGAAGCAATTATTGTATATTATTTTCAGTTTCTGTATTTTTACTTATGATGCATTGGAAAAATACTATTGTACTTCCAAGGAAAATTTGAAAGTGAATTCGGCAATGTTTCAAATTATATATTTAAATAATACGCTTGTTAATAGAATTAAATAATCCGTAAATGATACAATGTTGGAACATATGCATATTTGTTTAATTTTTTAAATGCAGAAACTTGTCGGGGGAGGGGTGAGACGCTCATGGCCTCCGTCTGGAGTGGCGCTTGCCTCGCGATCATCGCTAGATTCCTTAAGAGTATGGATAGCGAAAAGCCGACGTAAATACGAGTTTTGATTCTTCGATAGTATTGAAATTGAAGTTTCGGTATTACTGCTATGAATTTGAATGGCTACACGATTTATAATGAAGAAAGCGGTATATATATTTCGAAAAAGTACGTTATTTTGAAGTAATTTAATTAATTTCCAAATATAAGAATTACTCTTAACGTATCTTCATTTTTAATGTTTTATTATTTCTCTACAGTAATTAGTTTTGCTACCGAAACTGAAATTGGTACCGCAATATTATCGATTGGTTAGATCCGATACTAGTACCTTGTACCTCCAATATCAAACGAAAAGGTATCGATTCTTTAAAGGTATTGAAGGTATCGCAAACTTTCTTACCGTATTCCTGGCCACCTGTGTATGAAAATTAATATCCAAGGACCTGTATAATTCATATATTATATTGATTCATTGTATTCAATACTTGTATATTAAATATTATAATTTGAACGTTCGGCACTCATGTTTCGTACCTTTCACAATATTCTCGTGATTAAATATAATGTTTATAGGGTTCTTCTGCAACCTATTAACACAAAGGAACTGTGGATTTTGAGCACTCGTTACCTATCATTCTTGTTTACCTTCAAGGTGTAAGTAAAGCATGAGTTTTATTTTTATGCTCAAAACACACAAACAATAGTAGTCGTTTAAAGTTCACGGGAGTAGTTCGTTTGCGTAGTAAATGTTTCATGAATGTTTAATTTGTGTTGTAGACTATTCGTACATTTTTCAGATTTTGTTAGGAAGATTTGAGTTCAGAGAAGATGTCTGCAACAAGGACATCTGTCAGTGTGACCCACTGAATCTTTAATTTTTGAATTCATGTTGTAAAGCTTCATCTGCATAAAATAAAATATTTGAAGATTGGAATTCTCAAATGCGTTGAGTACCAAAGGTACAAGTTGTAATTTATTGAGTAAATATCAATTCATTAAATGGATATTTCCCGCTATTCTTGCACCAGTCACAATGACATCATCACGCACTACAAGGTAAAATATGTGTAATTGTGACGTTTATGTTTGTAGACGAATCCTCCTAAAATATCTTTTATCATTTTTTATACGTAGCAACTAGTACCATTGGCACTTAACATACTAGAGGATTCCAAAGTTTGATGTATTCCCATGTCGGTAGGATGATGTTCGAAAAGGAATTCCAGTGAAATTTCAGATTTATATAACATCTAACCATGATATATCTTAACAATTATTGTGCGTCGATTGTTATCACTACTTGCAAATCAGCGTTAGGCAAAGAGCGGCGCTTGCCCGTCGTATTGGCAACTAGTTCTCGGGCAGCCAATTCACGCGCAGCTTTCATTTTAAAATTCATTCTCACGGCTGTGCAACGCAGAACGCGATCGAGTTTATCATAAAAGCATAAGAAGCTCTTGAGGGGCAACATTGCCCTGCGATGCATGGACTTGTTCGCGAGCGCTGCAGCCGTCGCTCGCGCACTCGCACGTCTTCCCTTTGCAGCGTCTGCGTATTTGTTTATTGTTTGGTTTATATCGCTATGCCGAGCACTCCCCATCCCTACTTCCCTTTGCTTGAGAAACACGCTTCTGGTAGAGCGTTTGAACGCGAATTTCGCACCTTTGTCAATCCTATTTATCTGGAATTGAAATCAAGTTGTAATCCTTTATGACTTGCGGCCAGCCGTTGAATAGTAAGGGATCTCAGCGTCATGCAGTGCGAGTACGAAGCGAAGGTAATAAGCAACACTTTCATCAAATTCATGCCAGAGAAGTTACTAAGGAAAAGAACGTGGACATTTAGTTCGTGGTTTTTGTGATAAACACACTTGGCTCGGCGGGGATACGCTTACATTCCCGCATACTTCTTTTTAACTCTTTTAAGGAAGCAGTTTGAATGATGTCTTCAAAATCTACATTTGGCAGTAATAGTGCTAGACATATTAAGACGATACATTTTTTACATTATATTACCTTTTTGCCATTTTAAAACGTTTATTACCATTCTCGTCAACAAAAGATTAAGATCGAATTCATTTTCGACCTATGATATTACTTTATAAGTTTACCGACGAATCGTACATTCCCCTAAGCTCTAACGTGAATGATGTTTTAATTTCTATAGTTTTTACCATTTTTCAAAGCTTAACGAATCTTTTTGTGCAGCTTGATATATTTCTATCATTTTCCTTCAACCGCATCTTAAAGAGATTAAAACTATTTGGAATGTTCCTTCGGTTGAACGCCTTTTTTCTGAAAATTAGTTTCATATCGCGGTAATAAAGTAAAGTAGTGTTTCAAGATGGTTAATGCATAAGTGCAACATTTTCTTGAGAAGTATAGAAAAAATTCGCGACATTGCGACCCCTGAAAAAATCTGAAAACTGTGTTTTATGTGACTGTTTCTCTTCTGGGGACAGGATTTTATTTTGCCATAAAGCAATCGGCATGAAATTCAGTTTAGTATGTGGACGAGTTCTGTTTACTATCACGAATCGTGAATTCATGCATGAAATCTGGAACGAGAGAATAAATCGTCCATCCAAGAATTAGCTAAGGAGCGTTTCAAGTTGCAAATTTCTACGGAAGAGATTGCAAAATGCAGAGGACTCGCTCCGTGATCGATTTAAATGGTAGGTTAAAAATTGAATTTTGCATTCGGAGTTTGGAAAAAATTGCCTCATGCTGCCGAGTGTCGGGTACGGCAGTAGCGGTAACGTTGGTGGGCTATATCAGGACAATAAAACTTAGAAGTGTTAAGAAAAGGAAGGAACCTGAAAAAGGTAGGAAATTTTACCAAAGAGTGGAAACAATATTTAATTCATATTTTTTAATTAAATTATACAAATGTCCTAATAAAACCTGAAAAGTTATTATTAGTTGCGTTGTTTTAACCAGCAATTTAATTCACAATTCACAATATCTTACGCCATTAATATTTTTAAAAAAATTAGATACCATTGTCTTTTTTTAGCGTCGATTGCCAGCTAATAGCATTCGACGAGAACTGAACGTACATTTTTTCAAGTATGGCCTTACTTCAAACGCCGCTATTTTTGTAAAATGAACCAAAATATTCATGGTTCTTGCTTTTTTATCTTGACGAGAAAATGGAAGATAGTTTTTGGGAAAAGAGTTTATTATAATAGCCTCAGAAATCGTAATGTCATTGCTGGAAAGAGGGAAGTCAGAAAATTTGGAATTTTCAAAACACTTCCAACAGCCATGTGGTGGCAGTGTACTGATGATTATGGACGATATTTTTAGGTTTTGCTAATTTAAAATTAATTTTTCTAGTCTTTTTAGTATTAATTGGGTAATAATCTTACGTTAGGGTTTTAGTAATAATCTTACGTTAGATAACTATACATTTTCTTCGAGAAAAATTGAAACTATTTAGGGTAGGTACTTCTACTCCTGAGTTTTTATTGTACTCATTTAAAAGTAACTTTAATACTTATAATATTATACTGAACAATGGAATACTTAGCTTTTTCACGATTAAATATTTCTCTGTTTTGTACAGAGAAATGGAGTCAAGTAGAACAACAACAAAGAAATCCGTTCTTGCTATAATGTATATACAATATACGAAATGAATTATATAGTCGCCAAGTTACTTTCCTCAGCTTCTGCCCTCCTCAAGTTAAGTTTCTAACTTGATGTCGGCGATTTCCTTCTGATACCAAGTTATTGTTATTCTCGCCCCCAAAGAACCCAACCCAAATCACTCACCGATTCGTAGATTGGGTCTTCTCGTACAGGTCCTTTGGGAGCTGGGACTAGTATTCAAAGGGGATCATTTTATACCCTGTAGGAAAATGAATTTTTTAGGACCTCCAAAATGTAGTTATGGCATTTGTTGGTACATTGAAGGAAAATGTAGGATATTTTGCCAATAGGAATATTAGGTTGAAAATGCATCCGTGGCGTAGTGATGGCGTGGCGTGGATCGCGTGCTGCACGCGCCGCGGACAGTAGGACACGCAACGCAGCCCCGAACGCTCCCCAAGCCCCGCCCCCCGGCGCGCGGGTAGCCCTTCGCCCACAGCTCATTCATGCCGCCGCCGCTGCCCCGTGCTCGGGGAGCGTTTAAGACGAGGCTGCATAATCAAGCCGCCTTTCTGATACTCGAGTCGAGGTATGCGGGAGCATCGCTCCTCCACCTCAAAACACTCCCCCCTCGCTCGAACTGGAGCACTTTCTGGCTGGCTTGTTTCTTTCTTGCGGCCGCGTTACAAGAGGAGCGTCTTTGGAGAGGAGTTTCATTTAGAATTCGACGTTTCTTTTGAGCGCGTCTCCCCTCTCTGGCCGGACCAGGAGCGGTTGGCTCGTGAAATGTTTGGGACGTAGCTGTAGTTTGAAAAGCACCCTTTCAGGTAAAAGTGTTTGTGTGCGGGCGAGCCCTTGTATGAACCTGCTGATAGCAACTCTCTTTCCCAGTGCTGATTTCCGCCGTGATGCAGTTAGGGGATGTTGGCACGAGGTTTAGGATTTAAACAGGAACCTACCGGGTCGATAGAGAGGTCCTAAAACTCGGAAATTCGTGTAGAGAGAACACGTCCAGAATTTCTGGGACACAAAATTCTGCGTCCAGAATTTTGGATCGATAATCTGAATATGAAACGATCATTGTGTGAAATGAAATTACAATAACGTTTTGCACATAAGGTATGTTTGGGTCAAACTATTTACGGATAACTTCAATATAATATAGTTTTAATGAAATTAATGTATGTATGATATATGTTAATGGATGTTTAATACATTGTTAAAATTAACCTTATCCACTCATTCTAATATTCTTATGTAGTTATGTACTCTCATGTTATAAAGTCTACGAGATAATTTTTTTCTTGTTTTGTCGTACTTGCTGAACTGGTGTGCTCCGTATAATAGGTAATGGGAATTTTGAACTCACAGTTAGAAAGTTATTCCGTTGGTCCCGTTCTCAAGGGTATCACAAAAAACTCATATTTATCTGTAAGTGCGATTTTTCTCCTGAAGTTAGCTGGATGTACGATTCTTTCGGGCTATTTCAACGAATTTTTTGGAGGGGTTTGTGAAATGGAGGGAGATAGAGTAATTGAAGAAATAAAATACAGACACGACATATTTTAAACTGAAAAGAATATCTTGAAATAATATGATGTTAGTAGCTTAGAGATGACTATCGAGCGATTATTTGAAATTTATAATCTCTTCTAGTACCGCCAATATTTACTGTCCTTGAGCTGGATTTTCCTCGTTTCTGATATTTTCAACTGCACACTGTAAATTACAACTTGCTTGTATACAATATGTAGAGTAACCTCGTTGCTTTTACACATAATTGATAAAAGTAATTTTCAGTCCGGAAAGTTCCGTTCAGACGTTTGTCGGTCATTTTTCCGCGAAACTCTCCATTGCAAAATTTTCTCCGTTGAACTCTGTTCCACTTTATTCATCTGCAAGTGTAAGTAGTCTATTTTATGAGTTGTTTGGGTGTAAACAAGAGCATCTGACGAAATTGAAATGATTGGCCTGGGAAAAAGAGGGAGAAGTTCCTCTATAATTCAGAGTGATTTAAAGAAAGTGCAACAAATGGAACGCCTTTCGTCAAATCTAACAGACTGCACTTCTCCGTACGTCATACTCAGTTTTTAGTTGTTTCTTGACATTAAAAAAATGCACCATCCGCGGCTTCCTAAATGCTTTTTCCTACGAAACGTGAAATGTCAGTTAGCATTATTTACATCTAAACTCTACGTACTGTGCATCAGATAGTAGGGGCACAAAAGTCCGAAGTATCCTGCCGACTTATAACAACCTGTATTCTTCATTGTTATTTCTTGGCATTTGTTGTTCAGACAGTACCACTTGCCGACTTAGCAGGAACACACAGTCTGCCGGGGTGCTATTGCTCGAGTTGGGTCTCGCCTGTAAATACACAGAAAAGTGTAATGAACGTCTCCAAGGAACAGAAGACTGCCCTTTGTTCTCATTAGGGCATGTCTTTAAGTAAGGGTATCATCCACTCCTGGCTTGGCGGACATCGTCACAAAAGTTTTTAGTTTTATATTCCGTAAGATAGGGCGTTTTTTTTTGGGGGGGGGTAATTACATTGTTTTTACAGCGGCATTTTACAAACTGGAAATTCGTAGGTTTCTACTGTGGTTTTTCTTTAACAATTTGAAATTAGAACTTATTTTTTGATATTGTATTGCGTTTTTTCGTGTTCGTACTCCCAGTAAAAATAATCCTATTGAATTTTTTAGGAATTCTATTTAGTCAGCCTTTGAGAGCAATTCTGTTAATTTTGTGGTCAAACCCGTTGATAATTTCAGTGAGAAAAGTGTTATTTTCTACTGTAATTTAAGGTTTTAAAAAATATTATGGAAGCGTGTACTGCCGAACAGTTGCTAAACCTATAACATTATCTAATGATGAATATAAATTATTCCATTTTCTCTGACATTTAATGTATTGGTATTGTTGGAAAAGCGTCTCCGTCGGTAATATTTACAAGTTACACTTATTTATTTCAGAATGTATGGCCTATGTTTCATTAATATCATTCTTTAGTTATTGAAATATAGAAATGACCTGTTACTTAATTTTACAGTTTTGAAACGTAATTTTCCTTTACTGGATATTTGAAATTATATTTAAGTTAATCTCCCGTCTCTGCTACACCCAAATGGTGGGTTAAAGAATGTATAGTATTACTGATAAAATCTTTTGCTCTCTTGAAAAAAAGGGAGAGATTCCTAGAACTACAGTTTACTTAGTGTTATGAGTTAATCAGACTCAGCGACACATGCCTTGATTAAGCACAATAAACAACTCAAAGACAACCTACAGATAGTTCTCTTTTCGACCTGCCCGTATAGTAACTTTAGTCGCCAGTAGTATTCACCAGTATTCGCCAGTAGGGATCACAGAATTTTGAAAATGTGCACACAATTCACTTTTCCCCATAGCACGTCATACGCAGTTTTTAAACTGTTTTTTGACGTAAAATAAATAAATAAATTCACTGTAGAGTTGATATTTCACTGCTTTATTATTCAGCAAATTGATTTATATTTGTACGTCGACTTTTGATGTATATCACTAATAATAATTTATTCGCGTTCGAAGGAAAAACATGACTTTTCATAACTCAAACAAAATACAATTCCACAAAGAAAAACGTATGTTGGGTTGAAGGATGTGTCTGTCGTATGAAATAAAGTGATTTTCCCGCTATCAACGAGAATTTTGCCAATGACGTGTGGATGTTGTTAGGGGTGATTTCAAGACTTAGTCAATGAGAACTTCAGAATAGTAATAGTGTATCATCTTGATCCATGAAATTCAAGTTAGTGCCAAGCATAAACTTTTCGGTTTTAGTATAATAGGTAATGAAGGTATCCAATTGTTTAAGCGGTGAGTTTTCCTTTCCTAGGGACGAACAATTAACGACCACAGTCTTCGGGAGCATGGGAAATAAGTATAAAACGCTATCAAACTGGTTTTGAGTAAACTTTGGGTTATGATGTTAGGTATTAAGCTTCTTGTAAGCATGTATATGTTTTCGGGGGATTTAATGTGTCATCCCGACGAAGGTACAAGATGTACCGTTTTGTTAAGGCAGCCCGCTACCGGAGATGGCCTTCTCCTAATAGAAGCCTCGTATGGTCTACTCGCATTCGACTACCAGGCGACTCCTTATTCTGCTCCCTGGCGTCACCCGACTGATCCAGAAAAAGAAATACATTGGATTACTGTGACTACCTGTCAGAGGGCGGGCGACCGAACGCGTAGGCCGAGGCTCGGGAGCGATCCGTGAGTAAGCTGGCAGTAGCAGGAATGGCAACTCTTTTCTTGGCTCCACACAAACCCGAATGGGTTATTTTTTGTATATTTATTTAACGAATAAAATCAGATAATGACTGTATATGAAGAACGGGAGTGAAGTACAATCTCCAGACATTTTCGTCAGCTTCATCATTCCTAATTAATTTGTAATTCTTGCACGTTCACGATACTGTGTTGAATAAAGATTAAAGGTAGCTATGAGAGTTTTTGACAAAATTTGTTGAAATGAAACCTTCACTGCCGTCCAATAAAAATGTTTGCATGTGCAACTCAGCAGTAGATTTCGGGTGTTATTCCTTCCCGTGCGCCACGCCAAAGAATTGACTCACCACGTGGCCCCGCAAGGTAATGTTATTGCTGACACAACAAATTCCCCCTAAGAGGTCAAGAAACCGCAGGTAGTGAGCTATATTTATGCCCAAAAGCAAAGCAGGGGACCCTCTAAGTATTTGCGGGATGGTTCCAAGGGAACTAGGCGAAAAACCTGACCATGCAACTCATGTTATGTTCCCAAATTGTCAGCGTGTTCCTCTAAATCAGTGCTACATTGGAGTATTGAACCAGAAGTTGAAGAGCAAATCGAGATATATTTAGTCTTTTAGAGCTATACTTTACAAATCATAATTAATACATGCAGTGCATCAACTGATGTCACTGCAGCGCCTCTGGCTGGGAGGTCCTAGGTTCGAGTCCTGACGGTGGCAGGATTTTCGACACTAGCGTTTCAGCTAGGTCGAATTCAGTCGCTGTCTGGAGGAGA
This sequence comes from Teleogryllus oceanicus, assembly GCA_964035755.1. NCBI lineage: Eukaryota > Metazoa > Arthropoda > Insecta > Orthoptera > Gryllidae > Teleogryllus > Teleogryllus oceanicus. The sequence goes on from CAXIVR010000001.1 coordinate 3,243,145, forward strand.
ATTCTACGCCGGCGTGCTCTGATCCGTAATCCCGGTTTCTCCGTCAACACCAGGCGAATGCTGGAGCAGTACCCTACAAAACGGGCCACGGACTGCGTGCGATCTGTCCTTCCCATTCCTTGTCCTATCCTCTCCCCTTACACACACTTACACTAACATGCACTACATTACCACATATCCCGGGGGACCGGTCGGGAGCTTAGAGCTTGTCCCGGCTGGGGCAGTGCTCCGCTGGTGGGAGATCCTGGTTAGGGGAAACCCCACTAACCGACGGTAGGTCGGCGCCGGATGTCGCCATCCAGCGGGGGAAGATCACCGCCATCTCCCGAGAAAAAACATGCACTACACTAACGGGACTAATGACTAGAGCAGTTGACGCGCCCGGAAATATGAATAAATCAATCAACCAATACATTAAAATTATTGTTGAACTGAATATTTTGGTGATACTATTTATGTTGATTGTATTTTTGTGAATAAATGGAAGTTGAGCATTTAACATTCAGTAATTGCAATCATTCGTTGTTTTTAGTCACGGTTAATCTTCCTTCCTTCCATTTGACATGAAGACCTATAATTGTAAATTATAATTATTCGCATTACTGATGAACATCTAATTATTTGGAAACTGAATGATCATTGCTGCCAACTCTCAATTTTTTTAACAGTAAGAATTTTACATGTGAATTGAAAGATTTGTCAGTAAAAGAGACAAATTTATAAATTAATTTTTTATCAGTCATTCGCAGTATTGTTTACGAGTATTTAGTTTTATTGTAGTGTATACGTAATGATTTGATCAAATCTTTCAATAATTAATTAAAATGAAAAAGAGATCGCAATTTGTTGTGTATCTGGACACTTCTATCGGTGAAGCTTTGTTATAACCAAGGAAGAGAGGTTCCGGGGACGTGAATCGTGCATCGTAAAAAATAAATAAAACGAGAACACTCAGGATTATTGGATGAAGAACCCTAACCTTTGGGCTTCCTCTTTTGTGTGTTTTTTTAAGGAAACGAAAAGAAAATTGTGCTATTACGAGCGGCGTTTGATCCGAGGGCGGTCCTCCGACTGGGTCAGTTGGATGATGAGAGAGGGAAGATGGCAGGGGGCGTACAAGGGCTGGAGCGTAGCGCCTTGGGCAGTGGATCTTCCTGGTTGCAAATAATAAAAGGCCCCAACTCTCTTCGGGGAATTCGGATCGGTCACTCGCGTGCGGGGAGTGTGGATGTTTCTGTTTTAGGCAGCCGCCATCCACCTCATTTCCCCGCCATAAAATTCGGAAAAAATATTTTATACTGCACTTTCAAAATATTGTGCGTTAAATTTAAAATTTATATTAATAACGTTATAATTATTATAACCTTGTTTGGAGCCATCCCGAGGGTTTGTCATTTGCATTTCAGAAGGATGCTTTTGTGAGGATAATTTATGTAATTTATTGTAAACTTATAATTGATGAGGAAAACAGTTTCCTCTTCGACGGAGGTCAATAGGGATCTGGAGGCTCTGAACTTTTTTTCTACTGATCTATTAGGTGTATTGGTTTCATCTGTATTTTCCGCTGCGTTATAAATGTGTTTAGATTTATGTGATGAGTTTGTATTGAATTGGTTATGGTATAGATTTTAAGATTCATTCATGAAATTTATATGTTTTTTTTCTGTTCCAGGTAAATATTCCCCTCTTCTGCTTGGCTACGAGCGTTACTTGGCTATTCCTAATGCGAATGACAAGACAACGGAGGCACCACAAGTTATGGAGGAAAGGATTCCTCTTGGCGTAATAAAATCCACAAGAAACGATCTTTTGAAAGGAAAGCTCAAATGTATTTCTCCGCCAACGTAAGTGATGCATGTGTAATGTTTCGCCAGCTGTAGCCCCCTAGGCTTACGTGTTCGCTCTTCGGGGGGAACGTGCCTCCGAGAACAAAAGCCACCAAGATGGTCAGCGACACCCATCTTCCGGTAGTGCGTTTGTATGGGAAACAATGCTCAGCAGCGTCGCACGAGCGATGAGAATATATATCCGTACGTGCGTGCTGCGTCGGATTGGGAAGGGTGGGGCGGGGCGGTTGGGGCAGTTGAGGCGGTTAGGTTCAATTCGGGCGGGGTGGTTAGGGTGCAATGGAACGAGTCAGACGGGACATGGCTGAACGCCGGAGTGCAGGTGGGGCGTATGGATGTGATGGCTAAACGCATGCGGGTGGCTCATTTTGTACTGCCGTGGGAAGTGCCCGTTAGTCCTCACCAACGTTGTGCAGTAATAGTGAACGGAAAGAGACGTCTGATTTCTTAACATAAAATGCATGAAACAATTTTCGTAAAAGGCGATTCTGTGTCGTTTAAATGCTGTGATGTTATATTGATCAAATATTTGAGAATACAAAACTTCGATGTTTATGAATTTAACATTTGTATTTGTCACTTAAAATAATAAAAAGAATTATAACTGCTGATATTACGTTTGATTTTTCTGAAACTATTATATTCCCCTACATAAACTACTATAATTATACACTCTAATGTTATAAATGTATAGCTGAAAGACGATATTTCCAGGATACCCAGCAGGGTAGTATACACTATTTTGAATTTAACGTGAAATAAACCTCTAAATCAGAACTCTTTGTCTTCGCGTGAGCTTTTGGAAGACGCTTGGAAAACTGCATTAGAAGACCGACGAGGCATCCCGTGCTCTTGTGTTGAAGCTCCAGCTTCGTGCGGTCCATTCCGGTCTATTTATTTCCCTAAGTACTGAGAGCGCTTCCGACAATTTGTCGGCCCTTCGTGGGCGAACATCAGGAGGAAGGGGAAGGTAGCGTTGGGGACGCATAAAAAGTTAGAAATAACTTTTTTGTTTTATTATTATTATTATTATTATTATTGTTATTATTTGTAAAAATTGTTAGTTAACGAGACAATTATCAAATTGTCTCTTTCTAATTTAGTTCGTTCAGGACATTTTACCTACTGATCATTTCTATTACTGCCATTTCGTTATTGTATTTTGAATTGTTAACTTCAGTATTGTATTTTAAACACTTCGTTACTCGACTTCAGTTAGAACAGTGTTAATTTATGAATTTAAATGCAGATTTTCTCCTTTCCCCTCAGTAAAAACATTGTGGTTCATTGGATTCTTCCGGAGTCAATAGTTTTGTTTTCTTTATTCTCGGTGTTTGTTACAAAAAATATATAACTAGTGAAAAATTTTATTAAATGTTAATTCTTCCCATGGTGCCGCTCCTTGTTGGTTCTTTGTGCTCGTAGTTTCGTCTCTGAAAGAGAAAATACTACGAGTCGCTGCCACTACTCTGCCACGTATTTCGAAGAAAAAACTTAATGTTTATGGAATGTGAAATATAGCAATATAATTTTAAAAACAATCTTCCCTTCAGTTGCAGAAATGTAAGAGAATTGTAATTCATAGTTCTTGCCTGGAACATCGAGAAATCTGGATTGGTCTTCACCACCTGTTTGCCACTTCATGGTTTGTGTAACACCTGCGTTAATGACGCATTCTAATTTGTTGAAGAGTGAATTCTCAGCTTTCAAACGATAATGATCTTAGAAATCCATCCCGCTTCCATCTAGATCACAGATCTGCGTTTGGCTGTATTGATTTTACGTGCGGTTCAGGAGAGAGCTCGCCGGAAAGCCGCGGAGCACCGCAGCGCGAACTGAATGAAGCCCTTGCGCGGACGGGTGCTGACTGGGGTCGTTCGCACTCTCTACCCTCCACTCGAGATCCTCCGTTGTAGAATTGTAGTCGACAGGTGCGTCATCGACTGCGACTGCGAGGGGCGGGGCGGCTCTTATCGCGCAGCACATGCCGCTCCCGTGTAACGGTGGCCAGGCGCCGGCACCACGGCGCTGCCGTTTTGATTAATTTTAGGGGACCACCCGCGGTTACGACTTATATTCAACATAAAGCATTGCATGAAAAGGCCTAGACGCGGTGCACGAAACCAAAAAAAAGGACGTCTCATTGCGAGTATGTGCGATGTCGCCATTTGTTGTAGCGCCTCCTCGGCCTCGCGACAGGATTTGAATGATGTGAATGATGATGAAGGATCAATCAGGAAAGCTGAGGTGTCGGGGAGAAGAATCTCGCGTTCGATTTTAATTATCGCCTCCCCCTCCCTGCAACCCTCGCCTCCTCTCTCACCATGGAAGGGGGCGCTCCAGGGCAGATCAATAGACTAAACTCGGATGGAATCGTGCTCTGTGGAACAACAAGACAGGGGAGATATTATTTATTTAACGTATTGGTATAATGCACTGGGTGACGGATTGAACACAGCCGTACCGCACGATTAATCAATCCTACTTTTCGTAAGTTTGGGGAAATTACTCTGGCAAATTATCAGTGATGGAGTAATCTACATTCTAAAAAAAGTATAGTTCTCTCTTTTATCTTTGCCTAAAAATCTAAAACTAAGCAAATCAACACCATTTTGTGCATCGGTTCTTTTTGTTGGTACGGTTTCTTTTGAACCTAAATGAAGAGAAAGGGAATGCGATTATGGTCCTGGTTTGTTTCTGCGGCCAGGGAATCAGGTATTCAAAGTTTGTTCCGTGTTGTCTCTTTATCAGGTATTCAAAGTTTGTTCCGGACAACCAGCAAGAGTTTTCTACAGCCTAGAAGTTTCCATGGAATCTCTCTACGTTAGAAACGTCTTTATAGAATAGCTCGCGGAGTAAAACTAAACTTTTATAGCGGTAGAATTTGTAAAGAATGGATGTTTTTATAATTGTTTGTACTTTACCGTGAAACAAAGACTTTTAGTCTATCTGAAGAATGAACAACTAATAATGTAATAAACACCACAGTGCATTATGCATGTGAACTCTAGCGCTCTCTCTCTCTCTCTCTCTCTCTCTCTCTCTCTCTCTCTCTCTCTCTCTCTCTCACACACACACACACACACACACACACACACACACACACACACACACACACACACACGTAGTAGCATTGTGATCACTTCCCAAATCTATAAGAACGCTTAATGTATTGACCTGTATTTAACTATGAGATATTGATCGTACCAAATAATGAACCACGCAAGTCTTATTCATTACAATTTGTATTAAGTTTTAGAACAGCATTCCAATCCCTCACAAATGCGTTGGTTTACTTTTGGACCTCCCTAAGCCTCCAACAATTTTTTATTTTGTAACCTTAAATAAATAATTATAAATAGTCATAAATAATTAGAAATTATAATAAATGGTAAATAAATAAATAAAATGCTTTGCAGAGGTGTAGAAATAGTGAAGGCCTGGAGAAAGGAGTGCGGGCCTGGCCGTGTGAGCGCAGTCGCGGGAACGTATCACATCCCAGTTCCACAACAGCTCCATCGCCTGTTCTCCCTGCCTGACATTTTCATCTTCTCCGGCCTTTCTATAAAATATTAGTTTAGCGAGGGGCGTGTCGGTTTCGTTTCTACGTGCGGTGTACCTGCTGCTGCCGCTGCTGCTTATTCCAGCAGAAACATCGGCCGTGGTTCCCGCGGGAGTGTGTGCGTGTTTTTTTTTACTTCCTTTTTTTCGCTCTTTTCTGTTTTCGTTTTTTCTTCCCCCGGCCGTTCAGTCTCCTTTCTCTTCCCTCTTCTGCCGTCCAAAAGGGAAGCACACGAGCGACGTTGTGTCTTCCCGCGCTACGTCGCACTTTTAAGACGCCGTTTGCGTGCTAGCGCGCGGCCGTGTCGGTACCAATGGTTCGCTTGTAGGGCGGAGAACCGCGGCGTCGGCTGACGTGGCTACGCGACCTAGCCCCCGTATTAGCGCCTGCAGCGCGGGACCCGCCCTCCGCCTCCCCTCACCCTCCTTCGCTTCCGATCATTTATAGATTATTATATCGCTGCATTTGGAACGCCCCTTCTCTCACACCGCCTTGAACGAAATGGAATCAATTGTTTAAAAAATTTGGTGTTTCGTACATAATTTAAAACAATTCTAAAAATCAAATACCTGTCTTAGTTTTTCAATCAGTTAAACGAATTGTCTCCACCGACTATTTGATGAATCTCATGTTGTATTCCCAAATTGTCGGCGTGTTCCTCTAAATCAGTGCTGTCACCAGAATTTTCTTCCTGAGGAGGGAAGTGCTCCTCTCCCGAAGGTTCAAGACGACACCCTCGGAGATTTCGTAACGTTTCACGAGATTTGTCGCATTTCTCCTGTGAAGTGTCCGAACAACCTGCAAGCTTTAATTTTACGATATTAAGCTAGACCATAAAGTAAAGTTCGTGTCCTCCACATTCATAACATCCATGTGGCGTTACCATCGCTCAACACGAAGCAAAGTTGTTTTATATTGGAAAGTATCATTCTCCAATCTCTTCCCATAGCTGCAGGTCTGTTTTATATATTTCGGTCTTCTGGTATCACCAATTTATTTCGATATTACTATATTATTATTATTATTATTATTACTATATATAAAAAAAGTCGCCAATTTTAGTGAAGAGAAACCTTTCAATAAAATTAATTCCAAGTTTATAGCCTCATTAGAATGAAATCTTAGAACATATTAATTTCATTATAGGGTAAGACTATCTTGACCAAAGCCCATTTTCAATCGAAGACTTCGATGACTGACTCACGGAGTTGAGATAGGCTATTACAAAAACGTTCTAAAAATTTAATTTTTTCTTGTCACTTTTTCCCTTGTAACAAATCGTACCGCTGATAGACAACCGTTGAGATGATCATTGCCTTCGAGACTCCCTTCTCTCACACTCAGACTTTCTTGAGTGAAATAAAAGTAACTTATTACGTAAAAATTGACTGTTTCAAACGCAGTTTAATACAATCTTAAAAATTTCAACAAAAGATATTTTGAATTAATTTTAACATTAATTATTGTTTTGAAGGTAATATGATAACTATTACGAAACTGTAATAAGAACGTTCTTTTTTATTTACCCACTCACACCTCCACCCCCGTCGTTTACTTTTCTCACAGAAGTGAAAAGAAGCATCACGGGCGGTCCGTGCCTGGACGACACCGGCATCCGCCAGGAGTAATCTCTGGACACCACGGAAACGACAGATTAAAGCAGGGGCTTCACTTCCACTTCTTAAGGATAGTCAGAGCGGAGCCGTGCTGGGGCGAACATGGCCGAATATTTTTCAAACACACTAGAGCACTTCGCACTGCGTCCGAAAAGTTTCGGCCATCACGCCCCAAGTTCCAAGAGTCGGTAGATTTGTTTGAAAGGAACTCGAGTTTATTGGCTCGAACGGAACCATTCACCATGGACGTATACAAACGTGTTTCGTTAATTTAAGAACGAAACGCCCTGTGGAAAATCTCTGATTTAAGATACGACAAAAACATCAGCCGGAAATTTCTAGTGACGTTGGCGAAACGCATTACTCATAGTTTCCGCATAGTCGCATAATATAAGTAATGATTTGTGATGACCGGTGTTGGTGTCGAATTCAATTTTTGTATATTTATTATATGATTTTGTCGTACATAGATTAGTTGAAAACAAAAACTATACATGTGTGTGTGTTAACTTTTACTTAAACTAAGCTTACATTATTTCATGTATTGAGAGAACCATATTTTCTCAAAGGACTGAAAGTCCATCTCATATTTTCTTCTAGGACTGAAAATATTTTAAATTGTATGGAATGGATATTTGATTATGATGCAAACAAGATGGGTGGGGTTATAAAAGTAAAACAAGTGGAAAAAGATTTTCGAAGTTTAATTCATTATGTAATTGACGTGGACCAGAGATACGTAGGAATTGATTTTGGACTATTTAATTTTGTGGTGGTTTGTTGCTGAACCATATTTGTTGTGGCATAGAAACGGTGCAATGCTGTTCGAGAGGTAGAAAGCAATGTGCCCCCTATTATTCGACCGTTCGCGCCCGAAATGTTCGGCCCAACACAGATCCACTCTGTCCGCAACTGCAGGTGGCTGTCTGTGTCAGTGGAGTCGATTGTGGACGAGGTTTAGGTCGGCCGGCGTGGGACACTTTCATCCGGTGTGACACATTCGTTCCGACAAGTGCTGGTGAACAGGAATGACCTCTTCCGACGGCGTCCGAACACATCGGCTGTCGGACGAAGATCTGGTTCGAGTGGTTTTGTTCATCCGACAATGGACGACTGAAATTTCGGACGATTCAACAGCGACCACCGCTTGCTTAACCGGAGTGGAAAATTCGCCACCGTCGGTACTGAATCCTAGAACCCCCTGCCGTACGAAGCTTGTTGCGAACCCTCAAACACATATGCTAACGCACAGATGTCACGATATTTCATGCAGAAAAATGCTAATAGCCCAGTTGTACTGTCTGTCATGGCCGTATTTACCTGATTCTAGCAATTTTTTGATGAATGGAGCGACATGACATGACGTGACTTGACAATAAGAGATCCACAAAAGAAAGGAATGCGATATATCTCAGAAATGTCAGTTAAGTGTAATTTCTGATGTCGCTTTATAGCTTGCTTGCATAATGTGATTTCTCAAGTTACATTTTGTTTTCGGCTATACCCTAAAATTGACAATAATGATAGGTAGTTATCCACGTGAGTATGAGATTTTCCCGTGAGTGTCCTTGAATTTTTCTCAACTCTTTATTGCATAACAGTGTCATTGACGTTAACACTGGTGGTTTGTCAAATCAATCATTGTAATTTGTTTCATTTTTGTTACCAAGAAATTTATTATTATTATTATTATTATTATTATCATTATTATTATTATCATTATTGACACATTTACATATTTCACGATTGAATGAAAGTAATTTCCCGAGTAAGTTCTTTTCCTCAGTAATTTAAGCCACTAACCAAAACAATTCGGTAATTCAATCCTGCTTTAAATGGTATACTAATTGATCAATCTGCATTTCACTCTGCCCTGAGTGAAGCTCATTCGGCGTTGCAGGGACTGCCTGAGAGTGTTGGCGTCGAAAAAACGCAACGAGGGAAACAATGGCGGCAGTTGGGAGGAAGCGATTTTTTCGTGTCAGGAAAGCGCGCGTCTTGTTTTATGAGACTGAAAACAATCCGCGAGGCCGCAGTGTTTTCTTGCGACGCTTGGTGCAGCGAGGGCTCTCGGTACGTGATGAAACGCGAGGAGCATACGCAGATGAAAAAATAAGAGCAGCCTACGACCAGGGCCTCTTCACTCCCCGTGCAGCGAGCATGGAGAATGCCACTCCGTCATTACGAGGCTCTTATTATAATAATGCTTCACAATTGGAAACAGTCCCCCAGCGCCCCGGCGGTACTTCCGCCCCGTCCTAGGGCCTCTAATGATACCCCACTGACCCAATAAGGGTGGCCTCTAGTTTTAATGATCCATCATCATTGACCGCTTCTCGACTTTTTCCCCTCGCCTCCTCTGATTTTCTCATATGCCTTTTCTCTTGTTCCTCACCATCCTCCCCCGACACTCACTTAACTCTCTCTCTCTCTCTCTCTCTCTCTCTCTCTCTCTCTCTCTCTCTCTCTTTCTCGTCTCTTACGGTGCCCCCTCCTCCAAGACCAATTCACAGGGGCCCCTATCTTCGTAATGCAAAAGGATTGGCTTTCATTTACCGTCCATTACGCCCGTGCGCTATTTCTGAAAGGAGTTGTTCCTCGTTCGTAAAAAGCACATTGACACGCGAGGTCTTGTATTTTTTTGAACTTGTTAGTGGGTGCAGCGTGGATTTGCGGCTAATTGTCTTCTACCTTTTGGGCAGTAAATGAGACGCTGCATTCTCCGTCCACCCCGACAGGTAGTTGTGACCACACTTCCCTCGCCCCCTCCACCTCCCACCCCGCCATCATCGCCCACCCCTGCGTTTATCTGAGGCAAATCACAAATAACACTTCGATCACGTATTACGAAAGACTCGTCGTTTCTTGCCGTTCAGTTCACATTTGTGCAGCTCAAGCAAACCTAGCTCTGAGATGTTCAACGATTGAAGGTCCCAGGCAGGGAGTACACTCGAAGTTAACGAGGTGATACAAGGAGTTTGTAATTGGTTCCTTCTTGGACGGGAGTGGAATCGAAAAGAGCTACGTGATTGTTTCGTCTCTAGATATGCGACGGACGACAATGCGCGGCGGGAATCTTTGAGTATTCTTCAGACACGTCGATTGTGATGGATTGATGTGTCCGAGCGCATCAACTGCTAAGGTCATTAGTTCCAGAAGTGAAGTGTGTGTTTTTGATCACGGAAGGTGGCGCAAATCTTCTCCGTCTGGATGGCGAGATCCGGCGCCGACACGTCGACTTGTAGGGTTTCCTTCAACCAGATATCATGAGAGACGTACCGCATCAGCCGGGACAAGCTGTAAGCTCCCGACATGTAATTGCGTGTAAGGAGTGATAGGACAAGGAAGAGGAAGGAAAGGTCGCGCAAGGTCCGTGGTCCGTTTGTCAAGGCACTGCTCTGACATTCGCCTGATTTTGTTTAGAAAAAAACACAAGAAACTACCAATCGGAGCAGCCGGCTGCTAGAATTCTGCTCCAGGCAGCGGCTGAATTTGACATAGCTATCTAGCTATTCATACACGTCGACAACTTTCTCGGTTGGTATCTTTCAGAATGTATACTACAGCAATAGATTAATGCACGTGAATTTGAATAAAAGTATAGAAATGTATGTTGTGTAAGGATTTTGGACGACAAGAATGAAGCTTCAGTTGGAATATACAAATTTGCACGGTGGTGATGCTATTTCGGGGAAATTGTACCTTACTCTTTGCTGTTTCTCTTTGTTCATTGTTGATGGAAATTGCTCCGATCTGGAAAGTATGGCTTAAGCTCTTTCAGATATGTATATTATGCAAGCTACTATTAGCGCATATTATTAATTTTAAGTTATATTTTTTTAAATTGATTTCATTTTGTCAAAATTTTTAAAATAATCTATATTTTCCCGTTTTAAGGGATATTTTACATTTTCATTTTTTAAAAATAAAAATAGTCGAATATGGATTTCTTGATGAATTTTCCAACAATACTTAACTCTAAAAAGTTGAAGTAAAAATTAAATTCAAATGAAATTATATTATGTCATTTTTTGGAGTCATTGAAATGTTGATTTAGCGATATTTTTGTATTATTTAGCCAATTTGTCTTCCTTCGACTGAAGTTATCATTTGCAGCATCGATCGGGTAAAATGGAAAACAGAGAAGGGCGTGGTTCGTGTAGTCTGATATGTGTTATTAGCAGCTCGTGGAGCCAAAAAAAGAAATATCAGAAACGAAAACAAAATTCCTAACATTTCCGTTACTTTATTTAGTGTATTCTTTACGTGTATATCGTGTAAATCAGTTTTACCGGTTTATTTTGGCCATTTATAAAAATTTAGCTTGTTCTCGAAGGGCAACCTAAGCCCAGTAGCATTTGAAAGTGTTGATTGAGAAGTAGGTACCACACGAGAACGCCGAATAAGAAAGCTGGAGAAAAGGCACGTTTCTTTTGTCTCTTTTTCTTTTTCTCTAGTTCCCTCTTTGTTCGTTGACCTCTTCTTTCAACTGCTTCCCCATCGGGCCGTGCATGATGGTATTGTTTCCAGTTCCTGTTAACAATTAAAGGGGCTTTTTGTGCAGTGTTTGACGCGGCGCACAATTCGAAATCAATCTGATGGGCTGCCATTGTGTGGTGGGCGAGGGGCCGCGACTGACCCGGCGGCGGCGTTGGAGCCTTGAGTCCAGCGCAAGGGCGTGGGACGAGGACTTGCCCTTCCCTTGTTCCTTCTTCTTCCACTTCTCCTCCCCTTCTTCTCCTGCTCATTTTGCTTCACACCCCTCCTCACCCTCCTTCTCCTCTTTTTCTTCTCTCCGTTCCTTTTCTCTTCCTCCTCTTAATTCTTCTTCACATAATTCTTTTTATTCTCGTGCGTTTTCTTCGCATCATCCTGATTCAAGTAATGAATCTTTACATTTTACTTGCAGATGGGCCAAAAAATGTACATGGCAACAGTAGTATTCTCTTCGGAGTAGCGCTTTTGTACAGATTATTACAGTGCAATGCATGAGTAGAATTCTGCAATATATGATAGTTTGTTCATTTTTAAAGCTATCATACAAATAAAATATGTAGCGTCTGCACCATGTTATGAAACGTAAATGACTATAACGTTGGAGTAATTTTGTAAGTATTTTCTTTCTTCACATAGACATAAAATTTCCCGCCCCTCGCCGATCCAAAGAGCTAGGAGCTTCGAATAGAAGTGCCGTCGCTTGGAAAACGTCCCGTGAATGTTGGCAGCCCTCGCCAACGGCTTCAGCGTCCTCTGCCGTCTGCACCGCTCCGCCCCCGCCCCCGCCGCCAACGAGGTCGTCGGGCTGTTGGCGGTCTCCCCGCTGTTGGCAGAATTTCAATATTCATGAAGGATCCATTCTTTCCTCCGGAGTTATGAGCCGGGTTTCGTTCCTAATTCCAGCGAATGTTGGGAAATGACTAACATTTACCGCTTGGTGAATGTTTTCTGGGAGACGAAAAGTGGTTGATGCCGAATTGCAAATTCTGGTCTGGGATATTACATTTGACCGTTTTAATTTACAGTCAGCTTCAATGGTATGATCTGGATCACTCTTGCCCGTACCAAATTGGCGATGCCCAGCAAGCACTTTGAATTTGAGAATTTTTCATATCTCGTTTGATTCGGAAAGCCCAGTGGTGTGTCTGTGAGAGCCTGTCCGCGCTGTCGCGCCCCTTCGCACCGCTCTTTCCTCTGCCCCCTTCACCCCCCACCATCCCGCGCACCTGATGACGGTTGCGCTCAGCGTCCGCGGGGCTGTTTCTAATTACGAGGCGTGTGTTTAAGGTCGCCGCTGGGTGAGTCATATCGAAGGATTGTAATTAATCTTCCAGATCCTTCATCTGCGGTGACGCAATTTCAGCGGAGACTGGGATTATTCGAGCGGCGATGGGCCCCCGCGCGGACGGGGCGGGAGCGGGGCGGGAGCGGGGCGGGGGCGGAGACGGAGGGACTCTTCATGAGCCCATCAGCTAACAACCAATTAGATCATCTTAATGTACATGTTTTAGAGCTTCGCGGCAGTACATGCCCATGCTAATTACTCGCGAAGCCGTATTGTTAAGAGCATCAATCATTGTTCGCGGCGTGGCAGTCCATAAGGCGGGTGTTTTATGGCTCTCTATACTTCCCACCTGACTGGCGTCGCCCGAGCGGGCGGGGCGGGGAGGGGCGGGGAGGGCGGGGCGCGACACAGGAGGTGCGGGTGGCGCGGCGGTGCTCCGCCCTCTCCACCGCCACGCCCTCTCGCTGTGCGGCGTTGCGCCATGAGCCCGACTGACTCGGTAGCGTAAGGGCTCAAGGCAACTGGGTGTTTACCGGGAGGTCCCGGTTCGATTGCCGACTGAAGCAGTCGAATGTCCTCTGTAACATTACTTCTGCTAAGTAGTGGGGGCGGGTCGAAACGGTAGTTGGCAATAGCGAAACGGAAAACATGTTTCCACGTAATTGTTAAAATTTGCAACTGTGACCAGGTGGGTGTATGAATAATGTAATCGCCATAGGCTCTTCACTCGAGGAGTTCACTGCCCTAGTCGCTCATGGGGTAAGGACAACTGGGCGTGTGCCAAGAGATCCTGATTCGATTTCCTGCTGGGACAGACAATTCTGTCAACAATCACGCATAATTTGTGTTTTGTTATTATTATTATTATTATTATTATTATTATTATTATATTATTATTATTATTATTGCTGCTGAGATAGGTGGAACACTGTATGTAAGTCGGGACCATGTGGGATCAATCTTCATAGACACCGGGAATTAATGTTTCTAGCTAATCGTTTATTGTTACATCTCGACGTTTCGTACACCATATGTGCACCTTGCCGAGAGGTACTTCAGGTATGCAGAGTGAAAATGGTTACCATTTAATTGACAGTTCAATTCACAATGTAAAAAATATAAAAACTTAAAAATTACTTACATCAAGTTGAAGTCTTAAAAAATTTGTAGCGCATATTTATTTGTTTAAAAATTCAGTAAACTATGTGCGGAGTTTTGCATTGGGAGCTTGCATAAAACCTGTGCTGGTTGCGGCAGTTAGTGCACGACTCAAAAGTTGAAGAGGAGAGGTGCAATGTCATCGGTTATGTGGTGCAATATCACAAGTAAGAAATGTAATACGAGTTGTCCGTTCATCAACTATGGTTTGTAAACATGATATAATTTGTGTAAATTATTTTTTGTATTCATGGTATTGTTTTGTTGTCATAAAATTATGATTATTATTATTTATTATTATTATTATTATTATTATTATTATATTTCTATTACTGCTGCTTTGTTATATTTATTATAGCCGTTCCTTCTTTTACATGTGTTTATAACTAACTCCAGTTTTATTATTTTTTCTACCAAATTATGAATACTTATTTTAAAATTGTGTGGTTTTCTCATTGTTCCTAACCTAGTCGTTACATGAGATACCGAAAAGGGCAGTATGAGAGGCGAGATTGTGAGCACGCCAACGGAAAGATTTTTCAGACGGCACTAAAATGCGACCGGTAGCGACCACCTAAAAAATTCATGACTTTTGTGCGAGACTACCCTCTAGATCAGATCTTCCCTGTCGACTCGGAATAAAATATTTAAGTATCAGGTTTTACTCAGCAAAGCCTTTTGATGGGCTCAGAAGCGCGCTGTTTAAGGCTGATGTCGGTTTATGTTTGTACAGTGTAGGGTATTAAATGAATTGAAAATGAAACCACTTAGGTAGCTCAGTGGGTGCATAGAGCGTTCGCAGCCTGGCGCGCCGGTTGACTTGGCCTTTACGACAGGCCAAACCGTTGTAAACTGCGCAAAACGTGACTTTGGAGCATGCATAAACCTCCCGCGATATTTCGTATTTTGCAGTTTATTCGAGAATGAAGAAAAAGGTAGTTTGTTGCGTCTTGACATTAACGTCAGAACATTTTGCCGTCACTCCATAGCAGGCGACAGGCTCATATTCCTAGGCAGATTTTCCCTGTCCAGAATCGCCTCGAGCGAGCACGCTGCACGCGCTTTTCTATGAATTTTACTAGCAACACTCTTTTAAGTAGCAGCAACGTGTTTTAAAGCTTTTACGACGGTAGAATTAAATCGTGTAAAATAAACTTTTAAGAACTGGATCTTATTCATATCTCGACGCTATTGCGATGATTTCCCCATACACGTTCAAATCATTACTTTCTGAGATCTGTGGCTGGGAAACGTTGCATTCTCCAGGCTGTTTCCCAATGTACGGAGTAGCAACGCCCTCAGAGCTGATTCGCCACAGTCGCCTTGCTGGGCAGTGAGATTTCTGTGCGACTGTGCGCCAATAGATTAGAGTATAGCGATTCCAAATGTAAAGATCTTGGTCTTATGAACAGTAAACAGTACATCTTACCACCGCGACAATACTTGAAACTAGAAGTACGAAGACTACAATAAGAAGATGCAACTGTCGTGAAATGTCCAACACGATTGGAATAATTGGTTTTTAAATGCTAATATTCTAGCCACATACACCACAAACATCACTAATGCCTCATACAGTTTTTACTCATTTTGAATCATTTGAATTTTAAACGAAGAAAATCAAATTAAATTATTTACCTTTTTCTGGAAATCGCAGTGCCATTTGAAAATCGATACTAGGATTCAGAGCGACACACGATGCAGCGCAGTCTTTGAACTACGCTCCCGGAAGAAGCAAAAAACCGTGGTATTTCGTAAAATGCAAATTTTGGACGCGAAACTGTTTGCACTGTCTAAATAGCAATGAGAATCGACGTGAATCGTTTGCGGTGCAACCCGGGCCTGCCTTGCGGAAACGCGCCCGGGTGGCTGGCGCCCCTGTCGTGGTGTCCGAAGCCCCAGGGGACACCTGCGTAGCTGTGGGGCGCTGCGCGTGGCGCGAGGGGGGAGGGGGGGGGGGTATTGTTGAACAGGCGGCGCCCCGCTGCCGCCTCGCTGCCGCCGCACGCGCTTGTCTCTCGGCGGGGGCCCCGGCGCCACGCGCCCGCCCCGCCCCGCCCCGGCCCGCCCCTGCCCCCGCCCCCTACGCCAAGGGCAGCTCCGTGGCCCCCCTCCTCAGTAGAAAATGTACACATTTGTTTAATAATGATTTTAATAAATGCGCACTAAAATTACTCTGGAATGTATTTGGGCCCCTTAGTGGAGGCGGTGCTTCTTGATCGATACTTATAATGTCGATATTTCGTTTTGGATGTTACCATTATTAGTAACGGGACTGTGGAATTGTCCGAATACTACAATATTGGGATCGAAGAATTGAATTGTTGTTGTGCAGTAAGTCGATTGTTCAAATCAAGTTAACATTTCAAGCGCATGACTCTTGGCTTTCTTTGACAACGCTGAATAGTGATGTCACGGAGTAGATAAATACGGATTTCCCTGGTTTAAAATGGGAAGGATATAAGGTTATGCCTTCTTAGTCATTCGTGAAGCCGTGGACGAAAAAATACGATTGTCCTCTTTACAGTTTTGCCATCGACGTACTCCAACTAGTCATAGGACTGAACACCCTCTTCTGTAATGTTTCTGATGGTAAAAAGATTTCCTTTTTGTCTTCACTACATTGAAACTCACGTACTCGTCGTATTCCCACTTCCTTTAGAACTGTTTTTTAAAGAGGCAAAAGAATTTGAGTTTAATTTTTCGGAATGCTTCGGTGCGCGGTGTGGACCAGCGCGCGCTGCTTCGGAACAAAAGCCGGCGTGGCCGTAAGTAAAATTTTGCATGTAATGCATCTTTTGTCTTGGGCCCCGTTGAAGCCGTCGGCGCCGGCGCCGTCCCTTTCGTCGGTGGGGGGCGGGTGCGGGGGCGGGGGCGGGGGCGACGGCACAGAGAGCCACTTTCTCCACCCATTGTCGGTTTCTCTTGATTTATCTGCCCGCAGTCGCGCTGGCCTCCCCTCAGTCTGTCCTCGCCGTGGCTGTGTCGGCGGAAGGCGTTTGCACATTGTGACCAAATGATGAAAACGGGATCGAAACCACCAAGTATACAGGAAGGAGACTGAACTCCGGTGGTGGAGGTATGTGCCAAAAACGTCGGCAGCTACTTGAAAAAAAAAAGACGTGGACCCCTCTTGCGGTGAATTCAAGAACCACGAAGAAACCTTTCAAAGCAGCCAATGGCAGCAAAGCAAAGTGTTTCTGCGGGAAGTAATAATATATTTATATATTTTTAAAGGTATGCGCTAATAATAATAATAATAATAATAATAATAATAATAATAATAATAATAATACTAATAATTGGTAAGAATTATATATCGTCCCGACGTCAACTGCCCCAACCTGGACCCAACGTATTTTGCCGATATTGGCGGAAAAAAGTCCAGATAAATCCCTTCTCTCAAGCTGAATCAAGAGCGCTTTAGCTTTCTTTTATTTCTTAAGTGTCTGCCGACGTTTTTCGTAAATACCTGCACCCTGCCTCCGAGTTGAGTCTCCTTCTTTTATACTTACTAGTCGAAACTTCAAAGGACCCCGAATTCGATGTCAAATTTCTTCTGTGAGAGTTTGTCACGGCACTAAAAAATACAGAAAACAAAATGGATAACCAAACGTGGCGACCAAATGTGTAAATAACTTAGGATTATATGAAGCGATGGCTGTTGTGTTAGTAGGATATTATAATATATAATCGTTTCCAATACCACAAGAAGGTGTGTGTTGTTTTAGCACTACTAATATAAGTTTTGACCTTTTGTCAGTTTGTCCAACAATACTGTAGTTTGCTTGTTCGCGGTTCGGAAGCAGGTTCTCCTCTCTCCGTACTGGTCTCCTCTCCCCTCTGATTTATGTCGCGTTGCACCACCGGAAACCGACCGAAGGAAGAATGCTAATGGTGGAAATCGTCGGTTGCGGTCACGACCTGGCCAACTTCCCAGACGTCTTTTTTCTTTACTTCTATCCGACATGTCCTGAGTTCTATTCCTAAAAGAAGATTGATTTTCCACTATAATTTATTGGGTGGGAAACCGGTCAACAGTCAATGTCTTGACACCGAATTTCATTTCTGATTTCTTCTGGCCTCACCGTTACAAGAGAGGAATCGAATTGGAAATTTTTTACATTCTTTCCCTTTTCCTTGCTATGGGTCAAGATAGAATTTAAATTTTGTGACGAGTACCATTACATAATGTTCTCACGAAGTAGTCAAAGTGAGGAATAAATTTTTGGAATGAAATATCGCGAATAGCAAGTAATAAGAAGTACGAACGTCTCAATGCTACTGCCGCACAGTCCTCAGTGCTGTATATGCGTGAAAATTGCTTTGCCTGTCCGCTCATCTTATGTTTTATCCTTTATTTATCAAACGTAGTGTCGTTAATACAAGAACGACTAGAACCCCGAATCAATGCATCTTCTCTACTGCCCCTCTACATTTTTATCCCAGGAAGCTACTTAGCAACTAAAGCGAGAGTACGTCTTGAAATTGTCTGTGGTCTACAGAACTCGAAACGGTGATAATACAGTTCAGCCATACTGTTTTCATAAAAGACAAAAACAATTCTAGGGCGATTGTGTGCGACTTATCGACGATCGCATTTCTCTATGGAGCCGAAGCTTGTGCCTCTAGCACAAAGGGTTGGCAACGATACCTAGCTACAGGATGCACCCTCCGGGTTCCGCCTTCCCCGCTCCTCCCCCCGCGGCCGTCGTGGCAACGTAGGGGGAGGCGGGATATCTTCCCCTCCATTCTGCATTCGTTTCGCGAGACGCCATCTGCGCTCTTCGGCGGAAGCGGAGCCGCTCTCGCGCCGTCCCCCTCCCCCGCTGCCCTCCGCGCGCCTCCACGCCCGCCCCTCCCGCCGCTCCGCCGCCTCCCCCGCCCCTCGCCTGGCCCTTCGTCCTCGCGCCCCGGCCCTAACGGGATGTGGAAGGCTGATACGCGCCTTTCCTGCTCGATTATTACGAAATGACTGAAATGGCATAGTACTTTTCTTTACAGAATTAGCTTTTAAGCAGATTTTTGAATTGAATTTCAATACATTTACCATAAACCCCTATGACCATGAACAAACTGCGGGTTGTGGTAAGGAAAGAAGGTAATTAATAAGGTGATTTTTATATATTTGAATTTTTATAACCGGAACACTGATTATTTCGGCCAGTTGGAACTCGTGTCAACTAGGGTTTACTGTATATTCCACCTCGTCATCCTCAAAAGTCCTTTGTAGACACTCTCCCTTCGCAAAGACCTGTTGCTACCTCCGCTCCACCGCCACCCCCGTTGCCAAGTCAATCAGGCTGCGTCGAAGCGTCGAGCGCCAGCTCCCCTCTGCGCCTAGCTCCTTAATAAGCCGCAAAGCGTTCGTTGGCCGTCGGCCGCACTTGAAAGATCCCCGGCGGGCGATACTTGCCGCGGGTCGCCAGCCTTGTCGCGAGGGGATCGCCGCCTCGCAGCGCGGGTGGCGTTATTCATCTCGCCATTGTTCCAATTCCCGGTAGAGCGCGCGCCCTGCTCGGTTCGCGCTCAGATGGGAGATACTCTAGGCTCGCCGCGGAACCGTAATAGACGACCTCATATTGTTGCCGTCACGAGATAACCCTGAAAGAAGGCCTTGTGTGGAGTCTGCCGCTGCACTTCGTCCCTGACCTAGTGGCACTTCTCGCGTCCGTAGACGATAAAAATGAAGCGGAGATAAGACGTAGTTCGTTTTCATTTGCTCAGGGTATAATGATGCTATGCACCGCCTACATGATTTGAGGTATCGCGTACCGTACAAAATTGCAACGGCGGGTTTGTGACATTGCGAGTTAGAATGGATCTACCCTCTCACTCTTGCAGGAGCTCTTAGGGCCGAAGGTCGAGTTTGCGAGGGAAGGTTCTTGAGAATTCTAGCGATTCCTTTCCCTTGTGGAGCCTTTGTGATGCCTGCCGAGGGTTGCATTTTAAACCGATCATCCGATATTTCAAGAAAACTCTCCAAGTTAGATCGTTTTGTCATCAGACTGTTTTGGCGATGATAATGAATGTCGCCGAAGTGTCCCTTGATTACAAAAACAATTGGATTTACGAGGCAGATAAAATATTTGATACACCCGTGCTGAATACTATTCATGTGCAGAAATGCCGTGTGAAAACTTTAACCTCACTCACCCACTGTAGATATACCACCGTAGTGTAAATAAATTATTTCGAATTTTGAAAGGATTGAAAGAGAGAAATTTCACATCACAATCACAAACAATTCGATATAATCTTCCCGAATAACAATATAGCAGTGTTAGGCAGATATGTTTACGATTGCAATATTGTTCCATGACATTAGCTTAGAAGTGCAAGGCTTGTCGGGTACCTCTCTCAACGTTTCGATCATAAGAATCGCGCATCCCGATTTACCCGTGATCATTCACCTTCACCTACGTCATTTATGTGACTCCGATAATAACGTGTCTTAAGTAACTTATTAAACGAATAGCGCTTTGGCCGTTTCTCTAGCTTGGTAAAATATGTTAATTGTAAAAGTGACGTTTCAGTTTCACTCATTGATGGGTTCATTGGAATTATCACGCATGGCATTTACACTTGTATTTATAGTACAGAATATGCGTATTCTCTACCCAACTTGCTGTCGCACTCGAGGCCGAGGCACCGACTGAGAGGAAGCGGTCTGTGAGGCCAGGCCCTCGCGGGTCGGGGCTGAGGGGTGCAGGGGCGGCCGGTCCACGCCCCCACCCGCTTCGCGCCCCTTCGCTCGCCCGCTTTCTTATGCTTTCTCATGAAGTGCAGACGACTGTTTTGTTCGCTGCCCAGGCGGTCCGAACCGTCATTCCACTTCGCCTAGGGTTGTCCAATGAATGACCACCCGGAGTGCACACATCCTTGCTTGGCGAAATAAAAAAAGACACGGGTTTAGAGGACCTGAACAAACCAGTTGAGGGAAATAAAAAGTCGGGAAATACATTACTGCTCATGACATAACTGTTTCTGTAATACCTTACTCTATTTTGCATTCGCACGTTTCATAAATATAAATAATGTTTACGAAAATGTGTTGTGTGCTTATCGCCCTAGGATCGTTTGCGCGGAAAGCAATTTTTCCTTCTAAATAAATACGGACATCGTGAGCTGTTGTCAGAAATGCTTTAATGCTTTTAAGTCAATTGCGTGAAGCAGATCCTGCGTGGCCCTGGAAGAATCGCCGTCCAAGCTTGAACCGTTGTTCGGTTGCGACTGGGCATCGGATGGATGCAGATGGTGCTCACCAGCATTCAATTTTGCCTGGCGCCTTTCAGGGTCCGTTTGTGTGGCACAAGAGCAGCACGGAGACCAAGGTCTCGTCGAACAATGGCTATGCCCATCCGCTGGTTTGCACGTTCGATTTCCATGTGAAATTTGTGACGGACGAAGGAAGCCCTCGCCAGGTTTTCTCCGCGATCTACCGTCTCTTCATCCTCGCATTCCATCATCGTTCTGTTTTTTAGTCATTACATCATCACTACTATTCCTCAGCTTCAAAACACTCCGCTTCGTGTCAGTTTTGAGCCCACGACTTCGGGTGTTGGAACGTGTGCGTGCCACCCCGTCACTAGCGCCGGCTGAACAAGATGGCCTCCTTTTAGTGGAGTGGTGTGCAGTGATAACTGCAACACCTATTCCCCTAAATTATTTTCTGCCGACGTCACAGCTGGAGCGGGTAATCCAGCGGCCTTGAAGAAAGGTGCACTGATTTCCATTGCGACTGAATAGAAAACAGCGAATGTAAGTTGTGATGTGTTGAAGTTCGCTGGTACTGAGAATTGGGAAAATGTGCACTTCAAGATGTTAACAGGGGCCCAGGTGGCCGTATGGAGCAAAGTGATCATGCGACAAGATTTTTTTTCTCGGAAATGATTTTGAATGTGTCTTGTGTTCCCTAAAGATGTGATTCATTTAATACTTATATATTTTATTTCCGTAATGTCAGAAAAAATGTTTGAAAATAATTTTTATGAATATCCCTCCTATCACCCTTGAAACCCGTACCCTGTTTCTAGACCTTGGTCGTATCCGCTAATGATAAATACGACGTGTGTTATGCTGTGCTTCAATGGAGAACGACAATGACGCCATCGGGAACAGCGCCCGCTCCTCCCGTGGGAAGGTCCAGCGTCCTCGGCCATCTTGAAAAGGTTCTAACGGAGATGGGGCTTGGGGAGAGCCGGGGCGCTAGGGCCGGGATTGGCCAGCCGAGCGCCGTGGGTGGCAGACTGCCCCTGGTGTCTAGGCACCACTAGACAGCATCCGGCTGAGGTGTCGGACGAACCCTTAAGGTAGACCAGACCATAAATAAAAAATAAACGAATGTATTTGTTTTCTTCTGAACAAACTTTGTTTGTTCAATTTGAAACCATTCAGAAAATAGCGTGTATGAAGTTTTTTGTTTTAATTCCGCGCTAAAATGTTCTCTGTCACGGCGAACCGTGTTTGTGTTCGTCGTCCTCTGCCTGTGGTCGGTGGGAAGTGGACGTCAGTGCGAGGGTGCGGCGCGGCGCGCTGGGAGGATGGACGGACGGACGGACGGACGGACGGACAAGAAGCGCGCGCAGCGGGCGGGGGCAGCGCGAGGGGCGGGGAGGGGCGGGGGCGGCGTGCAGGGACACGACGTCCAGCGCTGGCTCAAGCCGTGACGCTGCCCCTTGCTCGCGCCTTAATTGCAGCCGTATCTGCTTCTATCCGTGTCGTGATTTGCTCAATGTTGCGCTGATAAATTCCTCCATAAATCAGGCGCTGACGAGGCTGCGGCTGCGGCTGCGGCGACGGTGGGCCGCGTCTCTTCCCTCCCCTCCACCCTTTCCCTCCTGCCTCGCCCCCACTGCCTTTCCAACGCTGCCCTTTCCCGCCTTGCCACGACTTTGAAGAGTGAGCCGAGGATTTCTCGCCATCTTCAATGTTCTTCTTCAGCCTGTGAAACGAATGCCTCCTCGTTTTCTCACCCTTCCCTCTTCGCTTCGCCCTCCCGTTCCGTTGCGGGGTTCCCTTCGCCCACGGGATGCACGCGTGGCGCTTGCTGTACCCGCTCGTTCCATAACCGTCCCACTCCGCCCCCCTCGTCCCTGTCCCGCTCACCCTCCCACGACGACATCGATACAATACCAAAAGTTTTCGATGTTGATGAAAACATCGATGATTAAAATATCAATGTTTTAAGAATGATGAAATATTTCGAAGTAAAACGTTCTGGTTCAAATGTGATACATAACACGTCAACATTCATTTAAATTATATACTGCCTTAATTTTTTAATCCATGTTCTATATAGTGAAGGTTCAAAATGCAACTTCGAGGTATGTACAGAATAAACAAGACGGGTAAACAACACTGGAGGAAGGTTCCGAATAGCAAACTGTCGTGCCGCCTGGGAATCGACAACAGTGGCAGTTGTCAATGGCTGTTGCTTGCGAGCAGTCCACAAAAAAATTAGACACTGGAAATTGTATTTATATAGTTATATATTTTGAAAACATCGATGTTTCTTGGCAAATACATTGATTTTAAGAAAACATCGAAAGCGAAACATCGATATTATAATGTCGAAGTTTCTGCTCCAAAATATCGATGTTTTCAACACGATGTTGTTTTTGCGCTCCCTATCCATGGCCGTCGCGTCGCGTCTCGGTGGAGCGTGTGTCGAGGTCCCCTCCGCTCCCCTCGCTGGGCCTCCGCTGGCCCGGCCGCCCACGCGTTTTGAGACGGGGCGTTTCGCGCCCGTACTCGTTTACGCGCCCCTCTTACACCGCGATTATTCACGCGTCGCCGCCTGGCGTGTTTCGCGCCATCCCATCCATCTCGTAAGCCACCATCGCCCTTCCCGTCCACTTCGTTCCCCAATCTATTACGTCTGTCGCCGAATCCCCAGGCGAGCCGACGCGCCGGGACATCTCGCGTGGTTCACACGCCAACCCCGTTTCATTGATGCGTATTTTTGGAACGTTCATCCTAATGCAAATGACGGCGCTTGAAACTTTGAATAAGAGTTGCTTATAGCCCTATTATTCGTAAGCGTACGAGGCATAAAATTCTTCGCTTCAAAGAATGAACTTAGTAGCTGTAGACTTAACTCTACACAACGACGAATAGTAGAATACAAGTGAGTGAATGTAATACTCGGGAACGTAATGAACGACAAAATAAAACATGTTAATGTTTTCTAATGTTCGATGTTGAATGCATCAACGTGTGTTCCGCTGCCGTGTCAAAAATTCTTTCTGTTGAATGTCGCCTTGTGCGTGTGCAGCTGTACTTTTCGCCTGGTAGCCTCGTGGACAGCCCTGGCTCCGGCGTCCACACCTCCTCCAAACGCGTCTCTTTTGCTTCTGACTTCATCGAGCCCTATCGTAAACAGCAACACTTTCAGCTCTTAAAAAATATCGCCCCACTGAACGTAAACTTGTAGATTTTCGCGATAGACAATATTTTGACAAAAAAGTTGGAACTCGAATACCCCTGTACAACTGTGAACATTTTAAGAAATAGTTCCATTCTGCAGACCACAGGCTTATAAATTCATTAGTTGCATTTTTACATTATTTTTCTTTTGCCCCTTCATGTTTCTTCTCCTTCTGTCTCCTGAATATATGACCATCTATAAAAAGAAAATTCGATGTATTTAACATAGTATTAGGTACTCACAAATTCACGACAACATATTGGCCAAGATGTCTACTTAATTCTGGTGTTAATCTGCCATAAAATGAGAAAAATTTTTATTGAAATACAAAAGTCGAAATTACCTTCTAAAATGTAATGTATTCAGCATCGTGGTAGAAACCTGTTTTGCTCTGTAGTTCATTGCCGAGTACCAGTATACTAGGAATACAGAAAAGTACTTGCAGTGACAGCAAATAATGCAAGTGTACAGCTGCCCCCAGCGCCTCAGAAACGTCATGCATTCATGTTTCAGCAGACATAGTAAACGTAGAAAGTTTAGGTAAAAAGTTTGGATTCTCAGCGAGTGAAAAAAATAAATTTTTATTTTACACTTGAAAATAAATTTCAATTATTCGGATCTTATAAATACGTTGTTGAACTTGTGAATTTTCAGGAAGAAAACTATGAAATTAGAAAATTTTCTTTGTTTAATGAAATATCGTTTATTATATGACTTTTAGGGCTCTTAAGATTTGGGAGAGGCCAAAACCGACCGCTGTCTATCGTTGCGCTCCAAATAGTTTTTTAATCGCCTAGACTCGGCAGTGTGATAATTTTGTCTTTCTGTCGAGGAGTTTTCGAGTACTTAGTAAGTTTTCATGTCCTTCTTTCCCATACATGCTTTTGGTATTAAGCTCGGTCGTAGAACAGGGAAAGCAACCAATTCCTGGAGTTTAAACAGACATTTACTTTCAAGATTCACAATTCGCAGTCGAATAGTCTCATATTCAAATTTTTCGGTGGTTCATAAACTGTGAAGTTTATCCGAAAGCTACCACTATGGATATGTTTCACTACTTAATTTCGAAATATAGGTTATTGTCGTGTACTTCTTCATATTATTACTACTATTATTATTATTATTATTATTATTGTTGTTGTTGTTGTTGTTATTGTTCTTATACATTGTTTTTCTCGGTATTCACCGGATTTTTATTTGATTTTGTGTCGGGTTAATAACCAAGACACAGGTCAATTCATGTTTCGTCGCAATTGAGGAATTTTCGAATAATCCTGCAGGTGTTTGAGATGATCGCTTTTTGCATAATTTTATTAGGTATATTTGGGTATTTGAATAAGTTCCAGATTTTTATGAATGTTATTTGGTATAACGCCTGTGCACGAAATGACCAGAGGAACAATGTGAACTTTTTGGAGGTGCCATAGTGCCTTGACTTCGTTTTTGTTTGTTATTTTTTCTGCATGTGCTGTTTGAAGATTAGCTGTTTGTGGAACAGTTATGTCAATCAGGAAGCCAATCTTTTGCCGTTTGTCTACGAAAGTTATGTCTGGTCTGTTATGATGAATAGTTTTATCTGTAATAATTTCTCTGTCATAGTACAACTCATAGTTTGAATTTTCAAGTGCAGTATTGGGAATATATTTGTAATATGGGCAGGTCATTTTTTGTAGGTTGGATTTCCCTGCCAGTTTCTGGTGAATAATATTTGCAATTTGATTGTGCCTACAGATGTAATCTGTTTGGGTCATTAATTTGCATCCTGATGTGATGTCCTGCATGCTTTCAACTGTTGAATGACATTTTCTACATTTGTCATCTATTGTTTGTTTGAGGATATTCTTTCTGTAACTTTTAGTATTGATCACTTGATCCTGTATGGCGACCATGAACCCTTCTGTTTCGCTAAATAGATCACCGTATTTGAGGCTTTTAAGTCTGTATGAGGTTTATTATTATTATTATTATTATTATTATTATTATTATTATTATTATTATTATTATTATTATTATTGTTGTTGTTGTTGTTGTTGTTGTTGTTGTTGTTGTTGTTGTTGTTGTTGTTGTTGTTGTTGTTGTTATTATTATTATTATTATTATTATTATTATTATTATTATTTCATTGTCATCCACCAAATTCACGAATAAATAGTGATAGTTGTCGGTAAAATATAAAATCTATTCCAAGTTGCAAGCAGCTTTTTAAGATCTAATGACCAGAGGCCTTTTGAATACTTCGAGCAAATATGTTATTTAGAACAACCCATATTTTACAGTATTATCATTATAATCATCATTATCATCATCAATACTTGTTTATGCACGCGCGCACGCCAACGTACGAGAGGCGGCAATGGCGAAGCGGCGGCCGTGGCCTGCGCAGCGGTCGCGACCCGCTTTGCCCTCCGCCGTCTCCATTCTTCAACCGATTCAAGAAAAGCGCGACGAATCCCGCGGAACTGCTCCCGAGCAGACCACGAAAATGGAATTCTCCGTCCTTCGCCTCCGCCCGCCGGCCCCAGCGCTCGAAAGGGTCCCAAGGCGTGTCCCGCGGGGACATCGCCCGCCCGCCCACCGGCCCGGCCCGGCCCGGCCCGCCCCGCCCCGCCCCGCCCGCCCCGCCCCGCCCCGCCCCGCCCCATCCCTCCCCACCACGCCCCGACGCACTCCGACCGTCCCGCCCCGCCCTGCCCGCCCTGCCCGCCCACCTCCCTGCCCGCCCGCCCGCCCGCCCGCCCGACCGACCGACCGACCGACCGACCGACCGACCGTCTGTCCGTCCGCCCGCCCGCCTGCCCGCACGCGTGACCCCACCCGATCCGCTCTGCCCCCGCCGCCGCCTCCTCTCGCCTCAATGCGACCGCAATTTCACAGGTGCCAGTTCGATCCGGACTGATTAAAGGCCCGGCGTCTCTTCTGCGGGTTGATTGATTACCCTTGCGACCGCCCCGCGCCCCGCCCCCCGCCTCACCTCACACCGTTTCCTAGGCTTCCCATTATTTCGAAAGGTGCCGAATGAAAACGCACGCCCAAAATAGGCGGAAAATTGAATGTTATGTGCAGTCTTGATGTTATTTAGTTTCCTTCGTTTTCTTTCGGTCGGAAACAAGGTGCTTACAGCTTGATGAAAAGGAGAAAGTGCTCACCGCTGACAATGTGGAGGATTCCAGAAAGGCAGGGTATTAGTCATTTTCTTCTCCGAGCACCTTTTAATATCTTTTTATTTGTGTGGTTTGAGTTCCCGATTTGCAACATCATTGTCGGACTTTCAAATACGGTGTGCAGAAAGCGCGACTTCATCGCTTAATCAATTGTTTTCCCGTTATTGTGTACATTGTGCATATTGTGGGAATTCTGATGTGGTGTTGTTGACGTTCTTATGAGAAGAAATAAAAGAGGTCGTCTTCGGCAACATATTAGTTTTATTAAGATACCCGGCTTTCGATGGCTTTGCCGTCATCGTCAGTCTCGCTGCTTTCGGCAAAAGTCGGTAGACTGTGCAGCCGAAAGCAACGAGACTGACGATGACGGCAAAGACATCGAAAGCCGGCTTTCTTAATAAAACTAATATGTTGACGAAGATGGCCTCTTTTATTTCTTCTCATTGTGCATATTTCCAGGAAAAATGAAGTAACTGGAATTTTAAATGTCTTGATAAGAGTATTTGCAAAGTGGAACAAGCATTTCTCTCATTGTAGAGCGTGTTAGCGTAGGATCTGAAGAAATTAGGATGCGATGCATATGTGTAGGAGGATTACGTATTGTTTAGTAGCTTGAGAGGCGAGAGCGAGATTCATCTTGAAAAAAATTCGTAACTACCGATATCACATTATTAAGTTCTTAGCACAGTAGTAAAGTTACTTTTCAACATTTTACAGATGTACTTCTCTTTTACATAGTATATTTATAATACTTAATGCATGTTTTTTAACTTGTTTTCAATGATTGAATAAATTGAAAATGGGGTCATTCTGTGAACTCAATCAATTTAATGCAACAAAAAGTCTACATTTATTATTATTATTATTATTATTATTATTATTATTATTATTATTATTATTATTATTATTATTATTATTATTAGTTGTTGTTGTTGTTGTTGTTACTATTACTATTACTATTTGGGATGATACCATATATTGCTTTCATTCCCCAATATATAGAATTGAAGCAGCACATGAACATGGTCTCTACATGTATAATGCTTATGCCGTTCTTTCTTCCTTAACCTATTAACAACAGAAAATTATTAAATTAATTAGAACTCAAATTTGACAAAGGTTTGCTGTGTTCAAGACTCCCATTGTCGACCTTATTTTTATTTAACCATTATGATCAGATTTAATAAAGTTCACGCTCCTTTGCAAATCAGAACCACACTAGGTAGTTGGTGGAACGATATTGCAAGTCGACTCGTCTATAATTGCCGTAGTACGGGCAACGCATTCTAATTTTTGTTAGGCGATCTATTCAGTATCTCGAGTTCACTTCCTCCGCAAGTTACTTCACCAGACCTTCCTCATTTGTCAGAATCCGCCACCTCCATCCAATCCCTCCATACTGCCCCTGCGTCATCCTCCCCGTTTCCTGCTCCTCCAGCCATTCACCAGCACAGCCATCCTTTGTCGTCAATCGCCACCTGTGTACTGTAATTACCGGGAGAGGTTGCTGAAGGCATCGACTGATGTCACTGCAATACCTATGACCGGGAAGCCGTGGGGAACGAAGCCCGACAGGATTTTCGACACTCGCTAGACAGTTAGGCCGAGTTCTGACGCTGTCTAGAGGGGAATTCTAGTGGCCGACTGCCTTGATCGGTAGTTTTTCGTGGTTTCGTCGCTCAATAGCAGGCGAATGCCAGGGCAGTGCCCTTCCAAAATGGGCCATGGACCGCGCGCGCTATTTGCTTCGCCTTGTCCTATCCGACCTCTTACTTACACATACTTACACTTATATTCACTGTCCTACATTACATGCCGGGAGACCGGTCGGGAGCTTAGAGCTCGCCCCGGTTAGGAAGGGGTGCTCCGTTGGAGGGAGATACCTGATTGGGGAAAAACTCGCTAGTCGACGATATGTCGGTGCCAGATCTTTCCATCCGACGGGACAGGATCACTTTCCGTGCAAAAAACATGCACTACACTTATGGGACTAATGACCTTAGCGGTTGAAGCGCCGGAATCACTTGTAATGAGTCAATCGTGTTCCGTCATTTTGTCCTCACCATGTGCACCTTCTCTCCCTCTCCCTTTCGCGCGAGAATATCGCTGTCTACTTCGACTCCATCCGTCGACAATTTGCCACATCTGCCTCCCTTCCGCGTACTCAAACTACTCGCCTCTGCCACAATCGGTGTGTCCTCCTCGCTCTCTCCCGTCCCCACGACCGGCCCGCGCGCGCTTTCTCCCGTCCTCCCTTCCTCCCACCTTCTAGGAACGTCTCAGAAAAACGCCGGCCGACGCTAGGCAGCCTTAGCGAATGTGGCAGTTACATTACATTTAGC
This sequence comes from Teleogryllus oceanicus, assembly GCA_964035755.1. Lineage (NCBI taxonomy): Eukaryota > Metazoa > Arthropoda > Insecta > Orthoptera > Gryllidae > Teleogryllus > Teleogryllus oceanicus. The sequence goes on from CAXIVR010000001.1 coordinate 3,273,042, forward strand.
ACGCCTGTGGGTTTTTACTCCGGTTTTCCACCGTTGATGGACGTCGCAGCGGTGGGGCGGCGGCGGCGGCGGCGGCGGCGGCGGCGGCGGCGGCGGCGGCGGCGGCGGCGGCGGAGGCGCGTCGCGTGGTGCTGTCGCTGCCGCCCCCGTCCCGCCGCCACTGCCGCCGTCCCCCTCGAGGCGAAGTCCCTCGCGGCCGCTTCCACCGCCTTCATTCAGATGTGCGAGGTGAATAACGACGTTCCTCAGTGGCCGAGGACGGCTCTCGTGCTCGGGCGTAGCAAGTACGTAAGTCATTCCATTAAACGCGGTATGTTCTTCCTGCCCTCCTAAGTCGTCCCGGAGTGTCCGCAGAATAATTAAGCCTCTTGTGTGTCGTCTTCCGGCTGCGCCGCCAGGAAATAGTTGCCGCTGAAGGCGACACTCGCAAGGGCATGCGGGCCCGGCGAGCGCACCGTGGCGTAACGCTGTGACAATCGCCCTCCACCGATGGCCCGCGCAATCCACGTGGATTGTTTGGTGACAGGCGAGCTCGCGGCAGGTTTTCTCGGGATTTTCCATTTACCCTCGGTTCATCATACATTCGTTATCATTATTGGTATTCATTTCTCATTACATCATGATTCAATGGTCTAAACGATCTTAGCTGTTGAAAAGCTTTTATTGTTCTACATTTAATTTGCCAATAATTTCATGTGTCGAGAATTGAACGGACATTGTGCAATTGAATCATGGCTGCCGATGCAATAAATGCCGGCCGGGGAAGTTAACTCTACCATCGCGTTATGCAAAGCATTGGGCTACTGAAAATTCCATAGTGTCAGTACAATCAATTGAAATGAATTACACTCTTAGCTTATTTTGATCTAGAGAACCAAATATCGATGTTTCGTAAGACATTCAGTCTAGAAAATTGGTCCTGACCATCGGAATTTATGTGGAGGATAACTTGGAAAAGTCGGGAAATTTGGATGATTCCAATGACAATGGCTCTAAAGATGAGCTTTGTCTCCATAGACGTCCGTACCTTTCTTGTACTTTAGCCTTATCCATCTTTTTTAATTCCTCCTTCAATAGCATTATTTGCGAAAACTCGTAAAGTGAGATCGCGTATAATGAGCAATGACTTTATACATTAAAAAACCAGTTTCATCCAACAGGAATGACAGAAATATAATGGCAATAAAAATAAAACAGCAGGAATAATTTGCAGAATTGTCGTGAGGGTGAATGCCAATGTGCCTCTCGCTCCTTTGCAGCCTCCAACTGTAGCTCAGTCGTGAGATGCTTTGCTCCTGTGCAGTTCGTCCCTCATACCCGGCCCGCCGCCGCCGCCGCCGCCGCCGCCGCTGCCACTATCGTTCATTTGCCGGCTACATTGCGGCGTGTCCAGTCCGATGTGTTACATGATATATCAGAAAGAACCTCGGTATAAATTACAATTTCAAATGTTTTAGTCTAAGCGACATGAGCCAATGTGGGTACTTTGTTTCGAACGGGAGCTGAACGTTCGTTGATGAATAAGCTACGTTCCTATATAGACCTCCATCAGTTACAAACCTATTGCAATCACCGTCCCCGGACTTGCATGTGTTCGTTCTCCTATCTATTTCCACAGAGACTGTAACGGAATTACCCAAAACCTCTCGATGGAAGTTAAGTCCTCGAAATGAATCCGAAAGAATGGACGTACACGGCAATAGTCGTTTAAGAAGGAAGGAAAATGATGGACAAAATTTATCTTAGCCGATAGTTTTTAAAACGCATTCATGCAACTTATTACGTTGGGTTGACCTTTCGGGAAGTAATTATAGTGTAAACAAACGATGTCTAGATTTTCGGGCATTTATGAAATACCTCTAAAAAATCCGATGTTCTCAATGATTCCTCAAACAAAAAAATGAAAATTTTAAACATTTGAAATGATCCTTACTTCAACTAAAGTAATAAATACTGAAAAAAAAACAAGTATTGATAAAAAATAAAGAATCCGTTTAGAAATTTTTCAAATCCCGACACATAAACCCCAATGTAATTATATGATTAACCGAAAACTCAAGGTTCTTTGAAACGGTTTTGATGGCTTCGCTCGAACGCATCTCCACCGCCGCCTAGCGACGCGTCCTGACTTCCTCCGCGGTGTCGCAAGGGGACCCGCCGTCTTTCAACTATTTTATCTCCGCGCACGTCACCACTGACACACACATCCCCCCTCCCGAAACATAGGCGTGGTACGGTCAGCAGCGAGAAAGCTTTACTACGCTAGAATGTTAATTTGACTTGCACAACGACATGTCAACAAACGACGGACTGTAAATGCTTTTCTCGTGTCTGCGATGGCCCGTGGTGGCGCCCGAAATTCGGAAACAGGACTCATTGGCTCCAGTTTACAATTCCAATTTGGCTGGCGTCGAACGATAAACGAAAAAATCGAAATTTTAGACCATGTCAAAACTAAACTAAAAATGAAGAAAGTGGCGTAGTATATTTTTTAATTATTTTTAACCCCTTATAAAAGTATAAAACGCCACATGTTTCTAAATTTGTTTATTTTCATCGTTCCATATGCAGATTGTATCATGCAGGATGTTTGTTTCCTCCTGTATTATTCTATCTTTTAAGATACTTGTAGGAGCAACATCTGCGATATAGTTTGTTACATGTCTCGAATATGAAACAGGAAGAATTTTATCGTAGGATATTATCGTTCTGTGCAGGCGACATCATGAAGTATTCCATATTTTTAATGCAAAGGGTTTATGGAACACATCTTCAACGAAATAATTGTGGGGGAGGGATGCTGGAGATGACGACAGGACAGACTCGCGAGGACATAACGGGCTCTTGCAAAAACGGAACAAACGAGGGTGGCAGGACGCAGTCTCGAGGGGACAGCCTTTTCTCTCGCGAGGGCGGCAGGACGCAGTCTCGAGGGGACCGACTTTTCTCTCGCGAGGGCGGCAGGACGCAGTCTCGAGGGGACAGACTTTTCTCTCGCGAGGGCGGCAGGACGCAGTCTCGAGGGGACAGCCTTTTCTCTCGCGAGGGCGGCGGACGCAGTCTCGAGGGACAGCCTTTTCTCTCGCGAGGCGGCAGGACGCAGTCTCGAGGGGACAGACTTTTCTCTCGCGAGGGCGGCAGGACGCAGTCTCGAGGGGACAGACTTTTCTCTCGCGAGGGCGGCAGGACGCAGTCTCGAGGGGACCGACTTTTCTCTCGCGAGGGCGGCAGGACGCAGTCTCGAGGGGACCGACTTTTCTCTCGCGAGGGCGGAAGGACCCAGTCTCGAGGGACAGACTTTTCTCTCGCGAGGGCGGCGGACGCAGTCTCGAGGGGACAGCCTTTTCTCTCGCGAGGGCGGCAGGACGCAGTCTCGAGGGGACAGCCTTTTCTCTCGCGAGGGCGGCAGGACGCAGTCTCGAGGGGACAGACTTTTCTCTCGCGAGGGCGGCAGGACGCAGTCTCGAGGGGACAGCCTTTTCTCTCGCGAGGGCGGCAGGACGCAGTCTCGAGGGACCGACTTTTCTCTCGCGAGGGCGAGGACCCAGTCTCGAGGGACAGACTTTTCTCTCGCGAGGGCGGCGGACGCAGTCTCGAGGGGACAGCCTTTTCTCTCGCGAGGGCGGCAGGACGCAGTCTCGAGGGGACAGACTTTTCTCTCGCGAGGGCGGCAGGACGCAGTCTCGAGGGGACGCTTTTCTCTCGCGAGGGCGGCAGGACGCAGTCTCGAGGGGACCGACTTTTCTCTCGCGAGGGCGGCTTTCTCTCGCGAGGGCGGCAGGACGCAGTCTCGAGGGGACAGCCTTTTCTCTCGCGAGGGCGGCAGGACGCAGTCTCGAGGGGACAGCCTTTTCTCTCGCGAGGGCGGCAGGACGCAGTCTCGAGGGGACAGCCTTTTCTCTCGCGAGGGCGGCAGGACGCAGTCTCGAGGGGACAGACTTTTCTCTCGCGAGGGCGGCAGGACGCAGTCTCGAGGGGACAGCCTTTTCTCTCGCGAGGGCGGCAGGACGCAGTCTCGAGGACAGCCTTTCTCTCGCGAGGGCGGCAGGACGCAGTCTCGGGGACCGACTTTTCTCTCGCGAGGGCGGCGGACGCAGTCTCGAGGGGACAGCCTTTCTCTCGCGAGGGCGGCAAGACGCAGTCTCGAGGGGACAGCCTTTTCTCTCGCGAGGGCGGCAGGACGCAGTCTCGAGGGGACAGCCTTTTCTCTCGCGAGGGCGGCAGGACGCAGTCTCGAGGGGACAGCCTTTTCTCTCGCGAGTGCGGCAGGACGCAGTCTCGAGGGACAGCCTTTCTCTCGCGAGGGCGGCGGGACGCAGTCTCGAGGGGACAGCCTTTTCTCTCGCGAGGGCGGCAGGACGCAGTCTCGAGGGGACAGCCTTTTCTCTCGCGAGGGCGGCAGGACGCAGTCTCGAGGGGACAGCCTTTTCTCTCGCGAGGGCGGCAGGACGCAGTCTCGAGGGGACAGCCTTTTCTCTCGCGAGGCGGCAGGACGCAGTCTCGGGGACAGCCTTTTCTCTCGCGAGTGCGGCAGGACGCAGTCTCGGGACAGCCTTTTCTCTCGCGAGTGCGGCAGGACGCAGTCTCGAGGGGACAGACTTTCTCTCGCGAGGGCGGCAGGACGCAGTCTCGAGGGGACAGACTTTTCTCTCGCGAGGGCGGCAGGACGCAGTCTCGAGGGGACAGCCTTTTCTCTCGCGAGGGCGGCAGGACGCAGTCTCGGGGACCGACTTTCTCTCGCGAGGGCGGCAGGACGCAGTCTCGGGGACCGACTTTTCTCTCGCGAGGGCGGCGGACGCAGTCTCGGGGACCGACTTTTCTCTCGCGAGGGCGGCGGGACGCAGTCTCGAGGGGACAGCCTTTTCTCTCGCAGTGCGGCAGGACGCGTCTCGAGGACAGCCTTTCTCTCGCGAGGGCGGCAGGACGCAGTCTCGAGGGGACCGACTTTTCTCTCGCGAGGGCGGCAGGACGCAGTCTCGAGGACCGACTTTCTCTCGCGGGGCGGCAGGACGCAGTCTCGAGGGACAGCCTTTTCTCTCGCGAGGGCGGCGGACGCAGTCTAGGGGACCGACTTTTCTCTCGCGAGGGCGGCAGGACGCAGTCTCGAGGGACAGCCTTTCTCTCGCGAGGGCGGCAGGACGCAGTCTCGGGGACAGCCTTTCTCTCGCGAGGGCGGCGGACGCAGTCTCGAGGCGACAGCCTTTTCTCTCGCGAGTGCGGCGGACGCAGTCTCGGGGACCGACTTTCTCTCGCGAGGGCGGCAGGACGCAGTCTCGAGGGACCGACTTTTCTCTCGCGAGGGCGGCAGGACGCAGTCTCGAGGGACAGCCTTTTCTCCCCGAGGGCGGCGGACGCAGTCTCGAGGGACAGCCTTTTCTCTCGCGAGGGCGGCAGGGGCGCAGTCTCGAGGGACAGCCTTTCTCTCGCGAGTGCGGCAGGACGCAGTCTCGGGGACAGCCTTTTCTCTCGCGAGGGCGGCAGGACGCAGTCTCGAGGGGACCGACTTTTCTCTCGCGAGGGCGGCAGGACGCAGGCACGGGGGGACAGACTTTTCTCTCGCGAGGGCGGCGGACGCAGTCTCGAGGGACAGCCTTTTCTCTCGCGAGTGCGGCAGGACGCAGTCTCGAGGGACAGCCTTTCTCTCGCGAGGGCGGCGGGACGCAGTCTCGAGGGACAGCCTTTCTCGCGAGTGCGGCAGGACGCAGTCTCGAGGGGACAGCCTTTTCTCTCGCGAGGGCGGGGGGCAGGCCGGGCGCTCGCCGCGGCGCGCGCCCCATTGTTTGGAGGGAGGCGGTCGCGGCGTCGCTCGATAATGATCGCGGCCGGCTCCGTTTATAAATTGTAAATCATTGCGGTGGTGTTGATGCCGTATTGTTCCGTACATAGCAGGCGCAGTGACGCACCGCCTGGCTGCCCGCTGGGGAGCGCTTCCTGGCGACGGGCGAGCCCTTCCGCGCGATGCCGCTCAGGATGCACGCGCCACGAACCAGCGCCTACACTCATTTTAATTCACTTATTTATTTATGAACCGGCAAAATGTGATTTCTAGTTTTTGTCTATTTTTTTGTATATTGTATTCCTTAAAAAAACAATTTGAATAATCTTCCTTTCAGTCGTAGGCGTGCGCATATGTGGGGCGAAGGAGAAGTGACCACCCTGAACATTTTGAAAGCTGCCCGGTTGCCAGGCGAATTAAAAATTTTCTTTCTTTAATTTTTCAATAGTTGATTTTCATCTTTTTACGTGACTATTCGGAGAAAATCTGATTACACATTTCGTTCTTCACGCTAGCTGGCAACCGAAGGTAATTGTATTTATTATCATATTTATACTTATCAATTGTGAAATGAATGTTATAAAATCATTTTTCTTGTAGGTTTTATTTATTTACTTTAAAATATCACGTATATAAATCAAAAAGATCAGTGAGGAAAGACCTAAAATATAGTTTTTCTCGTCTTGTTGTCTCCTCCCCTTCCCTGGTAAGAAATCGCAGTGTTAGTTTCCTTTCCTATTCACTACATGAAACGGGGGGAGCATTTATAAGGGGTAATTGATGATAAGAAATGAATGAATGAGACAATAGTTTAGATGAAATTCGCGCAGGTATGAGAAGACAATCACAACCACATAGAGAAAACTCCCGTGCCTTACGCAGAAATCGAACCCCGAAACCGATATCGAGCTTTTTAATTTTTTTGAGGCTCGTATTTCTATGAACTTCAATTTTTGTGAAGTTTCCTGAGAATAGTCACCGTTTGAGGATAGTCTCTTTGATCCGCTTAACACACCCGTTCTTCACGAACGATTCAGGGTTTTCACCAATTGAGGCATGCGGAGCGTGCTTTCTGGAATTGTAGAAACGACACTGCGCTTGCGTACGTTTACTAAAATTGCGGAACCGTTCGCCAAAAACGAACGTGTAAATCGGGTGTAACCGTGCATGTGATGCGTGGCGTGGCGTGGCGTGGCGTTTCGCGACTGGTCTGCATCGGAGCTGCTAGTGTACGGGCAGTGCGTGCTCTCCCTCCCCAGCCTTCTCTTCCATTCATGCTAAAACGTGAAGTCCTGCGCTCTGCTCCCCCAGTGCCTCACTTCGCCTGCATTTTCCCAACTTGTTCCTTTGAAACCGAGTGCGAAGTTCCTTCTTTGTTATGAGCTTCTCCACAAAAGAGCATTCTAGTTCGATTCGAAAGCGTGTTCTACAACGCCACGCTACAAAATACAGAGTGTATTCAGTGCTAGTTGCATCTCGTGCAGGGTACTCGCGCATCGACTTTGCCGTGTTCTGAGTAAATAGACTGCGTGTGTGAGTAACTCAAGATTGTCTCGCGGTCACGGTGTAAGTGCAGCGGCGAAGTATGGGAGGAATGTGGACGCTCGCGCCTAGCCGCTGCCGCGCGCGCAGGCCGGCCGCCGGCCGCCGAGGCGGGGAGCTGACGCCACACTCGCGTCGGAACCGCAACGAGCAGGCTGGGACCGCGCGCGCGATCTTCCCTTCATCGTCCTCTCGCCTTAAACACACAAGTATACACACGCGCGTGCACACACTTACGCGCACCACATTACACGCATGTCGGTTTATGGAGTGGTGTTTCCGTGCGCGTTAACTGCTAATGTCATTACTCCCGTAAAGTGTAGTGCATGTTTTATCGCGGGAGGTGGCGATGATTTGCCCCTGGGAAGTTCCGATGCCGACCTGCACGACAGCTAGCGGGTACCTCCCAACAGGTACCACCCACCGTCATGGTCCAAGCTCTAAGCTCCCAACAGGTGTCCCGACCTGTGGCAATGTACACACTTGTCGTCCGACAAAACGCGAACTTCAGAGCTTGTCCCGCGGGTCCAGAGGGGAGACGCCTCAAGAGCGAAAATATGGCAAGTGCGCGTGTAGGTCGGAGTCGGGTCACACGTTCTAGGGGTGGAGGAACACTGCCACTTCCCGGGTATAACACTGCTGTCGCGGGACGAATGGCCAGAGTAGTTGTCACGCCCGGAAACACCACATACTCGCAAGGAGGAGGAGGGGAGGCGGTTTGTGTGCGCTGGTTGCATTGCGCCGAGGGGTGGAGTGCAGCTCGGCCTTAAAACACCATTGTCTGTAAATTTTGACGCGACCCCGCGCAGGTGTGACTTCCTGTGCGCTGGTCGTTTGCTCCGCGCCACACAGCTTGCGCGTACTGGTCCAGCGGCGACCCGCAGCGGCCCCACGCAATAGATTATCCACTTGGGGCTTTCGCCAACCCTCGGGACGTTCACCACTACTTCTACCCCCGCAGGAGTCTGTTAGTAGTGAATTACGTCATTTCCCATCTTCTCTAGATATATTACGCTAGGGAAACATTGTACATCTCCAGGATTTTTATGACGCCATCGATACAGAACCTCGTTTATCTCCTACTGCTGGGTATATATATCTCTTAGGTGTACAAAAAGGCGAAAAAATAATATTGTAGGTTGTGTTCTAATAAAATAAATTGACGCTCTTAAATCGGAATTACATCTGGGCATCTCATTCTGAGATCAGTGACGTGCCAAGCTCAAAAAAATGTATATTATGTATATTTGATGTATATTTGATATTGTGAGCAATTCAATCGCACGGGTCTCTCTTCCTGTTTGTTAATAAAGACGTAGCAATATTAGAAGTTTACCCACATAAAGTATTGAACATTTTTGTGACGCCCATTTCATTATCTGAGCGTCTGAAGTTGAGTTCCAGGACAAAGCTGTTTTATTCTTTTGAGTAGACAGAATCCTTTCCGAAGTGCTAAACGTTCTCTCAGGTCCCACGAGTAACACTAGAACTAGCTCTACTTCGTCGGTGACGCATCTCTTCGCGACTGCTGGTGCTTGCGGGCTGCCACAGCGTCCAGGGAGAGCCGAAGAACCGACCCGTCCACGACCTTTCCTCAGCCACGCGCCCCGACCTGCTAAGGCCAGGCGGTGCCCCGCCCCTCGGCTGCCTTCGATCGCCCTGTCGCGGCCCTCACAAGGATGGGTCTGAAGCGGCAAGAGGCCACGCCAGCAGGCTTCGCACTGTGCGATCGGAAGTGGTGACGTTGCGATACGTTCAGTATACCTAGTATCGATTTCAGAGGTATTGAATCGACAATACTATGATATTAATAGCTACACCTCTAACTAGCTCTCCACATGCGCGTGTCGACGTCCAACTCCGGCACACTTTGTTGATCTAGAGGAAGGTACAGCGGATTCACGGCAGGTTGCCTCCGAGCTCTCAGTTCATCACGCGGCATATTATCATTATAGTTCGCATTTGGATTTGGACCTAATAATACGGTCAGTTAGTAGATCTCACTCGAAATTCTCGAAGCACACAGTCCGGCGTTTGTGTATATCATAATAAGTGAGTAAGAGTAGTAGTGTCGATTCCGGGAAAAGCGATATGGAATGAGAAGCCGGTTGTGTATTCTAGTGTTGATCCGTAACACACGCAAAGGCGTCGTGCTCCTGAGAGAGCGATAAGCAAGGAGGAGGCCGGATGGCGGCGAGAAGCCTCTGTGCGGCCGGCGCCCTCCCCGATCCTCGTCATACGCTATGCCAGGCAACGCGCTCTCTATCTGGACGCCGCGTGGCCGCCACACCCACTACTGTCCAGTCGCCGCGCCGCCCGCCCCTCCCCCGGCGCTCCCCGGCGAGCGTGTGTGTGCGTGCCGCTGCCGTCGCCACCGCCGTTGTGGCTGCTGAAACAAAACGCATATGTCTTGGACAATGAGGCCGCGCCGTAGAGGTCGTTTTGGTCGCGTTGGTGCGGCAAGCGGGGGCGGGGCGGGAGGGAGGGAGAGGGGCTGCGCATGGTAATGGGGCGATCGGGCGAGACGAGGCGCTTGTACCGCGTCGCTGGCTGGCTCGCACCTGGGGCCGAAACCTGCAGGCGGTGGCTCTCCAAATGGCTGAACAGTGTCGCCGCCCTTATTAGTGGCGGGGTGCTGGGCGGGGCGGGGACACGGACGCGCGCGAGGACGGCGGCGAGGGCGAGGGCGAGGGCGAGGGCGGGGGCGGGGGCGGGGGCGGGGGCGGGGGCGGGGGCGAGCGGTCGACGGGTAGCTGGAGCGCGAGGAAATTGCATGTCCCCGTCTGTGCCATCTTTCGACGTCTCTCTAAACAACCGTCCCACCTTCTTCCTGTTCATCATTTGACAGTCATTGGGTATTCTGCTCTTGAGCAGGTTTTAAGGCCTCCATTTCTTTTCTGGTTATTGATTTCTTCTTAACCTCATTATGGTAATTTCCTTTTTCCTTAAGATCTGCTGTCTCTTTTCTTCCCTGCAAAATAGATTTGAATAGCCATTCGCAATATGCTTTCTTTTCTCTCAATATATGCCAAGATTTCTCTTTTGATCTTAAATAATTTACCAACTAAAGATTTACATCACAGATTGTCTATTCCCTGGGGATACATGATAAATGTTCAATTAAGACGGCACTGGCGGTTGCTTCGTACGTAACGGAAATTCGTAATCGAAGAGGAAAATGCAGTTTTGGAAGTTTTATTTTGAAATTAATAATTATAAAACTCTTCTCTAAGTAATTTATTTATTTAATATGAAGTATGTAATATTAAAATTTTCTTGTTTATTGATAGAGCTGAGCCGGATTGTTTGGTGTTTCTAGTAAAGTGTTTTATTTGTCGGAAATATTTGTTTCACTTTTTAACTTAATACAATGAATCATTGAATTATTCTGGTAAGTTTCTGATTTAGTTTCCAGTTGTTTATAGTGTATTTCTCGAGATGTTGAACTACAATTTAGATACTAATTTTGTTAACATTTGGTGAAACTTACTTGAAAAAGTATACTTTTCACCTATGAGCAGTGTATAACTGCCCTCTCAGTATTAAATGTTAAGACAATGTAATGATTTCGAATGTATTTGTTGCTAGTTACGCACTCCACAACGTGAAGACAAGCGACCACGAAGAGCAGGTTAAAATGGCAGTAAGTTATGCAGTTCTCTCCTGCAATTTATCTTAGTACCCGAAGCAGGAGGTTTAGACTAGTACTAGATGTGTCTCTTGTCAGGTCGTATCATCTTGCGTTTATCCCTTATCTTGACTGTCCTTTCCGTGTGCTTAGGTCGGATAACAAAACAGCAATGTTCTATTTTAATGAGCAGCTCAGGTATGCGTAAAGAACCCTGAAGGCAGCCGAAGTTTCCGAAACGCGTCGGGATGAGGTGTGTTCGCGTGGCGTCTTCGCTTGAGTGTTTCTGAAAAGGATGCAACGTGATGCCTCAATGAAAAGATGCAGCTATGATAAAAGGGGAATCATGGCGAATAACTTTGCAAGATGATTTTATTTTGTAACTTCTCTTTGCATTATAACAAAACTTGTTGGTTAGAGGCTTGTTTGCAGTGAGTGACTTTACCAAGCATCATCGTCAGACACCTTCTAGAGAAGAATTCACAATATCTCTTGGTTAGTGACTGTCGTGCAATAGGTATCTTCGTGAAGTCTTACTCAAGGCGTCTTGGTTACGAAACTTTTTTGATGCTATGGTTAGAAAATAGATAATAATCTTGTATCGTTACGAAGAACTACTCAATGCGCCTTGGATATGCATATTTTTTCGGTGTTTTTTTGAAATTTAAGAATTATCTGCAATAGATATTCACTAATCTAACCATTCATCATCTTTCCAACTTTCTTCCAATCGTTCACAGTTATGAACTGTGTGTGACTACGGCAAGAAGTGCAGTCGGTGCACGTATTCTTGAGTTCTGGGATTCCTACCGTAGCTCAATTATGGGGAGGCTTGGTGTGACTTTTCTTGTTATGAGCGCCACTCAATAAAATTCGCCGAAGAAATGAAGAGGCAAGGTCAGCGATAGCACGTTCGCGGCGAGGGGTGCGCGGGGCGCGGCGCGGCGCGGCGCGGCGCCTTGTCTCGCGGAGGGGAAGGGGGGTGAGAGGGCCCTGGGCCGCATACTGTCACATCTGCGCGCCCGCCCGCGCATACACAACGAGCGCACTCAGCTTCGTGCTCTCTCTCTTGACCTCAAGGGAGGCAACCTCCACGCGCCGCCGACACCGCCAAGCGACGCTACAAAGACCTCTCTGCGCCGTGCAGCGTTGTCTTCGTGCGTGGAACGTCGCTACGAAGTAGAACAGGAAATGTCTGAGAAAAGATATTGTATCGAATCTTTGTCTTTACGTTCTAATATCCACGTTTCGACTGTCTTTGTTGAAAGGGGTCGTGTGATTATCAGTGATATTCTTCGTGTGTTTTCTCTGAATTCGAAATAAGACTCGAAATTCAGACAGGTATAGTTTTGAGTAAAATACTCACGATGGGTCGTAGAATTTTGTTTGTAGATGATTTGTAGCTTCTTGTATTAACTTTTTTTCTGTAAATTGTCTCATTAAGAATTGATACAGATAAATAATGATAGACAAACTTCTCTTTAGGTTGTATAGCAATAATGAGTGTGATGTTATTTTTGAGTATTCTGGTTTTAAGCGTAACAAACATTGTATTAAATTTAGATCATAATTTCTAAGTTTATTATATTTGCTTTTTTTTTTGTATTTTTCTAAGTTTGTAAATATAATGAACAAATAATTCCTGCGCCGTTTTGACCTCAAATACACGAAAAATACTCAGTGATTTTCAGATTTTGACACGGCGTTTATTTCACCGGCATCGCAACAGGCATTTTTCCGTTGCATGCGAGATCGCGCTGATTCAGGGTTGACGTCATACACTTTCGGATGTTATGGAAGAACAGAAATCATCTACAAACTAATGTACGATAGCTTAGCGTTTCTCAGCCAAACGACAGAAAAGTTTGTTCATCGTATTCAGCGAAACGCGCTGTGTTGATTTTCTTTACAAGCCAATTTACCCACCCGGTACGTAGCAATGATTCTTTAATCATTATACCAAAAAATAATGTGATTTCTACTCCCGGAACGAGGAGAAATAAAACTCTTTTCTTTCGGGCAGCAGGCACCGACTTCGGCTCGCGTCCACCCGCCCTTTCTCCCCTCTCTTCTGCTCCTGTCCCCGCTCTTCCCGTGAGGAACGCCGCCTGCAGGCAGCTCGCGAGCACTGCCCTAACCGAGAAGTCGACGCCGACGCCGACGCCGCCGCACTCGTAAATTACGGCTTTGCCAGTCCAGAAATGTCGCTCGTATATCCATACGCACGGCCGTTCCGTCGATAGCGCCCTCCCAGCTGCGCCACCTCCGTCCGTCGGAGCTCAGCGGTGACACCAGTACTTCTGCAGCGTCGTTGGCCGTGAGGGCCGGTGGCGGATTTTCGACACTAGGGAACTGGGTTGAAGTCAACCACTGACTGGAAGAGAGGCTAGCTGCTCTAATCGCTAGATTTTCTCCGATCAATATCATTTTAATGCCGGAGAAGTACCCTAACAAATGGGTCACAGAATGCGCGTAATATTTTCTTCCTCCTCCTAGTTCCCTCCTCTCTCCTTACGCTCACACATGCTTCCTTGCAAGCAATAGACGTACTTGCGCAGTCGACAGCTTTGAGCGTGTCCTCGCTGGGGCTTTCCTTCGCTGAGGAAGATCCCTAAATCGAAAAGCGCCGCAAGTCGGCGAGCAGGTCGGCGCCGGGTTTCAGGTTGCAGGCTGGGGAGGGACACCATCGTCTCCGCGGATGTAAAATTCACCCCACTTCCGGGACTACTGATGTCCGTAGAAGACGCGCCGGCATGCAGCCTCAGCGCTCCGTTCCTCCTCCGAGCCCCGCGCCGCGCGCCAGCCGCTCGAAATCTTGCCGTCGCGTGTCTTCGAACCCCATCTTCCGCCCGCAGAAATTCTTCCGCGAAGCCGCTCGGTTTTTTACGACGAGATGCCTCTTTGCGTTTTTGTTTGAAGACCCAATCACCGGGCGATACTCGGCTCGAATATCAGGGGTCCTTTCGTAACGCATGCGCAATGAGTGCTTGAAATTCTCCGTGGCCGTTGTTTCTCTGTCCAATACAATCCTCTTCTACTTTTTTGAATTCTTGAATTCCAATCTTGCTCTTTCCGGGTGGTTTTCCTCTTCCTCTCTTACTAAAAGGAAATGGGCAATTATATTTCATTTCTCTCTTAATATTTGTAGAACATTCACTACTATATGATACTTTGAAGTCAAAATCGAAACCGTTTTATTGTCTTGGATATTTCCGGCGTTCCTCGGAATCTCAGGAAACCAGATCTATTCTTCCACGGAGGCTGCGTCGTTTTCTTTTTCAATTTCGGCGGTCATTGTACGTTCATAATCGCCACGAGGTCATAAAACCATACGCCGCATTCATCCCATCCGGAACGATTGACAGCGCCCTGCGCCGCACCGCTCCTTGTATTGCCTAACGTCGCCACGGAACGATGGGCTCCGCCACACAAAGCCACGGCAAATGGAGCGCGAGCATGGCATGGCGAGCCGTGCAGTATCGTGCAACGGAGCGCGCGATGCACCGCCGCTCCGCAACGGCGGCTGGGGAAGGATACGCCGCTTTTCTCCTCGTCACGCTACACCGTGCCGTGCGGGCGCGCGCCGCGCCACGCAACGATATGCCGCATCTCAACGAGCCGCCGCCCCTCGGCCCTACGCCGGGGAAGGAGAGCTTTCCGGGCACGTCGACGGCTGAAAGGGAATGTTTATTCCGGGAGGTGGTGCTGTTCCTCCCTCGTGGATATTGATATCCGAAGCCGGCCTACAAGTCCATTTGGGAGGGTTTTCTCTCCCCAGGTATCTTCCCAGCGAGGCACCGCTCCAGCTGGGACAAGGTCAATGCTCTCGGTCGGTCTTCCGACGTGGGTCGTAGGTAGTGCATGTGTGTGTGTGTGTGTGCGTGAAAGGAAAGACCCCGATTGTTGCATGTCAGCAGCCCTACACTACCCCGCTGCGCGGTTCGCCTTGCTGCAGCAGGCGGCCAGACCTCTCGCTTTTCGCCGCTGGGTCAGGGTTCACATCCCGGTCAATCTATGGACAAAGTAGTTTAGGCAAATCATCCCACCAATTCCCTATCGTCATTGAAATCCTGCCCTATTACCCCCCTCAAAACAATTCCTTTCAGCCACGTATCGCCACACGAGTGGCATGAGCCACGTCAGGACACGCCCGCCATTCCAGCAAAATGTCGCCACGCTGGACTCCGCCTTGCCTCGCTACCCTCGCCCTCCTCCCCCAGCTCAATCTTGCCTCTGTGCCACCCACAGCTTCGCCGCGCCACGCCACGCTTCGCTACAAACTCGTCACGCCATGCCTCGCCACATACTCACTTATACTACGCCTCCCTACACTGTGCATCGCCTCTCTGTCCTATGCCACGCAGAGCTACGCTTCACTCGCCACGCCTCGCTACAAACTCGTCACGCCATGCCTCGCCACATACTCACTTATACTACGCCTCCCTACACTGTGCATCGCCTCTCTGTCCTATGCCACGCAGAGCTACGCATCACTCGCCACGCCTCGCTACAAACTCGTCACGCCATGCCTCGCCACATACTCCCTTATACTACGCCTCCCTACACTGTGCATCGCCTCTCTGTCCTATGCCACGCAGAGCTACGCTTCACTCGCCACGCCACGCTTCGCTACAAACTCGCCCAGCCCGCCCCCACGCCTCGCTACAAACTCGCCCCACCGGGCCGCGCCGCGCTACATACTCCCTTATACTACGCCTCCCTACACTGTGGATCGCCTCTCTGTCCTATGCCACGCAGAGCTACGCTTCCCTCGCCACGCCTCGCTACAAACTCGCCCCACCGGGCCGCGCCGCGCCGCGCCGCGCCCGCCTCGCCTCTTCACCGATCGTTGCTTCCCGCGCCGCGCGTTTCTTTCTGGAGAGAAGCTCCCGGCTCCCGCCGACGCACGTGAATGGCGCGGGTCGAGGAACTTGGGTGGGCGTTGCCCCCCTGCGTGACTCCCGGGCACCCGGCACGGCGCTCGGCCCTCTCCACGATTCCCTCAGCGGCGGCACAAGAGGAAACGGACTAATGACACGGCTCAATATAGAATTACACAACGCTCTTCTCTTTACCGGCTGCGCGCGAACGCTTTTTGCGGGACGCAATAAAAAAGTATTGAACGCCATTTTTTTCTCTTCTTTGTGAAATGTGTGATATTTTGACCTCTGCACTCTCTTTCTTAATGAAGGTGCATCCGTTTTTGTTTTAGCATCCATGCTTGGCTGGTCGTTTTTTTTATTTTTACTTTCGTGACCTGTTATTTAAATCGCGTTGAGATTCGTGGTTGACCTTAAAAGACCTTAATTAGGTTCACCGACGCTAGGGTGATTGATTGCGCGAGGTCGCTCGGCGGGCGGCCGCCCTGCGACGGGCCTCCCCCTCCCCCTCCCCGCCCTCCCCCCTCCCGCGCTGCTGCCCCCTCCCCCATGGCCCGTCGCCCGATCGGGCGCCCACGCGCCGCCCACGTCTGCCCCAATCGACCTCATCTCGGCCCAACAGCTCGTCATCCGCGCTCTTCCTTTTTCTCAAGAACGCCATCGCCCTGATGGGAGTTTCGTCCAAGGTGGATGTGACTGAGGAGAAAATCGACATTTTTGTGAAGACGTTATTGTTCACTGTAGGAAAGGCGAAATGAACACATGTTAAGTTGAATGTTTTAATCCAATTAGTTCTCTGTGTATGTCTGAAAATGTGGAATGTGAAAACAACTATTTTTGAATTCATCGTTTGCCCGACAATAGTGCTAACTTTAAAAAGTCTGCTTTTGTATCTGTTTCTCTCTATAATTTTAAGTCGAAATATTAATGAAATCTTGATGAATAATTTGTCACTCATAAGTTAACGTACTTTTTAGAAATTTTATTCATATTACTTCTGAACTGACAGTATTTGTAATATTAGTAAGTAAATGAACCTGGACTTGAATGAAAATTGTTTTGATTTATTCTCACATTCTCAATTTTAGGAACCTGCTACTGAAGTTTAGTTCTTATCGTCCAAAGAGAAAGAATATTGAGCTCATTGTTTCTGAGAGACTGAGCGGGAAAAGTTGGAAACAATTGTGATGATTGTAAACTTGATATTTCGTGATCTTCCAAACATTTTGCTGTTGTACTCCTCCACCTCGAATGATCTGCCGGATTCCTTCGTTCCGTTCCTCTGCTGCCGCCCCTTCACCGAGCAAAGGCGTGCGCCGCTCCACGAAGCTTGTCTAGCACTCGAGCAGCCCGGCGCTCTTTTGGGTGGAAACTTCCGTATCAGAAGCGAATGACTGGCAGTTTGGTTGTTGTCACGAGGAACTCACCCTCGCGCGCGCCGCGATGTTGCGAACAGCTGGCCCCGGAGGCTACACGAAGCGCCCGTGTGGATGAAACAAATGAGCGCGGCCAGGGCATCCCGCCGACACGTCGCCCCTCTCGTCTGTGAATGCCGGCGCGCAATAGAAAGACTCTTCGAGATGTTGAATATCGCGGAGGCGGTTGTTTAGCGTGTGTTTGTCCAAGTTGCACCTTCTTCGTTGGCGGGGAAGGGGAAGGGGGAGGGGAGGGGGTTGGTCGGCAAATAGTTTTTGCAGGCGATGCCGCTCCGTCCATGGACTGCGTGAGCTCGGCTCCGCCAGGGAGCGGTTTGCGTTCGCGGCCCGGCCCGGCCCGGCCCGGCGGCGACCATCGCGGTTTCTTCTCTCCGCGCTTTTGCTCTCTTTTTCGCCCCCCTTTCCCCCATCGTCTGTCTCTCTCTTTAGTTAATTAAAAGGACCAGCCCGCGCTCCAGCCTCTCAATAAGATAATATATTTTTTTGCTTGCAATTTTTGCATTGATAAAGAATTGTACCTATACCGGTTAATTGTCTCGAGCTAAGAACTACAAAAGAACCACCGTGCTTGCCTCTCATGAATTCAGTTGCTTTGCCCCAACTCCTGACAAGTGAAGGTGACATGATGTTTATCGCGCTTTCTTTGCTTTTTTTCCTTTCGTTTTTTGCTTTTTGCTCTTTCTTCGTCTCATCGTTTTCTGTTTGGAAATATTCTGTTTCGCTCTCCTCCATCTTTTGAACTTCATGTCTTCTCTCCTAAATTTACGGACTCAGATACATATCTTCTTGTATGTTTGCGCGCGTATGTAGTAGATTTGGCAGATTTTTTTTCTTATTTTCTTGGGAATTCGTCGTTAGCGTATATGCACACGCCGATGGAAAACTTATTTATGTTCCACGTGTTTCAAAATTAATATTTTTATTTCAATCAGGAGCACTTCTTTGAAAGTTTCTCAAACATGTTATTGAAGAAATGCATGATTTGCGTCCACGAAAGTAATCAGTTACACGTTTCAGGCCAACTACGTTTGACGTTGACCTTTTTTGAATTTGTTTTGGCAAAAATTTTCTTTTTAGGCTTAAAAATATATTAAGAGTTGTTATTATTAAGCTGCTTTTTTCAATAACATGTATGTGAATTGTAGTTGGAGAACATATTTTAGTGTGTTGAAAAAAATCTTGTGTTTCCATTCAAAGGGTAAGGTTAGGAAATGGCTTATTACCAACTCACAGAACGTTAAAATCAATGCTAAAGACTTTTTATTTTAAATATCAGAAATATTCATGACAGTAAGATTTCTGTGAAGCATGCGCATATTTTTACTATTTCTGTGAAATATCAAAATGTTTGAGTATGTTCTTGTGCAAGTGGGCACACAGTACACAGGGATGCACCCGAAAATTGTTCAATGCTGGAATCTTTCATTTTGTGTCATAGGAGACGGGAGCGTGTACTCGGCGAATAGGCAGTTGAATTCGTAACAGGATTTTAAAAATTCAAATTTATTTCTATATTTACATTGATGTAAAGGAAAACTTATCTTTTTATATCAAATGCTTAACAATTTTTCTGAAGTAGATAGTTTGCACCTTATTGTTTCTTCGAAAAAAAAAAACATCCAACCAACAATAACATCAACGACAACCAAAAGTGCAGTGCCTGAATTGCGTTTTGGCTCCAGCGCACGTCTGGTACAACGCTCCGTATGCCCCCCCCCCCAGCGGCAACATTGCGCTATTGAGCTGCCTCAGCCGTACTCGTATATACACTTGGCGCGATTAATATTTCTTCCCGGTTGATAGCACCCGTGCGCCAGCCACGCCTATGGAGAAGTGACCTTTGTGCGCGCGCTCAGCGGCTCCTGTGTGGCGACTGGCGCTTCCTAGACCGGGGGCTGCCACTGCGAGTGGCCATGGTGGCTGGGGCGCAGCCAACCGCTGCCGCCGATCGCACGTTGCTCCATCATAAAACCCGACTCTCCAAAATATTCAGTTTGAAACTCCTAGATCAATTCGATAGGTATCGGACCACGATTTTTTTACTTTCTCACTACAGTGTAGAGAGAAATGTATGTAATTCTGCGCGCCAAAACGACAATTTTCGGCAGAAAAACTCGTATTACACGGCTCTCGTAACGAAAAAATATTAAATTTATTTATATAAATCCAGTTGCTAAATTTAGGAGGGGGAATCCTACCCAGGGATGCTATATGTGATGTACCCAGAACCCATGTTTTGTGGGTCCTTGGTAGCGAAAAACCCAATGACGTTAAAACGACTGTCGCTCCGTCTGCGAACAACGCTACCTGTTAAACCGTTCAGCCGATGTTCTCCAAAATTGATATTCCTCAATCAATCTGGATAACGTCGCGGTCCCTTGAGTTTGATACCGATATTTTAATTTTGGGGCTCCTTTACATGAAACCCCTGGGACAGTTTCCAAATTTTCAAAAAAATCTCCATCGTTTTTCCTTAAATTCCTTCCTTTCCTTTGTTTTTGGATAGTGTCAAGGGAGTTTAAAAGATTGGTGCAGGTCTAATGTTCGTTAAAGATCCTGATTTTTCGAAAATTGTACAAATTCAAATATTTTTTGGTGTCTTCCTACAACTACAATTTTTTTTAATTTGTTCCTTAAAGATATATTTTGAAATAAGGTCATGTACAATTTTTCGAAAATTTTGAGTACTTTTCGCGACATTTTGCGTGAAATTAGGGGTGAGAATGTAAGTTTTTCTTTTATTGGATAAAGTGCTGAAGCGGCGAAGTGTACTATAGTCAACGATAATAGAGCTAGAGGAAAATGTATGATTAAGTTATGCATTCGTCCCAGTCCCTCAGTGAAGTTGCCTCTGAACCAAGTAAGCGAATGTTTTCCAACCGCCTCTTGCGCAGCGGTGCCACTGATTATTTTGTTGTGGATGAATTGAATGCTCTCTTATGGGGTCCGTGCTGCTCATGTTCTCTATAAATGTTCCTCACCATTTGCGCCTCATTTTTTATAGACGCTTTAATGGAATACACCATTACCTATCATTCTCCAACTAGGTGAAAATGTTTATATCTTAAACGGGATTCGAACCCAAATGGTCAGCAGTTGCAGCCACTCCTGTGTGCGCTATTTAGGTCGAGGTTTCGAGTATGACTTAATTTTTTCGAACACAGAATAAATAAGGGGGCGCTGATGTGAACAAGGCCGTTCCTCTTCCACTGCTGGTTCGCGATGCAGTTGAGGTGGCATTTGTTGTGGATTTGTGGCAAGTTTTCTTGAGGTGCTTCTGTTTCTCCAACCTCTCATTTGACCATTTCTTAATTTCGTATTCATTTCAATTTCAGGGGCACATTCAGGATTAAGAAATATTAAATATAGACTTGAGAGACGTGGTGATGAGGATATTGTAACTATTGGAATGTGATGTGTAGGCAAAAAATAAAATATAGCCGGAATTGATTTTCCTAGTCGCCTGCGTATGTTGGCCCCTGGGAAGCGTTTCTTCTTTTCCATGGCCCTTGTTTGCCACAGGGATGCCACCATGTGCTCTATCTTCCCGTCCTCTCCCCTCTGCGTGTTCCAACCCTCTCCGCCTCGCCCAGCCCCGCGTCTCCCCTCGTTGCACGGCTGGTAGCATGACCCTGGAGTGTCGTGCCGTCATGTCACATCAGGAATATATTGCATCTCGGCTTCTCATGTCGTTAATAGTTTACTACTCTGAGTCCATAAGGAAAGAGAGATACTGTAATTCAGTTCTCCCCAGCGCGAGTCCTCGCAGACATGCTATGACAGATACACTTAGCATTGTATTGTGTTGTGTGCGCGGTTATTTTTAATTTGTGTATGTCGTGTCTCTTCCGCGTTGCGAAATGTTTCACGTGTCTGTGTGGATAAAAAGCGACGTTGAAATGTATTTTTTTCGTGGTAAATGGCCTCGTGAAAAGGGACAAAGGTGTTCTTTTCCTGTGTGTCGGTGTAAGCTGCTGTGTTTCACGCTGTCATCTTTTCTGCACATGGGAAATGGAATTGTAGAGTCTTCATTATTCTCAGTGTTTCTCCCGTAATTCAAGAGCGCGAGAGGTATCATTCGTGTATGTCAGCGAATGAATTATGGAAGAAAGCTCAATAAGTTCTTTGCGGAACACTACTTTCCTAATTACAAATGCATGGAATTGTTCTGCCTTTCCTCGAATACAAGGCATCTCACATAGAGAACAAATATTTTTTTTGTTTCTCACTACTTTTGTTCTTTCGCGTCATATGTGTTTGAAGTATCAAACTCGAAGTATTGTGAGTTTGTCGCATGATTAAACAAGATACGATTACTTCCAGATATATGGTAATCCATTCCGGTATCCTTTCAATGTACGGGAGAATATTGTTTTTATACTTAAGGGTTTGAAATGCATGATCTTGTATCTGAAACCGTTTTATTAGCGAGTCTAGCACACCAGTAAAGCAGAGCACATGTTGATCACTTCTAATATCCTGCGTAAGTATCTCGGTGATTGTTAGGTAAGGGACGCAAAGTATTAGAATGAATCGCAGAGGAGATGCGAGATTACCCGATGTCCGGGTAAGTCTGATATAAATGACACGCAATTTGTTATTTACTGGATTCTATTCCAGGAGCAAATCCTTTGTGTGTAATATTTTCAAGAGGAACATGCCCCTTATTTGTTACCGCTAAACAATATATCATTATTTTTTAGTCGTGACACATTTACTGTTTCGGCCTCTCGTCTTCCATTACGATCAAGGGGTCATGATAATATACAAGTGAGGGCAGTTGTGATATTTATATGGCGGTTCCCTCGACCACTTACAGCCAACTACGTTCGTCATTTCGATTCTCGATGAGTGGTTACTTTTCTCAGGAAACGCGTACCCTAACCAACTCCTGCATTTTACACAATTGACGACTTATGAAATATTTTCTATACTAATTATACCTATCCTATGCCCATGAGCAAAAGGCAAGAAGGTTCGTGCAGTAGCTCCACTGCAATGGCGCAGTGTGGCTCAGGCGCCGCGGCCGCGTCGCCGTCCTGTGTCTATTTCGCCGCAGCCGTCTCGCCGTCCTCGCGGCGCGCGCAAAGACACTTTTTTTACCGAACGTCGGGTTTCTGTGACGGCAGCGCGTCGCGTCGCGTCGCGTCGAGCCCTTCTCACGGGGCGCGTCTCATTCTCCTTTTGCGTTTGAGCGCTGTTCAATTATTTGCATAAAACTTGTACGACACGCTCGTACTTCGTGAAAAGAGTGGCCATTTCTCAAGAGCTTCTCTCGGATGTGGACTTTTACACTAAGCGCGAGCCGACGCGAACGGGGCCACGGGTTGGTGCGGCAAGGAGAGGGAGCACCATCGGGGAACCATCGGCGAATCAAGATGGCTGCGCCGCGGAGGCCAACGAATCGCGACCCGCGGAGTGGTGGCACACGCTGCTTGCAAAGATGCCAAAAGCGGGCAAAATTCCTTTTCTTCTCTTGGGAACGGCCTAATTTACTTGGCTGAAGTACATCCGTCAAGAAAGAAGTTCACTGCCTCATGTTTCATTCTAACTGTTCTTATACACTGTCCTTTATTGACTACCCAAGGCCCGCGAACACGGGGAATTTTCAAGAAGCCGGACGGTCGTACTTCGTCCAATTTTTTTGATCTGCATTTCTTAGAAATAGTTATATTATTTAATTCCATTCCTTCCACGTTAATCCCGCGCATTACTTTGTAGCTGAATTGATTGCAAATGCGGATTTAAAAATGTTTTAAGGCCAGTCTGCTAGAACTGGTAATGGTAGTGTTTGTGTACGGGGTAAGGATGGAGCAAGGACGAGGAAGGCAAGATCGCGTGCGGTCCGTGGTCCAGGTACTGCTCCAGCTTTTGCCGCGGCCGTTAGAATTCTCTTCCAGGCAGCGATTGAACTCGACCTCGCTCTCCAGCTAGCGTGGAAAATCCTGGCACCGTCGGAACTCGATCCTAGAACCTCCCGGTCAGAGGCATTGTGACACAGTTGACGCCTTGAGTCACCTCTTCCATCGCCTCATCGATAGCCGAACCAAGGATATCCCGAACTACGAAGCTCCGATTGCGGAATTTTTGTTGTTTCATTGGAAGAAGATCCCTTCGTCCGTTTCTTCCCCCGATTCGGTGCACAGTGCGACGGCCGTGTTGGCTCTGCGGCGCTCCTTCTTACTCCATCAGACGACTATTTTCTTTGCATGCATAATCGTATGCTTGTCGGAGTGAAGTTGCAAATTGCGGGTAAAATACACTTGCATTCCAGTAGGTGAAAGGATATTGACATTTATTTTTCGATGTTTTTTAATTTTTATTTTCCTTGTGTATTTCTGTAGTGAATCAGATGCTGACACTGAGGTCGTTTGAAATTTGAGTGCGTATGGAAGTCGAATAGTGACTCATTGTTAGCCACTGGTTGACGACGTGAAAAACACACCATAGACTCCGTGAAAAGGTTTGATATTTATTCAATTGCGTTTCGTTAATAATAATGAGGCGTTTCGGTACGCTCGTTATAGGAAAGCTACTCAGATGAACCCTATCGTTTTTCTGTCGTTAACATTCATACTCTCGAATCTCGATCATTTGTTTAATGTTAACTACTGTGACTTCTAGAGAACAGAAAGTAGATATGTTTGAAAGAATATCTGACCTCAGTGAATTACAAGTTAACTTTGTGTGTATGAATATCTATAAATTCGATTGTTAATGGATTGAATAGGAGAGAGTTCCAAGGATTTATTTTATTTTTATTTATTTAGTCAAAAACTGTATGTGACGTATGGGGGAGAAAATCAACTGCGCACGCTTTCTTGAGTTTCAGAATCCCTTCCCAACAATTTAACTATTAATAGTTGAAAGATGAAAAATCATAGTAATAATAATAAATTTAAAAAAGAGAGGATTAACATTTCAAAAACTAGATATTTTCGTTGCAAAATTACAGAAAACTTATTTTTAACAGTAAAGGAACAAACAGATTTGATTTTTCTGTATTGTTAACAAAATAGAAACTCACCCTAAGCTCTACTACCACTACAAGCAAAGGAAAGTTCAACAAAACGTGCGCATAGTGAAGCTACATTTACGTCCAGAAGCAAAGCAAGGGGCCATCTCAGTATTTGCTCAATGGATCAGGGAAACTGGACAAAAACCCGATCGAGTGTTGTAACTATAAATATCAGTATTACATGAAAATAAGTTCCGACCGTTAAGTAAGTCAGTTTTGACAAATACTACAGACTCATAAATAAATAGGCAAGGCAATGGTAAAATTCCAAGCTCAATGAAAAGAAACTTGCACGGATCACGTGGATGGGATTTTTTCATTATTCGGATAATTTTCTTTTGCAATGGGTGTTTGCAATGGGGATGAAAGTGTTTTTTAGTTTGTTAATTTTTTATTTGGTCATACGCCTATTACTGAAGGTGCAGACTAATGAGCAATACTTTTGAGGAGAGAGAGTGAGAGGGGTTCCGGAACAGGTTGAGGTTAGAGAGGGAGACTTGTTTTCTTTATGATGCCAGTCCTTAGCCATAAGGTCATACCTGGAGAGAACGAATGATTGTGATGGGTTGGTGATTATGACGTTAAGAAACGTATGGATTGATAGGCACGGGAAACAAGAGAATCCAGAGAAGACTTGCTGTGTACCCGTTTTACCCTCCACACATTACCCATTCTTAGACCAGGGTTTCAACGTCTGTACCTAGATGTAGAAGGCGAGCAATGTCACCAGTACACCACGAGTCGCCACGAAGAGGGGAGGACAACTCGGAAGGAAGCGGAAGTGCTGCAGGAGCTGGGCAGCGAGGGGGGGGGCGTCTGCGTGACATCAAGGGAGGGGGCAGGCTGCTTCGCCGAATCGCTGACGAGCCGGGGAATCGTGGGCGCTGGCCTGACGCGGACCGAAGCGAGAGGTTGGAGCGTATTATCTGGCCGGGCAGCGGGTACAACGTCGACGCGGCTTCTTTCCTCGGTCCGCGTCGTTTTAGGCAGAGCGACTCTGAATATTTTAAGTGTGAACGGCGGGAGGCGGCGATCTCGCGAACGGCGGGCGGCGGAGGTGGTGGAGGTGGTGGTGGTGGTGATGGAAGGAGGGAGGGGCGGGGCGTGGGGCGTTTTTCTAATGAGGTATCATTATTGGCGGCGGTGTTGCGGAGGGCGCACCCCACCCTGTGCGCGGCGGGACACGGCCGCTAACGAGTGGGATTGTAGACACGCCGGGCGGCCGGCCGGCTCGCCGCCGCACCGCCCGCACGGCCCCAGCGCCGCTGTCGCGTCGACCGCCCCGACGGGCTACAAGAACGGCCTCTAGGGGTAATGCCACGCACCGAGCACTCCCCCCCCTCCCCTCCCCCCCGCCCACCCCCTCCTCCCCCCGGCCCGCCCCGTTCGCGTCGCCCAGCCAGCCCTTGCCCCCCCCCTGCTCTCCGCCCCCCGGCGTGCCCTCTGCTCCGACTCTTGCCGCTCCCCCTCTAAAGTCTACCCGCTCCGCGCCGCTCCGCCCTGTTCCATTCCGCTACCCTCGTCCCGCCCACCTCCGCGCCGTTGCGTCGCCGGCCTCCTCTAGATTGTCTTTTAGTAACGCGCCCGGGAAGGCGAACAACACCAGCGTCCGCGAGGCCCATAATTACCGTCGCGAAATTCTACAGGTTCGGGAGCGGCGGCGGCGGCGGCGCGAGACGACGCGACGCGCGGCGGGGCGTGGAGGGGCGTGGAGGGGCGGGGCCGGCCGGAGAGCTCGTGTCCCCGTAAGTCCCGAGGCGAGGGCTGGCAGCCGGGAGCTGTTCGCCGGCCGGCCGGCCTCGGAGGTGTGCGGGCTCGGCGCATGTGTCGGTCTGTGCGTGCGTGTGTGCGTGCGTGTGCGTGTGGGCGTGTGTGAACCGGTGCGCTTGACGTGGCTCCCGTGAGCCCACGCGCCCTGCCCGTCCCGCCGCCGCCGCCGCTTCCTGCGAGCCGACGGAGGCCGGGAACCCGCCCTTTGCGGAACGGCCGACGCCAATAAACTGCATCCCTCAGTAATAGCTCTCGTAACTGGCTGGCTTCTTCGCTGGCAAAACTCAAAAGCTACATTTTAGTCGAAAAATCTGGAATTTCATTTTCCCGTTTCCTCTCTGATCATTCGCGCATGAAGACCCCTTACACGTTCGTATGACAGATTTACCTGTGTCGTATTACCCGCTTGATTAACCATGCTTTTGTCTCCGCAACCTTCTGAATACAATTGTCACGAACGAAACCCGCTGTGATTTACGGTGACATTCATTTCATTTTTTTTTTCAAAATTTGTCGGCCAGAAAATGTAGCTTCTTTTTAATAGAAACTATTTACTTCTGCAATAGATATTGGCTCACCCCTTATCGTTCTCCGGATCTTTTTCATTACTTTTTCATTTCATTATCTTTTCGTGCTAGATTGTGGTTACAGAGGCAACTTACGTGGCAGGATAAAAGAGAACTGGTAACACGGCCACTTCCCAACTTCTTGAGCCTCCTTGATGGGAAATAGAGAATGTCGAAGGAGAGAGTCGATCTCCGCCCCTGGCTGCGGACGGCGAGATGGACGCCCGAGTCGTGTTGTCGTCCTCACGCGCCCCGGAGGCGTTGACGCAGCGGTGGATCGCATTTTTACGCGGAGTACAGCGACGTAAGGCTGCATAATATGTGTGTTTTTCAAATGCGCCATGCGGCTTTCGAGGAATTTCACCGCGCGCTCTTCAAGAACAGCCCGCCGCTATGTCGGATCGCGACAGGCGGCTTCGGATTCCAATGGCACTTGACCGGCTGGACGTCTGCAAACTCGCTCTGTCTGTGTCTATCTGGACGTTTCTGTCCCATGGTATCTCAGTGTCTTTCGATCTCGGGTTGAAATATGCGGAGAGCTTAATTATTTTCAAAACCCCATTATAGGATGTGTTACACGGTTTATTTCGTTTACGGAGTCAATATTTAATTTGATATTTCTAAAATCTTTGACTATTTATATATCATCTGTCAATATTATTTCGTGTATGACGAAATTGTCTGAAGATACTATCAAAATGCAAACTCCCCGAGGAAATTGCTTGCGGCCATTTGCTAGTAAAACATTCCAAAACGACAGATTAAATCGATTGATTTTCCTGATTCTCTAAATGTTAAACATTTGCCTGCATTGGTCGCGATATAATAATTGTAAAAACACTTTTTTAGATTACTGAGCATATTCAATATATTTACATTGTTATTTTGCAATTTTACTGTGTGGAGAAGTCAGGGAATTTGGAACGCGTAACGGAATGAGAAGGGGAGAGCGAGAGGATTCATTCCTCAGGTTGCTTCGTGTTTTTGTTATAACTATTACTTGGATAAAAATATCGTACCATCATAAAAAAATCTTGGAAGTATGTATTCCCTGATACATAAGCTACACGATCGAGAAAGATCCCGCGCTGAGGACGAACCTTCTGCAAACATACTCATTTGTGTAGCACATAATTGTTCTCCGAGAGGCAGGAATTTGGCACATAGATACGCTCGTATTGGGTTGCATTTCGATTCAGAAGTCCGCATATCGTAGGTCGACAGGTTTCAGGTTCGCGTCACCGCTGTCGCTAGTAGGTGACTTGGGTCTTTCGACACCGGTTAGCAATGTGTAGTCGGTCAGGCGAGATGCCACTGTGTTCAGGAGAATCGCAAGGCCTGCTGAAGGCACGTGAGAGCACAGCGCGAGGGACTTACTCGGCCGCGTGCTAATGGCCCGCGTATTTATTGCCGCGAGTAGAACGAGCGCTCCGCCGCCGAATCAGCGCCGTGTAGCACACGTCGCCACTCCCCGCGTCACCTCCTCCCACACGCCTCGCATCCCTCACGCGACTCCCTGCCCCGCTCGCACCGCCCCTACTCGTTCCTCTCCCCCCTCCCCGCCCCGCGCCGGCCTCGCCCACTTGGGTCCGTTCCGTCTTCTCGCAGCGCCGCGCCGCCTCAGCCCGTCGTTGTTTATGGAGCCGTCCAATGGTTCGGGCAACAGCGCTCCGAGCATCGAATAACATCTTACTAAATGGCGTGGCGAAGCGCGTCGCGGAATGAAAGCAGGGGCGGTGGAAGCGGCGGCGGCGGCGGCGGCGGCGCCGGCTGATGTGTTGGAGGAGGTCGATGACCTGTACCGCGGCCGCTGCTGACATCGGAGCGAAGCGGCGGTGGTGGTGGAGGCGGCGGCCGAGAAGGCGCTGCCGAATTGGGACAAAGGCCGCGACGTCGCGCGATCAGCGCCCGGCCCCTCGCCTCCCCTCGCCTCCCCTCGCACGCGACCGCTCGCGACTCTCGTACGACGCGTGGAGCGTCGTTATGTGCGGGTTTGTTCACAATTCGGCAGTTGGAGTTTTATCTTAAAAACATTAGTTTCACATAACGTTTTTGTGTTTTTTTCGCTTTCATCAGGGTTCTGAACAACTTCAAACCAAAATTGTCATATTTGGTGGAGCTCTATGCAATGAACGCATTGGCACTCTGACAATGAACTAGAAATCAACAGAATTTCTCTTACATTTTGTTTTCAGTTATCTTTAATGAAACTTCCCCGTCAATATGATATTGAATGACGAGGACTAAAGCGTAAGTGTAATGAGATAATTGAAATGTTTTTCTCCTTCGTACAATGAGTGCTCGTTCCGAAGAATAATTTGAAAAGTAACCCTGAACTAAGAATGCAAGTATCGACCCTTGGAAGAGCAAAAGTATCGTGACGCATCCAATATCGTAATACCAGGAGAGCCATAGCCGTAACATGTCGACCAGCGGTGTTTTTCCTTGTTATTCCGAGACCTTGCCTAGGTACGGAAAGTATCGCATTGCTTTGCGACGCCAGTTCGTGCATTTTATATCTAGCTATGAGGAGTGTTTGAACCTTGTGTTAATGTGTATATTGGGAGTCTCCAATCTCCCCAAAATCAATATTATTGCGCTCTAATTAATATTATTTGCCTGTGCTGCCTGCGGGGCATAGGGTGAAAGAACTTTACATGGCGGCGGCCGTTCAGGTGCGACGCGGAGCCCCTCGGCGGATAATGTACGGAGGTGAATAATTGTATTTCCCACTGAATTTTAGAAGACGTGCACAGATAATGAAATTATATTAATGTCCAGAAGCAAAAAAAGGGGCCATCTCAGCATTTGCTCAAGAATCAGGGAAACCGGACGAAAATCTGATCGACATGGGGGTCATTGACCCAGAAGCTGAAGTACAATACTTGTTACAGGTTCATTAGTACAGTCCAAGGAATTTTAGCAAATTGTGGGGCAGTTTTTACCAATTAAAATTGTAAGCATCGGAACGTGATACATTCAATATTATTGTTAAAATTAATATTACTTTCCTTTTGAATGCTCGTTCTTTCCGAGCAGTAGATAGTCTTTATCTCTTATAGTTGTAAAGCTATAAGTTTTCGTCTTGTCAGTGTTGTGAAGGAAGGTGCTTTAGTGGGATACTGTTCGTGAAGTCTACTGGTGTTTGGCTTCTTTACAAAAAACACCTGTTCACACTTCACAGGTTGCGAAGAATACTTGAATTACTGTTTGTGTGAACCGGGTCATCCACACTACACTCTCGATTTGACACTCAATGACTACTACTTCTTCTCAAAACTGCTGAAAAACCTTCGGACGAGAAAATTTTCTGATGACGGTGAGGTGAAAGAAGCAGTTTTCGACCATTCAGCGATCAAAATATCCGAATTTTCAGAAAGAAATAGTAGACATTTTAATACATGGATGTGAAAAGTGCGTCGAAGTAAAGGATAATTAAATCGAAAAGCGACATAATTGTCGTCTTTGTATCGCAACTAGAAGTTAATGAATGGAGCCCACCTCGTAAGAATCGAAAAATGTCGCGACGCCCTAGTGTGAAGTTCCACCCACGCGCTCCGTGCCCGCACACGCACGGCTCCACGTCGCCTCGCCTCGCCTCGCCTCGCCGCCGCTGGCAACGGGTGAAATCAGAAAACGAAGATTAATTAGCGAACTATTCGCCTGTATAAATCAGTTCCTCATTTCAACACCTCGGCCACTCCGTCTCTGTCGGGGCGGCCCAGGCGACGGGCAGCGGGGGCGGGGAGATAATAGGACACGGGGTGGGAAGGAACCGCGGGCCGCGTGGAGAGTGCAACGTCTGGGGGAGGTGGGAGTGCCGGACTACTGCCATCGGAGTCTGAGCCCCTACAGGGCAACGCAGTGGTGGAGGGAGGGACCCTGGTTGGGGGTGGGAACCGGGAGGCTTTCGGGAAGATAATAAGGAAAGGGGGGGGGGACGCTGGGGGGGGGAAGTGTGGCGGGCCACTTGAGCATAGGAGAGCGGGGACAGGGCAAAGGCAGAGGGAGAGGGGCCCGCGTGTAGGGGGTGGGAGGCTTTCGGGCAGATAATAGTAGGAAAGGGGAGAGATGGCTTGAAGTAACGGCGGAGAGCGCGACATGTGTGGGAGGGGGAAGAGCGGGCTACGCCGGGGCTGAACTGAGCCTAGCAGGGTCGCGGTGGCGGAGCGAGAACGTGGCAATGCGTTGGCGAGGGCGGTCGCGCCGGCCTGGGCCTCGGAGCTGAACGGGGCATTGCTGAGATGAGGCGGTAAGAGAGCGCCATGTACTTGGGGACGGAGCGGGAAAATTACGTTACGAGATGTTGTCCAGATTTCACTAAGGAGCGTCGAAACGGCATACGGTGATGCCGGGACGGGTGGCGCTGGGCTCTGCCCCTCCGAACACTCGTAGCTTGATGAAGGTCGCTCGCAAGACACGAAAGCTTTATTAATCCGCGCGATGAAGGCTTCGCGTATCACTGTCAGTCATCGTATTTCTATTTACGCCTCGCAAGCGGCACTAATCATCTGTCACTTTGCGAACTCGCTTCGCAAAATTTAGCGGTCCACGGAAGAGCACTGCCGAAAAGGAATTTTAGCAAATTGTCGTGCATTTTGTACCAATCGAAATTGTAAGTATCGGTAGGTGAGGTTCGATAACATCGGCATTTCGTTGAGTTGTGGAAATCGTCAAAAAACACCTCGTTGCTGGGCGATCTTCCATCGCCCGTGTTCCACCGCTCGCTGGCTCGCTCGCCGGCTTTCACGCGAAAACCCACTCTTGGCGCTCGGCTTAGAAATGAATTATTTATATGTCGTATCTATTCCGCATGGTGTACACAGAAGGAACTGTGGACTATACTCTGCGGACAAACTGTATAGCATGTTGTAGGAAAATCCTCTGACATTGTAACGTTCTCGCGCGGGATTCCGAGTAGAGAACTGGGTTCTCAAACAGGATCCGATTTCTATCGGACAGATACAGAAGTTTCGGATACGCTCCCATGTTGCTGTGACTTGTCGTCACTCGCCAATTTATTTTATTCTCCTTTTGTGTATTGATAGGCGACAGCCCGTTGTAAATAATATTATCGCCGCTTTCCTCTTAATAATGTTTCTAAATGCAAATGTCACTTGTAGGGTGTCACTTCTTCGAATTTCAGATCTACTGATACGCTGCATCCCTGTGTGCTCTCAACATTAAATAGCCTTTTTCTCAAGTGGAAATAAGTGACTAATTATGTTTTTTCTTTCCCTGAGGTTTCGTGCTGAGTCCGCAGGCCGTTTGGTTGACGTACTCCCCAATTCCAGGGAATCGCCTTGAGGGGACCCGTACACGGCTGCCTCGCCCGCTCTTGTCGTGCTCATCTAAATCGACGAACGTGTCACAAATCGAGCGGAATTCGGACCCCGCGCTTTATAACGCTTGTCGCCTCCTTGCGGCCGTGGGCTGTGCTTGACCAATGTTGCCACATAGAGGCTATTTATTCCCTAAAACGGGGAAATGGTTCATCTTTTGGAGAAAGAAAATAAAAATTTGGGGAAACGATTGGCGAAATTTATCGATAACCTATCGATCAAACTTACATCACTAGGTGTTCTGGAACATGAAGATATGAAAAAAGTGTTTTTAATTAAATGCTATCATACTGTAAAACACAAAATTTTGTTACGCACAATTTCCTTGTAGATGCGTTTATTCTGAACAAAGGCGTTCTGCTTTCATGCTGTTGTAAACTTTGAGGAACATATCGACACATGAAAATTATTAATCGTTTAACTAAAAATAAAATAACATTTTGGATATTTAGAGAAATATTATTCTCTAAAACATGGTTTGTGGGGAATTTGCTCGCAATAATGCATGGTAACATGTTTGTCGGTGCATGTGGCAACACTGCCGCCGGCGTAGGCGCGAGGCGAGATCGGGGCCGCTGCTGAGAGATTCGGGGACCGCGCGTTTCCGATTTTCTCCTGCAAAGCGACGCGTCGCGGCACCCTCTAATGAAGCCCGCCCGCGTGGGAGACCTCGTTTGCCGCGTGGCGAGGGCGTTTCGGAAGGCCAAGCGTTGTAGCGTCTTTCTACCTTAAGTCGCTTCATTTTTTTACGCAATCTGCTCTGATCTGTCGACTCCGAGAGACGTGTCGGAGATGTGGTCGAAATAACTGTAAAAGACGCGTTTCATTATCATCCTCGCTCCAGTGACACGATTCTTAATAGACAAGCTGTAGGTTTAGAAATAGCAAAAAGTACTTCACTCTATCTTGTTTCGGAATCTTACTTTACTACAAAAGTATATTCAGAGGATCATATACCTGGCTATAGACAACGATTGAAAATGTACCTTTAAAAATTTCAGAGAGAGAGAGAGAGAGAGAGACCAGGGCCAAAAATACCATTTCCCCACGATTTGGACTTGTTTGTATCCGGAGTGATGACAGACTTGCAAGATATTGTAAACTCGAAGTATGAAGCGACTAGAATGCTCAATAATAAAAATGCTACGTACGTCACACAGTTTTTGACTTTAAATAAATAAATTGCAAGTAATGTTCGCCAAACCAAACAAAGTGTGTGTGTAAATTTACGTGTTACGATGGGTGCTCGCCTCCTCCGCCGGAGCGAAGAGCGTGTGTGCGAGCCAGTGCCATTGTCGGGGGCTGCGGGCGAGCTGGCCCCCGGCCAGGGTACCGGCCCCCGGAAGTCGTGTCGGGTTGTGTCGCGTCGCGTTGCGTTCTTGGGCCGCGAGGCGCCACCGGCGCGGCTGCCGCTGCGTCGACATTTTCTTCAAAAAGGGCCATACAGCCGTGTTGGAGGATGGGGTATTCGTTTTTCCGCTTTTAAAATCCTACCCCTTTTGTAACAACTGAAAGCGGTAAGAGATACTCTTCGGAAAAGAAAGTGTATGTCGGGCGCTCTCCCTCCTCTCCTCAAAGTGAGTACAATGAAACTTTGAGCGGTTAAATCTTGTTGTACACACTTAAACACGGCTATTTATGCAGAATTCACTCAAGTTATCTTGCATCCGTCGTTCACTATTTCAAACTCATAAATAGTATTTAAATGTAATCAGTCATTTCAACCAGTTGCATCCTTGCAAATACTTGTATCAAAATATCACTGTAATGATCAGGAAACGTGACCTCTCAGGATACTGATTAATTGCTAAAAAGCAAAGAGAATTCCCACGTAAAAATTTGGAAGTTTTTGCTCGATCTCTTGAAAATGAAATGGAGAAAATTAAGACGTCATCCATCGGAAAGAAGTAATTTATTTCATTAATATTGTTTAATTTATTTGTTCTTGTTTGACCTGAGGTCTTTCGAGAGATTTCAGTTTCTATTCATTGGTCTGTGTTGTGATCCGTTTCGCAAATTCCTTCGAGAAAAAACTGCGTTATCGTGGGGTGTTAAGAACGTTTTTCGTCTTGTCGGCTGGTTGATCCTCTGGCAGCTCTGTTGCTTGATGTTGGTCCATTGTGCGGCCTCGGTCGGGCGCACTTGATCTACCGTGTTGCGCGCTGCCTTCATTTGTTACCGCCGGCGCATCCTCCGCCACCCTCTCCTGCGTCCCCCTCCCCTTCCCCTTCCCCTCGCAGTTCTCCGCGACCTCCCCATCCTCCCTCGCCGCAGGTCACTCTCTTCGTTTCAAGCGCTCCCGCGCCGCCGCACAGCCGCAGAAGAAGTCGTATACCCTCACAATGCAAATGACGTCGTTTATGACGCTTTAACATCACGTTCTGTCTTTTCCGGCGTCGTACGGTTCGAGCTCGTTCGGCAAATAAACGAAAGGAGTATAGGTACTTCTGTTCACGAGCGAGGCGTACGTTATTGCTGGCTTGCAACCGCGCTGTTCTGCCTCGTCCTCCGTTCTTGCGAGGCGCATCGTTCGAGCTACGCAACTCTGCACATGTGCGGGTTTTTCAGTCAGATTTTCGCTCGTCAAGTTGTTGTGTTGGATTTTTTTTTATCATCAACGTTGTTGGGAAGCTAAGGGCGGTGAGAGTAATAATAAAGCGAACAGCTTTGTTAGAGAGTCGAAGAAAGCGCTTCCCTTCTAGATATACTAAATGTATACACGACAATTCTCATACGTGCGTTGCTCGTGGCGCTAGAGTTGAAATTTGCGATTTGTATTTCGACATTTTTGCACCTCTAACTGCAGAAAGAAATGTAATGGGGACATGTTTTCTACAACAAAGAAGACGATTCGATCTCGGGAGAGAAAAAACGATGCCCTTCAGATATCCCACTGAAAAGTAATGTGCGTTGCTGTGAGGGCGAGAGATGGCGGGAGTGTCGTTGTCTTCAACACATGCTCACATTCCCGCTCCCCTCCACACCGCCCCACCCTGCTCCCCGCACGCGTCGCTTCGTCCAAACACAATGCCCGGCCGCCCGAGGGGGGAGACGAGCGGAGCATGGCGGGGGACGGGGGGGCTTTGCGCGCGCCCGCACAAATATTTGAAGGCCCGCGCCCGCTTTTACGATTCATGATATTTCTTTTAAATCAACGATTCCTTCTCGAACACGCCATCGTCGGCCAACAACGCGAGGAGCACTCCCCCATCCCCACCCCACCCGACTCGATCCGCGCCGTCGCCCTTCGCCTGCTCTGCCCGCCCAGCCCCCTCTTGCCCCGTACAGTACCGTGCGCCCCGCCAATTGAAACGTCTCCCCGCCAGAGATAAGTAGAAGTGTGCGAAGATTCGGGTGCGCGCGCTAGCGAGCCGAGCCGAAAAGCTTCACCGGAGATTCTTTTTACGATACGCGATGTGTTGACATAGTGGTTCAGGATACGGACTTCTTGGGGACGCCGCCGCCGCCGCCGCCGCCGCCGCCGCCGCCGCCGCCGCCGCCGTTGTTTAGGGCTCCACTTGCGTGCGTGATTGTGTTGACTTTGGAAGGCACCGAGCGGCGGCGTAAGTGCACGGTGCCCTCGCTAGCCGGCGCTGCGCTCGCCCGCCGTCCACGGGGTCGTCGCTTTTTGTGGCACGGCTCGTCCATCGTGTGTGGTTGCACGCGCGCGCTCGCGCTTGAGCGCGGGGGGCTTTTAGTGAAATCTGACTTCTTTTCGTGAAGCTCCGAAGGAAGCACTCGACGGTGAGGGGCGGGGCGGGGCGGGGGGAAACGGCATCCTGTGTAAAATAACAGGGCTGTGGGGGCGTGGCGGGGCGCGGGGTGTGTGGGGTGGGGGCGGGAAGCGTGTGGAGAGCGCACTGCGACTTTGTTGCGGGGGTGGGAACTTGCGCTCTCACCCCTGCCATCTACCTTCTCTCTGGCGCAGCGGTCAGACCGCTCCTCTCTCACTTCTCGGTACCCGGGGTCAAATTCCGATCGATCCATGTGAAATGTGTGGTGGTTAAAGGGGGTTTTCAAGAATTTTTCCATTATTGACACAGGCGTGTGTATTGTTGTAGATTTCTCTAGTCTCTAAGTTGTTTTGTAATAGTATTATATGTGAAGTTCTAAATCGATTAAGACGTTTCAAGGAAATTGTGGATGTTGTTCTGTCTACTCCTGCCAGAGCTAAAAGTGATTTCCGCTGTTGAAAACATATCTCTTATTATATAAAAGTATTGCTTTATTACACCAAACTCCACAGGAGAGAATTGATAGCAAACATCATTTATAAAGTTTAAGAAATGTTGACGAGTAATATTATATAAAACTTTTGAAAGACGTAAAAGCTTGAGGAAAAGTTGGCCTGAATTTGAAAATGTTATTTAGTAACTATATGATTTCAGGAGGTTAATCTTGAGGGAACGTTATTCTAAAAACATATATTACCGACCCAAATCTCTACTTGAAATATTTTCCCATGGAACACGTGTGAATTCAGCACAGAATGTGTAGAATACTTCCATTAATCAATGCCTGCTTCAAATTTTCCTTGAGTGTATTTATTTGATCGCATAGTTTTGTGGGAGGAAGGCTTCAAAGAAGTTAGCTTCTCGAGGAAATGAACACACATGGTCTGAGAGATGCTGAGACTACCTCCCCGACAATTGGTCGTGTGCCAAAAGTCCGCCGCTCCATTAGTTTATTTTCGCCGTGTGAGTTGTCAAGGAACATGCAAAATTTTCTCAATTTACACTTTCGTAATAAAAATAACCGGAGTGGGTAGTTCTGTTTACACCTTCGACCTCCGAATATCATCGGATAAACTTGTACTGTTGCTCTTCGGTGCTTTTATAATTGGCGTCTTGTGCACACTTTTCATAATTAACGTCATAGTATATCGTATTAACGTTTACATTTAAGATTTTTGAGATGAAAGTTTTATTTCGATTTTTAACTAAATCATATTAAGTGAATATAATAGAGTAAACAAGAAGAGGAAAACCTTAGGTGTAATTTTTCCTATGTTCAAGAAATACAGCAAGAAAATCTACTAAAATAATTGAGAAAACAAATCTGCCGTTTCCAAGTAATCTGATTCTGAAAATCACTAAAACGTAGCATTCAGATCTAAAAGATATAATAGGATATAGATTTCAATTACGAATTAGTTATCACAATAATTAAATCTTCCAGCAAAAAGTTGTATTGGATTATTTGTGAAGTAATAGGTATCTGGAAATATAATTTAATTAATAGTGCAAACACTATTCACACAAGAATTCCTCGCCTCAATTGTTTATTGAAACAATTAACAAAAAATGCAAATTAAAAGTAGCAAATTTTAAGGACGTTCTTTATTGAACCCTAGTTGACTCCAGTATTGCAAATCCAGGGAGCAAGATTGTGGATGATGGAACGAGAAAAAACTAGTACAAGACGGAACTCGAAAAAGTAAGTAGACATGAATACAGAAATCAGGTCAATTACCAAATTAATTTGCTGCTTTCCCATTATACAGATGTTAGATTTCTTTTACTTGCTTGTTGTTGAAACTGTGCTTGTCGGCGCATTGGCGTTTTAGATATATCAAATATTATAGTGTGTCCTAAAAGTTAGAAATAGAGGCGAATACTGATTCAGGCTGTTACCGGAGGCCTATCCACACATCACATGCAATTACATTTTTGGCCTTCTCTTTGAGATTGAACCAAGATGGGAGATAATAAAATTATATTTCGAAAGAAAGAAATGAAGTCTTATTTATCCCGTAATTCTAGTATGTATACAATTTTGTACCTGAATGCACTATAATAATAATAATAATAATAATAATAATAATAATAATAATTTAGAATAAAACCCATAATTACTATAATTATAAATCATAGAAAGAAAAGTGTTTAATGCATTATAATACCAGAGCTTCGTATCACTAATATATTTGCCAAGCAGCCAGTGCCTGCGAGGACGAACGCCCACCCATCGCGGCGGGTGAAGCGACAGGGCGACGTGGCCGGTTGCGCCTCCCAGAAGGCCGCGGGGGCGGGGGCGGGGGCGGGGGCGAGACGGACGGGCGTGCCCGGGTCCTCGAACCCGCGGGCGACGCCTCGCGAACGCGCGTCGCCACCTCCTCCGCCACCACCGCCACCAACGCTTACAGTGGTTGCTGTCACTCTCTCTGCTCTCACATTCAACCTCCCTACCACCACCACCACCACCACCACAGCGCTACTACGGCGGCCGTCACCGTCACAGCTTCAGCCACCCCCGCTCATGCTGCCTCCTCCAGCGTCGCCACCACCGCCGCCTCCGCCAGCGTTTCGAGAGGCCCACAGCCGGTGGCCGGCCGCCTCTCGCGGGCGCGCGCTTTGCATAAAAAACAAAGTGAGTTCTTTTCGCGTTTCTCGGTAGTAGAGCAGGCGGGCGAGAGGGCGGACGGGCGAGCGCGGTGGCAGTGGCCGCGGCGGCGGCGTGTGGGTGTGGGTGTGGGGAGTCGTGCATCTACGACGCACATCGGTAGCTTCGGCGCTCCACACAGCTCATTACTGGGTCTTTGTCTGCACCAGCTCCCTCCGCCACCGCCGCCGCCTCTGCCTCCACCTCCGCTGCCGCCGCCACCGCCGCTTCTTTAGCATAACACCTCTAATTAGGCACCGCCGTTTATTATCGGTGACATCGGGTTCGAGCCCCGTGACTGGACACTTCCAAAGAAAACGAGAAGATTCTTCAAGCTCCCGTGCGGGAGTCGTGCGGCCAATAGCGTTCCACTCTTTAGCATAACTCTATCACGAGAAGCGTTTCTAATGAGGAACCGCTTGTTATCAGGGATTTTAAGGGTTCGACTCCCCTAACGGGTAAGTTGCGAGGAAACCACGATGACTGCTGTATTCTGCGGTCGTGCTGCTTTTAACATTCCATGGGAGAGATCATTTAATGAGCTGTTGAGGAGGTGCGGAGCGGGTGGGACAGGGCGGCGGCGGGCGGCGCCGCACCTCGCGCCCCGCCCTGCCCCGCCCTGCCCCGCCCCCTCCGCCCCTCGGCCTCGTCGCCCGCTCGAGGGCGGCCGCACCCCGCCCCGCCCCGCCCCGCCCTTAACCACATGGCGTGCTCGCCCTCCATATTTAGTGAATATGTGTCATCATTGTCGCGGTTTGCATGCGCTTCGAGAGACGGCGATCTTGTTCCATTGTGTTTCCCTTCTTCGAAGCAGCCTGTATTAGATGAGAATATGCAGTGAAAGAGAAGGCAGTCCGCGATTTCTAGAAACATGGCTGTGCTTAATGCACACAACAGTGAAGATTTTGAATTTAAAATCAATATTTTCTAACTGTAAATCAATGAAAATATTGGATGACGAGTTTATTATGTCGTACCAGAAACTCGGATTTAGTTAACGAAGATAATGCTTATTTGATTCGATTATCGTTTCTAATGTTTGGTCTCTGAAAGTATATCTAACTTAAATCGACATGGGCTACATTGTTAAAAATTTCTAATTTCACGTCCGTAAGGGTACCGAACTGTTCCAATATCTTTTGACAGCCATATTTACCGCGATATATGTGTATGTATTTGTACGTATAGATAGTTCGGAGGCTGGTAAGAGTCTCAATGCACCATCGGAAACTAGCACTGAAGAAATGCACTAGCTAATTTGCACGAAACTAGATTGCCATTGCACTGGAGGTCCAGAGAGAAAGCGTTGAAGCACGAACTGTTCCTTTCTGTAATGCTTTTTCTCGGCATCACCAGTATTGGCAAAGGCGATTGCTCTCCGGCAACAGAGCTATCACTTGCTTCTGCTGTATCGCTGACCGGAATATCGTACGGTTCTTGTACCCGACGACGGCGGATTTTCGACTACTTCTGTCCCTTCCTCTTCTTTTACCCCCACTCACTTCCACCTGCGCCACATGGCCCCGCATGTCCGGAGACCAGTTGGGAGCATTGCGCCCCGGTGACGGAGGTACCCGAGGACAAAAACTCGCAAGCCGACGTGTAGACCGCCGCTGGATCTCACATTTCAGTGGAGAAGGAACAGCGCGACCTGCCGGATATTACATCCACTTCACTTACGGGACAAATGACCTCAGCCGTTGATGCGCCGTGAATCAATAATGACTCACCCGTTCGCGTCCCAGCCTTAGAGACGGCGACATATCTGCAGGAACCAGGAATTGGCGGGTTGCCGCCACCGGGAATCGAACGTGGGAAGTGAGCATGCGCGTCCTACGCCGTCCAGAGGCCCTTGTCTTCGGCTGGAAAGCGCTGCGTGGACGGTCCGGGCCGCGGCTCGGCGTCCGGCCGGGGCTTTTTGTAGGTGGCAAATGAATCGTAAATTAAAGTAGGTAGTGGCCCGCGGACATTAATAGTTGGACAGCGCAGCGGGAGTTTGAGCGGGTCTGCGCCGCCCCGTGCCTCTCCTTTCAGCCTCGCCCCTCCTCGCCCCTCCTCGCCCCGCAAGCGCTGTGCGTCAAAGGGCGGGACGATCAATGATGATGTATGGTGCTGATAGTCGCATTTCGATCAAGAAATGTATCTATCGAAGGAAATGTGTTATGATGGAATTATGTCTTCTTCTAATGAAGGAAACTTGCTAAACGCACTGTGATTTCACATTTCCTGCTCACAAACGTTCTAATTTGTTCTTTCCATTTCTTACGCTTTTTGCGTGTTTCGAATGTCAGTGGTAATTTTCCGTTACTAAAAGTGACCTCTTGCTGTGACGATTTTTTATGCAAAAAAGTTCAAAACTAACATACTATGGGGGAGAAGTGAAATGCAGAAATACAACATTAACTACCATATTTAAACGACCTGCTTCCAGTATGTATTATCACATTAATGCATTGTTATGTTGCCCCTCATTCAGCTCAATTTCCCTATATTTAATTGAATCGGACAAGAAAATGTTAACGCTCAGAATGTATATCGAGCACAAGTAGAAAACATCTTAATTACAGAAACACGATCTTCGTAGTACTACGAACGATAGCAAACTAGTTAAACAAAGACTTCATTAATTCTGCACAATGGATCTTAAGTGAAATCGGATCAGCCGGCATCCGAGCGCTTCACATAAACACGACAATGGTACAGGGTGGACCGCAAAAAGCTAATCCTTCTCTTGAGCACGTTGCAATTTCGATGTGCGAATTTGAGAATTGGTACAAGGTCTCCTGTTTATAACGGCTGCGATGTCCTAGGGTCATTAATAAATTACCCTTCATGCATTCTAGCACATAAGTAGTACATTTCACAGGTTTTTTACATTTCCATTTCCAATCGTAATACTTTGCATTTTCGAAAAATGTTCATATTCTGCGAAACTGAATTCTCACCCAGTTGGGATGAGCTTCTGATTCCAGAGATTTATTTTCGTATTAAGTTCGTATCCATTATTGTGTTGTTGATTCAACGTGTTGGAACAATTCGATTTTAAAACAACTTAATCTTGTTGAAGCTAACTATTTATAACAGGCTAAATATAAATAACGGATTGGTGAGCAGGTAAGAACTGAACTGGTGGGCGGGCGGGCGGGCGGGCGGGCGGGGGCTGTGGGTGGAGGGCGGGGAGCGACAAAGGGCAGCGACGTCGGGCGTCGTCGGGCGACGACGCTGCAGCCACAGCCTCAACATGCAACATCCGGGTCGCCCTCCGCCTGCACACTGAGGCGGAATTGTGCACTGCACGAATCTCTTTTCGACGCGAGAAAATTGCCCCTCGACGGGGTTTCGTTCAAAAGAGTTTTTGTGAAGAGCGACGTTGAAAATATTGCAAGAATGGTGATAGTATTCTTATAGAAACGCTAGAACCGCTGCAAACATGCGCATACACTTTTGAGTTCAAAAGATTCTTTAAATAATTGTGAATATTTATTTTAAAGTGTAGAGAAAAAATGCTTGTCGAAGTATTTTCAAGGATGTTTAGGTAAATGGGTGGAATTTGTACTGGCAGTGGAAGACCTGAAAGAATGTCGTTTTATTGTAAATAGTGTTTAGGATTGCGATCATGGTACTTCAACTTGTACGTCTATGAGGATGATTGTGGTACAGATGTTTTTGGTGATTATGGCTATATTTTAGTTGCTCGTCGTGAAGATAATTGCAGTGTATGAATGATAATGACTGTATATAAATAATAGCAGTAACAAATCTTCGTTTTCATCATTACCTGCTAATTCTTCTTCTTCTTCTTCTTCTTCTTCTTCTTCTTCTTCTTCTTCTTCTTCGTCTTCATATTTTAGGTTTCTTGTGTTGAGGCGACAATGTTTAAAATTGTCCACTGCCTTCTGGCTCTGCCTGTAACTGAGGCAGCGGCGTTTAAGGGAAGTCCCAGGATCGCTGTGGTTGGCGACCGCAACACGGACAGTGATTAGCTTGGATTTCTGCGTGACATTAACAGTGATGTTGCGTTACGTCAGATATTTGAAGAATCGATATCGGTATCGCTACTGACCAATCAACAATATCGTGGTATTTGTATCAAATCTGCAGTAACAGAATTGGGGTAAAGTAAATTACTACCGTAAAATAATGATAATGTTTTACCGTGAAATATATTTATTGATTGAATCTTTTATGTTTAATTTATGAAATTAGATTTATTAAATACGAAAGAATATCGATGTATGCATAATTTGTTTCTGGTGGAGTCGATACCAATTATTCTGTCAGATCTAATCTAATATAATTTTGTCATTCGTCCAGACATGAACGGGACGGCGGATGCGTGTGTGGGAGGCAGTCTGATAACAGCGGAGACTTGCGCCGTACTGTTTACGCCAAATAAGAGCACATCTCCCTGTGAGTGAAATCGTGAATCGATACCATTGGATATCGGTAGTATGGCTCGTCCAGCGAGCACGTGGTGGCATGACGTTGAACGACGGAGCCACGTTCCTTGGCAGAAACCGAGCGCGATGGTCGGTGGGTGCACCGCCGCACGCTCAAAATGTGAACGCGCGCGCTGTGGAAGTTTTTCATGTGCTGCGCGCTGCAGTTGATGACTGCAACTTGCGTAGGCATGCGTTGAAATGCGGCAGCGACGTGTGCGTGAACGGTCGCGGAGGCCACGGCGGCGGCGGCGGCGGCGTCTGGGGCCTCGCTATTCATGGCGCCTGGCGGCGGCGGCGGCCCCCGCCAGCGGACACAGAGGCCGCGCAGGCGAGTTTATCAGGAATGCCCGTGTTTACCCGTCTCCTCGACGCCCGGCGCTCGAGTGTGTACATTAGGCAAGGGTGTAGCTGGTCAGCCTCCTCTGTGGACGCCGCGCGCGCGGGACTTAAGTAGCTATGTTAATTTTCTCCGTCGAATGCGACGGCCCATTGCAGGCGCGGAGAGGAGATTCGGGATGACAAAAGCCAACGACGCTGAGGGCGGGCAACGGGGTTGGGGCGAGGGGCATTGTCGCGGCCGTTTGCGTATTACGCCGCCTCTTCGTGTCGGTCGAAAGCGCAAATGAAAATGCCTTCCGCGGGAGCAGCGTATTTGAAATGTACGTGAATTTTCCGGCGGCGTGGTTCATGCTTCATAAACAACCAAATATTGACTTACGATGTCCCCCCTAGGAGAAGTGGCGGGAGTTGCCTCGTGCGGAGATGGGGTCGGCAATGGGGAAGTGAGTGAATGTGTGTGTGTGGGTGGGTGAGTGGGTGGGAGCGGGCTCTCCGGGCATGCTGATTCACGGAGCTTTGGAGGCTCGCGCCGATGGGCTCGCTGCTGACCCTGGGACGCCCCGCTCCGCGACGCCCCACCCGTCCACGTCTAGTTTCACCCCGCCGCGCTCCGTCGTTCCCCGCCCTCACCCCGCAGTTGGCCGCTCCTCGCAGCTGTTCCCCGCTCCGCAGCGCAGTTGCCCGTTTCGCACGACCGTTCCTTCCCCGCCACGCACTGCTAGTCCCCGCTGCTTGAAGGCTCGCGACTCCCCGTTCCGTTCCGCCACCGCGCCCCGCCACCGCGCCCCGCCCTTTCCACGCGTGCGCGCGCTTCCCCGGAGGAGGCAGCGCGGGGCGCGAGCGACCTTCGCGTGGCTGTTTGTGTTTGTGTTCCCTGACAAAGGCTTTGTTTGCCCTCGCGCACACGCAGGTGCGGTTGCGTCTGCAAGTTGGGGTTGGGATGAGGGTGATTTTTTGTGACGTAACGCGATATGTCCGTAGTGAGTTAGTGATCGGGCGCCGAACGTTCATTAATGAATGTGTCGATTCATATGCGGGGAATTTCTTTTCCAGCGGGAGTGCGAAAGCTAATGCCCTAATAGGCAGTTAACGGATTCTACGGTTAAATTGAATAGCGCGAAGTTTCAGTGAAGTGTATTTATTGCAAGTACTTCGATACCGCAAATGTTTGCTCCTCAGTAAACGACAAGGAAATACCATTGCATTATCTCCCGGGCAGACTTTGGGACTGGTAAAGAATACGAGAAAGACGATCAATGGATTGTTTCCTTAGGCCTATTTAAATTTGTTTAGATTGTTGATTTGCCTAAAATGTGATGATCCTTCAAACTCTCTTACGAAAGAGGTCGATGAATTTAAATACAAGCCTGAATGCTCGACTGCGTGTTGTCCTACATTTAAGACCTCCATTGCTGTTTCTTTTACACTAAGC
Source organism: Teleogryllus oceanicus (assembly GCA_964035755.1). Lineage (NCBI taxonomy): Eukaryota > Metazoa > Arthropoda > Insecta > Orthoptera > Gryllidae > Teleogryllus > Teleogryllus oceanicus. The sequence continues at coordinate 3,317,594 of CAXIVR010000001.1, forward strand.
TGTGATGTTTGCATTCGATTCTTAAATTTCTATTCGGCGCCCGACGAATCGATCGTCATGCTGTCGTTACGCGGGGCGGCGGCGGCCGTGCACATGCCAGTCGCCCACGCCGCCGCCACGCCGGCCCCGCGCCTCGTGCCCTGTTGTTTATATGCGGAAAGGAAGAGATGGGTTTGGCCTCAAGGGGCACTCGGGGATTCGTCGAGTACAACTTTTGTGGGGCCGACGGAATCTCCGGGAGTGTTTGCCTCGCCGAGGGAGGAAACTTTTTTTGCGCGATGTCGTTCGACGGCCCGTGGAGATGCCGTGCCTCCACAACCTTAGCGCTGTCAAATAGGAATGTGGCGATACCTTTACAATATCGGAACAAGAATCGAACTGGTAGCCATGCAAGGGGTAATCGAAGCATCTTCCGATATAGGTGTGGAAAGAAAAGTATTGATACCGATATTATATCTCATATCTCCTATTATTTCTCCTGAAAAAAAAAATCGCATTTCTTCTCTGCGAAGAACTTATCATGAAGTTGTTTAATGATGAATTGATTGTTCGTGAACGTAAAACTAAGGAACGAAATCAGAATCAAGGAACACATGGTCAATCAGGAAAAAAACATAATTATTTGTGTTAAGAGCGGATAGGGTGGGGCGTGATAATAGTGAACGTCGCATGTTGCAGCTGGAAGAAGGAGCAGATGTGCGCTCAGACCAAAAGCATCTCAAATCAAAGGTGCGAAGGAGAGGGCAGAGCGCAGGGTGATGCTGGCAAGTGGGGTCCAGGGAAGTTTGGTTCATTGACTCGTCAACGTTTCTTTAATTGTAATAGCCAATTACATGGCAATGGGTGATGAATAAAAGTATTAAATGGTGACAACGGTATTGAAATGTAAGTTTCATTACAAAATATCCTGTATCAAAAAAAATTGGCTATCGATACTGAATAGTCCCGCAACAAGTCTGCCGGCAAATGAGTTCAACAGCTCATCGAGTACCTGCGACACGAGTCTAAGCTGGTTGCGGATCATTTACAATACGCGGGCTGCTTCCTGAGCAGTCTGTCAGTAAGCATTGTTGAATGCCGGCGGGCGATCGCTTTGCCAGTAGCGCGATGGCATTGGCACGTGGCCAGCGAGCGCCGCGCCGCGCCACGCGGCGAAAAGGAAAGCAAGGAGCGGCCTACGCACCGTCGCGAAAGTGCTCTCGTAATGCTTTCCAAATCTCAAGAGGCTTTCGAGATCCCTGGCCCCCTCTTCTCGGTACTCGCTCTATAGTCGGGAGTTCCCGCAGCCCGAAAAGGATCTTGGACTGGGAATTTCCGATGCTCTTTGTCGACCTATCGAGAAATGGTCGATATTATAAAAAACGGGAGTCTAGTACGCACACTAGTGTATGGATTTAAAACGATTGTGGCCGTCAGCGTTTTTAAATAAAAAACATCTGAATTTCAATGTACTTCATCCCGAGTAAAAGTAAGTAAAGCTACATAAAGTTCATTATGGAGCGAACGGAAGATATCGCATTAGCTTTTGATTGATCGTGTGTCATATTGCTCGTGGCCGTGTTTATTATCATTATGATTTAATTGACAAAACAAACTAAATAAAGAAATAAGAACAGTTAGCAAAAGACATTCTGAAAGCCTGAGTGCTCAGAATCCTCTCAAAGAGTGAGAGCATTCTCAGTTTGCCGCAGAAGAATATGAGAAGAGGGGAAATCCTTGCATGGACTGCCTCACATTCACCTGCATTCCAGATACGTGGAAACACGTAAGAATTTTCTAAAATTTATTTTATTTTATATCGCAACAACTACAAGACGTTATTAGTGACATTTACACAATAACATTATTATTTATTTACATAGAGTATTATGATACTTTTGGGAAAATTCATATCACATTATTAACGAGTTTATACACTTGTCTTATATATCACTGTATAAGTTCATGCCCTTGAAAAAATTGAGAAACCGTCTGCATCGTTCTCTGTCCTTTAGTACTTTTGATAGATCATTATTGACACCATGTCTCGTCCGGTCAGCCTCAAACCAAGGGCACGGAAATAGATTGTTAATATACACAAAAACATTACGAACATTCCACATAACAGCCGTATTCTCTGTGATCAGATGGGCACGTGAGAGCTTGTTGTGATCTATTCTGCATCTAGTTTACACCACCTGGTCAGCTCTGCAGAAGGATGTGGCTGGATTATAATTATCGTATTCACATGGCGTAAGAATTATCGGGGTATCGGTATAATCTCTCGGAAGAGAGATGGTCTTCTCGGAAAAGGTTAGTATAAACAGCTTTCGCTTATTCGAACACGTGCACTGACAATTGTATCACCAGTTATTTCAGTTTAACTTTTACAGAATTGTTCTTATGGAACTTTTTCCTTTAGAAACAGAACACCGGAACCGTAAAATGATCTAGAAGAAATAAAAATAGATGTCAAAACATCGACTTTAATCCATCAATGTTTAAAAAATGGATGTTTTCTAGAAACGTGGATGTTTTGCAAGCATTGAACATGGACGTCGCATCCCTAACCGGAACAGGCTGAATGCAGCCGCAGCGCGATTAGATCGGCCTCCGCGAGCGGCCAATGCAGATGGTGCGCGATTTGCAAGCGCAGGCCTCCATTCGGGTGCCTCCCGCGCTGCGTGCGGGCCCGTTAAGGCGGATGGCGGCGCGCCACAAATATTGCTTGGTGGCGGCGCGGCACTTGGCCTCTTCTTTGCTTTCGCCGCCTTCAACACCGCCGATGCCGCCACCACTTGCACGTCCACCACCACCACCACCACCGCCGCCGCCGCCGCCACCACCACCAACACCACCACCACCACCACCACCACCACCACCACCACCACCACCACTACCACCGCCTCACCACCGCCGCCACCATCACCACCGCCACCACCACCATCACCATCACCACCACCATCCCCCACGAACCACATCGGCAATACCAGTGCCTCCATCGGAATCGCCACAACCAAGACCATCACCATCTTCTCCCTCTCCCCATCGCTTCCTCTGACTATACATTAAAAGAGTTCATTGAAATAGTTCTGCTTGCCGTTGTGTGGCGACGTATAATATACTACGATACCGTTCCTCTGCGTCGCGAGCGTAATGTAGGAAAGGTCTTGTCTTAACCCAAACCTCCGTTGGGGTTCTCATCATTATCACTCTATCGTTTCATTCGCAATGAAAGTGAAGCTTCGATATTGGAATTGTCTAAGGCCTAGCTTAATAAGGCTTGCCCCTCTCCAGCTCCTGTCTTCGTCTGGGTTCGTCTTTGATTATGAATTGACCTGCTATTGCTGCTTACTGCTGCAATGTTGATCACACCGACCCTATGGTTTGTCAGGAGGAAGGCTTTACTCCACAAAAACAATATGGATTTAAGAATTGTTTAATTCTTCCAGGTCTTGATTCATTTGATAGTACTAATAAAAAGGCTCTTGAAACATTTAACATTGTATATCAAACAACGAATTCTGACAAGAGAAATAATATACAGAAAACCAGAGAGATAACAATAGACATTAAGTTTTGAAAGCATTCAAAGAAAATCGAATCAAACCAGTATGCTTAAAATGTTATGCCTCCTTCATATATTTGCTGCTTTGTATTATTTCAATGTGCATTTTCGAAGAAGTCTAAGAATCGTTTAAATCTCCACTGAAGTCCAATCAATTCTATTTCCACATGATTACAATTCCTAGCCATAGCAATTCTTTTCAGTATGTTTGAAATGCGATTAGCAAGTCAGTTCAGTATTATATATTTCGCCGCTTATTGTCCCATATTTTAAGGCTAGGAAATGACAAATGGAAAACGGAGCATGGAACTATCGTCCCGGAACGAAATGTGGGTTTGCCCCTCGCTGGCAGGCTTCTGCACGCATCGCTAGCAAACTCTTTATGCTTCTTACTTTTTCGTTCCGTTTCATTTCGTTCGGTTCCGCCAGTTGATTTTCACGACGTATTGCTCAGTAGCAAATGCTAGTTTACATTTATGGTACAATAAATGTTTGAAAGCCAATAAGTGTGCATTTTTAAATCATTTCTTAGCGAAAGCAACACCTAGAGATCGATTCAAATTCACTTTTACTTTCCGCATGATAAATTTGGTGTTTATGAGGGTGCGAGGGTGTAGAATAACGAGAGGATGGTACTAATAACCTCCTTTGAAAACTTAAAAAGTGCTCTCAGACATTACAAAAGCCCTATTTTCAACGAAAGGCTATTGGTTTACAGCGTTATAAGCAAAAAATAATGGTTCCCATGGACAACAAATAAAATATCAGAATTCCTCTACTAGCAAATGCATTAAAGGAATCATTTATATTTTTATTTCATAGAATGCCACTACAACGCTCTTAAATCAAACTTAACAAGTTCTACAATATCTATGGTTTTTTATTCATTATCAAGGTATTTCATGCATTCTCCTGGGGACCCAATAACATTTTGTCAAATTTATTACATCTCAAACAGAGGGGAAAAGTATAAGTCTACTGCTCAAAATTTCATGCTTCGTACATGTTCATTCATTAACGATTAGGAATTAGGACGTGTGAATTATATTAGATTCTGGAATCCACTGCTCTCTTTAAAATATACGTGTACGTCACTCAAGTATACCAGATCACTAGTAGTAAGTTTACCAGATCTTTAAAGGCTTGGAAGTCAGTACACACGTTTAAAGGCAAATAAAGTATGTTCTGTTGCATAACGGTTTTATGGGATCATTGATTACACTGAAAACTAATAATTATTTGAATTTTTAAGTAGTGCTATACATGTGGAGGAGTGGTGTATACATGTTAAGACGTTTATTCGTGACGCTCACATCAATAGGAATACGCCTATAACGTTTGAAATGCACGTGTAAATTCCTTGACCTTCCATCTTGATAGGTTTTTCGCGGGTTTCCATTGATTCGTTAAATAAACGATGACGTTTCATACCTTCTGGACGCAAAATGAGAATTTCCCCGTCCCTAACGAGAAATCACTCCCCTATAATATTTTTCATAGTTTATAAATGAAAGAGACCGGGAGCGGTAGCTCAGTGCATCAACTGATGTCACTGCAGCGCCCCTGACCGGGAGGTCCTAGGTTCGAGTCCTGACGGCGGAAAGATTTTCGACACTAGCTTTTCAGCTAGGTCGAATTCAGGCGCTGTCTGGAAGAGAATTCTAGCGGCCGACTGCTCTGATCCGTAGTTTTCCCTGGTTTCTCCGATCAACACCAGGTGAATGCCGGAGCAGTACCCTACCAAACGGGCCACGGACCGCGCGCGATCTTTCTTTCCTCTTCCTTGTCCTATCCTCTCCCCTTACAAACACACACACTTACACTAACATGCACCACACTACCACATATTCCGGGAGACCGGTCGGGAGCTTAGAGCTTGTCCCGGCTGGAGCGGTGCCCCGCTGGTGGGAGAGTCCTGGTTAGGGGGAAACCCCACTAGCCGACGGTAGGTCTGCGCAGGATCTCGCCATCCAGCGGGGAAGATCACCGCCATCTCCCGCGAAAGAAAACATGCACTACACTAACGGGACTAACGATCTAAGCAGTTGACGTGCCAGGAAACACGAAAAAAATCAATCAATAAATGAAAGAATTTGATGTTTATTATTACCATTTACCTGGCATTCATTTCGCCCCATGATTCATTCGAGCCCGTCAACGAGCCAGCATCATTGCCTTTCCCGTTGCCACCGTAGCTGCGAACACCTTCGTCTTCCTTCCTCTCCGCCTTGCGTCCATTCCTGTCCGTTCCACTCGCCGCCAGCGGCTAGCGCCAGAAACGAGTTGGCGCGACATTTGATACCTCCGTAATACTTCACTGGTACAATTTAATCCGTTGGATATCGCCCCGTAAGTGAATGCAATCTCTGCTGTCCATCGAATGAGCTGTCAACTACGTTCACTTCCTCTCTATCAATACCTGAGCGTTGTTTCGTTTCTCACCTTGTTTTTTTATCCTCTTCTAATGACTAATTACTTCTTGCTTTATATTGCGGCCTTTGTGTTTGATTCATTGCTTCTTTATTCTTTTCCCGCGGGTGCTCTTTGCCGGTCTCTCGTTCCTCGGCGATCTGTTTACCGTGTTTTGCGATTTTCGCCACCGCTTGTCTGAACTTCCCGTCGCGGCCGTCGGCGGAACACCGCGACACCGCTCGCCCATCCACCCAAGACTCGCGAGCGACGGGGCGGGGAGGGGCAGGGATACAAAGGGACGGGTTGCACGTTGCATATATCTCAGCTGTGCGATCAAGGCCCGCTCTTGAGCCGACTATCATACAACAAGTAGAACATTGCTCAAGACCCTCCTTAATACAAGAAGAAGAGATCACTGCTCATCTGGAAGCTGTGCAGCTGAGACGGCCTCAAGGTCTGCATGTTGCTGTGGTCACTTCCATACGCGTGTTGGCGTTGCGAGTCTGCAGTGTGCGCAGCTGTAACTGCGTCTTCTTTGGGACCTGCGCCTGTGCCTGCGCTTGAATCAGGTTGTACTCTGGCTCTGCACTTGAGTCGCATCTGCGCCTGTCCATTTGCCTGTTTCTCCGCCTGCACGCGGATGCGTCTGAATGTGCCCGTGAGTCTGCGCTTGGGGCCGGGTCGTGCGAGTGGGCGTGCGTCTGCGCCTGGGCCGGGCTGCGCAGCGCGCGCGCGCCGGGGCCTCGCTGAACTGGGCGGCGTGTACGGCCGCCTAATGAATAATGAATCGGCCGTCGTCCAGCACGCGCGTGGTAGCGCGAACGGAACCCAGGCTAGCCTTCACCTCGCTATACAATTCGCGGCAAAAAAGACGAGCGCGCGGCTAAGAGAGGGAGTGTCCGTCTCCCGTCCTCCTCCTCCTCCTCCTCCCCCTCCTCCCTCTCCGCCCCGCTCGCCCTCCACTCCCGGCCCGTCGGCCTTTTTTGTGGGAAAAAAGGACCCTCCGTATTGTATGAGTAAAAAGCAACTATATAAACGCCTGTACGCTTCTCTACCGTTGGTCGTCATTCTCTTAAAACAAACATATTCCAGTGTTGGGCTCCCAGTGCCGGTCGGCTTTTGTATTTGCGGGCTGGCGTTTCGGGGGCCGGCCCCGCCTCCGTCGCCGCCGGCACGCAGACTTACGACTGCGCGCTGCGCGTGCACTTGCATATGCGGCGCCGAAAGCCACCGTCCGCGCAGCTCGACTGCGCGCACCGAAGAATGGTGTTGTGAACCGCACAGGAGAGAGCGTGCCGTCGCCGCCCGCGTTATTTGTTCTTCGACGGATCGGCCTCGACACTTATGTAGCGGAACACGTCGCGCATGGGTCCGACGACTTTTGTGGGACCTCTCGTGTTGTAATCGACGTAAATCCTAGAGGTGGGGTGATGATTGACCTGTCATAAACAACGTTACTTATGTGCCATCCAATTTCATTACTCCTCACGACCGACTTTTTTTTCCTACATTTCTGAAATATTTCTTCCCGTCGGAATATCCCGAAATCGTTCATATTTAGATCAGATTATAACGAAAGTAGGTTTTCCCGTAATTAATTTTTCGCTCTCGCTTTTATGCTTTTGCAACTTGAAAAAAACTAAAATATATTTCTGAGTACGAAACACGTACCTCTTTATTTAGCCCTGAATATTTCTTGTTCAGAGAAAAGAACTTCACGTGTAATTTATGGCCAAAACTGAAATATACATTTTATAGCCAGTAATATTTTCTTCCGAACCGTCTCGTGTCCATGATAATCCTTGATATAGACTAGCTTTAATTTAGAAATACAACCTCTACCTTTCATAAGACCGTGCGAGCTTTTTGCTTACTTTCGCACTACACAAATGAAGGAAAATGAGAACACAACGCCTGGGCACGCAGATCTCGATCATGCCCGTTCACACATATTCAGGCGATCTTGTTCTTGTTCTTTGCATTGGTATTTTTGTGTACGTTAACGTTTGCTCCGATCTCGAACTCAATTTATAATCACAAATGCTTTCCATTCATTAATGAAATGGTTTCATAATTTCACGAAAGTGTCGGTTTTAAAAATATGAAGAAAGGCAATGATTATCGATTGATTTCAAACTTTATGAAAAGCATCAGAACGTATTAATTTCGCACATCTTGTTCAAACAGTAACTGACAGCGGGACCGGGATTCGATCCCCGACCTGTTCAAGTGGAATTTGAGGTCGACGTGGTTCCGAGCAGGTTTCCTCTGCCTCTCCCTGTTCTTCAGCATCATGCTCCTTACTTACCTCATGATTGTCGTCTTCACCGTCATCATTGTATCTCAACAGAAACACCTTAATAAGTGAAAGTCAATAGCAAAAGTCTGAAGAGTGTGAGTGCGACGGGGATCCCTCCCGCCGGCCTCCGCCGGCCTCCGCCGGCCTCCGCCTGCCTTTGCCTTTGTGACTTATGGAAATGTGCGTCGCGTGCTCAGTGCCTCCCAGCTTTGGAGGCGCCTCCGCCCGTCCTCGAAGGCTCTCGTTGCGTTGAGAGCCGCCCGAGACTCGAGGCGACGGCGGCGGCGGCGGCGGCGGCGGCGGCGGCGGCGGCACGTGCGACCACGGAGGAGGAGGAGGCTCGTAGTGGTAGTAGGAGCGTGTGCGGAACGTCTTGGGGCCCGGGCTCCCGTGGCCCCGCCCCCTCCCCCACCGCTCGGTCTTCACCACCCCATCGCCACCGCCTTGTCTCTTCAGCACGTTGCCGTCGCGCATGCCCACTGCTCCGTCCCCTCCTCCCCGCACCGCCCCGCTCCGCCCAGCCTCCTCGTCCTCGAGAGGGATTCAGCGGCTGAGTGAGCGCCAGCGCGCTGGAGAAAGCTCTCCGGCTTCTTGCTCGACTGGTGGGGCGCGTAGATGATGGATGGATTGTTCGAGATTCCGGGCGCGTCAACTACTGAGGTCATTAGTCCCGTAAGTGTAGTGCCTGTTTTGTATTGGCAGGTGGCGGTGATCTTTCCCTGCTGGATAGCGAGATCCGGCGTTTGACTCACTTTGTTGCGAACGGAGGTTCTTTTCGGAGGAGTTGTTACGAACTTGGGGAATCAGTTTACGTTACGGATAAAATACTAACGTGACTAATTACCGAGGTCGCTAGTTAATGTACACATTATCCAAAATGGGTGTATAAAGTCCGACACCCAAACACCTTCGAAGCATACTTGGCATAAGCCAATTTCATGTGGCATAAACTTCTCACCTGCTGGTGAGAAGTTTGTGAAGCTTGAGTGAAAGAAGCTGTGTATTTTCCGATTAACTGTTCTGTGGACTTTGTGAGTTAGGCACTGTTACCTAATCGGCAGCTTGAATTTCAAAAATTGAAACTCCCGACTAGATAACGATGCTCCCTTTTAGAACTCACAGTGCATAGACATTTTACTGGGAGAATAGAATTCCATTTCCACCTTGTCATTCTTAAATTACATTTTACACGATATCACCAAGTCTAACCTCACTTTAAATGTGGGTAGGATATTTCATATAATGAAGTTTATTAAACATTTGGGCGTAGGTTCTGCCTACAGGGACAATCACGTTTCTGTAGTGAGCGCTCTGGGACTTATAGTAGCATTAACTGGATAAAGTCCGAAATAGTCCATTCGTACAGTTTTATCCACACCGTCTGGCCATTGTGAATTTTAACCGGGAACTGCCCTCCTTGGATGTGTGGGGGTTAGCTCACTGCGACCAGGGGCGGTGGATTTTGAAAGAACGGAAAATGTTGAGAGAGCCATGTCGCTCGTTTAGGAGCCTGGCAGGCGCCTGGCGAAGTTAAATCCCGTTCGGTCTTTCCGTCCTAACAAGAGTTCTCCCGACCAGACAGTTCGGATATAGACCAGTGAGGCCGACGTCTGGCGGAGAAGAGCGAATCGCATCCGAGCACTGCAAGGGACGATTATCGAGGCGCGCGCTGGGGTTGGCTTCTGAGGCCACTCGCCGCCTCTTTGCAATATAGCCCGTACACGGAGAGAGAGAGAGAGATAAACAGACTAATAAATAAACGGGTCATCCTACCATGCGTCGTATTTCGGCATTCCTAACACACACACGCGCTTACACACATACACATGTGTGTGCGAGCGAGCGCGCGCGCGTGTGTGTGTTGTAAGTGTAAGGCTCCGCAGTCGGTGACGCGTGCGTCAAGCAACGGTTGAACGGCGCGGCGGGGCGGGGTGGAGGTGGCGGCGAAGTGGTCGGCCGGAACGGCCGAGCAGGATCGCCCCGCCCCGCCCCGCCCCCCCACCCGCGGAATTCCTCAGCGGCGCCGCGAGTTTTTGGCGGGAACGGCGGCCCCCGTGCGCCCCTGCTTGGCCGACGGCCTTGTCCTTTGGCCCGGCGCAACCCCACCGGCGCGACCCCGCCAGGACACTCAGGCGATTGGAGGCGGCCGTTGCTTACCGGCTGCTCAACGGTTTGGCCGCTGGCACGTGCCTCGCCTCTCCTCGTCCCTCCCGCACTCGTCCTCTCACTCACTCACTCGCACGTTCTCTAGAGAGCCGTCTCTTAAACACACCACCGTTATTGCCCGCCTCTTCGTGCTTCGCGCAGAGCGGGGAATCGGACGAGTTGGACACCCGAGCGACGACGAAGAGGCGACTTCGCCGCAGGGGTGCTGGGCGGGGCCGGGAAGGGAGCGGAGGGCCGGGCGAAGCAGGGTGGGAGCTTGGCGCGCCGTCCGCACGCACTCGACCTCCGTTTCGCGCAAGCACGCACGCACGCACGTTCGGAGCGAGCCCCCCGCCCCCCGCTCCCCCTGTCACCCCGTCCCATCCCTGCCGCCTCTCGCACCGTGTCTAGTCAGCCCGCCCCGAGACGAAGGCACAATGTAATTAATGGCTTGTTTTGTTTTGATCGTCCCGGCAAGGAAATTGCTGATCGAGATTTGATTGGTTTTCTTCCTGTGGTCCGCCTCTGTTACCCTCCCCTCGCAGGAACATACGCTTTCGCCCTCCCTGCTCCCCGCGTTCCTTCCTCCGTCCCTCTTTCTCTCTCCCGCCTTCTCTTTCTGACTCTTCCTCGGCAGGACCTCGTTATCTGGCCTCTCATCTCTCTCCGATGGATGAGACAATTGCAGCGTTCCAAACATGGCACCACCGGCGCGCGGGAGGGGAAAAAATCCTAATGAAAAGATCGAAACCTGTCTTTTTTAATTTCGCTTTTTATACATATGTATTCTTAATGTATAGATAAAAGCATGTCCTTTTCAAGTAGTCTTTTAAAATGTCCACATATGTGAAGCCACATTGCATAATCTATGCGCTTATGCGAGCTCGAATTAATCGTGATTATGTTGACGCTCTACCGGTTGGCCAGCATTATCAAAGATGATTGGGTCTACCTAACCACACTACAAGTGAATTCTTATTTCAGAAAATGCAATTTCTTTTTGTAACCATTTTCTTTATCAGTAGTTGATGTAATTGACTGTAAGTAATATTTACGCACTGTTTAGCTTCGGGTCTTGATGGAATGTGCGTTTTAACTTTACGAAATTCGGACTTCGTTTTTTATGTTTTGGAGTGATCAGAACCAACTTAATAAGAATGTTAATATATTTTTATCTCAGACGTAACGATCAGAATAAGATGAATACAAATTGATTCAGGGAATTGCAAATTCCTTAGTGAAGAACAATTTACGTTCAAGGAAATTTGGACTACTTCACGCCCAGTGAATGAAGAAACACATTGGGCCAAAAGTATTTATTTCTCGCATTTGTAAATATATTATTTTTTGTTGTTGTTTTGTATTTTGAAAGAACAGTTCAAGAGCTTTATTTCCAAAGTAACGTATCTCTATGAAACAGAAGTTTTTAGGATATGAAAGTATTTACATTCTGCCTTATAGTTGAAGATAGGATTCAACGGTTTTTATTCAACGTTTATCATTGAAGAAACGCCATTTTTAAGACAATTAAGTTGTGGAATGATGTAGAAGCGTCTTATAAATAAATTGCTTCGTAAAAATTTAAAACAGTCGGAAAAAGAGATGTGGTATTTTGAACATAAGCTCTTCAATTTTGTCATATGAAGGAAGAGTAAGAATCGAGATATCATTATCGTTATTTCAATATGTAGATATTTCGGTATTTAACAGCCGAATGGAGACGGCTCTTGTCTGAAAGTCGAGCTGTAAAGATTGACGATTTTGCAAGGCAAGAAAATAAGTCACTGCACTTTTTCGAGACATGATTGTTGGGAGGAAAAAGCGCATTGGCAGGTTATGATAGACTCGTCCTGCAGATAGCATCTGGATGACGGCGGCAATATTTCATTGCATCTCCTTACTAGTCGCACCTCCCCTGCGCAAGAGAGGCTTTGCATTGTTTTGGCGCTATAGACAAGTCATATCGGCTTTTTATAGGGCCCTGTTTTCGTAATGGAATGCAGAAGCGGTTAGGGCGATTCTGAAAAGACCTCTGGCGATGTAGGTGCAGCGATTGCGTTTAGAGATTGAGCGACAAAAAGGAGTGAGCCTCTCGAATGGAATTGGCACAAAGGAAAAATACTCTCAACTTTTGTGTTTTTAATGTCAAAGTTATATTGTGTGAGAGAAATACCAATTGTTTACAAGTATTCCTTTTCCATCCATATATTTTAGAACAGGAATTTGATGTGAAATTTGCACTTAATGCTTAACGTCCTTAAATCGAGAAATAATGAACAGTGGAAACGGCGCCTTCTTTTTGATTTCGTATTCTTTACGTCGCATGAATGAATAGTAAGAATCGAAATATCATTATCATTATTTTCACATGTGGATATTTTGGTATTTAAACAGACGAATGCTGACGGCTCTTGTCTTCGATGATCGACTTTTGAACTGTGAAGATTCACGCTTTTGCCTGCAAGGAAATAAGTCACGGCACTTTTTCGAGACATGATTGTTGGGAAGAAAAGCGCATTGGCAGGTTACGTTCCTTTCATTAATTTCTTACGGAGAATGCTTGCGTTATACATTACCTAGGAAGCTTGTCCAACTAATAATTTCTCTTTGTGATGTTGCGTTAATGCTCTAGAGAATGGAAAATTGTATGGTTGCTAAGAAATACGTCACTCTGCCAACGATTTTCATTCCGCGATGGGGTGAAGATGTCTTCCGGGAAATCGAAACCCGTATCCATAGTACTTTCCTGTGTTCTGAACGTTGAAAATGTGTGATGATGAAATATGTAAGAAATATAAGAGCATGAGGGTTCCTAACGTACCTGATTTTGAATCTGGGTTCATTTAGGACGTGCGCCGTCTGCGTACAAGTCTTCCCAATGTTCGAGTCGGGTCATTGCGAGTTTTCGAGACCATTTAAATAACGATAGCAGTATGGCTGGATTAAAATGTGTGATTGGGACTGATTCAAACCCTCCAATCAGAGCGCCCCTCTTTACCGGGAGCCCTGAGCAGGCGGTTGGCGTGCTTATGCATTGGTCCACGTGTGGCCACTGAGCGTTCGCGGAGACGGAAGGTGCCCGGCGCCCCGCGGCCCAGTTGCGATGGCCACGACCGTCCCGGGCGCGCATGGGTGTCGCGTATCGCTTCATTCATCGTGACCGCTTCTGGAGAAGGATACTGTCGCGAGGGCTTTCTGTGCAGCTGCCCAGCGCACTTACATGTCGCGGACATCCTTGGCTGATCTGAAAAAAGAAAGAATCCGAGAGCTCAGAAAAAGACATCTCACGGGAGCTCTTGCACTTAGCCGCGGGACTGGCTCGTACAGATCTTTACGAAGTCATTGCTACGAGCTTTTAGTTTTTTATAAAATTTGTCGATGATGTTTTTTGTTTGTCTGTGCGCGGCATGTTTGTGGTAGCGTGCAGATCGTCAGTCATTGAAGAACTTATTTCCCAAGTGACATGTCTCCATTTTTGTTTCTTTTCTAGTGTAGCGTAACAGAGCTTCTCCATATCGCTGCCATATATTGTACTCAAAAATTGGGTTCTTCCAACCTTATACAGTAACCGAAACCCGTTGAACTCTACCTTGCACTATAATAGTGTATGTGAATACTTTCCCTTCCCGAAAACGTGTGTTTGGTGGAGAAACGTTGCTTTGGAAGCAAGCTCAAGAGTGCAGTGCGAAGACGCGTCTTTTGGTGGTCGGCTGCCTGTGCGGCGGAAGGAGGTGCCCTCGCTGGGCCGGCGCCTGATGGGCAGCTGCGCTCCTGGGCGTCGGTGCAGCCGTCGCTTGGCGTCGCTTGGCGTCGGGGCGCGTTGGTTCGTGTCGCCCGAATGACGACAGGAAACGTCCGCCGGCCCCGCCACGCCCCTCGCCCCCTCCCCCTCCCCCTGGAGGCCCCTGCGTGACCCAAAAATGTGAAACGTCCTCGGCCGTTTCTTCGAATGCGGCCGCGTCGGCCATATGGGAACTGTGGATCATTAGGCGCGACTAGGGTCGTGGTGTTGTTTTCGGTAGTAGTTATAGCGTCCATACAATTGAGGGGTTTCTTACAAGAAGCAAACAAGTCCAAAATTCCATATTTTGAGATATTTCACCTCGTTATTCCCTAGAAATGGCACCATCTGCTGGGACAGTTCATTTCGGCAAGTGCCAAACACAATGTAAGATATAAGACAGGGGCATTACTATGGACGTCTTCGCTATGAAGTTTTTAGTGCCTCCTAAAAAATCTCGCCATTGGACTACTTTGGTTGTTGTACGACATCCTTCAATACGTTTTGTGCTATCAGCCGATATCGTGCACGATATCTGCATCAGTCGATATCGTGCTTTGATACAAAATACATTACCTAAAAAATTATGTTACTATCGTATTTTTAGAGCTAGAAACGATGTCAAAATACTTGTCTATTAGATCCTGCCAGAATCGTGGACTAAAGTTTTGTAAGGCGGGCCTTGCATTTGAGAAAATACGGTATTTGCTATCGTGACGCTTCCGAACCTTGTCGCATTCGTTCCCTGGTGTCCTTTCCCGGTTTTCCTAATCACTCGCATTAAGTTGCGTTTCTCCGTTGTGGTTGGTGTCTGCAGGCCGGCGTCTTGACCCCATTTTTTCCGCCCTTCCGACTTTTCCGTCGCCTCTCCTCTGCGCGCCCCGCTTTTGTTCGGAAAGGCGGGCGGGCGGTGCGGGACACGCCATCGGCGCAGTCGCGAAGGGATCAAACGACGGGGCGGTTTTTTAAATTTACGTTTTTTGTGCGGGCAGCGGGACGCGTCTCTTGGTCCTCTCATTGTCCCGCCTCGTCCCGCAAAGCCAAATAACGATTACGCCAAAAGTGCGTTGCCATTAAGGAGATTTCGGGGGTCGACGGGGAAGCTCCCTCGTTGGTGCGTGTTCTGCCAGACGCGCGTCCTAATGACATGATAGACTGTGTCATTGCCGAGCGCGGGAGATGTGCGCCAGGTTTTTTGTGCGCGGCGTTGCTGGGGCCGCGTTCGCCGCCGCTGCCTCCCCCGGATTTTTTCGGGCGGCGAGAGCAGGCGTCGTCGCCAGCGTCCTGGGGGTTCGGTCGTGGGAGGGGTGGGTCGTTGCTTCGTCTACCTGCGCCCGAAGGCGCCGCCGCCCCGTCCTCCGCCAGACCCCGGCCCCCTGTTCAATTAGTGAGGCGCGGTGGTGGCGGCAGCAGTGAAAGGCGACGGGCGGCGACTCAACCCAGGCCCAGGCCCAGGCCCAGGCCTCCGTCCCGCCAGAGCAGGTGGCTGCGGCGAGGGCTGAGGTCGCCTCCCAGTCGCTGCCCGCCCGCCTGCCTTTCGCAAGGCACGTAGGTCGGGGTTAAACAATATTCATAAGAAATATGGATACGCAACAAAATATGTCGGATACCATTTTAATACTACATATTAACGTACTTTTAAAATTGTACTGTATTTGAAACGTCTCCGGTTTCAGTTAAATATCTATATCTATATCTATCTATCTATCTATCTATCTCTCTCTCTCTCTCTCTCTCTCTCTCATATATATATATATATATATATATATATATATATATATATATAACGAAATAAATATTTATTAAAGAAGTGTTTAAAGGTTTTTTGGATTTGTTTATAAATCTAAATGTGCAAATTGATAGTAATCTACATTTGTAAATAAATGCAATTAAACTTTTACATTTAATTTTTGTGTTCTGTCTTATTGTACTGAATATACGAAACCGTCTCACTGGCAGGAAATTTCTTACAAAACAGTTCAACTGCATTTCGGTCTTCTCAAAGTGTAGGATGGCAAATAATGAACAGAGAAATAGTATATCCAAAGGACATCCAAGGCGTTCCAATGGATTTCATTCAATTCCATGATTGATGTTCTTATAAAATGATGAAAACCGGAATTCACAAATACGACGTTGAAAATATAGATTTTATTATTGTAAGAGATTGTTTTACATTTCCTTATGGCTTACTAAATATCTTGATGCAGTAAAGTATACGATGGTGGAGTTCCTAATTTCTAATAATCTCTCAAAATATTGAATAAAAGTTTCTTAATTAGCGTGTTCCAGACGTTTCGGGATTTTGCAGCTTGGGGCGACGGGACCTTCGCCTTCCGCATGCGGCTCGCATTTAGCCTGGTCTAAACGAAGGCCCGTGTGCTCAAGTATGCCAAGTCTCTTCCATGCCCAAGTTTTCGGAACATTAATAAAGGACAGGAACCCGGCAACACGGACTCGTGTAGAGCTGAGGACTTCGTGCAACAGAGGAACTGTTTCCCTCTCTCACTCGCTGAGGTCCAACTCCTGGCGCAAAGAACACTGCGTTTGGCTCTCAACATTTTGAGACGGATGCAACAGAGGCGTTTCCTCGGGGCGGCGGCGAACAGCGGGGCGAAAGGGCGGTCGCCCTTCTAATGGGGGGGGGCGGAGGGCGGCGGCCGGGAGAGGGCTAGCGACGTGGGCGGCGAGGGCGGCGAGGGCGGTGAGGGCGGCGAGGGCCAGTGGACTGGAATGATTGGTGCATTTATTCATTGAACGGCGGAAAATAGTAATACCGATTGTTGTCGTATGTATGTGTGGGAGGAGAAAATCCAGAACGTTTACTGCCCAGAAGCAAAGCAACGGATTTCAACATTTGCTCAACAGATTAAGAGGAAGCGATTGCGAACATTCGCCTTACAACCAACACCGCTGGCGAGAGTGCACGTACTCAGGTGGTTTCGTGATTCCTTTTTGAGTGTTTCCCATCCTGTTTGTCATCCCAGACATCGAAATGGCCATAATTGAAGCCGATTGTTCAGCAAGAGACGTTTAATAGTAAAATGAAATATCTAACGTATTTTGGTGTTAAGTTGAGTAAGAGTTTTTTGTGAATTAAGAAGTTTGTAATCGAAAATATTAGCCTCTATGTTTACGGCATTACCAGGTATTTGAATATTAACTATATGTGAACATACTTATTTTTAAGTTGTAGTCAAGTTCCGTTTCATTCCTGCATTTGTTATCCACTAATTAAGCAAGGAAATCAGCAAGGGGGGTCGAGAAAAATCCTTTAAATCACTTCCGGGAATTTTGGTTTACATGTGTTGCCAACATGCCGCAAACCCTCTCGCTCGCTCTCAGAATCTTCATCAGCGACACGGTATATGGAATTTGTCTTGGGTTCGTCGGTCATGTGCTTGCTGCCTGTTCAAAAGAGCTGCGTTGCAGTATTGAGATGTATTGCATAATACATATTAATTAAGCGGAAGGAATAACATGTAATGAATACGAAAATTATTAACCTTTTCTGCATAAACTTAATTAAACTTGTCCACACTACACCTGCACTTTTATTACTCTTGACTTATTTCTCCTTTTCTCTCTTCTCCATACCTGAGAAAATCATGTTCTGCCAGTACGCGATCCGAGTGGACCTCAAGGCCCTCTGGCAGCAGGGGCTAACAAGTCCGTCAGCGAGGGAGCTGGTGTAGGGGCGTTTCGCAGGCCGGCGCATGCCGCCTCCGCGTCTTCCGTTGATTTTGTCCAGGCGCCAACCACGCAAGCCCTGCGACCTCTCCCACGGGCCCTGCAGCCACCGACTCTTGTCACTCGCTCAGGACGGGGCCCGAAAGCGCGCGCGCTACATGTGCCAGACGTTTGAGCGGCACATCAATAGGCAAAAGTGGCTTGGCAAGCCTGCCTCTTGACAGTTGTAAATCTGTCGTTGGGCGCTGCCTGCTTCATTGTTCTCAAAACGGATCGCGACGGATTGACAACCGGTGGGAAACGGGCTTGATGTGTCTTGCTTGGCCATGGATGTGCCGCTCTGGATATTAAGCTAACTCCCACCACTACGCGAGCGTACAGACTGCTCAATCACTGTGGCCTACCGATCTACAATTTGAAAACGTTCCTTGCTTTGCGTGGCTTAGGTTTTCACACCACGAGATCCCGGTCGAGTATGACGTTGAACGGAAAAACACGAACGCAGACAGGCGGCCTCTTCCCGCCCTGCGACCGCCCTTCTGCCTTGCTTCTGCCTTGCTTCTGGCCTTGCTCCGCGGCCGCCCACGTTGGCGCCACCCGCCGACCCACCGGATGCTTTTGGAGCGCGCGTCTGGGGGACATGCGATCTTGACATGTGGGGGCGAACGGTGTCAACTCTGCCAAAACATCGCGCGATGAAAAGCGTGCAATGCTCGTGTGTTTGTTTCCCAAAGGCCAGGGGTTCTCAGTGCCTTGGATAGCGTCTTCCGTAGTCTGTATACACTCCTGTAATTTAGAAACATTGTTTCTTATAGTGATTCTTTTGAATTACTCACGCATGATGAACGCGAGCGCCAGGACAGCCTCTCCGCAGTGGCACCGTGCTGGGGAGGGCTTGCAACAGACGTTACGTTGGCAGCACGAGCTGTGGCTTGAAAACGTAAATTACGTACTCACCACAACCATACTAGATGTTGCAAATGTTTTACCTTTCATTTGTTTCCCAGTTGTCTGGTTGCTGCCAACATCAACGCGGTTTTTAAAACAAGACTCCGATTCGGCTCAGTGCGGAGAGGCTACCCTGGCGCACTGTACAATAATGAAATAGAAATGCCTTAATAGTTCGTTAAAAGTATAACAACATAAACGGCAAATATATTTAGCTAATATTTTAGCCGGCATATTAGATATTATAAATAAAAGAAGCTTTACTTCCAAAAACGTTTGAATATTAAACATAATGCAAATAATGTTTTATAATACGGACGTAGTAAATTACTTGTGCAATTGTCTTTAATTTGCAATCTGATATTTGAAGACCCAGTAACTTCTGTAGAACCAGTCGGTGAAGTTTATATCTAAAATAAAGAAAATTAATATTTCACGCTTTTTACCGTGTTCACGTATCAACTTAAGGTATTTCATATTTCAATTCTCATTCTTTCGTGAGGAATGTGATACGATGCTGTAACTACCGTTCCTGGAAGGTCACAATTTGAATATATTGATGAGAGATTCAGTAGCAGAATTCGACCCACGAAAACAGAAACCTACTTTCTCCACATTATATTCCTCCATTTGCTCCGGGCGCTTACACGAACAGTAGGAGCGGAGAGAAATGTAGCAATCGTAATAATATATATTTTACTTTATGTATCGTGAATTGGTTAATGCATATTCAACGCAAATTTGAGCTGTTGCTTACTACTATTCTTTAAGCGCTAATGAGAGGTTTTCTATACTGTGGAACTGTTTGAATGTAGTGTCTGCCCCGATTTTAAGAATTATATGTTTTCTTCAACATCTCTAATCACCTATCATTGTCCATAATACTTTGTCGCGGGAATGTCTCAAGGAGCTTGGATGCTTCTCATATGATAGTTCAAAGTATTCGCTGTTTCCGAGCATTGAACTCACCTTGTCTTGACGGGACTTTTGCTGCACTGCTCTATTTGATACGTTCCAAGCCGATAGCAGGATGGAGTTATGCTAGCCTACTCTGACTCTTGTCATATTACGGAAAAAAATGCTGCGTTACTTTGCGTACACATCAGAGTAATCTATTATCTATCGTGCATCATAAATATACTTATTTACACTGCATTTCAAAAATGTCTGAACTTGTTAATTCCAAAGAAAAAATTAATAACCGAAAATAAATGGAATTGTTTAAACTGTAAAAAGCGACAATGACCAGTATGACGTGGCAATTGGGAATGCCGTTCACTAAAATATAGGAGATCGATATCGGGTTGCTGGGGAATTGACATCAACTGTTATACAATGTTGAGTTGGTGACCTTTGCCAGGGGTTTTTTGGTTTCCTCATCACTTCCAGGTGAATGCCGGAGCAGCAACCTGTACAACAGGTCATGGCTCACGCAATATTTTTTCTTCCCATCCTGTCCCCATGCCCATCTGAGCCGGACAGTTGATCCCCGTTCTCATCCGCGCGCCCCCATTGATCAAGAAATCTGTGTGATAAGCGGTCGCTATGCGGTAGGTCGATGACAAGTTGCGGGTCTTCAATGAGTTCATGCAAAAATAAAGAAATGAATAGAAGTAATGGATGGACGTGTGGCAGCATCCCTCGGTGTCCAGCCTTGGCTCATCGGAGGCACAGGCACAGTGCCGTTCGCCCTGCCGCGCGCTCACTGAGCGTTGGTCGCGCGTAACGTAACGCAGTGCACCGCGCGTGAGGCGGACCCGTGGCGCTGCGTGCGTGCAAGTGTGCGGGTGTGCGTGTGGCGTGCGTGTGGCGTGCGTGAGGCGAGCAGGCATCCCAAGGCAAACGAGCGCCCACCGTCTTCGCCGCCAGTGTCGCCCCCCCCCCACATGCGTTCCTCCGTTCGCGCATCCGTTCGTTCACACGCTCTTCTCTTCGGTTGTTAGTCCATCCGTTTGTCCGTTCGGTCAGCGTTCATTCTTCCACACATCCGCTCGTCTAGTCATCTCCTCAACGGAATCCTGTGAAACAAGAGGCGTTTAATGTACAAATGGGTATGAATAACAGAATGAGTAAATCAAGGCGTTACACCCAAGTTCGCAGGTTCAACGCATGAGTGATATGTTCTTTTGCTGCTAGATTGCGTGAATAGCGGAATTTGCGCGGTCAAGCAAAAAAGCCTTCCTGATGGCTTGAGCCTCTCCACGTAGGTAGTCATAAGGTAGAATCGGACTAACGGAAGTGACGGGAGCTGTAACGAAGGGGTATCGACCAGGGGCGTGTTGCGCCACGAGGGCAACAGGGGCGGCGGGGGTTATGGCGACGGGGCAGTAGCACGAATCAACTCTACCTCTATGGTCGCAATGATAAAGTTCGTGAGCTTCTGGATCTTCGTCTTAGATTCATCGCGCGAGCGTCGGCTGAGCGTAGGAAGACTTTTTCTTCAAGGGGCACTACAAATATATCCGATTATAAAATATGAATCAAAAAATATTTTCGCAAAAAAAGACGGTCGTTGGCACTTGATGGTCATACGTTTAGAATTCATACAGCTCCCGTTGTTTCGAGATGCCCCGCCGCGTTTACTCAGAATAGAGTAGAGTTCTGTGAATCGAGGGACACGCACAGTATCGGGCGGAAGAAACACGTGTAAAGGAATAAAATTTCGAAACAATTTGCATTGCTTGATTCCGCGGGTGATCCTTTTAACCGTCCCCACTTCGCTGAGACGTGTGCACTCGTCATCGCGGCTGCGTCGAGAGCATTGGTGCTTGATGCGGGCCCTCTCTCCGTCCCCGGCTCCCCGCCTAGGGTGCGAATTGGAACTTTTCTCCAAGGGGGACTTCAAAAAGTGACCAACCATTCCCCAGTCAATTCGCAACCTGCGTCCCCGCCCCCGCGAGACATGAATGGGCAAACGTTTCGATTCCGATGCCCTTGAATATGTCCTATGTCCACCATCTCAGATGTACCCCTAACACAGCAAAAAGAAAATGTAAATGCTTATTGCCCAGTCGTTGTTGTGAAATGCGCTGCATACAGGTACCCAAGGAATGAAGGCCAAAGAAATTTTCCTGTATGAAACATGCTCATATTCAGCGAAATTTAACGTGAGTGCTAAGAACGAGATAAGGGACATGGAGGCCAATAATTACATAGGAATATGAATCTGATCGAAGACGCAAACATAGTATCATGCATAATTTGGGTGAATGAAAAACGGGGGTATTTTTTGTACAACGTGAAAGAATAGAAAGTAGACATTTTCTTCACTCGAAATGGACGAACGAAAATTTGATATAAAAATTTAAAATGTAAAATACAATATGTGTTCCCTTCTTTGACATTTGAGGCAACGATATTAAAATGAATTCTTTATATTTCTCGCCGAGTCCTCAGAGCTAGTGATATGACCACTCGCCGATGAGCTCCGCGGGAACGAAGTGTTGGTGCTGGTATTCTGGCGTTCTATATGGCGCTGTGGCCCTCCTCTGCCACACCGAAAAATAGCACCAACCACCACCACCTCAACCACCACCACGACTGCTACCACCATCACCACCAACACCAGCAAAAACCTAATAATTTCTCGGAAGCAATACGCAGAAATATAAGTCGTTCTCTGTGGTAGTGTTTTCAGTTGTTCGTTGGCCTGTTTCTCTCTGTCTAATTGAGTCCAGACGTTTTCCTCCCGAGATTTTTATGACAATACTCAAGGCGGCCGGGAGCGGGTGAGGGGTGAGGGGGGAAGGGAAGGGGGGTTGTGCCGAGGACGGCGGGCTAATCACGCTCTTGGAAGCCGGGCCTCTCTCTGCCCGCGCCATCTTCCTTTTGCCTGCCCGCCTCGCACTCTTTTGTTTGCGCGCGAAACTTACCTCTCTGCTTTGTTTTCTTTGGACGTTCAAAAATTCACTTGTACCGCCACCTATTTTTCTTCTTTGAGTTTCCACAATTTCTTGCTCTACTGAAATGGAAAAGAGAGGCCTCGATTTGGAAGAAAAAACAAAGCACTCGCGACTTCTGAGTTGGAGGCGATCGGTATGCTATCTGGGGATGTAAAATCGTTGTAGGAGTATCCGTAACGCAGTGAGAAAGTCGCAAAAACACTTGTGAAGAATAAACTTTATACCGACTTTGCAACAGTCATGCAATTTTCAGAGGAACGTCATTGTATTGACAGAATAAAAAGAAACGATCGTTCAAAGTCAAGGATTTGTTTTATTATCACTTACCGGCGTTTGACGCATGGAAGTGTTTATGATTTTCAAGCGATACATATGCTAGCTTTGCTGCGTGCTTTTGTGTTTGCTTGTTAAATGCCATGTATTGGACACTTTCCTACCTTGTGTGACCTAAACAACGCTAAATACTCATAGAAATATGAAATTTTACGGGGCCGTTTTTCAGTTCAGTTTCGTTTGGCATGAAAATACAAAGACTCTCAACTTCTTGGGCAATAATGGCTCGTTGTTTTTGATCTTTTAAAGTTCATGATCTTCTGTGGTATTCTGTATTGTATTTTTATTCTTCATTCGCGGTGGGTAAATGAAGGTTAGGCGAAGGTGAGTGTAAAGTGTCGTAACTTTATTTCTATTATTGTAAAATATAAATTTGTGTAATAAATCTTCTTTTACTAACTGCCAGATATATAATACTTCATAATTCCAGCTCCCGTTCACGCTCCTGTCTCATTTTACTTACCTTCTGTCTTAGTTCACTTTTCCGTACCGGTTTATGTGGTCCTCAATATCATGTGTTACATGATTTCTCAGGGTCGAAGGGAGAAGCAAAGTAAAACGTATGTCCATAATTATGATTCGTGTTTCTGCTGCTTTGTCACATGCCAATGGTTCCATCGAGGTACCACGAAACAAAATTCTTCTTGGAATGTGTCATCAATGGAAATTAAATGGATTTTCTTCTCCGGCCGTTGGGAGATAAGTTGTTCACCACTGTGATATTTGGAATCCGGTCCCCCCAGCGTTTGGCCATCTCATCATCGGCAGCAACATCTTTGTAGTACTTCCTTCGTCCTGCGTAAAGGACCTTTTTCTTTAATAACCTCGCCGAATGGTGATGAGAAGGTGGAACTAATGTGTGCGAGCTAGATTATATTAGCGATAGCATAGGAATAATTATACATTCGGAAAATTGAATTAATCCTAATTTTCTTTTCTTTTCAGGTAAGACACGATCTTATGGTGCCTCAAAAATCGACGATTCGATTACGCGGACAACGCGAGGTAAGACAGACTGCAAGACATTCAATTATCATTTTCGAAACGGATTAATATCTTAACCCATATAGCGGATGCTTTTTATTTTCAAATTTAATTTTATACCTAATACTCGTTACCTTTTTTTGTATTATTTTTCCAAATAGCTTTGCCTTTCCACAGTGTGTGCCGAGCGGCCAGCTTCTCGTCACGTATATATAACGGAATGAGAGCAAAAAAAACGTCTCCTTCGGAGACCCTGTTACTATGTATTGTTTTTAAAATTCGGAAATTTGTATGCACGACAAATCTTTTCTCTCGCGACCGCTCCGATAATACGCTAGTTAATTTTCTGTAGTGGAGATGAAAGTAATTAAGGTTTTAAGTTGCCTTGCCGGGCTCCCGGCGAGCGTGCGCAGCCCGACCCGGCCGGCCGGCCCGCCGGCCCTCTCGCTCGCTCGCTCGCTCGCTCGCTCACTTGCTCGCTCGCTCGCTCCCCGCGCATGCGCCACCGCCTTCGCCGCCGCCGCCGCCGCCGCCGCCGGCCCCGGCTCCGTGCCTGCTTCGGCTTAATTACGTTAGAAAAGAGCAGCGTGTGGAAGATCACTTCGGAAAGCTCCCGAGGATGCTTATCGGGCTCGGAGCCCGCCGAAGATCGTTTCATTATTACTATTAGCAATAAATATGATAAAGGACGATTATTAAACGCAATGGAAGGAAGATGGAAGGAAGGCGCGCGCGTCAGAGCCATCGAGGTTAATTGAACGCGTCGCCGCCGGCGCAGCGACGCGCCGTGACGGGCTGTGCGCCTGGACGGGGCGGGGACGAGTGGAGTCGGGCCAGGGCGAGCCGGGGACATGGCGGGGACGAGCTGCGGCGGGAGCGTGGCTGCGACGGAGGGGCGACGTTGGTGGTGAGGCGGGGGCGGGGCGGGCCGTGCAGGTGTGGGAAGAGACGCGGCGTTTCGGGAATGCGCGGGGAGACAAGGGCGGCGGTGCAAATGCGAACCGCGTCCTGTCTAGGGCAGTGGATCTTGACGGGTGTTCGCAATTTCACTTGGTTGTGCAAAGGAGCAATATCTTTGGACCATAATTCCCGTAAATCGTCCAAGGAGATTTCTTGCTCATGACTTGGGGGAAAAGCGCAAAAAGCCATTCGGTCTCTTCCTGACGTCCTCCCTTACTTTGCCTTCTCATTCATTGTCTTTCCCTTCCTTGTCTTCTCTTTCTGACCTTCGCCTTCTTTGACTTTTCTTTACCCCCACCCTCGCGCGTACCCTGCGTCCCTCTGCTTTGCTATTTCCTGTCTTGTCCTCCCTCTTTTGCCGCCCCTTACCTTGTTGCTGGACAACCTCGCGCCTCTGCGTGACCTGAAAACCACTTTTAAATGTTGACACCAGTGCCTGAGCTTTATGACCATACCTGGAATTGATGATGGTTATGAAGATTGATTTGAAAGATGATGGAGAAACGGTGGAGTGAGAGGCAGGGGAAACGGGAGAACCCTGAAAAAACCGCGAACCAACTTTGCCCACCACAAATTCTACATAGATCGACCGGAATTTGAAGCCCGGATCAAGCGGTGAAAAAGATGTGTGATCGCCGTACCTTGAATGGATGAATGATTTGAAGGAAAGGTGATTACGAATGTATGATATGAATGACGATGGAATGAGAGGCAGGGGAGACGGGAGACCCCCGAAAAATCACGCCGCAAATCCGCTCTGTACACCACAACTTGCTCATGGTTTGCCTGGGAGTCGGGTCGCCCCAGCGGCCGGGGCAGAGGAGCGGCGAGCAGCCTGCGGATCGCGCGCGCGGCAGCCGCCTCGGCAGCAGCGGCCTTTGCCACCCTAACGGTGTCTCGGAGCGCAAGATGGCGGAAACTACGGGCTGCTCCCGCTGCATGCGTCCGTGGGGCGCTCGCGCGCTGCCGCCTCTTGAGTGGCCCCGCCAGGCAGCACGCAGGAGCAGGGGAGAAATGATAACAAACGAGGGCATTATGGAGAGTTCCGAGTTTGGTAGAGCGGTGGTTCCTAACTCGCGCACATGACCGCACAGTTCAACTGGATAACAATGATGGAATCGGCGGCGCAAAGGAATGCACTACTCTCTGTGTCTTGGGACGAGCTGCGCCGTCATGCCAGTGGACACTTTGGTTGCACTCGCTGGATGAGGACGCTGCCCAAACGCCCGTTTCGATACAAGTTCCAGTGAAGCAAACGACAGGCGAGCCGTGCTGTAGCGCCCAGACTGCTTACCTTTCGCCGCGGGGACTCAGCTTCAATTCCTTGATGTGTAAGTGCAATTTGTGGTGGAAGACGAGATTTCGCGGTAGATTTTCACGGGGTTTTCCCGTTTCTCCGTTTCCATTTTCGTCGTAATCGTATCTTGATGATCACCTGTTCGTCAAATTCTTCCTAAATTCCAGATATGGCCGTAATGCTAAGGCACTGACATCGTAATAGAGAATACCAACATAAAAATATCAAACATGTAGAAACGTGTACTATAAATCTGACGACAAAACACATTCGTTCACCTTTACGTTGGCGCTTCTAAAGCCTTTTAGGTAACTGTTGTCAGGTAACTAGGTGAGTAGTATCATAAACATAGATCGAAATGAATGATGAAGGAACAATGATCGAAATCATTGAACATTTTAGTTTATGGTTTCTATTCTCTGAAATCGGCATACCTTTTATTTTGAGTTGTACAGTACCAAATAGTATTGAGAAGTCTCTAATAAATGGTTCAGTATAAGATATCTTAGTACCCAAAATTTGTCGATTTACCGCTGAGCAGGAAAAATGCTCTCACGAACACTGTATAGTAATTTCGTTTGGCAGGGCACATTGAGCAGAGCGTATCTAGAGCCTGATGCGCAGAGCGTCTCGTCAGGAAAACGAAGATTGGGAACCAGGCGAGATAAGAAACTGTTAAGAAGTCGGAGGTTGGCGATGTGGGCGCGCGAGGTAGATTGCAGCCCCGCCCACGCCCCGCCCACGCCCACGCTCCCGCCACCCCCGGCCGCTGCTTCATAGAGGGCGCCGACTCGGCCCGCCTATTAAAGCATGGATGGAAAATGGTTTTTCTGGTGCGGTGCTCGGGAGTCGGGCCAGAGGCTGCCCACGCGTCCGAGTGCCTTCTCCTGCGGTCTGCCTCCCCCGTCCCTCGCTGCCCACTCTCCATCCCCCCACCTCCGCTCCCCTTGTCCCGCCCCAACCCTTGTCGTTCGTCGTACCCTGCTCCTGTTTGTCGAATCGAGGATAGATGACGTACGATTGGAATGCATGCCATAGTATGGAGTTCCTTTCACCTCAGTGTGCGCGAACGCATGCGTGCATGTGTGTGTATTGATGTGTTCGTGTGCTCGAGTGGCATGTGTCCTCGACATGTGTGTTTGCTGTAGCACTATATATGATTCTGTATATGCATAGATGAGAAATGTATAGTGTGTGTTGGCATGCTGATTGAATTGTTCTGTTTGCCGATGTTTTTGTCTTACTTATGCAATTAATATGCTTGTGAATGTTATAACTGTTGCGAAGTTAACGTGGAATTTGTAAATATATATTTTTATTCTTTACCACCAGGTTTCTAACACTTAGTAAAGTAAATATCTAATAGTTGTTTCAGAACGGTCGCAGAAGAAATCCATCGTTAGACTGCCAAAACGTTATTGATAGAGGAAACCACTTTGTCCGAATATCTGCTGGTCTTTATCGTTGGCCACAATTTTCCCATGCCGAATTGAGAAGGACTTGTTTTAAAAAAGTATTAATAGGCCTGGCTCGTAATTGTTTCCGTGACACCATTAAATGCCTTCTCTTGCCAGGACTAGCCACATTGCGTTTGATGGTATCGAGGGATTGCTCGCTCACAGGTTAATTATTTAGACTCGGATAAAAATCTGGGAATTATTACTACGTAAGTAGCATGTACGAACAGGCGCTAGAATGTTCCTACGATATTCTTCCCTAATGAATTCCCTTCCCTTGATTTTTTTCTTTTGAGTTTGTTTCTATCGTAATTTGTTGGGTGCGAAAGATTTAGTGAGGACCTTCAATCAGAGGATTTCGTCTGCGTGCTGCACTGATTGCCGGAGATGGCTAAATTCCTGCTTAGATATATTAGGTGAGCACTCGACGGGACTGAACTCCTCCACTGCGTATCTGGAGACCCGTCATTACACGCACTTCCTTCGGCTTCTGCAACACTAGTTGCATCTTTTAAATATCAAGGATGTGGAAAATTAAAAGATAGGTCTCGATAAACGGATAGGGGTACACTTTCATTTACATTAATTACAGGGTACAGGAAGGTCTCCTTGTGGCAAATCTTTCAAACCGTCCATGAAGCCTTACCGACGGATTTATGTGAGAGGTCGCAGTTAGAAACTAGTCGAGATGGGCGAAAAGTTTCACTTTTGTTAGTTTTCAAAATATTTGTTATTAAGTTGTACGCGTGAAAAACGACTGGAATTTCGGAAGGTGAAGTGAACACCGAGAAACATATGATGCAATTGGATGTCACTCTTAGCACGTGTTAACACCTTCAATATTACTTCACTTACCCTTTCCGGGGAGTGTTAACGGTAGGTAGCAAAGTCTACCGGGAATTTCCGATAAATTTATCTGGCATTTTTCAATACCCTAATGTCTTCTCAAAGAAACTGCGCCGCGAATGAAATGACCTCCAAAAATGTTCCAAAATGTGCCAAATAATTATTATATTAATCGTTGCTTGATGCACACGGTACTTCCAATGACTGATGTATCGCAATTGAGATGGGCGTGCCGAGAAAGTAGTAAGAAATCGGGATACAAATAGCTTTATTTTTTTGACAGACCGACCTCATTAGGGCATGCGTGATATGTTGTGAAAACTATTGATATTAATTTCGTTAGTGGAATAGTTGTAAATTTCTAAGAAATCATACTAAAATATAATGAACGCAACTCTCATAAATTGTCTTTGGTTTATCCCTTTCAAAATTCGGAACTCCTCGCCTCGTTCATCTATATTTAATTCGTACGCCAAAGATTCACATTCTGTGCTAGGTGTGTAAATAATTATTTAACCATGCATATTTTGGTTGATTGCCGTAGAGTATGTGACGCATTTGATTGATTGATTTATTGATGGTTCCAGAAACGTGGCAAAGTGCTATGGTCAATAGTCCCGTTCGTGTAACGAGTTTTTTCGCGGAAAGTTGTAGTATTCCTCCGCGCTGGATGGTAAGATCCGGCGCCGACCTACACGTTGGCTTATGGCGATTTCCCACTTCTGATATATCCCCCAGAGAGGCACCGGTCCAGAGGCGACAAGCTTTAAGCTCCCGACTACTATCCGGACATGTGTAGTGGTGTAGTTTAGAAAAGTGTAAGTATGTGAATGTAATGAAGGGGAGAGGATTGAACGAGGAAGAGGAGCTCGCAATCCATTGTCCGTTTGTCAGGCATCGGGTGGTATTAATCGGAGAAACCACGGAAAAGTGTCGATCAAAGAAGCCGGCCACTGGAATTTTCCAGACAGGGCATTCCGTCTAGCTGTCTAGGAAAAATCGAAAAATCCTCCTCCGTCGGGACTCGAATGGCAGGTTTTCGTGGTCAGTCGCAGCGAGGCTAGCTCAGGGCTCAACCCAGCCGACCGCGCTGTTGAAGTATGCGTAGGAGGGTGAAAGGGCCCGGCCGCACCACCCTCCCGCGCGTTCTTTCACTGGCACCGGCCGACCCGTCCCGTCCCGTCCCGTCCCCACCCTGCCCCGCTTCGCCCCGCCCCTCCGCGGGTCGCGTAAGGGCGGAGACGAGCCTAAAGACGGGTAGTTCACGTCGCTCCGCTAATGAATGCTGCGCGATGAAAAGAACAAACAGCCGCATTCAGACGCCACCCTCCTGGTCCCCGGATCAAAATAGTTTATAGACATCTCCTCTGTTCTTTCCCGCGCCACTCAGGGGCGGAGGAGGCCCAGGAACGGAGGGTGGGGGCAGGCGGGGGCGGTGGTCGCCGTGGACGTCGAGCGCTGTTGCCCAATTGTATTGCAATGGCAACTGAGAGCCTAATATTAATAATAATATGTTCTATACGATGAAATTGTGTTTGCAAACCAGGCTAGAAAACAACTTAAATGTTCGGCTTTTATAGTGAGAAAGATTTACGTTGTATCAGAAGTGATTCCAGTATATGTTCGAACCTTTGCGATTGTGCTGAAAAGTCTCAGGGAATGATTGTCAAAACTATCAGGCAAAGGCCAAAGTCTACCAAGTTCGATTAGGCAGAATTAAGTTAAAAAATCTTAAACATCTAAGTAATTGCCAGATTGGCCCACCCCGTTCGCGCGTTTCGTATGGAACGGACCAATTTTCAGGTTGGAATGTTTAACAAAACCCGGTTCCTGTTCATCTACCCGGCGGTAAACTATACCCGATTCTGAAACCGTTAAACCAAAACACAGAATACCCGCGAAAAGTAAACCCGCACACAGTCGCTCAGAAGACATGCCACCACGAATCCGTATCATGAAGAACATTGGGAGCTCACGTTCCTTCGTGATAGTTTTACCCTCGAGGCTGTGGCCTCAGGCGCTCGGACGATTTATCTGGTGTCCGAATCCGCACGGGTTAAATTAGTCGCTCGAGAGTGTCTCTCGAGTGTCGAGAAGAGTCCCTCAATACAGAGTGAATCGCAACCGCCCGTTTCCTCTTACCCATTGCCCCGTCAGGAATGATATCAAACGAATGCATTGTGGAAATTTCCAAAATATTATTATTGGTTTCAGAGAGATTGGATGCCTCTCACTCGGAAGTATGCTAACAACTATGTATATGTAGTGGCGAAACGGGCGGTGTAACGGAATGTAGGGCGGGGGAGTGAGGAATGCGGAGGGCGGAGAGCAGCCAGAGGCGGCTTGGCCACCCCCGACCGCCCGCCGCTGTGCGGCCCAAGGGACAGAGGGCTCGTGCTGGGTCGCCGTGTTAGCACCTCGCCCGCTGCGGCCGCCGCGTTGCCCTGCTCCGCCCCCGCCCCCGCCCCCGCCCCTCGTTCTCCCTACAGCCATCACTGCCTTCGCTCCAGCCATTCTCCATATCGCCCTTGTACAAGTAAATAATAACAACAACAAAAACAACAATAATAATCTAATCTCCTTAACAATGTTCCTTCTGACAAACACTCCTTGCGTCTTCGGTGTAATGAAAAATCCCCCCTGCCAACTTCGCACCCCATTCCCTTTATCCCTGTTCACTTCATCTATATCTTAAGGCGGCTCCACACGTTCGGGATTTGCCGAGCAGCGAGCTACTGCTCGCCCAATCCCGAGCGGCTGACGTGTTTGGTGAATGTTCGCTTCCTTTGATGTGTCCAAAAGACCGACACGCGGTGGGTAGGGCGAGCGCCGAACGTTCGTCGCTCCGCAAATAGCAAGCAACTCAACCAGTGGTTGGTCGCAGTTCGCCGAATAACGAATGTGTGGTGCCGCCTTTAGGCTATCTCTAGCGCCGTCGCTCCATCCCCGCCGGGCTGCCCTTCGATGCCCGGACCCTCCCGTGAATGCCGGCCACGCCGACGTGCGTTCCCCATTCGCTAACACTGGAATACGGCTCCAGATGTAGGGATCCCTATCGTTGAGGGCAAAGACGATGTTTCGAAAATCCGGCAGACAGAACAGAACGGATGAAGGTACATTTTCATTTGGTAGTACATGAATGCAACATCGGAAAAACTTACCTGGAGCAGTGCTAGACCCTCCGTCAGGGGCCTGCGATGGAGCCTGTTGTTTGCGCTCGAATAATGCAGCCGTCGCGCACACGCGTTTTAGCGCATGGCCTGCTCGCATGCAAATGGACGGATTTTCCCTTTGAACGCGTCCGTGTAAATGATTTATAAAACATGTGCTAGCTGTGAATACTTCGTTGTAGTCGTGCTATTTGCATTTATACCTTCACGTGTTGTATGACGGGGGTCCATTTGCTGGTACACCCTTCAGCCAGGCGACTAATAGATCTTGCCACTAGCATTAACATAATGGAAATTACAAAACAAGGCGTGAATCTGAAAATATGATACAAAATTAATTTATGCTCTGAGATAAGTTGTAAAAGCTGAGTTTGTGGTATTTACTGAAGTAAGGTATTCAGTGGTATTTTTTCTTCGTATTCTATTCGATTTGAATGATCGATGTTATAAATGTGACACAAGACAAAATGTCATATAAGAAATTCATGTTATGTAAGGGAGACACTGACAAACATTCGTAATAATTCTCATTCTTCTGAAAAAGAAAACGTGCTTACCCATTGTTGAAATAGCTCTAATATAAAATGTTTATGGAAAATAAATGTGAATAATGACAGTACAAAATTTACTAAACATATCTTGAGAAGTGTTGGAGTATGAAATGCATGAACGTACCGTATCATGCATTTGTTCCAAGGATCCATAGTTGGGGTTTGATAATATCGATATATTGATATTTCATTTTGTCATCGATGTGAAATACTCATATCAGTTCATCGCATCCTGCCATCGACCGCGTGAAGGACAACACGCAGTAGGAATCTCCGTTCGCATTTTCACGTTGACGACAAAACCAACGTTGCTGTGTACTCCTCCAAGGGCCGCGGACCCCGGCGCTTAATGACCTTTTTGTGAGCTCCATTTAATATGCTCGTGTCGGTAATCTAGTTGTGGGATCTTTCTTTGCTTCCAACGAAAAATAAAAGCATATTCGAGGATAGGAAGCCTTAGATTATACGCCACAAAAGGCAGGCGTTAACGCTAGTAAAATGTCGACACGTATTCTGATGTAAATAGGCTTTTTGCCCAGTGCCGCATCGGGCGCAATAAATGTATTTTCTACGGCTTCCATCTGTGTTTCATCTTGACGCCAACCTCGGAGGCTCGGATGCATTAGCCAACGCGTCAATTATAATTGTTGATGTCAGAGTCGTAAATGTTGCCGGAGCTGCCGTAGTAGCGAACGCCACTCTGAAGGCAGCCCACAGCTTCCAGTAATAAAGCATCCCCATTTTAATGCCTATACACCCCGAAATACATTTATTCGTTTACTGAAATTTTGTGTGTGCCGTATTTCATTTGTGGTGTGCAACGTTTGGCCGAATATTTAGTCGCGTTTTCGAATGACGAGAGCGTTGTTTAATCCTAAATTTCGGGGGAAGCACAAGTAACTATCCGATGTAATTCCTGTGCTATTGAAAGTGCATTCAGGAACGATGTGAGTGTTGTTTAATCGTAAATTTTGCGGGAAGCACAAGTAGTTATTCAATGTGAATCCTGTGCTATTGAAAATACATTCAGATCTCTGTGGGGTCGGGGACTATTTGCATCAGTTCAAGGGATTTCAATCGTTACACCGAGTTCAACATTCGTCTGCACTTCAGCCATTGGTATGGAATGCATGTAAATTCGCCCAGTTTCCGTTGATTCATAAAGTAAAAATATTGAGATGATTCGTGCATCGCTTCTGGATAATGAAATGTATTTTTAATTTAGCTTTTCAGTGTGTTTGGTACATTCTGCACTGTTCGGGAGCTAAATAAATCAAAAACAGTTGTACTTCTAATATAGAATAACTATAAGTCATGTGGTTAGTACGAAATACAACCGCAGATCGTTTTTGCCTTTCATTTATTCTAATATTACTAAAGAAATATCACCGAAGTAATTTGTGGTTAGGGAACAGTAGGTGTTATGTCCCTTTTAAATTAGATACGTTCTTCTGACGTATGCAGAAGTGATGCCAGTGGGCACGGAACGTTGTTCAATTGCATTTGCAGTTTGCTTGTTGATGATTTTAACATGTCATCATGGCGATACGACGTTTATGATGTAAGGCAGTAAAGTTGCGTAAGAGTTGCCCTGGCGAGCTCTGTATAAGGATGGAAGCAATTGTAAATTTCTGAGAAAACGACAGTTCACAGTGTTGACGAATACGAGGTTCATTTACAGCCCATAGTCGCAATTGCAGTTAATCTTAGAAACCGAGAATATACGGACTATTTCTCTAACAATGCTAGTGTGCAGTAAAATAATTTTAAAAAATGAAGGTTTTCCTTGCAATTTTGAAACAAAAATATGAACCATGAGAGTCTAGCGCGTCAGCCATAATTTAACAAGAAATAAAATACAGCACTGTCAGGACGTCTGAAATATAAATAAAAGCTGGAAAATGTTTAAAACGTTGTTACTCAATTTACATCTTGCATGCATCAACCTAATACCCATAATTTTATTTCAGAGACGTTTAGGTAGAGTAAAAGGTATTTTGAGGTTGCTGATACGTTGCCAAATCAAACTTTTTACTCGATGAAGACGTATTCATGTGTGCATTTGGCTGACAAAATGCGAATATGCATATTGCCCAAAAAGCATTCGGCTGTTCCCGAATTTCGCGGAGGGGCGTTAGCGTCTGGAAACGAGCTCGCCGACCTCTCCTCGGAGCTTTCGCGAGTTGGCTCAAGAAGCACGTGCTGCGGCTTTTACCGCCTTCCAATTTACATGCATTCGTCAAAGCGAAATATACGATACTGTTGAAACATTATCCCATTAGAATCGGGTTCACCCCGTGCGCTGAGGCACTCGTGGGCGGATGGCTTCTTCGCCGAGCCGTGGGGGGGGGAAGGGGGGTCGAAAACGCCAGCCGTCCGTCCGGAAACGGAGTCGCCCACGCGCGCCCGGCGGCCGGCGCTTGACGGCGGGCCAAGAGCGGTCGCGCCCACCCGCCCGCCCTCTCGCTCTCTCGTCCACCCTCCCGCTTTCCCGCCTGCCCTCCCACCCTCTCGCTTGCTCGTTCCCCTCCCGCTGCCCGCCCCCCCCCCCTCCCCTAGCACACTCATCCGCCGCCTGCCCCCCCCCCCCACTTGGCTTCCTGCGTTCTCGCCCTTGCCCGCCTTTACTCAGTGAGGGACTCAGAGAGGGATATTTTTGCTAGTTACAGTATCGATTCACATATTTTCTTCACTGCCAGTGTGTGTATCGATACTGTTGAAAGTGTAGTATCGTAGTAAGAATACGAAAACTAACACCAAAGCCGAAAAAATACTAACATGCCTGCGTGTGTTCCCGCCCGCCATTCCGCCAATCTGCCTGCCCGTCCGTCCCTCCGCCCCTTTCCCCATCTCCACCTGGAGTTCCCGCGACCCTCCCTGAATTTGTGTAGGTCAATAACTTTATATTTTCAATAACTTGTTTATCGATATTCCCAATGTGTGATTCGATAATATTGAATTGAGAATGTCGATGCCAAATCTTCAGTACCTAGAAACTAGAATTCAGACTTGTACGAATTCAATTATTCCAATCGTGATAACTTTTCAAGTGCAGTTTTTCTTTCCGTTCTGGCATTTCGTATGGCTCCGTTGTAATACAAATTGCTACGTACACACAATGATTTCAATAACTATTTTTTTAAAATTACTAGTTTGATGACAAAAACTATTCAACCTGGGTGTTTTTAGACTGCTGCGGAGGTTCCTCAGGGTGATATTTGAGTAGTTTTTGTCGATCGTTTCAGTTTGATTGTTTGTGTAACTGATGGTGCGGTGTTCAGAAGTTCATCACTTTAAATGAACTACGACTTGCAGCAATTGTCCAGTGCTAGGGAACAGAAAGGGCGTAAAAGGAATCGGTCGGCCAGCGGCTGTGAGAGCAGGCAACA
Source organism: Teleogryllus oceanicus (assembly GCA_964035755.1). Taxonomy (NCBI): domain Eukaryota; kingdom Metazoa; phylum Arthropoda; class Insecta; order Orthoptera; family Gryllidae; genus Teleogryllus; species Teleogryllus oceanicus. Next base: position 3,353,305 of record CAXIVR010000001.1, read on the forward strand.
AGAGTCTGCCGCTGACAAGTGGAGAAGCCGATAAAAGTAAAAGTGGTACCTTCTTAATCCCGTATAGATGGCGACGTGTGGCCTTGTTGCTGCTGATGCGTCATTTCGCAGTCGTCCGTCTCGGTCCGTGGTTCGCGCTCCTCCTCCCCTCCCCGCAAGCTCATCCAGGCCCGCGCTCGTGCCACGTGTAATTTAAAACAAACAGCGGCTTATATACATGTCGGCCGCTGGCGCACTTTCATGGGAGATTCATGAAGTGCGAAGGATTTTCAGACTATCAGCTGTCTGCCTTCTCCTAGAGTTACAACTTGGCTTAAGAAGTAGTGTATATCAACGGCGTTCGTTAAAGAGTACCACACAACTAGCTCATGTTGGACGAACTTTTAAGGACGTGTTATCTACACGCTATGCATACATTATATTTACTTTATATTTGCACATATGATGAGATTATCTGCTTCCACTTTTTATGCTATCGCGCTTTTAAAAATCTCTGCTTTACGAGCCGGCTCGTGCCAGCTTAGCCTCGTGTCTGGTGGTGGTTGACTAACAGAATCATGTAATACACTCATTAGATGACGTGTTAAGCAGGCATCGTACTGTTTTGTTCATTGATATTTTATTTCAATTATTGCGTGACTCCCACCTCTCCGGGATTCAGTGTCTGTTCTTTAGTCGGCCCGTCTTTAGACCCTCCCTCCCCACCGGCTTTCGACACGAAAACCGTAAATGTCATTTAAATATGGCTGGCTCGAGCGGGCGGGAGGGGGCGGGTCCTGGCAGCTCCGTCCCGCCGAGGATGTTCATTCGCTCTGTCCCATTCTTTGGTTGAAGTATCAACAGGCGCTGAAGTGGCCGGCGCGCGCTGCGGAACTGGTTTGCGCGGGGCTGACGGTGACGCCCGAGCTGATGATTTGATGCATTGATTAGTGTTTTCAACTGCTAACGTCTTTAGTCCCGTAAGTGTTGTGCATGTTTTGTCGCGGTAGATAGCGGCTATCCTCCCCAGTTGGATGGTGAGATCCGGGCCGATCTTCTCGTCGTCTTGCGGGGTTTTCCTCAGCCAGGTATCTCCCAGCAGCGACGGGAAAAGCTCTAACAGACTTAGGACTGACAATTCAGCATGAGTAGAAAATCCTGCCACCGTCGGGACTCGAACCCGAGGACCTGTCCTGATGATGAGGGTGACGCTCACGGTCACAGTGAGGGTAATAGAGGAAAGTCAGGGATGTCGTTGATGACGGCGCTGAGGTAAGGAATGGAGGTTATGTCATTTTCTCCCACTCTTCGTTGCTTCCTCCCCCTCCTCGACCTCTTTACGCGAACCTGCCGACTCTGTCTAGCGGCGTTTGCAATGCTTTGCCATGGCTCAACCTCTCCCCGCGGGCCAAGACACCCCGCATGACTCTCCTAGCTGCAGAGCAAGCTGCGGGGATTTAGTATTATTTCGTTACATACTTTTTTTATCACATAATGTGATACAGTCTAATAAATCTTAATGCTGAAAGTGGCGCCTGCTGTTAGATGACTTGTGTTAAAAAAATTGTTCCTTTTTTTTACTTTTAAGGGTAGAAATATTATTAAGAAATTCATTTGGTTTGCACTCTTTTCATACAATTATGAGAATCTGTGCTCTAAAACGTTTGGTGGTTTACTCTTAAAATATTTTCTCTTAATTCTGAATTCTTCTCATTTCTCTTGTCCATTTTTTTTTTAATATTCTGTATGTGTGTTTCGAGTGGGGATCATGACTGAGCTCCTTCTGCATATACACTCAACTTATTATTGAATATTATGAATTTTCCCCATCCAGACCCCTTACTGAGCTTTCCTTTCAAGTTTCTCTTATTTTTTTGTCCTCTCTTCGCCACGCTTCTTCTCATAGGATTATTTTTGTTCCTGCACCTTCTCCGACTCTTTCAACATTCCCGTGCGCTTGCCCTCCCCCTTGCCCCGATACTTGTCCACTGCGTTCCCCATTTTCGGGAACAGTGATTCCAACTTCCGTCGTCGCCAATGCGTCTTGCCACCTCCCCCCCTTCTCCGCACTTCCCGCTCGACCACCGTCCGTTACCTCTGCCTTTGCTTTATCTCGGCGCCTGCGGAAATTTATTTTATATCTCGACAGCCTCCAAACGCCAATAAAAATGTCGGCGGCGAAGAGTATCCTGTTACACCGTAAGTACTGGAGAAACATCGACGGTAGCGACACTGTGGTCATAACAGGGATTTCTGGTCGACCGCCTCCTCAATATTTTCGGCGTCGTCAAATGTTTCATTTTCGCATTTGCCTCCTCCGCGAAAATGTACGCACTTGTTCCAACCGATAGCGATCTTTCACCGCTTGCTCTTCTCAAACGACTGCACCATAACGTATAGCATTACTTAACAGTAGTTATAATAAATTTCTTATCTTAAAATCGTATTCAAATTTGAGTCAAATGACTGGAGATTTATGTACACTGAGGGATCTTGAATTGAATACCGAATGCTACTAAATATCTAAAACTTCTTAATAATTCTGTCTTAAACGATATAAACAACGGTAAAATTTTGAGTTGCCATTTGTTAATAATAGGCAATACAGCAAAACTAAGTTATGAAACCGCCGTCCCAAGCGTCTGCTTAGAAATTCATGGATAGAACAACGGAGCTTAAAGGGACCGGGGTCCGCTTCTAAATGACGGTGACTAATTTTTTGTAGAATATTAGATACATTAAAAATATATAAACACATTGATTGATTTTACTGCGCTAATATTGCAAAATAATTTTGTCAAAATAGCGAAGGTAGTCTCACATTTCGGATGACAACCGCGTCGCGCCTACAACAGGGGAGGGGTAGCGACCTAGTCGCACGCGCGCGTGTTGCCTGGCGCACCCCACGAGGAAATCACTTATTACCGCGCGTCTGCAAAAAGTCCTGGACCGGTCTCGAGCGCGTCGGTGCGGTGGCAATCAGTACTTCGGCCCGCGTGCATTCGTTAGTTTTACGAGAGCCAATCCCGTAACCACGGACTCCGCTAACGGGAACGGCAGCCATGGCCGCGTCGCAGCGCCACCGCCAGCGCCAGCCCCAGCGCCAGCTCCGGGCAGACGACAGAGATGCGCTTCTGCGCTTTCCTCACATATCTCACAAACACAGGAAGCAGAATCGTGCGTCTCCTTCCTCTTATCCTTCTCTCCTTCTGTTTCTTCTTCTCTCTTAATCTTTCTCTACCTCTTCTTCTTCCCCTCGACCTCTCCTTCTTCGTGTACGACAGTTTTTATTTGTATTTATTTATTGCATTGTATTGCATTGCTTTGCGATTTATGTAAGACGTTGAAAACGATGATTTCATTTGACTCGGTCCAAGGTCTTGGGTCCTCAATACGTTTTTCTAATACGGGCAAGACAACATTAGGTCTTGAAAGAGATTTCAGGAGATCAGGCTATTAGTGAATGTAATACAACGAATATATTCAATAAAAAATAAATGCGGTACTCGGCAGCTGTTTCGTGAGACATTTGGTTTGATCCTTCCTCGTGTGAATGCCCAGTTTTAAATGACGTAATCGCTGCTGCGCCAATGAATCACAATTTGGAGAAGTGGCCCTGCGAGAATTCATGCCGTCCGCGTCGCCAAGGTGAAACGTATTGCTACTCCGATTGTTGTATTTGAGCAGGAAATCCAGCCGAGAATTAAAGGTTGTTCATTAATCTGTCTTAGGTCCGGCAGCCCATGAATCTCCCTCATGGGAGTGAGGTGCATTTTCGTTCGCTACAATTCAAAACCCTCCCTCCCTCCCGCCCGTCCTCCTGCTCTCTCTCCCCCTTATCGAGCCCCTCTCTCTCCCGCAAAGGTCCCGTGCTCCTCTCTTTTCCGAAGGCGCCCGCGCGCGCGGCACGGAATAAAAAAAATGTTCCTCGGCGGTCTGCGGCTACATTTTTGCGCGTGAAACCTTTGAGAAGTGGCTTCGCTTTGTCACATTGCCTCCGGATGCCACATCCGCACCTTATAAATGCCGGGAGGAAATGAGGTTGAACGTAATCCAACAAGCGCACACGCATGATATATGGCGGTGGCGGCGATGGCGACGGAGGCAGTGGAAGACCACAGGGTACACTGGGAAATGTGATATTGTCAAGCGATGTAATTTAATTCGTTTGACTGACTGTTTGCATTGAAAATATGATAGTATTCACCTTTTTCTGAGCCAGCACCAAATTTGTGGCTATTGATTTTTTGGCAATTTTGTTGACGGCAATTGTTTTTTGTATGTTTTTTATGGTGTACTTGATCTAGTAAAATTTACGTTACTGACATTTTGAAACTACGTTACTAACAGTTATTTGTAAAAGTAAATCTAAGAAATGACATATCTCTCGTGTGATCACCATCAACGTTATTTCATCGTTTTTAAAAGCATTGTTATTAGCATTGAAATACTTCATAAGAGCATTGTTCGTACAAACCTTGAGTTTAGAGCTTCTTCAGCATGTAGTATCTTAATGTGGTAGTTATCAGAAAATTATATAAATAATAATTTAAACTTTTAATAAATTTTTTAAAAAATTTATATTAATAATAAAAACAATTATTATCTAATAAAGTAATGTATGTGGATAATGTAAATTTCCAGGTAGGAGTAAGTGATAATTACTTTCATAAAGAAAATGGATTGTCACGATGTTGAATTACTAAATGTCTTGCCATTTCGACAGTGTTATCCTTTCATTCCAATTGTATCGCGCATACATCAATAAAGTTTTCTTATGCAATATATCATACTAGTATACACCAGGCACTAACTTGCATAAACCATAATATAAAGCGTGAACATTTTCATTCATGATACTATTGAATAATATCATGAATATTTATTTTGCTTGCAATTTAAACCTGTCATTCACTCTTCAAAAACCCCTGATTTCACTAAGCAGTATGACATTTCTTTTAAAAATAACTTTTTTGGGGGGATATGTAGCTCTTTGTACTTCACCGCATAAGACCAGGAAGAAGACTTATGTAAGATGAATGTCCCATTTTGTACTATCCACTCTTACACGGTGAGGTTCTAAGGTGTTCCAGTTCCTAGAAGAACGATTTGCAATAGTATTTTCCAGCGTTTGTTCGCTGTTGATGGGTTTTATAGTGGAGTGCCGTGGCAGCGCGCTACGACGCCCACGGCCCCGGCTCCAGGTCCGGCCCCCGCTTCGGCCTCCGCCGCCGCCGTCCCTAAATCATCCGACTGCCAACCGCGTTGAATATTTGTGTTAATCTCCCGGGGCTAGATCCAGTGGCGTTTGGGGACTTCGTCATAGTTAATTAGTGTAGTTGCAGCGGCGCGCGGAGAATGCCGTCGGCGTTGCCTCTCCCCCTCCTCCACTTCCATCTCCTCCCTCCACATCGCCACGAAATGTATTTGTCAAGTGCACTGTTCTAATGCGGCTATTTATTTAAATATATTTCAGGTTATAAATGCGGCTCTGCGTCTCTACATACCGCGCCGTAATAACTCATCAAGCATGACACATTAGTAATAATAATTTAATCGTAGCTTGTTTAAAAACAAATTATTTTCAACCGTTTTTACGGAGGTACTAGAACGTTATGTATTGTGCGCGGCCCCACTGCGCGAACTCCTGATTATTCATTATTCTTACCTATAAAACTTGTTGAAGCTGCTATAAGAAGCGCCTCCCGAGCGGTGGACCCTGCTTGAACTGGTGTTCACATATGTTTTATGCATGCTATAATTAAGCGGGTTGCATATCGTATTGTCACTCGTAACAAGATAGAAATGTTTTATACGATTCTGTTGCATCGTTATGTTGCCTTCGTCCTGTGCGCTGTGTAATACGCGACATAACACCCTACGCGGCCATGCCCCTCTCCTCTCGCGGGTGCCCCCCCCCCCCCGGGAGCAGCTGATGCTTCATCTCCTCCCGCACCCGGCAGACTGGAAAACGCGCTGCCGCCTCCGGAAATTTTGAGATGAAAATACAGGCAATGCGATGACGTAGGGTTTCACGAATATCTTTTTCTTCCTTTCTTTTACCATCTCAGAAATATCTCAAACTGAGCACACTTGCTGATGACTGCAATTCTTTTACCGACTTCCATCCCAAAAGACTGTCAGCGGGTAGTTCGGTGTAATTTATTTCTCGTAAAGCTCTTCTAAGAAGGCAAACGGGAGTTGTTTCTGGGATCTTGTTCGCTTTGGGTGTCAACCCATGTTCATTTCGCATAATAAAATAAAGATCAGGCAGGCGCTAGAAATTGGCTTTAAATTTCGCAAGCAAATCGGATATTTTCGTCTGGTTTCCGTTTCATTTATTGCATTAAATCTCTTGAGAATATTGTTTTGCCCTGGCGCTTTAAAAGCAATTATAGTGACCTTTAAAAGCAATTATAGTGAAAGAGATGTTCTTTTCTTCAAAAGAGAGTTCTGTAAGTTCTATGTGCGATTACAATGAAATAAAATTACGATATATCAGTGTGATTTTCATCTCACGTTTTTGGCAATCGCGAAAAATATTTCACTATAGTCACATTGCTAAGTATATTTGTCGTATATGAATGACGGCACTTTTTGCCAACTAGCTGAACGCGAAGAACGATTGCTTAGATTGAGAATTTACTGTTTGTTCACGTTTTCATTACACTTTATAGGGCAATACAAGCTCTCGCTCTGTCCTGGCGCAGTCTCTTGCATGCAAATCAAGAGAGGTTACCTTCAGGGACGTAGAGTACGTTCGACTCTGTACCAGGTGCAGTTAATTTTATGGATCGTTGCCAACATTTCATTAGTTTTACAAATTTCATCTCGTGGTTAGCCTAACTCTTTTGATTAAATAGGATATGTGCCTTATATATGTTAATAAAAGGTTTCAAGAAAGTTCATTACTTCTTCAAATTATTGCCGTGATATTCAATCAATATTAACGGATATTTTTAACAGTTGAATTGAATTCATTTGTCAACCAGTTGTGAAGCGATTTGTCTGATTTGCAAGCGCATGCAACTATTCATTGTCAGAGGAGCGTAACATAATTTCCCGAGCTCAACTGCAGTAAAACTTATGTAGCAAGCGCGACTCGTATATGTAATGTATGCATGAAATCACAGTAGCATGTATTGAAACTCGCGACTCTACAAAACAAATTGAAAATTATTAGGTGAACGAAAAATCCTTTAAAAAAATTCATAGAGTAATAATTCACAATGTTTAATCTACGAGCATATTCTGCCCGTGACATAATTGCATTATGTCGTGGCAGAACTAAAGCTGTTTGAAAATAACCAATATAATTTTTTCTTATATGATCAGATACTAAAAATGGAAAATGTGTGAAAGTAGAGTAAGAGTAGTCCTTGGGGGTCTGTGAGACGTTCTAAAATGGGCAAACAATAGTTTTGAACTGAAAGCCACTAAAGAGAAATGACCCAAATTGAAGTTTGATACATGTTTGTTTACATGCAAATTGTCTGCAAATACTAATGGTACAAAACCCATTCGCACGCGAAGTAATTCCCAATATATGACGAGCCACTCACCACGCCAGAAAAAAAGGAGAAAAAATAACAGGCGTCCTCATTGTGTGACAAATAGGAGCGAGGCGCAACCGACATCGCCTGCAGCGTTTGCGGCCACCCCAACCGCTTGTCACCGCCACAATTTGTCTTCCCTGCGCCGCCCCGCGCCGGCCTCGATCTCCTGTCCCCGGGAGGTCCCGGCGCTGGCAGGGGGAGGGGCGGGGAAGCTGCCCGGACCCTCGCACGCTCGTTCCAGCCGGACATATTTTGCGGGGAAGGCGGCTGGCCGCGACGGCACGGGGCGGGGCGGACGGAGGGGAAGGGGGAGAAAAATTTTTCTGAAAATGCTGGATATGCGTGAATATACATGGACGCCGAGGCGTGTTTACGGCGCCCCCCGCCACGCGTCTTGGCTGCGCGCGGGTGCGGGTGGGGCCACGGCCACCGACTCGCTGCCTGCTGCTTTTCCCGACGCCCCTGTCACCACCCTCGCCGCGCTCCGTGCGTTTATTGAGTGGCTTGGTTATTGAGACATTGATGATTCGGAGCACTTCAACTACTATGGTCATGAATCCCGATCATGTAAATGTATCGTGAGAGATGGCGTTTCTTTCCCTATGCACTGTTCAATCCGCCGTCGACCTACGGCTTGCAAGGGATATTCCCGTCCGGATGTCTCTCTCTGCGAGACACCGTCCCGGCCGGACAAAAAAAAAACAATAGTCGCCTGACATGTTAGGATAGGGCAAGGAGGAGAAGAGAGCTAGTTGGTGGGTTAGTTAGTTAGTATTTTATTAAGGAATGTATTGTAACTTGATTTGACGTAATAAATATATAAAATTTACATGTTTCCACACTCTTTCTTCTTTTCTTCAGAATTTCTTTCGCATGACTTCTTGGGTAAATTCCCCATATTTCTCGAACTACTTTAACGTGAATGTAAAAAGTAAATTATGCGGTGTTTTCCATTTACATATTATGTTTATGCACTATTATGTTCAAGCACGGTCAATAGACATTCACCATTCCGCACGGTTCCATTGACTACACAGTCACAAATCACATTCAATTTAATGTAGATATAATGTACAACAGTGCATACATTTTAATGTGCCTTGTACATTAAAGGGAGACGAACGTACCTGTACATTAAATGTAATGCTTAAATTAAAATCAATGTAGATTTAATGTACGACTGTTAATTTACTAGTGTGCATTGAATTTAATTGTACATGTAGGTCCATTCAACGTACTGAACGCGTACATGAAAATGACCTTCATGTACTTTTCCATGAAAAGTGAGCAATTTGTGAGAGTGCAGCAAGGCGTTGTGAGGTGGCGTTGCTGGGCTTGAAGCAACGCGTGAGCGCCTTCCACACCTGCCACTGCCGCGCCACTCCACGCTCGCTCCACGCTCGCTCCACGCTCGCTCCACGCGCACGCCAACTCGGGAGCGCCGGCCACCTTTGGCGAGCCCCGACACGCGAGCGCATCGCTTCATTGATGGATGCAATGGCCATGCCTGGCACGGCAGCTTCCAAGGCCATGACGCCCGGAATTGCATGTGATCTTACCCCGCTGGATGGTGAGATCCGACACACCCTCCGTCGGCGTAAATACTTTTCATGGCACCCTTGATTGTTCACTTGGTTTTCTTGAAAAAAAAATGAACGACCCCCCCCCCCAAAAAAAAAAACAGCACTTTATCCGAGTATTGGTGCATCTGTGGACATAATGGTAGAGAGATCAATTAGAGGAATACTCTTTTATTCTTTATTGGTAACATGAAGAGGAACACGCTTGTGTAGTTTTCTTGCTCCAAATGACTCGCCCTGGATTGTGTCTTCACCTGCGATGTTGTTAGTTTGTTACTCGTGATCCGGAAAACCCCGATGAAGCACGGCAGGGCTGAGATCGTTCAATTAGTCCAGGAGAAATCTCGTGTTGGTTTGCGTGGATGTGTGGGGAGGGGTATGACCTAATCTCTGGCAGGAGTGCAAGACGGGAAGGTACTGACCGTAAGAACGTAGCGATTAGGAACAATGTTATTCTTTTGATACTTGGATCTATCGATGCTTTTGAAATATCGTATTAATATGTATGCAATTAAATCGGTATATCGTATTTATAGCAAACATGCAGTATCGGTGTGGAGAAATACTAGAGTATTACTGACATTTAACACACTGAAGGTTCCAATCAAGTTAATTTTTCAAGCACGGTATCCGTATAAAAAACACAAACATAGCTTTTACAAATTACTATATAATAAAATGTCATTATTCACATTTATTTTTTATAAACATAACTTGTTTTACTCATAATAATAACTAAAAATTGGTGTTTATTTTCTCTGATTATAGTACAGAGTAGTCATAAGAAGGGTCTGGAAGGGAAGGAAGTACGTACTTGAAATGATACATGAACAAACGATCTATCAATCAGGCAGTTTTAGTATCGATGCCACGACACAATCGATTCAAGAGTATCGATTCTGATATTGGGAATATTGAAAACGAAAATGCCGATACTGAATGTATCGAAAATGTCTCAACGTTCCAAGACAAATGTCCAGGTCTGCTTGCGACGCCACAGTCCCTTCCCCCACACCTCCGGTTCGGCGTTTGCCGGCCACCCCCGCCTTCGCCGTCTTTTCGTTTGTTATTCACTTGAGCGAATCATTGTTAGTGTAATTATGTAGAGCCTCGCGCGCAGCAAGAGATTGCGCTAGGACGGCCGCCCGCCCCCTCCCCCTCCCCCGCCCCCTCCCCCTCCCCCGCCCCCGCTCCAGTCCGCTCCCGCTCCCCGCCCCTGCCTCCAGCTTGCGCTATCGAACCAAATTACATCTCCGCCGCACGGCTGTGTAATTGTCATTTGAGATTGAATCCAGTACACTTCATTTCAATTAACGTGAGTGGTACAATCAGTTAGCTATAATGGCATAAGTCGGTATATAAAGTAGTACTCAAGGTGGGGCGAGTATCGAGCGATCTTACTTGTCCGACCAGCGGTCGCATTAGAAGTTACGAAAACCTGTTTTTTTTTTATTTCGGCAAAGTGACAGTTTCGCGTCAGCCAAGGCTAAACCGCTTCTCAAAATGGAGATAAAAAAGAAATAGAGAATTATCGTATGTTCTTTGTTTTCTTTTTCCAAAAGTATCAACGAATATGTTGTACACTCGAATAAAATTAATGCTCAGAAAATATACTCCAGGTTATTAAAGTTCGTTAAAAAAATTTCGCGGATATTTTTTCTTTACTTTTGCAGATTGTGATAAAGCTTCCGGGAAACATTTATGAATTAAATATTTTGCATTGTAGTGTTACGCAAAGAATGCTATTCAATGTTGATTCTTCCCATTGAAAATATCGTGAAACGGTGCATTTGTTCAGCTTCATACGCGGTTCAAATGTTGAGTTCCACTTTCTTCGGCAACATGTCCTGCATAAACCGAACACGGGGTAATCTGCTCTAGGCCCCGCGGAGAAGTCTGCTGGAGTGGCCTGAGCTATGCGCATGGCACCCTTTATGGTGAAAAATTGATTTGATTTTTTTTTTTCGCTGAGACCCATTTACCTTAATTCACGGTATGATACTACTACTATTTCTAGGGTGCTCGCGTTGTTAACGTACGCTTAAAATTGTCAGTCTTCCAAACAATTTAAAGTCCTTGAAGGGAAAACAGTTTTCGCGACGGTAGACACCAATCCATTGGACATTTTTGCGCAATGCAAATGTGCGATCTCTCCAGCCGAGTCCCTCTCTTGTGTTCTTCCCAAGTGGACAGTTTCGGGCCCTGTACTACGGCTTCGGCTGCGGAGTGCGGCAGTGCTCGTGTAAGATACCCTGTCGCCTGGCGGAACACGAGCGTAAAGCTTACGGTGCGTAAAGGAATAAGCGGCATTCAAATGTCGTGTAATTCGCTTTCCATCGGTTTTGTATCTTGTAAGCCACGTAACATGGTGGCAAAAGCTTGCAGAGACGAAAACCTCTGCCAGTGTGTGTTGAAGTTCCTCGAAGCACCAATTGCTATATGCTTCGTAAGCGACTTCGTATAACGGTTTGCCGGTTGCGTTCTTTTATGTATTGCTTCCTTTCAAAATAACTCGCTGAATATTTCTCTTTTTCACTGAAGTATTTGGGTAAGCATTTGTTGCCGCGTGGATACAAAGGAGAAATGACACTTTTAGTTGTTTTTTATTTCTTCTTACACATCTAATCTAATGAGTTTATGCGGAAATGCCAATTAAATGGGAGTTCAGGAAAATGTCTAGTATTTGTAATTCTTGATTCAAACTATCCAGGCATTTATGCAGTGCTATATGAATATTTTTGAAGAATAATGTATTGTTTCCCTTCCATTCTATCATTATATTTTAGGAAAGATTGTAATAATTAATTTTCTCCCAAAGCAAAGAACTCTGCGTGTGACTTTCAGGGAGGAGCAAAGCTACATCTACTTGCTACAAACAAGTGACCATATGTTTCTTTCAGGAACTGGACAAAAACATGATATATATGATCGAATACTCGAATCAGTAAATGCAGAATGTTCCCTTTTGGTGATTTTGTCCATTCACAATTTTAGATGCATGGATTACTAGGTTCAACAAAATAATGAAAAATATTCAAGAAGTTTTATATATTTCTACCCTAAATTGCTTTGCGTTGTGTGCTATACTCATTTCTGAGAATAGGTGAGAGAGAGGATTGACGTCCGTATGTCTTTCCCGTTTTCTAAACAGGTATAATCGCAGTGGTGGTAGGCTGATCATTTGGAGTGCATGAAGAGATTATTATTCAGATGACAAATGGCTGTGGGCGAGATGATGTTGACACGGGATACGTGGTGGTGTGAGACCATAACACAGCAAACCACACTGAAGATATTCATGCCTTACACAGGACTAGAACGCGTTGACACACTGGGTTGTCGTTCCAAGTCCCTATCCGTCGAGGCACAAATCCTGCCACAAAACATACAGGGGAGAATTCTAGTAACCTGCTGCGAATACAAATCCTGTTCACCACCGGGATTTGACTGAAGAAACTCTCATGATATTCCCAGCAGCCCCCACACCGGCACAACAGCGAGAGCGGAATCACTTCCTCCTCCTCCTTCTCCTCCTCTTTCTCTTCCCCCTCTTCCACCTTTTCCTGCTCCTTCTTTTCCTCCCCCTCCTCTTCCTTCTCTTTCTCCTTTTCCGCCTCCTCCACCATTACCACCTCCACCACGACTATTACCATTACCACTATTACCATCTACTACCACCACTACCACTACCAGCTCCACTACAACCACCGCTTTCTACTCCAAACGTGTCTCCCTCCAGCCGATAAAAGGGGCCGTGTCGACTCCGGATCGAAGCCAACCGCCTCGTCCATCAAATCAACGCAATCCCAGGGCTCGTGTCATTACAGACATGTTAATTAAATTACTTCATTAGAGGCGACTTTTGGGTGACGCGCACGCAATTAAGAGGGCTATCTCTTCCGTTGGCCCGGAGATCGAGGTGCGCCGCGGCGGGCCGTGGCGTCGGCCTCATGGGGAATTGTATTAATGACATGCGGCCGCGATCGCTACGGGAACTCGCGGCATCGAGGCAATTTCCACGTGAGAAGAATGAAATGTCGGAGGGGCTATGAAATGTATTGATAGGTGCCCGTCGCGTGGAGCGCACCACGACAGAATGAGAGCTCCTCGTTAGGGGCCGTGCGCGGTTGCCATAGTTCATTATGACGCTTGACCGTTTGTAATAAAGGAGGGGGAAGGAGATCTTCCCATTTGTAAAAACATTCTCATATGTTAGATGAAAGGCTTGGTGAGGAGGTGATAAGCTGTGGCCGTTTATTTAAAAAGAACGGATTGCTTTGTTTTTGGTGTTTTTTCGTTTTGTATAATTACATAGGGTGTGGGTATTGCGTTGTTTCCAATGTAGATCTATATTAAATTTTGTACCTGTGGATGCATCTATTCAAGTTTAATAGTATGTGACCGGTTATCGGGCCTTGTAGTATATCACATACTTTGCCTCCTGATTGCATAAACAATGTGCAATGCGTTGCACTTGACTCTGAACAACTGAAAATCTGATTAGGGATAGCCTTTTTTGCGTATTTTTCTTCATGTGTCGAGTTAAGTGATGGATTTCAGTAAGACGGTGTGCTCGCGTGATAAAGGGATCTGGTCAGTTGGAATGATGTTATTTGAATGTTTATTAGGAAATACTGTGTAGCACATGAAAGATAGTTTATAAGGATATGTCATTGGCTCACAAATTCATAGAGATGTTTTGTTTCCGTTTTTGAGGTAATTGACTTTTGGATTCTCTCCGTGAAATAAAATACGAGCTATAACTGTTAGAACGTGTAGAGCGAAAATAAATCTTGAAATGTATCATAATTTGTTGAAACAAAAATCTTGCTGGAAATGTGTTAGAATAGAAAGTTTTACATTACTCTACAAGCACTTTTAAAAATATAACGGGGGACCAGGAATGTTGAGAAAATGAATGTGTGCATATGTCCTGGGAGTACGCTATAAAAGGAGGTGGGATAATGAAATGGCATTCCATGCATGATAGACGCGTGTCGGTTTATATCCTGCTTTGACACTGAACCTGAAAGAAAAAAAGGGGAAGAAAAAGAAGAAAACGACAACGAAAAGTTCTTTCACAAAGACCATCTTTCGTGGCTTCATTCTGTGGCCGATGCGGTGACTAATATTCAAATGCGGCGAGCGTTTAGCCGCTTTCGTCCAGGCGATTTGGTGGAAGGCGGGGACTCCGTAAGCACTGAGGCCCGGCCGGGCGAGTAGGGACGTTGGGTCACTTGATATGACACGACACTAAGATACTGGAATGTCGATACATCGATAATATCGTACCGTAAATCTCCAATATCGCTTGGTATTGGCACAGGATTTAGAATACGTCTTTCATTGAAAGTGGGCCTTCTCAAACATTCGAAAAAGTTTAGAGAATATCTTTGGAAAACGATACTTTCAATTCACAATTTTTAATACCTTACTGTTTTAAATGAGAAGAAAAGTAACTTTTTTATTCGTAAGAATGTAGATATTGATCAGAAGGGTAAGCTTTAAAAGGGAAGAATTATCCTTTCCGCTAGGACAGTACAACAGTTCATTTAAAAGGCCCAAGAGCTGATTGTATTACATGCTAGTAATTCGGTTGTTTCTGAACCGATACCCACACTGCGGTTATGGTACCGATTCTGATACTGATGTAATCGAAAACTAAAATATTGGAAGAATCGAAACGTTCTTTTGCATGGTTTCGGAACCTGACATTAGCAAGACCCATGTTTGAAACGCGAATGAAAATGAGAGAAAATGGCACAAATTTGTGAAAGATTTTTTTGGCAAAATTGGAAATGCCTTTTGTTTATTTTAATATTCTTGGGTGATATTCGGAACAACTTTGTATTTTCTCTTCTGCTGATAAGTTGTATAACGTGTCATTTGCAATGAAGAGGTAATTGAACGATGCTTGTTGCAATGTGATCACATCACAATATCTACATTGAATTTCTAGACCGTCTAAATGAACTGAATTTTCTGTGTGGGTTCAACATGTTAATTTTTGCTCTATTATCGGTACGTACTATGTGGGAAGGATATAGTGGAATGTAGCGAAGGAACACTCACTGCAAATCAACTGACTGTCAAATGCTGACGAATCCAGTAGAAAAGGCTTCAACGGTTGTGTCCATATTAAAATTTTAGGGATACCTGCAGTAGAGTATAAGTTTTCAACGAGCCGTTATTCATATAATAACCTGAATATTTAAAAATATAAAAACTTCATACATGTCCTTAAATGCATAAAATTTCGGAAACTCTTGTAAAATAATAGCTGATAAGTCATTCATTTTCTAAAACTTAAAACTAAAGCCACGACATTTCAACCATAAGGCTTACGACCATCAAGTGTAAATCATATTCCAGAGGTCACAATAGGGAGTACGTACATTATACTCCATTAAAAGGAAATAATTGATAAACATGAACTATAAATGCATGTCTGATAAGATGATAAGATGACAAACTGGCCAGAAGCCATGTGTTGAATAAGAGAATCCAAGGGTATCCGTAGAATAAGTGTATCTGGAGCGGGTAAGTTTCTTCAGGCGACACGACGCCGAAACACCTGTCGTGTTTCTAGACCCTAGTCTAACTTTTTTCCGCCGGAAGAAAAATAGGATGGTTCCTGTATATACTTGTTCAAGAGAGGCTATTACTTGCCAGGAGAAAACTGCCAAAGAAAAACCAATAAATTTCCTTCGGCTTTCGTTTTGTGCGGCATGCATTTTGGCGTGTGAAAGGTTAATCATGTAAACATAGAGATCTTTATCTCGAGCAGAATTATAATGATAGTTACTTAGTGATGAATAGGTCGTAATGACAGGCTAATTAGCTTGCGAAGCCAAGCGTATCATTGCATGCGGTGGAATTCGAATCTTCGTCAGCTTTGGGGACGCTGCTGGACGAATGAGGAGAGCGTGTGCGAGGGGTAGGCGCTGCCCTTCACTCCTGCATGTGACCCTTCGTTGCTCAGTACTTTCCTCGTGGCGTACTGCTACCTTTTCGCGTGGCGCGCCGCGCCAACAAATTCAATTTACTAATTGTTCAATCGATTTCAATTCATTGCAGCCGGTCCGCAGGAGAGTGTTTCGTGCACGCGGCGATCGCGCGCCGCCGGAGATGAAATATCTGAAATTCGTATCGAGCGGCCAAAGGCAGGCGCACGCACGGCTTCGATTCCGCATTGTCCATTAAGGTTGAAACGCAAGAATAGGTCTAAAATGAAACATTGCAGCCACAAACCCCCACTATTGATTTCAATTAATTCACTGACAATGATAAATCTTCATCCTCGATGGCACGATTATCGCTCTTGCGTTGCGAGGCATTTTAATAACATATTCAGTGTCTATTTTAAACGAGTAATTAAAAAGCTGTGGCCTTCTACATCAAGTGGCTCTTTCCCCGCGAGAATTCCCTTGTTTATAGCGCGGCGCGGGTTTCAAGGTTCCGGCCGGCAGCCGGCACGGTCGCCGCCGCCGCCGCCGCCGCCGCCGCCGTCGTCGCCGCCCGGGGCTGGCCGAGGCCGCGAGGGTCGCTGCTGGCCCCCGGCCCCCCCCCCCCCCCGTCCTCGTCCGCGCCTGCCGGCCCCGGCCCCCCCCCGCGCCGCAGCCCGGGCCAGCTCCAGCTCCGCCGGACCCCCTCCGCCCCGCGCTTCTCCCACCAGCCGGCCGCGGCGGGAGCTCCGCTGAAGGAAAGCCTTCCGAATTAATTAGCATAGTTCGTTCCACTCAGGCAACGTGGCGGCGCTGTTAAGTCCGGGCTGTGGACTCGATCTTTACGTACGGCGCGGCGCGCTGCGGCTGGGTGTTAGGTTCTGGGAGGCTCTGGGCCCGCGCCCGCGCCCGCGCCGGCAGGCGAGCGCCTAGCGACGCGGCGGGATGCGGGCCGCGGGTTTCGGATTCTGGGCGCGGCGCCGGCTTGATTTCCCGCTCGCCGAGCAGCGCCGTGACGCCGACACTCGACGCGTCGCGTGTTTGCCCCTCCCCCTGCTCGCGGGATATACCGTCGTAATACTATAAAGTCGTCCCGGTATCAAAAACCCCGCGTGCTGACGAGATCCATTTTTCTGTGTCTTGTGAGTTATCGCGAAAGGACCTTTTTAGGGACGGGCGGATCGTTAATAAGAGGCGGCAGGTGGAAAAATGAGACGGCCGCCTTGTCGTCGGCCACAAGTTGCGATCGTGGCCGCCGCGACGCAGGTGCCGCCGCCGCCGCCGCCGCCGTGCTGCCACGGGTTTCCGCTTCGGAAAAATGCGAACGGAAGCCTGCGAGTGAGCTACGACGCGGAGAGTCAGATTTATGAAAATCGGATTTTTGGAGGAGCATAATAATTTTGCCCGGCGCTGGTGTCCGCGCAGGCAGGCAGGCAGGCCGGCCAGCCGACCGACCGGCCGGCCGGCCGGACCGACCGGCTGGCTCGCGAGGCGGCGGCGGCGGCGGCGGTGGCGGCGGCCTAGGGAGAGGAGATGCCGCGGGAGGCGGCGGGCGGGGGAGGGGGAGGAAGACGGAGGGGGGGGGGGAGAAACCGGAGAGCGAGTGTCACCGGGCGCAATGTTGTGGGGAGTTTCAACTCCGGTGGTGGTAGTGGTGGCGGTGTTCCGGCATACCTCGCGACAATTTCGAGAAGCGCTTTCGAAGAAGAAGAAATAATATGCATCGGCGCGTTGGTCGTCATCGTACTGGAAGAGCCGCTATGTATTTTGTACTTTATTGCCATGCTTCTGGGCGAATCCGCAGCCCTGTGTTCGCGCGTCTGGGCCGCTGCGGCGACGCGGCCGGATGTGAGACATTCCATGGGCGAACGGACGCCAGGAATGCGTTCGAAATAATTGGGTAAGCGATGGATTTAGTCTGAGTCCTTCCTAGAGAATCTTCGCTATTTATTTGCAGTACTTTGTGGAACGTGAGGTTTAACATTCAAAATGAAAGTAGCCTTTTACGCGAGTGGCAGCTCCGTGGCCCGGTTGCTGAAGGTAAGGCTACTGTGTGACAAGTCTATTGTGTTGCCAGGCTATGTGCTAGGAATGAGAGCAGGATGTGCTAGGGGCAAGCAGCGATGGAACTACGTTCATTTCATTCCCGGGCAAGAATTCTGAAGGGGGATAAATGCTTGATTTTAAAAGTAAAAAGATTCAATTCAATTCCGCCCTAGTCTTCTCCCCCGATGCTACGTCCTTGGAGACGTGGGAATGTCTTAATAAAATAACATTTTACTTAACAAATACATGCACGACTCCGAATGGATACTTCTGAATCTTTTGTTAACGCGTAGCGATTGTCGTTAGACTCGTAAGGAAGAGCATTTAAAAGTATTTTAAAGAGAAAATGAGGTGACTTCCAATTCAGAAGTTCAATGAAAGTGTTTAAATTTCAACATTCATTACCTTGGTACAGCATATATGGTTCTGGTTTCTAAGCGTCGGCGAGTGCTTACGCCGTTGTGTCTTCTTCTTCCTGGGCAGACGATCACAGTTGTGGTGTGCCTTTGTTTTCCATTATTTGTATGAAGGGTAGTAGGGTGAGCATAACAGGTCATACATAGGAGGAGCTAATCCCTCCGCAATGCCGTGATGAAATACTCATGCCTCACGAGTACTCGACTTGCAGGCCCTCGGCCTCTAAGCTCCTGCCCCATGCAGGAACCTGCAGTACCATTGCAAATGATTCATACTAAGTTGTAAGAAGATTGACTCAATTGGAAAGAAATCGAATTCGCTAACGTATTGCAAGCTTGAACATTGTTGATTTCATTTATACGGTCGTGTCACAGGAGTTTTCTATTTATGAGTTGAATTGTTAGGGATGAGAGAGAGTGAGCTGAGCGCGCCGCTCCACGTGGACTCCTATCCTAGGAGCGCTTCGCACGCACGCACTGCCCGCCGGCCGGCCGACCGGTCGCTTGTCGGCGGCGGCGGCGACGGCAGGCCACCGGCCCGACTGGCCTCGCTGGCTTTGCAGCCGCGTGGACTCTGTCGGATTACACTAATTACAAATGCATGGGAGTTTTGATTGAGCACACATGATTACTAAAGAAGCCATCTCCTCTTTGCCCGTGTCCCCGGCCCGCTCCCGTGCTGAATGATGCTTAATTGTGCGTATGCGGTCATCTTTAAACTTCTCCCTGCAGCATACAAAATACTCAGTCAGCTCTGGGCACGGGGTGAACGCGTCGCCAGTTACTTCAGCTCGCTTTTAGCGCGTTTTCGACGGAAAAAGAAGCAGCTTTAATTAGCTTTTTGTGGTAGTGTGGCGCGCCACACGTTTTTGTCTTTATCAATCGAAAACTTGCCCAGTATCACGTACGGATTTATCGTAAAGAATATAAGGAGTTAATGAAAATAGATCATTTTTATGTCAAAATCAAAGTAAAAGAAAAATTGAAGTAAACGAATGCAATAGAAGCAAAAGTAAAGTAGTAGTAGTATTGCAGTAGTAGTATGTGGATGAAGTAAATAAGTATATTTATATCAATTTATTCATTTATTTAAGTAAAGTAATATAGTGCATTTGCCTGCGCGTTTAGGGATATTAGCAAATTTTGCACATGGTACAATTTGGAACAACGTTCATTAACGTACCTGCTTATTGCCGTTTATCGTTCTCACTACCGAACCGGATGAACCACGTAGAATATCGTACTCCCATGTAGTATCTATTACGCGATGTTCTGTTTTGTGTGTATCTCGAGGCTCCTAGTGTAGTGGTTAGCGCACACGCAATCTAATTTTATTCTGTGCGAATGCTCTAACGTTACATTTCGTTAGAAGTTCCGGTTCCCTATTTGGAGCTTAACGTCAACACATTTTAGTTGCACGCTGTGCAAGAACTTCATATTGTCGCCCGCGCCTCAGCCCGGGGCCTTCATAGTTTACGCAATAATTTAAGCATCGCTCTCGTCCCCTCCCGTCCGTTACCCAAGGCTTCAGGTGGAACTTAATTACCTCTTGAAGATTTGCTCGCATCCGGCATTTTACTGTGGCTGCACAATCCCTTTATAAATAACGTTTTACTCCCCCATAAAGCGGCCACGAGCCGGCAACTCGAGCTGGACAGCTTCGGGGCGTCGGAGCGGAGGAACAAAACGAGAGGTGACAGAGCGGCAGCGGCATGGGATCAGGAGGTTTGGGGAGAGGAGAGGAGCAGAAATGGCAAATACTGCGTGAATTACAAAAAAATATATATGTAAAATTTATTGCTATACCTCCGAACATCTTTGATGTTCAGTGAAGTCTTCCAGTATTCTTATTCATGAATTTGTAGTCCAATCAAATTTCATTAGACGTCGCTAGAGTTTTCACGATACTACAGTGAATACGATATTTTGTATTAACACCAACAACAGAGTGGTTTTAATGCGTTGATATTGTTGAATGTCAACAACAAATACATTGTGTTCTAAAGTTTTGAATAATCACATAATTCATATATTGTCGACATGATTTGTAACACTTTTTATTTAATTGACTTTTGCGTTGGATCTTAAGTCTGGGAATCCTTTTTTGTGCGTGTGTTATTTTGCGACGGCAAAGAGCTGGGAATTTGTTTACGACGCTTGTTTAGCGAACTCTGAAGAGGCGTTCACCAACATCCTGTTTTCATGACGTGGTTGTTCGCAACCGTGTTCCGGTCGCCTGAAAACATGCGTGTTCTCACGGGTGCCCGATAAATACAGATGCATTTACATTTTGCATGTTTACTAACATTTTTGTCGGATGTACCATGGCGAAGTAATGGAAACAAGTAATGAAAAAAAAGTAATCGCACCCCCTTCAACGATTCTATATGGAAGCACTCCTTTAATAATTCAAATGCGATCTCTCCCTGGATCTTTGTGGACACAGGGAGGTGTTCAAGAAGAATGTACCGAAAATTGATAACGACAATTCATAAGAAGAAAGTGGCGTTGAAGTAGCAAGGAGCAAACGAGTTCCTATTTGTTGGTAAGAGAATATTTTCCGTGTCGTGAGTGCGATAAAATGCTGAGGAGAGTGCGAGGAAGTGGTATAAACTTTAGACGTTACTTTTTATTATTGCAGAAAATTTTATGTATAATCGAAATAATTCGATGTCATTTATGGGAGTGGTCGTAAGCTCGCATAACCTGCTGTTAACGCTGAATCAAACAAATGCGATATGGGAATTTCAATGCTAGATGAAGACATGTACTCGATGTCCAGTTTCCACGCTGGATTAAGCGACAAACATTTTAAACCAAGAAACTGACAAAATAAAGGAAATATTCGGGGTATTTTCTTGATATTGGCAATATCGATAATATAATGATAACTGGTTCAAGGATGAAAAAAGCAAAAAACTTATCAAGAAAGTTAAAAAACGGGATACTCCGAAGTTTCCACGTGAAAAATGAAGTTCTCCGTTTGCGATAGCGTTAATGAGCTCCTCCAACACTAAGAATGGAGGTGGGCGCCGGCGGAGAGGGCGGAACTTGTCAAGGTGGAAAAAAACTCCTCACACTGTCGTTGCGATCCGACGAATTTATTTTGAACAAAAAAATGCTCATCGTCGAAAGCGTTAACGAGCCTCTCTCAACATTGGCTGATGTTGGGAAACGTCGGGAGGGCTGGATGGTCGGGGTAGAAGAACTTATCCGCGCACTCGAAAAAAGACTTAACGTGGTTGCAATCCGTCCAGTGTTTCCCCAACAACAAAAATTGTGGCTGCGGCGTTTCCAAAAGCGTTAACGAGCCTCCCGGGCGCGACGTCCGTGGCGCGCGGGGGCGGTCGGGAGCGGTCGGGAGCGGTCGGGGGCTGTGCAGGGGGCCGGGGCCGGGGGCGGGGCCGCAGCGGATGTGCATGTCTGGGTCGGAGCTTTGCACCGCCGCGCTTGTCGTTTTCTAGGAAGGAGATGTATAATTTCCCAGCGACTCGCCGCGGCGTCTTTATCGCCCCAGCGCGACGCCCCTGACGAGGGCGGCGGCGGCGGCGACGGCGGGGCCGTAATGATCTGCCATTTCCTTGCACCTGCGCTATGACGGGGCGGTGGGGGCGGCGGCGCTGGGGACGGTCGCAGACGCGCATCGGAGATTGGCTGACGCCTGGCCAGAAGCCTTACAGATCGCATAGTCGCTACCGACTGACCGCCCTGTTGGACAGTGGTCAAACCTCCCACTTTCCCCCTCTGAGCACCGGGCTTCGAATCCGAATTCATCCGTGGAGAGAGTGAGAGGGTTTGCGCGACAAAATCTACATCGATTGGCTGTGAATCAAACCCGGGTACTAGCAGTGAAAAACACACCCATATATATATATATATATATATATATATATATATTGTATGTGTGTGTGTGTCTTGAAATTCATTAAATTATATTACAGCTTCTTAATTGGGTCTATCCCGCTAACTTTGTACATTATAAATAAAAATGAATAAAATAGAAAGTAAATTGACATGTAGTTTCCGTGCCCGGCTGAGCGCCTGGCGAGCGGGCGGCGTCACGTGGGAACGCGGGCGCGACGCCCATGCTAACGAAGGCGAGGCGTCCTCCGACGCGACGATGTCCGTCGCAGATTCCGCGCCTCGAAGACACGCCCTCCTGGGTAGTGACGCGCGCGCGCCAGCGTGGGGCGCAGACGGTCATCTTTCCTTCCGTTTACACACACACACACGTAGGTGTACTGCACTACCACACATGCCGGCAGTTTAGAGCTTGGACCGGTTCTCCTCTGGTGGCGGTACCTGGTTAGGGGAAACACCCGCAAGCGGCCATTCTATAAGTCGACGCCGGATATTACTTTTCAGTGGAGGAGAATAGATTTCTTTGCTTTCAAAGATCATAGCAATTTAAGCGCCCTTAAAAAATAATCATTCAGTGCATCCTTTTACTGTCGTTCCCCGAAATCTGCTTTCGCGGGCACCCGAATGGACCCGAGAAGACTGATTGGGACGATTGACTTGAGGGGGAAGGCAAATATTTAATGGCGGACGGCCTTTCTTTGTGCCTTGCGGTCTCATGGCGTCAGATGAGTCGTAAGTAGTGAGACATTGAGTTTGAGAATTCAGTCGGTTCGCGAAGTATGAGAGTGGGCGGAATAACGCCATCAAATATTTGCATTTTCAGTAAAAATCGATAAACTGTTTCATTGTGTTTGTATTTATCCGAGTTCTTAGGCGTCTAACGAAATCATAAATACCTCTCACATGGCTCGAGGCTCCATAGTTTTCTTTCAGTTTCTGTGCGCATTGGAACTCTCGCTTTGGGGCGATGTGTACAGATCGGCCCGTCCGTCGAACGCATTCGGGACAGCGGCGCGTGGCGCTTCGTTGGGCGCGGAACACAAAGCGGCGAAGCAGCTGGGAGCGTAACGGTGGCGTGCCGGGGAGCAATTGAGCACATGAGAAAGCCTCAGGTGAGATATTTTATTTGGAGAAGTCATTATCATTAAAAACTTGATCCACTGGCCTCCGACTGTATAAACGACTCATAGGAAGACATTCTAGCCTATCTGTATACGAAACAAAACCATAATCCTTAACCCAATCTGGGTATGAGTGCAAATCAGAGGATGCGCGAAAGATAGCAATATCAAGATAATATGGGCGTTTCAAAACAGTTCTGCACGAAATAGTGAATGCATTATGTAATATCAAAAATGTAGATATCTACTGAGATCTTAGAATTCCAATAATTCTAGAAGAAATTAACAGATTCGCGTTAATGCTTAAAGACAGACAGGCCTAAATAAATATGCTGACGTTCTTCAATTGCTGGAATATTTCTCTACTGCTGGAATCTCTTCTCTACTGGAGTTCATAGTTATAAAAGAAATCGATGTCTGGTTTTTCAGACAATTTTAAATTTCTAGACGCCATAGTTTTATTAGAATTTCAACAATAAATGCATTGGCCGTCTCTTGAGCTCCTGACAATGCTGCGGCTGCTGTCACTTCCTTCCAAGCCCACGAGTGCGCAGCCTCCTTGCGCAAATCGTTTCCGGAGAAGATGTCTGTTGATTAATTTTTTGTCGGGCAACGAGGGCTGCTATTCTGATGGCGCCCGTACGACCTCATTCCACAGGAACGCGCTCGAAATACGTCGCCGGGGGCGGCTACTTCACTGGAAGGTTGTGTTGTAGTGTACGGGAAAAGATTGAATTTGAGATTTGACTATTTGTAATTAAATTTCGTAACGCTTCCAGGAAATCGTGTGATTTAATTTCCTCTAATGCTTTTTTTGTAATCGAGAATTATTACTGGGCATAATAGCAAATTATAGGAACCCTAATATTCCACTGGATATTATTTTCTGTTTTAGAGCTTATTCATTTTATATAAAAGCATGTTAAGTCGAGTAAATAACAACAACAACAACAATAATAATAATAATAATAATAATAGTAATAATAATAATAATAATAATAATAATAATACATTCACATTTATTCACGTGGTCCTAGTTGTCAGTTGTTTCCCATTTCGCAACTGCCAACTGCCACAGCGACCCTATAACTAATTAGCAGAAGTAATGTTAGGGGAATGTGGAATACGTTCCTAATTTGAAGTAGCGAATTATGGGACTTGCAGTGAGCTCTCATCTGGCAACAAATTTGGAAAATTACTTGGAAGAGGCCCCTGATCGATTTTAGAATTTCTTTTTTTTTTTTTAGTTGAAGTTCTGAATGAGGTGGCAGAGCGTGTTTTCTTCAGAGCGACAACAAAAATATTGGAGCAGTAAACAAAAGAATTATTGTTACTCGTGAGCCGTGAATATTAGAATTATTATATTATGTCTTAGTTGTATATCTTAGGAAATATCACAGAATAAATAATGAACATTGATGCAGATTTTCAGCTCGAAACAGCTTTAGTGCAATATGGCCGCGATGTCCGTAATGTGGAATGCGGGGATTGTCATAATGTAGAATATTATTACAATATTCCACATAGTCGGTATGGATAAAATGTAGTGGGTTCTTTTGTCAGTATACATGAAGTTGTATTTTCTAAGATCTTACCATTCACATTCTATTTCATATTGCGGAGATTTGTGGCCCAGGAGCACAATGATTGGACTCAGTGTCAAGAGGGTAAGATCCGGGCTCTTGTCCATGGGCAGGTAATCCAAAAACGATGCGGTATTTCTGTGTCATATTAAACCAAACTTGTATTTTCGCGAAAATAAATGTTGTTCTAAACGTTAATGTATTTATTATTTGCCAAAAACAAAAATCATTCACTATTCCACTTTAGAAACAAGGTAAGCCTAATGTTTAATATAAGTAGACATTTATACTTACGAACTATAATCAATTTCTACTAGATGTAAGTGAATTATATTAACCACACGTGTTTATAAATCACTAGTTTAATTATCTACACTAATCTTCACATTTGTGCTTATTTGTGAAATTATAGTCCAAACTG
This sequence comes from Teleogryllus oceanicus, assembly GCA_964035755.1. Lineage (NCBI taxonomy): Eukaryota > Metazoa > Arthropoda > Insecta > Orthoptera > Gryllidae > Teleogryllus > Teleogryllus oceanicus. The sequence continues at coordinate 3,378,812 of CAXIVR010000001.1, forward strand.
TAAAAAGTATTCCACATTCGGGCACTCTGTTCTACACATTATGTTTGCATGTTCAAAGAATTTACTGCGTCCTCCGGGAATCTTACTCTGATCAGACCTCTCAGAATATGCCCAGTTGCTCTAACCCCTATTCTTCCAGAAAATAACTATATGCATATAACAACAAATACAACGTTATTTTGCGAATGTGACAATATCGATTGTGATTTTCGATGGATTTCCCTTGGTCCATTATGTGACGAGAATGTGGCTCTTCATGACCTTCCTGCCGTCTTCATTGGAGACAATGGCCGTAAGTATGTGTTCACTGCCATGCGCTTGCGAGAGCAACCGAGATCTTCCCCTCATGAGGAAGACGTGGCTCCTCTGTGGAAACAAGCACTTTTCCCTTTCCGCCAGCCATTCTTCTTTGGAACCTAAAGAGCTTTTTCCGATGATTAGGCACTGCACTGACTGCGGCTCCGGAAAACGAAAAAGGACAATGAGAAAAGGTCGGGCCCGGCTCAGTCTCGTCCACTTTTTCGCGAGGAAGGATGATGACGCGCGGATTCGCACCGGTGCTCGCCCCTCCCCCTCCCCCTCCCCCTCCAACTCCGCCCCGCTGCCTGCTCCGCTCCCTTCGACTGGGCTGCTCCTACCCTCTGTCGTATCGCCATCTTGCCATTTACTCTCTCTCTCTCTCTCATCCCCCGTTCTGCTGTGGCTCTACTCGGGGGGAGGGGGCGCTTCTGGAGTAATGACTAGCACATACGCCATCCACTGTTGGGGCTGGGTTCGACCCCTGTCCAATCCACATGGAATTTGAGTTGGACAAAGCGAGTTCTCGGCAGGTTTTTTCAGGCTTCTTCCGTTTCCCCAGCCCCTTATTCCGTCGTTGCTCCATTATCATTATCGTTATCATCTCTACTCATTAATGAGCTTCAATAACCTTCGCTGTTGAAGGGCGTCTAAACGCTAATAATAAATAAATCAATCCTGTTTTTACGTCACTCTCGGCGCACTCCTTTGCTCCTTTCCTCCCTATGTCTTGGAGAAGCACGAAACGCGTTCGTCCACCTCAAAAGAACAAGGAAATCATGCTGGCTGGGTGTGAACTACAATAAACATGCAACAGTTGCTAAGCAATCGTCGCCGTTTATTACAATAGCGCGCCTCGTCGTCTGGCCCATCGCTGCCGGTTCTGTATTTTACCTTCACCCCTAGGATCTGACCGCCCTTGCGTCGCCCCCCTTGCCGCGTCTCCGCCCTGCCCCACCCCTTCCTCCCAGCATCCGCTCCCGTCGCGCGCCCCTGACTGTCGCGGTCCGCGATCGCGCCTCGTCGACGCACCGCCCGTTGCCTCGCCGCTTTGTCACGGCCTCGTCAACGCTTGGCTGCTCTCAGCTCCCGAATCAATCGTTCGGGGATTCGGGTAACAGGTAATTGAATAGCTTTATAGAACAGTGCCTGCGACCGGCCACGGCATTCCTCAGAAGATGCTCGGGCGTTTGGGGTTTTGTAACGCGCGCGAGCGAACTGGACGTGCGTCGCGTTGATATGGTTTCTTTTTCGGCGGAGCAGAACTTCTTTCGATCTGCCTCTCCTTTTTGATTCTTTCTCCTCGATTCCATGCAGCTCAGGATGACGCTTTGTTTAAAATGTTCGCTATCTTCCTCGAAGAGTTTGAGGAACCCAATGGGAATTGGGAACACATCGTAAAGCCGGTGAATAATCGGTGAATGAACTAAGAAAGCGAATGAAGACTTTTGGATGAGGTTTGAGAGATTGTCAATGTTTTCAATGCGTTCCTGTAACTTTTGTTAAATCTATGAAGGTAAAAGTTATTTCGATAGGCACGAGAAATCAAAAGCAGTTCGCGTAAAACTTGACGTTTGTGGTAGTACCTTGAGAATACCGTTAAACATACTCTACAAGGTGCTAATCGGAACCGGTAAAGCTGGCTCGTATCTCGACGGTGCATGGGCATCTTGGCGGTAGTGGAAGGCGCGTAGGCTGAGCGTCCTCATCAATCCCCTGGCGGAGTCGCACCTTCCGCCCCTTTCCACCTCATCCCGTCTCTGTATTTGCCTCTCTGTCATCCTCCTGACACCACCGCTCGCCCCGTACCCACGTCACGGCATACGCACGGCCCTCGGCCCTGTTCGGCCCGCCACGTCTCGCCTCATCCCGCCCCCCCCCTCGCACCCAACCGTCGTGTCTCACCTCTCCTGTCATATGTCGCCCCGACCTATCACGTCCCATTCCGCTTCATGCCCACTCGCCCTTCTCTCCGCGCCAAACCTCGACTCGCCCCGTTCACCCCGTTCAGTCAGCACGGCGTCCGTTCCTTCTGTCCTCGACCCGCCGCGTCCCACCCCGCTCCATGCGCCTTCCCTCACTCTACCCAACCCCGCCCCGCCCCCGCCCACTCCGTCTCGCCCCGCGTCCGGGGAAGCAGAGCGCTCTCCGGAAGTTCCAGGGCAAACACGGAGCTGCGACCACAAACATTTGTCCGCAAACAGACCATGCGCCCCGAGAGGTGTCGCCCGCCTTCCACGGCCTCGCCGAAGCGAGCGTGTTATCATAAAATACGAAGGACGCGTGTGGACGCCTAATGCCGCCCTGCAGCCCGCCGGCCCGGCCGCCGCTGCCGCCGCTGCGGAAACGTACTGCTACGAAACTCTCCACTGTAACCATCCATTCGCCGAGTCAATATTTGGCGGTTGGCATTTTTTTCCTCCCTGGCGGACTGGAAATCGCTTGTCGTCGACGATATGCTGCCTCGGCAGGGAGCGTTGGCGCAGCTGAAACCGCACTTGTTTAGATTTCGCCCTCTCCGTCCCATCCCGCCCCGCCCCGTCCCATCCCTCCTCACGGGTTGTCGCCGCCTCCGCGGCCGCCATGGCAGAGTGGGCAGGGCAGGCAGGATATTTTTAAATGATTGTTATGCGAGGTGCGTGGAGTTGTGGCCTCAAACAGTCTGACGTTCCGCGGCTCGACCTCGCTCTTCTCCCTGCCTCTTCCCTCTCCTCCACTCCCCTCCTTTTCTTTCCTTGTTCCGACCTCTTTCCGCGACCTCCCACGTCTCTTTGTCCGTTTTCTTTCACTTCCTTCCCGCTTCTTGTACTGTGTCCTTTGTCTCTGCTTCTTGTACTATGTGCTTGGTCTCTCTCCTCCACTCATTCCGTGCATGTTGTCTTCTCCAGGATCATCGCTCATCGTCGCTTCTTCCCACCTGTACAGGCTTCTTCTGGTATGTCCCTGAGTCGTTTCAACCACCAACGTCTCTGCCCGCCCCAACCCCCTCCATGCCGGGCTTCTCCCCGCCCATGCCCTTCCCACCCCACGCGACCCCACCCTACCTCGCAAAGCTCTGCCATGTCTGTCCCACCCCGCCCCGCGCCGGCTCTCCTCTCCCTCGCCGTTCGCTGCATTGCGCCCCGTCCCGTGTCCTGTCGTTCCCCGCCCAGCGGGCTCGCGCGCCGCGGCGCGGTCACGGGCCCCGCCCTCCAGCGATCCTTAAAATGCTTGCCCAAATGAGCCGTGGAGGGCGTCGCCTGCGGCCGCACTCGGCTTATTATGCAAGCACGGAAATGACGTGGGGGAGGTCGTGTCATCGCGGGGGCAGTGTGGCTGCTGCGTCGGAGCGCAGTGAGGTTTTTTGCATTGGATGAGAATAGAATGCTGTAATAATATTAATAGGAGAGTTATTTGATAGACATGATTATCTCTGAAAATGAATCCATCTTCTTGATCGAACTTCTCGTTTATAATTGAGTTGAGCCAACGACATCATCTCCTCGACGTAGGGCAGATTTTTTTTGTTTTTACTACCATTCTCCAGACTAAATCTTGAGAAAGACGGGTGTGACGAGTGAAGGCTACGTTGATATGTACCGCGATTCGCAAAGTACTCTGGAAAATGAGCTTGGAGGTCCTTTGGCCTCTCCAGACACTTCCCGTTCGCTCGCTCGAATGAAACGGAGCTATGGGCTCGGGCCTGCAGCGAGCAGCGCACCCCTCCAGGGCTCCTCCGTGCTCACGTCCTCGCCCATGCTCTCGAGCACCTTTTCACCGCCTTCGCCCATGCCATTGTTTTCGCCCTCGTCCTCGCCCCGTTTCTTCCTTTGGGCTGCTCCATGGTCCTCCCCAATCCCCTCCACACCACCCGGCGAACCTCGCTCGGACACATGAGAAGAATCACTAAATAGCCACTCACGGATGAGGCGAGTGTTTTAAAAAAGGAGACCCTTTGGAAATTAGGTTCATTTTTCACTGCCGGCCGCCGCCTCGCCTGTGCCGAGGCCCGCTGTAGGCGGAGGCGGCGCGGAGGGCGGCGCGGAGGGCGGCCCTGGGCCAGGCGAAGAGCCGACCTACCGACCGACCGACCGAGCAACCAACGGTTGGGTCGGCCGGCCGCCCGGCCCACGCCCGGCGACGGAGCCGCGCTGCGCCTGGACCTTGTCCGAGGAGACGAAATCGCCGCCCGCCCCTCCGAACAAGGGACCCAAGGCTGCTACGTGTCTGAAATTTTACCGCACGCGATCACTTCCACTCGTAATGAAACGTGGTCCGACGCCGGTGCCAAGGAAGATGTTAATGCTACAATCAAATATACCGCGATAAAAATACTGATATGTTACTCGTAGGGTGTGTGAAATGTCTAAACGCCCATTCCAGAAACGAAAAGAAGATGCATCGGGAATGTAGATTTGAGTTCTTTTCGTTTTTATGATAAGTGGATACTAAGAGACTTCCCACTCATGGTTGACTTGAAAGTAGCCATTTGAAACCGCCTGGCGCAAACTGATATTTTTCCTAAACATGTTGTAGGAGATAAAAATGAGAAGCGAGTGTTGATTCTGGATGTCAGGATTCAGATTTAAAGCCAATTTGCAATTGATCTGTGTATTTCAAAAATTGTAATTTATTTTTGTAGTATTCTTGTTGCGTTATTACCAGTACTAATAGACGGTGGCGAATAAAACAATATTTGATGTTTGTGTCGATAAATTAGTATCGAAGAAAATTTGAATTTGCGCCATAGAGTAGTGCGGTGACAATATGTATTGCTCGTTTCCACCTTGAAAATTTTGTAAAATATTTCGACGTGGGCAACAATCCCAATATTACAGAATCACTGAAAAAAATCGTTATAACGACTTACGTGGATGTATATGGGCGAAATATGCGTGGGTCTGAAAAATCAAAATGCTCCAGTCTTCTGAATTGAATGCGGACCAACCGTACTCGCATCGCTCTCCCTTGCCGTGCCATAAATCCTCGTGATTACGCGTTGCCCCTGGGCAGTGAGATTCCATCTTAAACAATTTGGAGGTGGCGGCGCGGCGCGCAACGTACTACGTTTTCGGGTCCGTCTTGCCGATGACCTGTTATCCCACTTCATCTATCACCGATGCGGCGCTGCAAATGCGCTTATAATGACAATGGCGCCCTTTGGAGGCTGATTGAGAGGTTTTGCCGCCGCCAGTGCAGCTAGCCTCTTCAGCCCCTCGCCCCCTGTCCCATCCGGCCCTAGCGCCAGCCCCGCCCACGTCGAGTAGCTCCCCCTCTGGAAAATGGATCTGCCCTTCGAGGGCGGCAGGAGCTGCTGCGGGTTGCGCTGCGTTGAGGGAATCGTTGCGAGACTTTTTGAAGTCAAGTATAAATGAAGGTTCTAGATAGTTATATGCCACATATTCGACAAAACGTAAAAATTCTGCTAACGTACTCGCCCGATCGAATATTGCATTTTGTGCGAGTATTGTGGTGCTGGTGTAACTATTGGTGATGAACCACGGAGACATTTCTGCTTTATTCTTGGACAAGGAATGTTGCATTGAAACCTTTTTCTTCTTATATTTCACAATGAACTCTATTTGACATAGGACTATATAGAGCCAAATCCTTTATATATTTTTGCTACCGATTCTATAAATATTGGAGAATTAGTAATATCATAATACCAATATCAGAACTGGGTTATGAATTACGTTCCAGAAACTAAATATGTGTTGCGATACTTAAGTTAAAATGAGAATAGGAAGCGAAAAGTGCACGCAGACCATCGTAGAGAGAGAAGCAAAGGGTGAGGTTATAGATGAATTAGTGGGTAGAATGCAGCGAACTATGCAACAAACTGTTGTCGGGCAAACGAGCAAACCGATGAGTTGAATCGTCCGAAAAAGAAATCTCCCCGCCCTTCCCCTTACAATTAGCGAGCTCTGTCGTGTATTTTTCAACTGCCCCGCTGCTCCTCCCCGCCTTTCGACCTCCCGCGCTCCTGCTCCCTCCTCCCTCCACGGCCCGTCTCTTCCCCTCTGCTCCACAACGCGGACGGCGTTAGTAATAGATGGAGCCGCCGCCCGCCCACCGTCGCCCCCCGCCCCCGCCCCTTCCCCTGCGGCCGAGGCGGCGCACGGCGGCCTCCCCAATTACCATTTTTAAGTCATCACTTTCGGCGCTACTCGATGTTGTGTTGGTATTGTGTGTTCTTCCGAAAAATATTACTTGCGCTTTCGCGGACTTCGCAAGAGGATGTTCTCCGCCTGGGAGCAGCGCTGCTGGTGGCGGTGGAGGCCACTAGGCATTCGCTTGCCGGAACACCGATTGCGGCGCTCACAGTTGGGATGGGGCCGTTGCTGCTTCATTAAGGAATGTTTCTCGTCAACTGCTATGGAATTTAGTCCCGTTAATATCGTGAATGTTTTATCTCGTCAGGCGACAGAGTTCCTCTCACGGTGTATGGCGAGATCCGGTGCCGACCTACACATCGACTTGTAGAGACATTTACCTCCAGGTATAACTCCCAGCGGGGATCCGCTCTAGCTGTGACAAGTTCTAATCCCCCGACTGGTGTCCCGATATGTTGAAGTGTAGTGCATGTGCGTGAGAAGAGAGGACAAGGATGAGGAAGGAAAGAAAACATGTCTGTTAGGGTACTGCTTCGGCATTAACATAATATTAATCGGAGAAACCATCGTAAAGTACCATCAGAGCAGCCGGGCGGTAGGATCCTCCTCTCGATAGGGGCTGAATGCGATACAGCTGATGTCGAAAATCTGCCACCTTTGGGTTTGGAAACCTATATTGACATATCCTCGGCCACAATCTTACTGTCGGGAATTTCTAATTTGGTATAGTTTTGATTCTCGTGTTCACCTCCAGAGAGCGGAGCATCGTATATCTCGCGTCCTTTTGCATGTCGGGAACGCAATATGGCTAGGAAGGACTGCCCTTCACTCTTTTCCCGCCCCCAGATGGGTTTGAATCAAGCACGGATCCTAGAGAGGAATATACCCTCCCGTAAAATATAGACAATTAAAATATTTTTTCATATTGTTTAGCTATTAATGTTCTAAAAATTTATTTTAGTGTGCCTACTATTGAGAGAAAAACATGAAGGAATAATAAAATGTAATGTGTTCATCGTCCGTACCTAGTTTAAATACAAATTGTTCCTTCAGAAACGATTAATTAGTAAAATCTATACGTTTTTCTGACTAGTTACGTTACCATAGTTTTTGGATTTTGTTGTTTTTATATAGGAATTCTCTTTATTACATTTATGATTTGGTAACTAGATAACGTGATCAATCGTTCTGATAATTTTTTCTTAATTAAAAAAAGTAAGTTTTAATATACCCTCTTAAATACTACTGGGGCTTCTCTTGTTTTGCACACATGAGTGCAGGTTGTTTACCTATCGCGAAGTAACTTATTTCCTCGAGCGAGGAGTTGGGGAGGAGGCCCACTTGGCGGCGGAGGCGGAGGCGGAGGCGGAGGCGAGCGCGCCGTCCGTCTTGGTCGCGGAGGCGGACGCTGCTGTTCTCCGTGCTGGTAACCGGCCGGCGTCCCAACGCGTTGCGATAAATCCCCGGCTCGGCTCGGCTCGGAAGCTGCGCTCCTAATGAAGGCTTCTCCGGTGGCGGCGCGGCGCCATGGAGTCGATACGATGTTGGGTATCGATACTGCAGGCGCTGAACGTTTCGAGACGTGGCGACGCCGAGGCGTGGAGACTGTTATAATCGCAGTGCGCGTGGCCCGGGAAATACATCGACCGGTAAGCTTCACACTCCTTCAGCGCCGCGTCGCTTGCCGAAGTTGCTGCCACTGATAGCAGCGGCCGGGCCCCCACGAGCCTCACTCATTCGTTGCATGTGACCGTGTTGAGGTGAAGTTTTCGCAGGACGTGCTGGCGTAGACTTGTCTACTTTTGGAAATATTAATATGTATTATACAAGCATGTCATTCGTATTGGAAATTAGTCTTTTCTTTTCTGTGATTCAACATACGCTAAAAAGTGCTGCAGGACAAAATTTTCTTCAGAAACAAAAATTTGCACTGTATTTAAATTTTATTCCGTGGTTTAATTGATATTAAAATTGCGATGATTCAGTTGATCTGTGATGGTTTAATGACCTAACAATGCTTAGCAACAACGATTTCTATGTAAACAATACTCTGAACTTTCGTATATACCAATTCCCATTTTAAGAGTGTAGTTGGCGTTACGCTAAAATACGAGTTCTCAGATATATTGTTCCCTTTCGACTTTTTCTTCAATAATTCGGAGTGGTAGTGCTTTACGTGAAGTTGAAACGTATTTTTGCTTTTGAAGAATTATGAAGACTCGGGTGAAGACAACAACGAAAAGAACCCTTGGAAGCAGTATAATTGAAAGACAGAAAAGTTTGGTGGGCTTAAATCTCGTATGTGCAAACTTAATCAATGAGAGAAATCTCAAAGAAGAACATTTTACTTCGTGTACTGTCCAATAATCTGGATTCAATATTTAACCGTGAAAAAGGTCACGTACAAGCGCCGAAAGATGCAGTCATGGACAGGTGGAAGCGAACTTCCAGTCTTCTCAGTGCGAGGGGGTCTGGTGGCGACAGCTGGCTGCGTTTCGTGAGAAGATAGGCCGCAGACGGGAGACGAATCCATCATGTAGCTGAAAGCTCGGGATATCTCGCCCGACCTGTCCCCTGCTCAGCTCTCCGAAGCGACGCCTGTCCGGGCAGAGATTTCGGAAAGGCACGCGTTTTCCATCCCGATATCATTTTCCTTCCATATGCCCCGAAAGTAGGCTATTTGCTTATCGCTGGCTGCCGGACTGGAGGCTTTCAACACGACACGCTGACTTCACAAAGGTTTTCTTCCGTGCCGGAAAATCTCACTGGATTGGTTACGTGGGGGGTAATGTCCATTAAATTCATTTTTATGTAATCGCTTCTCAGTTTTTTGTTCCAATTTTTTTCACAAAAATACTTGAATCCTTGACGCTTGAGTCCAGGGCCACAAATAACAACCTTTCCATCCTTTCGAATGTGGTCTAGTTTCTGAAACACTTTTTGTGTTATTTCGAATTTTAATATTGCACTGCTTGAAATACTGCTGTTATTGATTTCTTGTGTGTGCCAAAAATAGATATTCATGAATCATTCTAGAAATCTACTACTGTAGTTCCTTCCCTGCGAATAGTAGTTTAGCAACCTAAAATGAATATGCGTCGAAAATGCGGAAGATAGCATACTCAGATGGTTGGGAAAAGTTATTATCCTAAAACGTAATGCTCTACCGTTCTAATTGTAAAGACACTCTGCGAATTCCGTATTTTCTCGAAAATAAGACCTTGCAATTTGCCGGATGCTATAATGCGCGTGTTTTGAAATAAAAATTTTCCAAACATGATCTTACATACGTCAAAATAAATTTTTACGATATAAAGCTTATTTTGACGAATATAAGATAATGTTTGGAACACGAACAGGAGCACGTTCCTTCTGCCGAGGTCTATCGGCTAATTTCTACGGATTTCTATATCTGAATTTCTTTTATTCTTCATTCAACATTCAAATATTGTTCAAAGGCGGGAAAGAGATTCTGGAGCTCAAGGAAACCTTCGTTGGTTTTACTCCCCCCCCCATACGTCATATTCATTTTTTTACTCTTTTTTAACAAATAAATCGAATTAAATCTTCAGTCCCCAGTACGTAGCATAAACTACTGAATTGTTCCCTATCGAGTCTTCATTTTTTCCTGCTCGGCTTCCGAGTTGAACCGCGACGGGCAACGACCAACCGTTTCAGCGTTCGTAGCGCACAGCGGGTGCAGCGGCTTCAGGGGGAAAGCAAGAAAGGGCCTCCGTGGGGTCCAGACAGACCCCATAAAAGTGTTTACTAAAGACTACTCGAAGCTACAGCGCGGGGACTTTTTATGTAAATATTAAAAGCGACAAAAAACGAAGCAAAAGAAGACGTCGGATTCTGTGGAGAGACCGACCGGCGAGCCGCACGTAATGGTGTATACAGTAAAACATCACCCACCCGCTAATACGGGGCCGAACGATTGCCTGGCGTGGGTGGCTCCCGCAGAGCGCCGCCCCGCCCCGCCCCCCCCCGCCCACGCCAGCTGCGACGTTGATCCCGCACGGCCTGGGCGGCCGCCATGGGAATTCTTTGACACGTCGTGAAACGAGAGGCATGAATCTTCGTTTTCTCTTCTTCAAAATACAACCGTTGGTGTTTCTATCAAGTACCTCTTAAGCCTGCAGTTCTTCTAAGAGATTGGATTGGAAATATGGTATGTCAACGTTTTCGTTTTCTAGAAAAATAAAAATATTTCACTGTTAAAAATCTCAGACATTACCAATCTCTGGTATCATTCGTTGTTCATGTGAACAACATTAGATTGGTAAAATATGATTATTCTTGATCTATTTTCGCCTTTAACACCAAAAAACTGTGTGTAATTAGCTGGTTCTGAAACTAAGAATCTGTATGAAGCCAGTTTCGAAACTAACGGGTTGGACATAGCTATTTTGGGAACGAAAAAGTATCAAAATTCATTGTTTAAAAATGTTATTGAACAAAAATTGTTTTCACTATTTTTTGATTTTTTGCAGCAGTTTGTTTACAATTTACGCATACATTATATCTTTGCAATAACATCACTTAGATGATTTTTATCATTCAGGATTGAAACTCGTCTTTTCATTTGCCGTGGCAAAAATGCGATAAAGAGGTTTAAGAAACTAACTTACTCTACTGCAATTCAGTCATGTCATTTTCAAACCACATATTTTTTTTAATTTCCCTAAATTTCTTTAGACACACGTAATAATTTTCAGTGCAATTCTAATATTTTTATGATGTCAGTAAAAAGCACGACATTTCTCATTCTTTAAATCTTATATCGGTAGCAAACAGCCAACAATATTGCAAGTATCAGTATAGTGACTTGAAACAGTTTATTGCATGTAATGGTGTGCATGATGTAATTATTTTTAGCAACGAATATATTGGCGAAGAGAATTGCGTTCTACACGTGTAGTGGACAATCCTGGCACTCTCGTAGTATCGGTAGAGACAACCTATTAATTGAATCGTGAGCGAAAAGCACCGGGTAAGTCGCATTGAAGAACAGAAGGAGACCCACCACTGTTAGCTCGGCGGACGTTGTAATGTCTACGGCTCTTCAGCGAGAATTAATTAAAAACGATACATCATTTTTTAATTGATCATTTAATGACAAAGCGTCCCTCGCAGCCTGCACTAACGGGCCGGGTGGGTACGGACGCCGCGGCTGCCTTGCACTCTGCTTTTTCTGGAATCAGCACTCGCGGCAGGCAACCTGCCAGACCAGGCGCCCCACTACACAGTCGAACTCCGGACGTCGTGTCCACCTGCAGCGATTGCGAACCCAAACAAGGAGGAAATTGACATGAACTACTAGACAATTATAGTGCTGTTTTCCCCGTCCGTCGTTACACCCCCTGTCTACTGGAGCCTTGACTCGACTTGTTTGGGGTACGTGTGGCATAGAGGAAAAAATCCGTCGCTTGTCACGGAGTAGTCTTGCAAGAATGGGAGAGCATATGTACTAGCACCATTTATTTCTGATTCTTCAGTTTTTAACGGCAGAATCTACGAAACGTATTCATCGTAATTATGAGTTAGATTAATTCGAAAATAGAATTGAAGTAAGTGGAGTCGTCTTCGAACTTTTACACAGACATCGTATTTACATCAGTCGGAAGTTATAAATTATATGACAATGTATTCTCAATTTGTATATCTTGAATACAATTCTAATACTTTCTTGGTTCGACTATATTTATGGGGCAAATGCAACGAAATTGTTTTTAGTATTGCAAGTTATATCTAACTTCTCGTTTCTTGAACACAGAGCAATATTATCACGTAGTATAAATTTTCTTTAGTGTGTACCATTTGTAATATCTTAAGAATAGTCTGAAATTGCAACTGATGAATTGATGTCACAGTGATTTGATTTAAAAGAAAGGTTTTCAAACACTTGAGAATGTTTTTGACTTGGTCGATTTACCGCTGTTAGAACTCCCTATCTTGATTCCCCGCATCCCACCCTCAACCCCCGACCTCCTGGGAGCGGGGTGGGCGGGGCAGCGTCTGGCGGTCACGCGCGCCGCAGTAGCGTCATGAGCGCGTCTCCCCGCCGCCTCCCCGCTGCCGGTCCCCGCTGCCGGTCCCCGCTGACCCCAGGATTAGCACAGGGAGTGGTCGCGGCGCGCTTAATCCTAGCTTATGACTAACGCGAGAAGATAATCAGCGATGTGCATGTATGGATGTCTTAATGCAACTTGCTTAAGTTCGAAAGCGGACGCGCACAGGGCGACCACGAAGTCGCGCCCCACGCATCTTGACGCCTTGGCAGGCTGGCAGGTTGACATTGCAAGCGGGTGGGTCGGCTGTCTTGAGACCTGGAGAGGTGGAGGGTGAGCGGGCTTGCGACTAGCACCCTAGTGAGTGAGGTGTCTTGGCGATCTGGCGAGGTAGCCGGTTTCAGGGTAGGCAAGATGGAGGATTGCAGGGTTGGCGGTTTGAAGGGTAGTCGACTTAGCGAGTTGAGGAGTTTTCGGGTTGAAGATTAGAAGTGTTGGCGAGTTCGCGCCTGGTTGGTGGTGGTTGTGTGCGCCTTTTGCTGCTTCCCCGCGCAGAGCAGACGCACTTGGCGACGATCGTCCACCCCGCTTTGATGCGAACCAGTTGTCCTGGCGTCCGGGCGTCGTTGACCGGGTGAGGGGCGTGAGCGGCGCTTCCTCGTGCGGCGCGGCGCGGCGCGGCGCGGCGGGCGCCCCGCGCCTTTGTTCGGGACAAGGGGCCGCGCGAGTACGCCCGCCGACAAGCGGGCGCCGTGATTGATGACGCGGCCTCGCGGCGGCGTCCTGGGCGGCGGGCGCGGCGAGAGGGCGACGAAGGGCGATGTGGGCGGGGACGGGGAGGGGAGGCGAGAAGGCGACGAAGGGCGGCGCCGGCAGCGGGCGGTGGGTGGGGAAGGGCGAGCCGGGTGTGGGCGGGGACGGGGAGGTAGGGCGGGCGAGAGGGCGGCGGAAGGGCGAGCGGGCAGCGGGGGTGTGGAAGGGGCTGGTGAGACAGGGCGGGCGGAGGGCAGTGTAGTCCGCCACTGGGAGTTAGGGCGGGGTAGACGGCGGGGCGTACACGCGGCGTCCGGCCACGAATAGGCCTTGGAGAGAGCGTGAACAAATTGTGGGAGACCTCAACATGTGTGAAGACTCCCGGTGAAATCCGTCTCCTAGAAATATTGGTACGGTCAATATTCTATATCGTGTCGGTATGGAACAAGGCTTATAAAATGTTCCCAGACGAGAGAACATGTGTTTAGAAGTTACTCACTGCAAGCTCAGAGACAAGGTCACAAAAGTATTGAATTTAATGTTGTTTATGGTACATCTTTAAAAGTCGATTTTCATACAAAAGTGTGTTACTGGACAGTACTGATTCATTATTTAGCGAGAGAGAGAGAGAGAGAGAGAGAGAGAGAGAGAGAGAGAGAGAGAGAGAGAGAGAGAGAGGAGAGGGAATGTTGAAGTTCTGGAGGAATAGACGAAAATTGTAGAAATTCTATCATATCTTTACGATTGGAATGAATGGCATTTGTTATTGTCCAGAGGTTGACTTTGAACTAAACTGCGAAGAAATGAAATGTTTGTAGGATTAGAAAACGTCCATTCGATATGTCTCTCCCTAGAATTCATGTAGGACTTCTAATTCAATTCTAAATGTGACAATTGAAAATGTAAGATTGTGCTCTAGTTGAGGAAGCAAAAGGTGATATTTTAGAAGAAATACATTTCCCAAAAAAATTTTCTAGCATGCATCCGTTTCTGTGAGATCACGGACTGGAACATTGCTTGAATTACTCACTTAATCGTACTTCTATCACTTCCGCCTTCTCAATGATACTCAATGTGATGCCGCATTCCCCATTTCAGACATTCTCCAAACGAATGCTGAAATGTTCTGCTGAATCATTCTACCTACTATGAGAATACTTTCCGCTTTTCGTTTTGTGGAGTTCCCGCTATTTATTACACGATACATGCATTTGTAGTGTTTGTGGAGTATGTACCCTTGGTATTTTTATGCCTTTTCTGGCCCTATTAATTGATTTTCTAATGATTGGTACGAGCACTACTAATAGATAAAGCGACATCGGCAATGGATGTAAACCATTTGACAGTTGGCTGGTACAAAAGATCATTCTCTCTGGAATGCCGAAGGGAAAAAAGACACGACGCCAAACTTACCGTGTGCACTGTAGTTATTACGATCTATCTAATGCCGGAATCTTAAGCCTTCAGTATGGAGCGCTGGCTTGCTTCATTCATGCGATAGCCAATAATATGGTAAGCTCCTTACGTGTACCACGAATTCGAAGCACAATGTCGTGAACCGGTCGGGGCAGATGCACGCGGTATCCGTCGCACTACGCGTGCTCGTGTTGCAATTAGAAAGCAACAAGGCAGGGGAAGCAGACGCTGGTGAATAGAATGCATTCGCCGGGACTATTCATTCCGCGAGCAGTTCACGCGGATTCCTGGCGCTCCGACGCTGCACTCGGAGACGCCGCACGGTGGCTCGCGAGGCGCCGCGAGCGGCCACAATCCAGGCTCCGTTCAATTCACTTTTAGGATTGCTTTCCACATGGGATGAAGCACAATCAAAAACCAAGATATGCATGTATTTCGTTAGTTTATTTTTAAAACTGGTTTAAGGTACACAACGTTTCGTGGCTAGTTCCAGCCATGTCATCACGTGACAATCTCAAAAATGACGAACGGCGAATAATTTAAAAACATTTTGTTTAAAGTAGTAAGTTACGGTGAATACAAAGGTGTATGATTTAATTCTCACCAATCAGAAGCATCACTCACCACTCGTTCCACTAATCATACGTTTTAAGTTATCTGATTCTAGTGCATTTGAAGTGAAAATGTCTAGTACTTCTCCCAGGTCGGTCATCTCATATTCTTTGTGCATTAGTGTGTTCTAGGACGGCAACCATGAGAATTTTAAAACCTCGGATTGTCAGAAATTGTTACTCTTTTTGGATTAACATTTAAAAGACATTATTCATATTATAAAGTTGGATTTTTCACTTGATACTTCCTCATTTCTTTATAACTACATTCCCTACAAAAAAAGGTTATTCTATAATCATCCCATTTTTGTATTTTTAAGATCAGCGTACCAAAACGTATCGAACATTACACTTTCATTTGTCTTAAAAAATATATCCATTTGTATCATAGGCCTTGTACTGATATTACAAAAATGACAATACTTTCCAGATAGCCTCCTTTCCAATTCGAATCAAGTATGTATTTTCAAATTAACTTTGAATGTAGAATTCTGATTTAAGTGAATGCGGACGGAAGTTCGTGGGCGGTATATGGCCCATTGTCGAAAGTACTGCTCCAGCATCTGCCTATATTGAATACAAGGAAAACAGAAACAATCGATCAGAGTAGGCGATCTCAAAGAATTGTCATCCAGGCAACGATCGGATTCAACCCGTCTATTTAGCGGTTGTCCATAATGAATCCGCAACCATTCCAACTCGAACCGGTCGCCAACCAGTCTGCGAATTGACTGTTGTTCGTTGTTTTAAGGAAGGAATATATTTTTGTCCGCTTATTCCCGGTGCGGTCCATAGTGTGATCCCGTGGCGGCCCGGCCTAGGCCTTCTCCTTCTAGCCAGGCGTCGTGGACGGTGTGAATTGCATCTTGCCGAGAGCGCTC
This sequence comes from Teleogryllus oceanicus, assembly GCA_964035755.1. Taxonomy (NCBI): domain Eukaryota; kingdom Metazoa; phylum Arthropoda; class Insecta; order Orthoptera; family Gryllidae; genus Teleogryllus; species Teleogryllus oceanicus. Next base: position 3,394,876 of record CAXIVR010000001.1, read on the forward strand.
ACTTGGCGGACGCCGGCGCGCCGCTCGCTGATCGGAGAATGACGGATGCCGTAGCGAAGCGATGCCGGCGCTGTTCACACCCCGTGCGCTGCGGAAACGCTTTGTTTCAGCGAGCGCGTTTTCCTTTCCTCCTCCTCAAATAACCGCAGGCGCGCGCACAGCGGGGGAGGGCGTTGGCAGCATGGCCGTGGCCTTCTCAACATTTTGAAACGGGCTCCTCACGCCTTAGAGAACGTTTCATTTCTTGAAAAAATTCCCCTTTTTTACCTGACAATTTGGGAAATTGTTAAACAAATATTTGAGAGTCTGACAACTGTGAAACTGGTTTAACTTACAGTCCATTTTATTTGTTAATTGTATCAATAAAGTTGCAATTCCAAAATACTTAGAGCATGTTTTGTGTATTTACTAGGCAAATGTGTCCTAGGTAAATAAAGTGCAATGTAAAAGGAGCGCCAGAAATTTAGTTGAACCCCCTCTTGTTTTACGCTGCCCACGCCTATGCACATAACCACATTTGTATTTGACTTGTGTTGTTAGTTTAAGGAATATATGTCTTCATGACGGCAGTAATTTTGGCACTTTTCTGACGATTATGCTGATGTTTCCCCAATATTAGATGTGCTGTGGTGTTTCTACAGCCTAAGTAATTTACCGTTTAATAGCTAGCGATTTTCATTTCAGCAATGAACTTTGTTACATAATCCTCTGTGTTCTTTTAACCGTGTCATAGAGGGCAGTTCTGTCATTACAATGCTTTGAAATTGCGAAAGGTGATCTTGCTAGAGCCAAGCTATTTTTTTCAGATTTTTCTCAGGGGCTTCGTTTAAGCTTAGGGTTCTTTTATTTGTCGCAAGTCTTTGACATGGAGCAACCGTCTTTACTTCTCTTTCGAAGTATCGATTATGAGGTTTTTCGACTTTAGAATCCACGACTATGACCGGGTTCCAAACCGCGAATTCTGGTAAAACAGTCAAGGCAGATGCAAGTCGCAAGATAGCCAGGAAAGTGGCTATCGTCACGAACACTTCTATTATTGGAACCATTAATACACGTCAAATACATCGTACTGGAAGAACACGAATGTTCGTATTGCAAAAACGTTAGCCTGCGCTTAGGTTTCTGTGTTCGTGCGCGTTCTTTCGCGGGGAGTGATGTCGGTTTCCCCGTGAATGGTACAGGCCGATGTGACTCAGCGAATCAGCTGATGTCATTGCAGTTTCTTTTACCGGAAGGGCCTAAGCTTGGAGTCTCACCGGTGGCAGGATTTTCGACTCTATACAAGTACATCGAAATTCGACACTCACTCGGTTCCTCCAATTCCATCGCTCTCTGGAGGAGAATTCTAGCGATCACCTCCTATGTTCGGAAGTGTTCCGTGGTTGCTCCGATTATTCCTGGGCGATTATTCAGTGCTCTAATAAACGGGCGATGAATCGCGCGCGATTTAAAGCACGCTGAGTGAAGAGTGCAAATCGGATCTAACGGAGATAGTAATATGTAGGGGAACTTTTATTTTCTCGGGTAACAGACATGATCTCTCTGTCGGTCCGTTGAATGGTCGAATATAGTGACCCATTGAAAACCTACTTCAAATAGTCGCGTAGATGACACTAGATATCACTCCGTGTTCGAAGTGACGTCATTTGAACCGGCATCTTTAGGATCTCATTACGTCCACCCCTTGCTTCCACTGGTCCCCTTCGTCTCACTATTAATATATTACAGTTTACAACTTAAAAACCTGATGAGATTCCAAAAATTTCGACCGAAACATAGCGGTTCTTATATTGCTTTGAGAGTTAATCAACGATTTCTGTGATTCAAATTTCTTTCCTATTCATGTTTTCTCCAGCATCAGCCGATCATGGGACATTATATGTTTCTAATGATGCAAAATTCTTGCATAGAACATTTTATTTCCTTTACAAACTTTTAGCTGTGAATGTATCGACCTTACGAGTGAACGTCGCTGTAATACATATCTTACATCCATTCTGTCTTGGAAGTACACAATAGAGTTGAAGACGAGAAGCACTAGGAATACCAATGCGACACTTAACAACTAACGAAAATTCCTCCCTTAACTCCAGCACTCAGTACTTAAGGAATGAAGCGCATTGCGTCGGTTAGTCATTTAACTTGTTTCCAACAAGAACAGTCTGTTTGCGCCGGGGAGCAGGCATCCCAATGAGGCAAGGACTAACTCTGCGCCGTTACGCACTACGCTAGCTCCTCCGCACCCCCAGGCGGTTTTAAACGAGGCGTGAACTCTGGTGCTGTCGAAGTCAGCGTTAATATTCCATTAGTAGAACTTAAATGCTAAAAAATTACGCGCCTTTCACTTGTGTAAAATGAGACCTCGCTGGTAATGTGTGAATGTTACGATAATTCATGGCGTTGGCATTTACTCCGCTAATTTTATTTTGCAAATCATTAATTTCGTTTGTAGTTTGATGCTATAATGGACCACAAGTATTTCGGATATGTGTGAATGTACTTGGGAGTTTTCTGTTTCCCGGCAATTCACAGCAGACATAAAAAGTGTGCTTTTGGTTTGGCTCGGATCTTGAGACCGGCTGATGTACCCGACCGTTTGAAATTGATCTGACACCAATTTAATTGTGACCTGCGAAATAATCTCGAAATGATTTCAGAGTACATCTTCATGTAATATCCATTCGAATGAAATACGTTAGGATGGGCTTTCTTTAGGCGCAATTTCGCGGCAGAAGAGTAATAAACCGAATCCCATAACGTGTGTCGTGGTGATTTCACAACTTGTGTACACATGTCAGAAGGCCGTAGGATCAGGTGCTGGCCGTGGATGACTCACGACATCAGTCAAATAGCTGGGTCGAAAACGACCGTTGCCTGGATGAGAATTCTTGATTGACCACTGTTCCGGGGTTTTCTCCGAGCAACTCAATGCGGATGCTGGAGCACTGCATTAACCAACGGCCAAGACAGCACTCAATCCTCCTTTCCCTAACCTACCAAACTCATCCCAGCGCCAAAAGACCGAATCGTCCCTCTAAACGGCACATTCGACTTGGTCTTGAAAAGACTCCGGCAGTTAGTTCTGTGAGGGCGCGGATAACAGAATCTCGTGATGGTTATGAAAAGAAAGAATAAGAAGCAGATGCGTTTAGGTGCCAGCCCTTGTTCACTACAATTCCAACGAAGAGGCATCTTCTGCAGTCGCGCCCTTTCTGCGGATCTATTTCAAATGATATTTAGAGGAGTTAATTAAATAGCATTAATTCGTTTCATAGGCGTCGCTGGAAGTGCCATTAGCGTTGGTTTATGAGAATGTGCAGTGGCCCTAGCAGATTGCGAGCACAAATTACACGGCCGGATACTGGGCGCGAGTTATTGAGGCTCTCTAAATAAGACGTTAAGATTCCTCTCTACACGTTCCCGAACGACAGGGCGGAAAAAACTTCAAGGCGGTTCTTTCAACGAAAGTAATGGCGCCGGCCGCAGCGACAGCATCGAATGACTTATGCCCCGTTGCGTATTTTTATACAAAACTCACCTCGCCGTTTCTCGTTTTGCAGTGTTGAATGTTGGGGCATTCTTTATAACATCCAGCACGTAAAGTTGAATATATTATCATTTAGCATTATGTCATTCTATTATGCGTGTATTAAAATGAAACGCGAAATATAAATATAACTGCAAGCGCGCGGCATTGTAGGAAACCCGGTGATTAATGAACAATGAATATCCATTACTGCGCGTGTTCCATTTTCAATTTGAATTTTTAGCTTAGCGGCGGCGGCGCGAAGGCCGGGCGGGGAGGGAGGCAGGGGCGGAGAGGCAAGGGCTAAATATAGGGGATCAGTTGAGCGCAGGGAATCAGCCCGAGAGCCGACAGGTAAATTGGGCTCGGCGGGTCGGGACGGGGGCTGCGGGGGAGGGGCCGGCGGGGGGCGGCTTGGCCGTGGGCACGCGTGGGCGCCGCGCCGCGCCGCGCTCAGTCGCACGCGCGTGTGTGCACGTGCCTGCACGCGGCGGGGGCGGGGGCGGCAGGAGATGGGGTTGAAAGCCGCCGCCACCGCCGCCCACTCCTCGCTGCGGGCGCTACCAGATAACGAGCGCCTCGGCGGTGGAGGCGGAATCGCCGCCGCTTCTGACGCTCCCGCTGCAGCCACTGCCAGCGCCGGGTTTTCCAGTCATCTGAGCAGCCGTTTAGGCGCGGCTCGGCCAGATAGCCTCGATCTTACAAACTCCAGTCGCGGAGGCCTACGCACACTGTGCCATTGCCATCCCCTAGATGGACGTGGGGTGACGTGCTGCTCAGGAAAGTCCACCGCGCCACCAGCTGTAACTACCACGCGGCTCAACATATTCGGCGTTCGCCGAGCAGCGAGCTGCCGCTCGCCCAATCCCGAACAGCTGATGTCTTCGGCAAATGATGTTTCCTAAGAACCGACACGCAGTGGGTAGGACGAGCACCGAGCGTTCGTCACTCGGCAAATAGCGAACAACTCATCTGCACTTCTCGGGATTCGGCGAGCGGTGGCTCGCTACTCGCCGAATAACGAATGTGTGGAGCCGCACCCTTTTTTCCCACTGTGCGCACCAGGGCAGCTTTTTCCTTCGACCGCTAGGGCGTACCAGTGCAAAGAACTGCGTGTTTCATTCGCACATCGACCCAGGGCGCACTCGGGGCGCCCTAAAGTGCACTGACGATCGCGTCAGTGCAGTCCAGTGCACCGGGCTATTGTGAGGTTAGGCGCGGAAGTTATCCATGCTGATTTAGAAATGTGATGGTGAAATTGTGAAGGCAATTGAGGATCTTCTGTCACGCAGGGATACATTGAATGATGGAGTATATTATGTTTTGCAAGGAATGTCTTAAAATAATGTTTGTGATTTAAGAGTTCGGAAAATCAGATTTTGTTTTCCGAAAATTTAACCTTGAATAACTTCATATTAACAAATCCAGTTCTATTTAGAAACTAAAGTGTTTTAGGTACCTACGTCTCAATTTCGAAACGCAAATAAAGTGAAAATAAAAATAGTGACCCTTACAAAATCATTCAAATATATATGCCAAGAAATGTTTCTCGCACGCCCATACATATACTAGCGGAAATATCCATGTTAATATTTTTATTGTTTTGAGTCATCAAACAATTCTACAAAAGCCTTTCGGTTCAAAATCTTGTGTACTATATCGATCACTGGCAAATCTCGAAAAATGAAATTACGACTCATACGCATTTGAAGTTTTCGTAGTTTTTAAAGAAAGAAATCACACGTTAATAATTTACGAATTAAGAAGTAAGAATGACCAAAAGACTTCATAAAAATTATAACGATGATCATAATTCAAAATTATTATGTTTGGAGTTCCATCAGTGTGACTGACCAAGAACAGCTGTGTATAATTTCACTGCGTAGCACACAAGCACTGACTCAGTTCCGGAATCCGTTTCATTCGTAGCTGCCCTTGACGCGTGAGGAGCGGTGACGTTTCTGCCCTGCACTAGGGTGGGTTTCAGTGCAACGCATGGAAAACGCTGTAAGGCTCCGCCACTCGGGAAGACCTGTCGACGGTGGAGCGAGCAAAGGTGGTGTGTGTGTGCGTGCGCGCGTGTGGCGCGGTAAGGCGGCAGCGGAGGCAGGCGTGGAAGCCGTGGAAGCCGTGGCAGGCGTGGAAGCGGGGTCAGAGCCGCGCGCGGCTGCCGCCGGGCCCTCGTGGAATGCGGCTTAAGTCACTGCGAGTTATCTGGGCGGGATTGAAAGGCCCATTGTGCCGCGCCGGGGCTCCGCTCCGCTCTGCTCTTCTCCTCTCCTCTCCTCTCCTCTCCTCTCTTCGCTCCCCGCGCCGCGATCGCGGCCGAGCTCCGCACTTGACGGACAGTTACGGTAGCGGCGTATGCTCCCCTTTTTACGGCCGCGTGGCGCGTAAAAGGTAGAATCAACGCGTTGCCTGTTTCCCTTTCGCGAAACATGGAACTCGAGCTTCCACTGACGGAATTTATTGTTCAATATTCGCTCCCCTCTTCTCTCCGTTTGCCCCTGTGGCGCAGCCTGTGCCTTTAACTTCAAGAGTAGTCGTTGTAGTCGTTGATGAGTTGATGAATGTCATGGGCGAGAAGGTTTCAGTTGTATATCTTCGTTCTCGCAGTCAACGAGGAGGGAGAAGCTTCATGAAGTATCATGTTAAGCGTTTCCTCAAAGTTTATGTACTCCTGTGTTTGTAATAGGCAATTTTTTTGCTTTGTCATCAATTTCCGGGCGGGAGTCAGTTCTGAGATTGTATTTTACTGCACATACGATATTTAGTGGGTGCATTTAATAGTAAAAGCAACGTCAAACAATTGTTAGTTCAGCAGAAAACGGTGGCCATTTAATTTGCGTGACTCAACACTGTTATTAATACTGTATTGGGCGCCGATCTTTGTTTCCAAGTGGGTATAAAAGTGGATAAATTGCACATTTTCTTGAGGTCTGTTTGGTGTTCGTGGGTAATTACGTTTTTTGTCAGCGGTGCCATTCAATAACCGTTCAGTGGTACCATGTTCCCAATGTTCTCGCGGTAGTTAGTGAATTCCTTCACGTCGGGCACGATAAGGGATCAGAGCCAATATGTGTAGCTTGTTTGCCGATTCTGTAAATGTAGTTAGACAAAAGCAAATATTTTTTGCTGTTATCAGATTTCGTCAAAAAACTTGGCGTGACCTGACCCAGCGCATGTTTCCGGGCCATTGCGACCATTGCTTGTTGAGCTAGCCCGACGGAAGGGGTAGGGAGGGGACGACGGCGCTGGGGTGCATTCAGCTCTACTTTAGTAAAGGGCGAGTGGGACACAAGCACTGCAGAGGGTGATGTCGAGCAATCTGGCCCGAAGTCTTGCATTTCAACAAGGCCGATGTACGCAATGCTACTAGCGGTGCAGGCCAAAGCGCCGGCAACTTCCATAGGTCAAGTTACTTTATTTAAATACTGCCTCTTTTGCCGCACAAGCCAAAGCGTTGATGCGCACATATACCATTGCTAACAAGAGTGCCTCGACAGGGCCGCTGGCAGGGGAAGTCAAAGTGATGGATCAGCACCTTCGGCCCGCTTCCGCCCTCGCGCCGTTGCCACCCCCGTTGCCGCCCGCCTCGCCCAGCCTTCGCCACAAGTCCGCCCCTTGAATAGTGCTGTTAATGAAAGGCGGCGCGGCCTCTGGGCCGACGACTCCCGTTCACGAGCGGCGGTCACCCGTCCGCCGTCTTCCATCGGCCTCTGTTCCGCTCCGCTCCGCCTCCCCCTCCCCGCCACGCGACGCGCGGCCATGTTCCGGCCCACCCCTTATACTGCGCTGTCCTTCCCGGTTGCGTTTCGCCTCCTTCGACCCCGGCCCATTCCCACCCCGCCCCGACCAGCTCCGTCCCGGTGCGTCCCGCCGTTCTTCACCGCACCCCGCCACGACCCGCCTCGCTGCGCCATGCTAAACGCTCGTAATGGGGTCAGTGACAGAGAACATAAATATGAACAGCACATTGAAAGAGGACGGTGTGAGGAGTCGGCTGCCGCTACCGCCCCCGCGCCGTCCCCGAGACAAAGGCACGCGGCTGTGGGGCCTATCCTCTCACCGCTTTTGTCGCCATCCGCTCCCGCCTCGACAGTGGATTCCGCCGCCCCTTGAGGACGCCATTGGGCCTCGCGCCGGGCGGATGTGGGGAGACGACGGCGGCTGGGAGGGGAGGGGGAGGTGTCTGCGTCCGCGTGAACGCCTTTGACGGACTGTCCGCTGCCATGAGATAGAGCGCGAGATGGACCCGGTCGGGTTGCGCGGCCCCCGCGAAGCGCGCTCTTTTGTCGGGAGCGGCGGCGGAGGCCCGGCGGAGGTGGTGTCGCGTGTTGTTGATGGCGGTGGCTGCGACGCTAAATGGACCGGAACCTAGGAAGAAGTGTGGCTGAGCAGCGATGAGAAAGTGCAGCCGCTGCTGAGCTGGTCGCTGTTTGTCCGACAGGAAAGTCGTTGCGGTCCCTCTAATAAGGCATACGGTTTTTGACATTTGAAGCGTGAAATTCTCAAAGGTGTTGCGAGTCAAGTACACTTCTTGCTATTATTTTTTAAAATATTTTGAATGAAGTGTTTTTAGAGTTTCATATGTACAAGTTGCAATGTCAGGATTGCCTACATCATACAAGTGTATAATTGTATATAACATTATAACTATTACAAATCCCGGAAATGTTAGCGTAGATATATTTTCTAAAGAAATGGCAAACAGCATCTGCGGATCTTAACGCATTTCAGAATATCGTTGTCAGTCGTCATTTGTTGTCGTGTGTGAATAGAAGACGCTGGATCTGAGGCTTGGGATGGAGCGCGGTCGGCCATGGCAGCCCGCGCCGAGCTGCGGCCGGTGGAAAAGCGTTTTCAATCGCCCCGCAGAGGGATCGCCCGTGACCGAAGGAAACAAAACCAAAGCAAATCCAAAAGAAAAAAGGAACACGCCCAACGGAAACGCCTCCCGGATCGGGGCATCAGATGGACGCCACTCGCTGCCTCCGCCCTCCGGTGCCCTGGTCGCGGCCGCCCCGCCGCACCACCTCGGTTTCGCCACTGCGTCGCCACTAGGGGTGATGCAATGGTTCTCGAGATTTGAAATATCGACAGTCCTTTGCTGTTGGCATCGATATCCATACTAGTCAGGGGGGTCTTGGAACAAGTGCCCTTATCCTTAGGTCTAGAAGTAGTTCGAATTGTATTCCTGTTCTGTTTTGTGTTACTCGAATTACATAATGGATCTATTGAAATATTACAAGTTTTGCATGCTTTAGAGTAAACGCAAATATAATTTTCCATTAAAAATCAGATGTCTTCCCCTTAAAGGGGTTTTAAATCCTGACAGCTGATATCGACTGATTAAAATTGCAAAAGCTCTGTCAAACATAATACGGCGAAATATTTTTTAGTTACAATCATTTTTACATTATACGTGAAGTATTATAATTCTATGGAACTATTTCTTATTCAGATCGCGCTATCGCTTCGTTTCCGTCGATGAACTCCAGTGTGCGTACGTATACGTGGGCTGTGACGTGACGAAATTGCGTGACTGCTCCGTGAAACGTGAGGTGGAGGTTCGTCCCTCTGCAATGTGTTGATAAAATCGTGACCGAAATTCAGGTCCGAAAGCGTCATACGACCCGGTTCGAAAACCTTTTGCTGTCAGCACACAAATTCACAAGGCCTTCGGTAGAAATCGGTGGAATTCACTGAAAAAGGGCAAATGGATCAACTGTAAAAGTCAGACGCCGTTTCCCAACGTTTATCAAGCGGAGGCGCTGGGCGGCGGCAGCAGTACGCTTCGGAACGCCGGCCGCCCACCATCTTGATCATCGTCACTTCTTCTGTTATTATACTTAATTGCTGCGCAACGAGATTTCTTTGTGCAAAGCAAAACATAAGAAAGTACGTCTGCGAGAATTGATGTTAAAACATTACTCCTTGTTGAAACATACAAGCGGAGATCGGTCAGCACCGGCGAATGGATTTGGCGTGGTTCAAGAATATCAGCTATGATGATAATACGCCTGGATACATTTAACGTGGTATATAAATAAAAAGCTTTGTAAGCAAATAAATAGAATGAGGCTGCTCAGCGGTGTAGTATTCTTCTGGAAGAAGGGGCTTTATTTCGTACGGACGCCGGCCACCTGCAGAAGGAAATCAGTTTTGAATTTTCACGTTGAATTTTTTATTACAAAATGTTTGTTGATTTTGAAAGTCGGATTACATTATTGAACAATTGTTCAGTTCGTTTTCAGAAAGAAATTGGATTAAAGTTTCAAAATGATTGGAGTAGTCAAAATTGAATCTTGGCATGTTCAGGAAGATAAGGATTCTGTATCTCTGGCAAAGTTGTGATAACATACTATTCCGAGGAAAATGTAATTTTTCTATATACATATTTATTTATTTATTTATTTATCTGAGGAGCACGATTGAAATTTATCAGATAGAGCAAAACAACAAATTTCACAGATGGTTTTACTTTCTGTTGTGGTCTGAATCTCATTCTCCTCTCGTTTGTATCCTCGTTATACTTATAGTTTTGTCCGGTTTGTCTATGAATTGATGTTAGTCAATTGCGTTCTGAATTTTAACCTATCTTTTATACTTTTTGCTGTAATGTTGATTTTCTGGAAATCTTTTCAAATTTTCAACAACAAATGTTCTTAGATTTTCACGGGATTGAGAGGATGTAAAATCCTTTGGGCCTCTCTTTTACCGTTCATTTTCAGTCTACGACCATTAAATTTCAGTTGCTTCAGTCTTTCAAATTTTATAGAGTGTAGATACTGCTCTGAGAATTCTCTTTTAGTGCAAATTCTTTCTTTATTACTGTAATATACTGCCTACGCCTTTTATTATTCCTCAACTTTGTGAATACGTTTTTTTCCTATTTGCTTATTTATTTGATTTTATTGCTTTGTTTACGCTTAACACATATTTCCTTGGCAGAATCTCTTTGGCGCTGGCGGTGCCACACGCCTGCGAGCAGAATGGCGAACATTTTATGTGACGCTTTTGATAAATGCCGCGCTGAGGTGCAAATGGATGGTTCGTGTGCATGCAATTGCTGCGTACGGCCTTTACTGTTCTCGCATCTCGCGCCAAACAACAGTAAAGCATTCCGAGCTTACTTTGTTGCACTTGTTTGATGGATGCATCCGTTGCGTCTCGCGTGGGGAATTTTTATCGTTTCCTCGCTAGAGCGAGATGTGCCGTACGGGATTAAAAAGCGACGTGGGCGAATGCGGTTTTCAATCTCCAGTTGTCGTTGAGTGCGCGTGCGCGAACATGTCTTTTAGCATATAAAGGTGTAATATGCGGCACTCTTGCAGGCACACGTTTGGGTTGAACATACCTTCAGAAGAATATTGCGAGGTTATGCATGCAACCACGGCGGAAAGTAAACACACGTTGTGTACGCAGGTATTGGGTGCGCTTGCGAGGGTGCTTTTGCGGTGTTGTGTGTGTATCCAAGCTCTGTCGCAGCGTTATGTTGCTTGAACGACCCTATAAAGACGAGATTGCCCAACGCAGTTAGAACTGGAAGCTCTGCGGCTTTGCTAGAGCAATATTCGGGGAGAGGAATGTATATTGGCTACCCCGATCTGTCCGTTTGGTGAAGCCCAGACCCAAACCTCCGTGCGGGCCCCCCTGCACAGGCCTTTTCGCCGACGCCGATCCAGGCCCCGGCGAGTTTCCCGCGCAGGCGTTGGCGCAGGCCTTGCGCAGACCTCAGCGCAGGCCCCAGTGCACGTTCAAAGCCCCGGTCCAAGCCCCGGCCCAAGCCTGGGCGGAGGCCCCGGCCGCTGTGTATTTTCCTGCCAGCGAGGAAAATCGTTGGAGCTGTCGAATAGCGCGTCGGTCGATGCTTTGTTGGCTTGATATGGTATTTCTTTTTCTTGCAGGGCTTCATCGTTCTCTTACAATTCATGCTGTTATTCTTCTAAAGCGTGATACACCCGCCGTACGGTCGTGTTGCATTGCAACGTTCTAAATCTCCACTCGTTTTAAATTCGAGTAGGCTAGTCCCTAAAGCGGCACGCTTCAGTGCTTCGGCGTTAAACAAAGCTGTTCATAATAATTCACTGTCGAAACGCTTTCGTGACCGCGGTGGAGGAGAATTATCTCTTCTCCTCTATCTCATACCTCTTCGCTGCTCCTTTTCTCTGCAGGATATCTGGCATTGACCGCATTGCTTCCTCTTGTTCGTTTTTGGTCATTTGTAATGAATTAAAAATTGTCGGATTTTGATGCTGCATTGCCACTTTAGGTCACGAAGAAGTTGTAGTCTAGAAGACGTAATTGTAAACCGTTCAGCGTGGCTCTTTACATTAGCGGAACACATGGTAAATGACAGTGTAGATGGAATGTATTCTTTTGTTAATTACAGTCTCATATCGGGGGAGCAATAAGCGAATATATGGGTGTTCGAGCAGCAAAGAAACGCATCGTAGGATTTGAGCGATAATGGTGAAGAAAAATGTTTGAAGCGTGGTACTGTAATTGCCACAGATGCTTGCTTACACGCCCGGCTTGGCTGGCGCTCTAGCTTTGTGTTTCGGCAAGTGAAGGCAGCGTGCTTTGGACGTGCCGTGACCCCGCGCCGTTCCCTGGAGCCGCTTCCCCGCAGCAGCGCCCAGGCGGCGAGAGGCGCTGCCCGCCCATCCTGCTCTTTTCTGGGAAATGAACCGCTTCGCTCGTCGTTGCCCGTCTTTCCCCGTCTTTCTCCGTCTTTCGCCTCCGACGCTCGCGTGACACGGGAGAGGCTTTTTTCTTTTTCATTTTTCTTTTTGCTTTCAATCGTTTCTGAAATCATCGGGCGAAACAAAAAGTTATCTCTGGGGCCCTCCCCTCGTTGTGTAAGCGTGGTGTGTAGATGTGGATGCGTTACAACGTCATCCCGTCCGCCGCACGCGCTGGGTGCAGACTCAGAAAGCCGATAAAATTCGTTGTTTTCATAACTGTCTTGCTGCGCTCGACAAACGAAGAGAAAAATTTTTTGAGCTTGATGTTCCATATTTTGTTTACCAACGGTTGCCCTTGTGCAGAAGAACCGCAAGGATTAGGAATTTTTAGGAAACGTTCTTAAGTGTCATTTTTATTTTCCCGTTTTATTAATGTGAGTTAGAGACTAATACTATTTTGACAAAAATAAGTGCAGCTTGATGCTTATGTATTCATTCGCTTTTGAGATTTCAATTTCTCATCATGGTTATAAAATTGTAGTTACCATTCGTTCCTTCATAATTCTTTTAAACAGTATTTTTCACAAATACTATATATTATACTCTCATTTCTTGTAAATATTTTAAAGTCAAATGTTCTTAAAATAATATAAAATTTAATTTATATTAGCATAATAATTATATTATTTTACATTTCCGGCCAAGTATGTAATCTCATGAACAAATCTAGATGAAGGTAACGTGGAAAAAAGGATAGAGGTCGGTACGTGGTTCTTTCTTGAAGACATTGCCCCAGCATTCGCCTGAATTGGTCGAAGGAAATGACGCAAACCCTTGATTGGAGCAGCTGGCCCCTAGAATCCGCCACCATTTTAGTGGTCTGCTTCGACTCATCTATTTCGGTTGTGTCGAAAATCCGTCACAATCGGCACTCGGATTCCGGGATTGCCAGACTGCCATGCTATAGCGCATTTCCAATTATGTCAGGTGGAGCACCTCCATAGGCCATATGCAGATTTTACTGTTTCTTGACAATTCATTTTTTCTTTTTTTCTCCAAACCAGAGAGGTAGGTGCATCGCTGAGTGCGCGGTGTGGATTTTCCTGGACGCGCCGTTGCCACGCTGTTTTTCCTACGCCGACGATAAACAACTACCTTCAACACCCTGCGAAGTCTCGAAAACAAAATGCTCAGAATAACTGTCGAAGAGCCTCCAGTTGGGGAAATAATGAATGTGCACTCTGACCTCGGGTGTTTCCCCTCATATTGCGAATGCGAAGTCACTATTTTGTAAATGTCTCCTTTTCTGTGAATTATATTTTCTTATTTTATTAACGATGACAGTTTTGTCTTTATATCAATAACAAAGGAACATACAGTGAATTGTCTTGTCATGATTCTCAGTGGTCGTTTTCCATGGAATTAAATATAAAATTTCCACTTCAAATAAACAATCTGTTGAGTTAAGTCGTATGGTGGTTCATTAATATTAGAGCTCTCATCGAGAATTATTTTACCGAAGATATAATTTTCTGTCAAGTTATCTTTTTAATCCTTACACATGATTTGTGTATTTTGTTCATTTCTTTCTTAAAAGAGACGTTTAAACATTCAGATTCATCGTGTAAAATGAACATGAAATTAGATAGCTACGGCGTTTGATTGGCGTGTCTGCTCTTCGGGAGACAATGAACTGTTTGTGGGGCTAATGACAAATGCAGAATATTCCAAAGGTCCCCTTCAGAAAACAGGGGAGGATATATTTGAAATCCGAACATGAATGAGAAAAAACGCTAGTGGGATATGTTCGACAGCTGGGTGGCCACCTTTGCCCCTGAAGATGAAGTGAAAACTCAGAAACAAATCTGACTGGTTAAATTTGTTTTGTAGGTCATTTCGTACTTCCTTCGTCAATATGGGACTCTACAACACTGCCTCCACTAAAAAGATATGCGCTACCCAAAGGCAAAAGTGCCGAGTGGTACATCTTGTATGCGACTCGCGGAATTAGAGCAAAGACAAGATAAAGCTGTCGGCATTACCATCGGTCCGAAAGTAATCCGCCTCCGCAACCGCCGCGGTAGACCGCCCGCTTGCGACCAACAGCCAGGACGCTAATCCGAAAGCGATGCCCGCATTCCACACTCGAATTTCGATGTATTGCAATTGAATGTCACCCATGAGAAGCGCCTTGGTTTCACCCGTGGGCAGATTATCATTCAGTATTCTATGAATTTAAGTTATTTCAAGTACATTGACGATATTGGAATGCGATCTGCAGGCCACATTTCTGACGCTTTATGTTTCGCCGAGAAGGCATATAAGCTTTTGGCACTCACGTCGGGTTGTTGTACTCGAGTCGATGTATCTTTGGTAACGATTCGCACAAGTAGCGTCGAACAGGATAAGAATGTTATGGTTCCAAACTTGAAGCAACGATATTTCCCATATCGATTTGTATCGCTATACAATTTTAAATACGAAGATGACGTACTTCGTGTTTAAATAATTATCAATATAATTTTAATAAACAATATATTGTGGAGGTGTGAAAGGACTTTACTTATATCTCGCTCTCGATTTTGATACTATTTAATATAGTGGGGAAATATAATATTTTTCAAGTTTGGTTGACTTGTTGGTTTAAAAAAATATTATATTTCTTATATTACTGTAAAGATTTCAAAGATCATAAAACGACCAAATAAGATTTAAAAAATGAATAAGTTTAATTTGCGCCAAAAGGATTCAAATATATATTCTGGGAATTGTGATCTAATTTGAGGGTGCGAGGCAGTAAAGAGGAACGCCCAACCAGCCACGGTAAGTCTCCCGCTGTTCGTAAATGTTAATATCTGGATTTGGGTCTAAGTGTGACTTACCTTGTTACTGTGTAAATTTCATGTCGATGTTTATGAAGGCGCAGTAACAAGATGAGAAACTCTTCGAGCAAAACAGAGATATTTACATGTACGAACAGAGGACGGCTAGCTGTGGCCGGCGAGGTTTTACCCCGTCGCTGCCTCGAACCCTTCAGTTTTATTTGAATCGCTTGGTACAGACACCCTTTAGATCCATTTTTTACAGACTATGAGATACGTTGATCATACACATGGACTGGATAAAAATCCCTCAAGTCCGTTGCGAACTGGGGATGTAACATCTGGCTAAAGTTTTCGTTTGGTGCAGAATCGGGTGTAAAGAGATTAAGTTTTTTGCTTGGAATGTCGTGAAACGTCGTGGAGGGAGGGCACCGCCCGCGAGGCGAGAGACTGTGAGCGGAGGCTAGGCGCGGCGTGGCTGGCGGCGGCGGCGGGCGGGCGGCGGCGGGCGCGGCGCGGCGCGGCCAGCGGGCTGTCCACGCGGCCTCCGCGGCCGTGGACAAGCATGCGCGTGCGGTCCTCAGGAATGCGGGGCTCGCCCCCCTCCCCGGCCCCTCCCCCCTTGGCCACGCCCCACTCCCGCCCCCGCTCCGTGTGGGCGGCGGGAGAGGAGACGCGCCGGGTCGCGGGGAGTTTGCGATCGATCCGTAGACTTCCGTTTCGCACTGGCTGGGCGATGCGTAATGTGGGACCGATGGCCGATGTCGGTTTCGAAAATACACATTGAAAAAATGCTTTGTTAAAATTGTCATTTTGCTGTTTTATCACGTGCAAATATGCTTATTTCACGGTCATCGACAGTGTTTTACTCTATAAAATGTTTTGGGAGTTACCTCAAGTGAATTAGTATTAGAAAAATAAGATTATTTTCTAAATATATTTGTTCACTTAACTAAAAAAATGAAGATATTTGAGATGCCATTTTTCCTGAGCCGACGATGCAAAAAATTATATAAATGAAAAATCATCTTAATTGAATCATAGCAAATATTTTCACTGATTTGAGATTAGAAAATTAAATCCGCAATTGCGAGATGACCTGTAATGAGAGTTGCTCCAATTGGTGTATGTCTATATATTTTCGTAGGATTAAATTTTCTTCAATACCAAAATTATTTTTTGGGGAATTGTTAAAAAATATACACTTACCCTTCATCAAAATCCCAGCGTGTATTTGTGGATGACATTGGGGAAAATGTATGATAGAAAATGTTCATGTCGTGTGCATTTGCCATTTCACAAAAAAAGTTTTGCTTGATCAGCCAAATTTCAACGTGCATTCTAAAAAGCAAAAAGTGCATGACGACCACAGACTCCTTGTCCGTACTCGAGTGCCATCTCTCCGTGCGGCGACAGGCACTTCCTCTTGGGGCGAATGTGGGTGCGCCGCGTGTGGAATATCGGGCGCGCAACGAAGAACGTCCGTATGCAAACAAACCGAGATTAGGTGAAATATAATAATTTTTAGCTGGAAGTATCGGCATTAGTAATTTAGAAGTCTAATAGCTCAGAAATGCAGAGGGTTGCAGTTCAGCGAGCCGGAGAAGGTTCGCGAGTGGGAACTTATCGAAGCACATAAATCGCGCAGGCACAGTCTCTTTGCGCCACCCCGCACCACGCGCTGGTGGAAGAAGGGGCGGCTCCGCGGTCGAGAAACGGTGGCTCACGCGCCATGCCGCCGCCCCCGCTGCCGCCACCATCGCCATCCCCGCACCGCCGTCGCCGCCACCGCCACCGCCACCACCACCACCGCCACCGCCACCGCCACCGCCACCGCCACCGCCACCGCCACCGCCACCGCCACCGCCACCGCCACCACCACCACCACCACCACCACCACCACCACCACCCCACCACCATCACCACCACCACCACCACCGCCGCCGCCACCACCACCACCACCAACACCACCACCATCACCACCACCCACCACCACCCCGCCGCCGCCGCCGCCGCCGCCGCCACCACCACCACCACCGCCACCACCACCACCGCTGCCACCACCACCACCACCGCCGCCGCCGCCGCCGCCACCACCACATCGCCGCCGCCGCCGCCACCACTGCCGACACCGCCACAGCTACCGCCTCCACCGAGGCCCGGGTTGAGCTTGTGAAAATTGAAGTGGCTTTTCGGGCTGTTAGCTCTTGTAACCGGCGAACATTGATTAGCGTTCAACTGGCTTATTACAATCTTACGTAAAGGGCGGGTTATCGGCAGCGTGCATCAGGGTTGCGCTCGATTTGCACAAGGCAGGAGTTCCTCCGTTTCCTTTCACACTAGAGAGCTCCCGCCAGCCTGCCGCCGCCGCGTCGCTGCCCCGGGGGAAAGTTAATTCCCAGACTCTGCGCCAGCGGCCCCATCGCCTGCCAATGCGAAGCGATTGTTTGGCTCTGGCCGTCTCGACATTGTTCTTCCAAATACCGGCATATTGTTCCTATATTTTAACGCTGTAGTCGAAACAATTATTTATGTATTTCGCTTTATGAACATTTTTTATCCGAGTTAATTTACTAGATAGTAGATGGTATCCTTTCCGAGCCAGATCATTATTTAAAATTTTGCGTGCCAAAATCGTTGGTATCATGATCAATGAATCTCTTGATTCATTCGTATTTTAAAAGCACTCGAAACATTCGTATAATCGAAAGTTCGAACCAATCAACTAATGAATTTTGTACATATCCCGTCTTTCCACTTCTCGAATACTTCAATATTTCCGCAGATACAAACTCTTGTTCAACATAACTATACATTCTTTAATAACAAAGGCCAGATGTTGCGTGACCATTGTCTTTATAGATATCAGACTGATTTTCCATCGACAACCCCGTCTTTGTCTACCTCTCTACTCGGTTCCGAATGTTCGTTTTTAGTACAGTTAATTCAACAATTTGTAGAAATAATTGTCAATTTACGATGCTCTATTTGTTGAAAAATATAAATTTTCACTTTCAACACCCCCTTTGTAGCTTTTGAAATTTTTAAATAAAAGTAATTTTTTCACTTCGCTATTCGTATGAAGTTCAAAGTAGAAAACGAAGAATTCATAAATAATTCAAATTATGTACTATCACATCTAACAGAATTCCATATTTTTTTCTGATGCTGATGGACATTTTCTCAGTACTTTGCTCTATAAAATTAATCGTATGTAAAATTAATCTTGCAAGCATTTCTGTGTACGATACTCCAATAACATCAATTAGGCTATCTTACAGACCAGGAGTCTTGTGTAGTCTAGTATCAGTCTTTCACGATTTCTACTATGAAATTGGCGTTATATTGGAAATTGAAATAACTGCTGACAAGAAAGATTGGTACTTTAAGAAAGCGATTTATCTGAAGTAACTAACTTCGTCAGTACGCATTTAAGGGTACGTACTACATTTTATCCTTATTGCAAAGTGTTATCGGTTTTAAAGTACTCCGATCGCCTATTCGACTTGATTTACTAACTTTCGCGCTTTTAGTGACAAGAGAATCTAGTTCAGCTAATCTGTTGCTCCTTCTGGTGTAATTATTAAATACACATTGCAGTCAATTGGATTTCCCATGTTGATTTTAACACACGTCCTTTTTGTGTTTGTACCCTAATCATGGTTTCTGTCTTTGGATACTGCTGAGCTCCATAGCTGCATTTTATGGCGATTTGGTTTTTTGACATCTTGGGGGTACTATGAGATCGCCTGGTTGTGAATTCTTTCTATAGATTTTCATGCCGTATTTCCAATTCATTTCTGTTGTTTTAACTGAACTTCCATTAGGCCTTCGACAGATTGAAGCATTTCACAGATTCTCAGATCTTGGGGCTTTGAATCACTTGCTCTCGATCTGACATATGTTTGGTTCTGTACTGTCACTGACATGAATTACCTCCTACCTCTCTAAGATAGAGGCGGACATCAGAGGAAGGAATAAAGAAAAAAATGGGGAAGGGGCGGGGAAGGCGCGGGGTGTCGAGTCTGCAGTGCTGACCTTTCGACCTTCACGAAACCGCATCGCAGGAAGCAGGCGCCGAGAAAAAAGCAGCGAGACCACACTACTTCCACGGCATCGATGCGATTAAATCTTTTACGGGGAGGCGCGGAAGAAGGGCGATGGGAAGTTACTGGTTCCCCGCCCATTTCCTCTCGCGTGAGAATCGGTTAGGTGTTTCTCCGGATGTACTTCGTACTTCTGCCTCCGTCTACTTCTTCTACTTCGTCTCCTCCTCCGTCTCCTCCCGGAATCGCCGCCTCCCCCGTTGCAGCTGCTGATTGCCGAAGCCCCGGCGCAATATGAGGCGATGAGAAGCTATTACAAGCCCGGGAACGCTCTGACTCAATAAATGTTATAAATTGGCTAGTAATTATAGAGACGTGAAGTTGTACATACACCCCGGGCGTAATTCTTGTTCACATAGTGCGGTGTACGATTACCGAGCCTTGTTCGTTTCCGTTGACGACCTCCTGGTGGCGCATTCGGAACGAGGGGACGCGCCCCCCCCCGCCCCTCGCCATTCGCCCCCGCCCTGGCCCGTCCCGCCAGAGAGCCTTCCGTCGGGCACATCCGGATCGAAGGCGCGAGAAGAAGGTCACAGGAGATGAGCCCGGAGAGGCTGGCCCATCGGGTCAGCGTGCACAGCGAGGGTCTGTCCGTTCCATAAGATACTCTTACTACATCATTCATACTCCATCGAAACTAATTAGAAGCTTTTGTCTTTTTCTCCGGGCGCATCCTGTCCAATGCTACATATTTTCTACCTTTTTCGAAGACCTCCTGAACTCGAGAGGGGGAGGGGGACTGCGCGGGGCATCGCCCCCGCCTTTTTGCCACGCGGGCCCCTCCCCCTCCTATTGTTAAGCCGCCCGCCGCCTGCAGTGCAGCCCCGCCCGGCGCCGGCTCCAGTGGCATTCTGCGGCCCATCATAAAGCCTTCGTTTCGTTAATGAGTTGGAGCAGGGCGGAGGCCTGCGGCGCTTAAATCAAATGTGACCAAGAAGTGCCAGTTATTATGAGGATGGGCGGCGGTGGCGGTGTTCGGACCCGGGGCGGTGGCGGCATGGCGGGGAGCCACCGCCGCCCCTCACGCCGAGAATGAATGATTGCGCTAGCGACGCGAACGTCGACAAATGCAACGCGTGTCGCAAACTCCGAGGCAACTTGGATGTCTTCGAATATACTCCAGTGGTATGGGGTGTAAACAGCACTGGCTTCCAAAATGTCAGATGATAAATTGAAATCGGACGGGGTTTTGCGGTAGGCAGACAATCCTCTCAGTGCCGTGTGGCGCTCGTGGGGTATGAAAGAACCTTTGATACATTCCCGGCAAAATTAAATCATCTGACAATTCTCATCCCGGTTAGATATATTCGCTCAGACAGAGAACGACACACGTAACGGATGAACATGACTGTGCCCGATGTTGTGTCGGTCCTTGGTAGAGAACGATAGGAGAGTAAAACACGTTGGCAGCGTTGCTGTCATCAGTGCCAAATTCGAAAATATCCAACAATCCAGTCCATTTCAGGACAAGCCTCCTGAGCGCAAGCATTAGATAACAATGCTATTTTTCAAGAGATAACGAATCAGCGAGTCAAGCTAGAAGCAATAAAATGCAGTTTAATGTGTAAGGATGCTGTATACGCTAATATTTAGTGGACAGATAGATTCTCCGCAAGATAGAGATATGCATCTGGTTAGAGAAACAAAATAAATGACATGAATTTTCTTCTTTACAAATGTGTTTATTCTTGTAGTAGTATCATGTAAACCTGCGTGTGCATACTTACGACACCTCGAGTCCCAATGATTAAATCAGGTAGTTGATCAGGTTAGTGCGTAAGACACGGTTTATAATACGTGAAGATACGGCCGCCGTAATGACACGTGAGATGAGATTACCTCATTGGGAGACTGAGAGTTGACGCTTTTCACCTTATTGGCAGCGTGTGGTGGATATTTGAGAGACTATTTCGAAGAACTGCGGTTGTGTTTGTTTGCAATTTATATGGTCAGGAATTATGTTGAAGATTATAGTTGAGGAAACACATTAGTAATGAACGGTTAATATTTCTTATTTTGTATTGTATTCCCAACGAGATTTCGATCTGTGTATTGTTAAATATTCCTTAAATGTAAGGGCGTATCATTACCTCCCAAGTTATTGTATTTCTAAAATTTTGTCTGAAGCGTATTCAACACGATTCTCAGACGATTTCGAAAGAGTTAATTATATTTATTCTACTACTAATAAAACATTTCTCAAGCAACTTTTTATTGCCATCTACATTTACTGTTATTAACATCTTACATATTTTTCATTGAAACAACAATAGCATATTCTATTCTTTGAGATGATGTTCCAGAGCACCCATATAAAGGGCAGTATGGGAAATAAGTTATCATGTTAACACGGTTGGAGTAATATATTAATTATTTGCCAGTAATCCAGTTTTTAAATCAGATACTATAGATTTTGTATCGTCATCGAGTATCGACAATGAATCAACAGTGTTGATTCCGATACTGCGCATGTGACGAAAGTGTAGTGTGGCAATGTCCCGTGTGCGGGTCGCGCACGCTGGCGCCAGAAACCCGCCGACGCCGCTTCGAGCGCGCCCTCTTCGTCCCGCCCCTCCTTCCCCTCCCGTTCCCCTTCCACGCGGCGAGTCGGGGGTCTCTGCTCAGTATTCCCCGACATGACACCAGCGACAGAGATAGAGCTGACGGGGCTCACTCATGTATTGGACGACATCGAAAACAAGTCTTAAAATAAAAACGTAAGAAAGTATAAAAAAGGAGGTAGAGCGAGAGGGGAAATATTAAAAAGTAGGCAAGATTAGTCAGGTTGGGAAGCGGGAGGGGGGACAGGGGGCGGGAGGTGCGCGCCGGGTGAAGAGGTAGCGGCCCTAATAATTACATTGGAGAGTTATGGGACGACACAGCCAAGCTTCGAGAGCTTATATAGAAAAATATGGAAGTCTGGAGTGGATCGAAAACTCCTCCCTCCTCGCTAGATTGGTTATTGGCTAAGGCCGCTTGATTACGTTTCATACAGTATCATAGGGAGGCCGAGGTCTTTTTTATTTTTCAAAAATAGAAAAAAAGAATCCTGTCCGGTTAGAAGACTATGTAGTGTTTCAAATAGGGGAGGATCCGAATGCATACGTGGCGCGCATGTTGCCTTTTGAAAATAACCTCCTCCTCCTCCTTCTCCCTCCCCTCCTTCTCCCCTTTCCTCTCGCCGAGAAATTAACGTGCGCGGGCAGGCGAGGGAGAGAGAGATGGAGGTAGAGGGAGACAGAAGGAGCGCGCGCCAGCGCGAGAGAAAGTGAGACAGAAGCGGGAGGAGGAGAAGGGAGCTCCGCTAGATTGGAAAAAGATGAAAAAGACTGATTAATTGAACAAAGGACGCGGGCAGCAGAACTGCTCCGCTTTGCAGGAACGTGTAATGGCCCGACAGCTGCGCTGCTGATCCTAGTGACGACGCTGACGATAAGTAATAGCGAATTTTCAAAGAGAATTTTCCAGTTGGGTAAATTTCGGCGAAGGGTGATCCCAAATGCATCGCGCAAAAATGTTTAAACGCTCGTCCTTCATGTGACTGATTAAAAATCTATTAATGAATTATTATTTCATTTTAGTAAACGTGACATAAGTTTGGATTTTTTAATACCCTAGAAATATATGGGTAAATACATCTTTAAAAGACACATGTGAATTCAGATTATTTTTATTACTTTTTATAATGAAGTTTTAGGAGTCGTATTTAAATTATTTTTACTCGGCCTGATAAATATCATGCATTTTTATTGTTGGGGGCTGTTATTTTATATTAGTGTAACATTTAAGTCTTAGTACATTGCTAAGCTTTGAGTATTTTGAGACCTTTCCGCCCAATTTGATTCATGATTCAATCTGAGTAACCACTCGTTTTTGTATTTCTCTGAATGTGAGTCAGAGGGAATTGCACATGTTGGTGTCCGCATGCAGGAGCGTCCACGTACGCGGAGCCGAGAGCGCCTGCTTCACATGCACATTCCCGCTTAAGGCATGTCACCTTATGATTCTGGCGTCATTGGCTTCTCATATTACCACTATCCCATCAGATCCGACATTGCATCCGTCATTCATCTCGCCTCATTTACCCGCATTTACTCGCAATATCATCCATGCAGTGGGAAGCAACGCCACACCATCACTAAGTTCCCTGGCTGAAAAGAGAGATTACAAAGCTGCATTCATCCTCCCCTGACCGCGTGCAGGTCCATAAACCATTGTGTTGAGAAACTCATCATTATCATGATCATCATGAACATCACATCATCACAACGTCATTACCATCAGTGCACTCGTTACAAGCAGTATTCTGCTGTAAAATCTTAATTGCTCCGCATGCGCACGGAAGTATTCCCAAAAGAAGCCGGTGACAGCGAGCGGGTGCCGGTGCGGTTGCTTTCTTGTACGGGCGTCGCCGTCTCCAGCGGCGGTGCGATGCCTAGAGCAGAGCTGGCAAGGAGGAGCAGCGGGCGTGCGTGAATAGGTACGCGGAGGGGCGGGAAGGGGGGGATTCATATAGCTGCGAGAGGGTTTGGGAGAGAAGGAAGGAGAAGGCACGTGGGAGGAGGGGGGAAGGCGAGGCGGGCGCGAAATGGTGTGAGTGGGACAGGAAAAGAGCGCGAGTCCCGGGAGAAGCGTGGGTCGGTGTGGTGCAGGGGTGTGGCGCGATTTTGAAAGATGTGGAAATGCGTAGCGCTGGGAGGCGTGGTGTAGGAGACGTGACATGGGCTGGCGTGGTCGAACGTGGTGAGGAGGTGGGACACGACGTGACGTGGAGAGAGGTGAACGACGTGGCTTGACGGGCGAGGCGGGGTGAAGACTACCGCACCAGTCGCCACCACCGGTCCCCATTGCCGCCGCCAAAGTCCCCGCCATCGCCACCACCACCGACACCATCATCATCACTACCACTGTCGCTGGTCGGGTGCGGTTGGGTTTTTGTTTGCTTCCCTCCTTTCCGTGTGTTAAGGCGGCTAATGGGCACCGATATCTACATATAAATTGAGGCGGAGCCCGCTTGCCTGCTCGGGAGGAGGGTAGCGTCCACACCCCGGTGGCGCGGCGCGGGGTTGGGCGGGTTGGGGGCGGGGGGGGGATGTTGCGGCGTGGCCACGACCGCAGAACGCGCGATGGCGCCCCTCGCGGCGAGCGGGCGCGCGAACGCTTGGCCTGGCGAGGCGTCCCCGTCGCCCTCGCCGCGCGCCACCGCGAACCCGCGCCGGAGCAGGACGATCGCAGCGACGGTGCGATACGGTGCGCCGTAACGCGATACGCGGCGGAGGGGCTCGGGGCGACGCGGCCGTGGCGTGGGCGCGGCGCGGCGCGGCGCGGCGAGGGCGATGCGGCCTGCCCCCCTCGCGCCTCTCGCCCGCCCGGCTCTGCCGGTCCTCTTGCCCAGTCGTCGCTCTCCTTTGCGCCCGGCAAGGACACGTTGGCTCACGTTTCACACTTTTAGACGGAATCTTGAGCTCCGCTTCATTACCGGCCTCCAGTACTCGAAACGTGACCACATATTTCAAAATTAATAAAATACTCGCGGTGTGGCGGAGGGGAAAAGGTGCGGCGGCAGGAGTTGACGGTGCCCCTTTTTGATGTGAGTTGTTAGGCGGAAAGGCAATTTATATTATAGTTTTCTTCGTGCAGCTATGAAGAAATATAACAATATCTGAATTAAAGATCAGAATTACACAAGATTGAACTTAATATAATTATAGCCAAAAATGTACAGTGTAATTACTTTTTAAAATGTTATTGGGTGATCTTTACTTATTATATACCACACGACGACAAAAACCACGAAAACTCGTATACGAGACTCAATATCGTTTTCTAAAAAAATGCTTTAAATTAGCAGGCTTAGCCAATAAAGTTTGTAGATAATAACAGTGTCATGTCTCATCAGTCTTCAAGCAGTAAGAACGGACATGATGGTACTTAATGAGAAAAAAGTATATTGAACGTAAGATTGATTTAAGTGTTTCAGTCCATATCAAGATGATCCGATGCACGTATGGGGTTCCGAGCTCAATCTCCCGTCGAATGCTTCATGTTTTTCTTCCGTGCTCTCGAAATAGCATTTAAGAGCTAAATTACAATTATTTTCGAGTTATTTTATTTGCAAAAGTCCATCGCGCGCGTTTAGCTGTTGATGTCTTTCATCACGAATTTCCAACTGCTGGCGGCGCCGCGCCGACCCGTCCATGCGCCGGCTCCCGCTCCCGCTCGTCGCACCGCTTTGTCGTACGTGTTCGCCGCACACGCCGAGTACCGCACGCACGTGTCCTTGGTGCGCATCGCATTGACTTTTCGTCCGCACGCGTCTCGCCCCTTTCCCCGCTCCCGCGGGCGCCTCATCCGATGCACGTGCACCCGCAGGTCGTCTTCTCTTCTAGGGGCGGAATTTGACCAACTTCGAGTATTTTCCCTCTGGCTTACCAGTAAGCAAATTATCTATTAGAATATTTCTATTGAACTTGTTTTAATCCACATTACAAAATCAGCTTCCAACATTTTCGTTTGAGTACCCCATCCCTTTAACGTTTATGTCCCAATTCACGTTTCTCCGTTTTGCTAACATAGGTACGCTCTTTGCTTCACGATCGTATTTTTTGTATCACATAAGCTGTTTGAAATATAATTCTAACTCTAATCTAGAATCCTTGCAATTATAGGAAGGATCACTTAAGTAACTCCCTTCTGATAAATGATGAACATCAAATGACTGAGATCCAGTATACAGTCTCACGGCTGTACGTTGCATCATGTGCCGTTTTTCAATCCATTTGGAAAAGGGGCGTGCTCCCGGAGGGCTGTCGTCGCCATGGTGCTTGTCACCGCGCCGGTGCAATGCCGCGCTCGCCGCGCCGCGCGGGAACCTGTTTTCGTGGTTACGAAAATAAACATACGCGTACGTAGAAATAAGAAGGCGGTAATAAAAGTATATTACCAGTTATTACGCATCTTCACATCGTAAATACGGCACGCGGGCTCGACGCGGCGCGGCAGGGCGCGACGCGACACGGCGTGGCGCGGAGCACAGACGCACAGATTCTTCAATTACACACAAAAAGCATAAAATTGTCTGTCACGATTTTTTTCACATGTGAAGACACTTTGGCCATAGGACTTTTTTTTTTGACAGACCAATTCACGTAATAATTTGAAATGAAATAAACATTTCTTAGAATACAATTTGAAGCTTTTTTTTACATAATTGTATTGCGACAAGAATTTTAGAAAACAAAGATAAATAATATATTAAAATAAATGTACACGCCAGCTAGTGCAAAAGCGGAGACAAACTGTCGCTACTGAATGGAAGACCGGGACGAGACCGTTCGGTGATGTCACTTTATGCGATCAGCATGCTCTAGCCCTAGCTGGCATGTATGTTTGTTTTAATACATTATTTATCATTGTTTTCTAAAATGCCTGAAGGCAGACAGGGATATTATTTCTGTAACCGACGCAATACAAATAAATAAAGGATAATAAAAACTTCAAATTGTATTATTCCAAGAAAAGTAATTTTTATTTCTAAATATTTCGGTGAATCGGTCTATCGAGAAAATTCCTGTGCCCAAACAATCTTCCCATACAAATGCTTCAAACATTAAAAACAGTGCGGGAGGTGCAGCGTCCGTGCAGCGCAGCCGGCGGTGGGCCGCGGGGCCGGGCCGGGCCGGGCCGTTCCGCGTTGCCTCAGCGCTGCGGCATGCGGAGGGGCCGCCTTGAGCAGTGCGGCGCCGCGCCGCGCCGCGCGGCCACGGAAACTAATCATCATGCACAATGCCCACCGCCGGTAGTTTTCTTCTTCTTTAAATGAAAGCCCACGCTGCCCTCTCCGCCACCCCGTCCTGCCCCACCGGGCGCTGCCGCGCGCCTTTGCTCTATTGTCCATTACAAGTCTAACTATTAGTTGTCAACACTTTCGGAACAAGATTTACTGAAAACCCAAACCGACGCGCTTGCTCTGTGGATTTATGAAATCGATAACTGTTAATGTGGGAAGGACGAAGAGACGAATGGCACGTCGTTTTGGTAATTAGTATCATTAATTTCATTACACTACGACGCTTGTTGGTACTTGCAAGCTGTTCGAGACGAAGATTATAAATACACGCCACAGTATCGCGAGTCGAAATTGATACCTTCTTTGGGCTTACTTGTACATTGTATATCCTCTTGCCAAAACTGTACACGTGTACACGCTACAGTCTTTTAAAAATCTGCTTGTAAATGGGCGGTGTTAACTGTGAATTCATCTCACTCCTCCTGTCTGAATTTCAACCTTCATAGAACTTGCAGAACAGTAATTATTTGTTATATTTTTATGTGCATTGAACATTAGTAAAAAAAACAACATATTATTTCATTTTTGTGGATTTTGTTATGTAACGTTTTACTAATGTGTCATTTTTCCTTTTTGTTTCCTCCCATATGAAAAACGTGAAAGTCACGATTTAATCAGATTGAATTTCAGTGAATAGGACTTCACACACGGGGCTACTGTTTATGCGCCTGGGTAAGCCGGAGTTAAGGCAGAGAAAAGCAGCAAATTTATATAGGTATAAATTTAGAGAGTTTTTTGTCGCGCGTACATATTTAGCAATTTTCAAACTCCTCGGTAAAGAGATGAAGATTTACGAACGGCTGCTTCTTCAATACACAATTATTGCAACGACGGCAATGGCCACAGCCTTTTCCGTGTACACCTTCACTTACAGCGTATTAGTTCTGTGCAAGATTCTATATTATGTTTATTTAAATTACATATTGGTTGTTTACTACCTAACGTTTAAGTCTATTCTTTTTTAACAACTTGAATAAACAGTCGTAAAAACGTAAGTTATATCAACATCAGTAGTGACACTTTAGTAAGTCACTGCAATTCTCTTCGAGTGTATTTCATATTTGCTTGCTATTCCCTTTTCTGTCAATATTTGGTTGGAGGTACTTGGTTTAAGGTGACCCTGAACTCAAGTTTCTATGAAATACCAGGGAAGAGAAGTACAAATAGTGTAGCCACTCGTGAACAAGACAATGAACAGTTAGTAGTTGATCGCCGGTACTGCACATTGTATCTAAACAAAATATGCAAAAGACAGTTTTATTCACTTGAATTTGTGACAATTTCGTTTTTTGCTTTTCCTGGCGTGTTGGATTGTCGAGGTCCCGTCCCCATTACAATATGTTTGTCTCCGTTAACAACTGGGGAACACCGACCGACATCCCAACTGAAATAATCTACCTTCAGCAATATATTACATTCTCACGAATTTTGTTGTTAACTACCGGTGGAGACTTTAGCCGAGTAATAATCTGTACAGATTGCAGTATTGTTGAGCAATAACTGTTTTATACAGTTGATATATAATGTTATACAATGAAACAGTTTAATGAACGCAATTTGGGAAACTAGACAAATGTGGATGATATGGAATATAGAAAGTCAAATAATTATTTGTATAAAAAGTTTTGAATGCTTTTGTGGTGGGGACAATACCTTTCTTTAATCCTTGCCTTTTCTCATTTCTACGTGGTGGGCGCTAATAAGGCCGCGCTCATTTTTATTAATTTTCCGCACACTTCATTTTTATACTGATTTGGCGATGATTTCACGGCCGGGTGCTCTTCCTGACGCCAACTACAGGGGACACACACACACACACATACACATAAACAACACACCCATGCTCGAGGCGGGATTCGAACCCACGTTCCTTCCGACACTACTGCCTTAGCGATCTCGGCTACCCGGATCGGCGGTGGGGACAATGCCTATTCCAAATAAATAACTGTAGGGACGTTGCTTAAGGTGATCGAGAAGTATTGCTCAGCAAATTATAGGATGAAGACATTAATGGTTTGAATCACAAGTTTGTGTAGCTGTTAGTTAGAGTGGTTTGGATTTTGACCTGTATTGATGGTGCAGTAATATTCTCAAAATCGAATCATAGCTGTTTTTATCTTTTTTCTTTTCTTCACTTATCTTTTTCCGTCCAATTTATTTATTGTTTGGAGTTTGGATTGGAATTTTTTTGAGTGTCATTTCCGTCGCATTCTTTATGCGGTAGATGGCAAATTCAATTCGCGCTGTTTTTATTCCGTCTTCCCTCTCTCATACACGTTCGGGGGTCCGTACACGTTCGGGGTACGTCTCAGCTGAACCCCTCTGCTTTTGCACTTCTCTGGCCTAACCGAATGCGGAAGGCGACCGTAGACACTTGCCGCGTCTCGTGTGTGACAGCACAACATTCACCCCCACAGGCGAAACAAATCAGAACCCGGAACGGATTTTCGCGCGCAGACGTTCAGAGTATTACCCCGTATCCTGAAAAATCTCCGATCGACTTCTTGTAGGGTACGGTGATGGTTACCACTGATCCTTGTGCTTACACGGACGGGTATAGTTATTAACATCAATATGCCGTTATTTGTGATATAGGCCATTGTCGTTCCATTCTTTTCGCTGTACCACCTTAAAAAATCATAGAAATAAGAAAACTTGCTGCAACTCATGTGTTTCGATTGTTCTAAATGGCCGGCGGATGTTAAAACCCGTCATGGACGTCGGCGGCGAAGAGTGACTCTTCGTCGTCCCGTTTGATTGCGTTATGTCTACATAACAATTGAGCATGACCAAAATATCACGCATCTCGCAAGTTGGCAAATTCTTTTCCGTCCCCGTCCTGCGGCTGCCTTCTTCTTCCCTCCTGTTCGCGTCCTCCGGCCGCCGCTTGGGCCGCGTCGCCCGCGTGGCTCGCTGGAGGCCAAGGCACCGCCCGCCCGCTCGCTGTTCATGAATAATGAGCATCGTCTCATTAGTGAATCTTTGGGAGCCCAACAGCCGCGGAGTCCTTCTGCAAGACACTAATGAATCCGCCGTAGTGACAACTTAGCACATCGAAACTTAATATACTCGCTCCCTGCTGCATAAGGTACCAGGCGGGCCGCGCCCTCGCAATCGCGCCGCCCGGCGCCCGCCCCGCGCGCCCGTGGCCCGGCCTCGCCGCCCGGCCGCCGCTGTCCCGCCGCTGTCCCGCCGCTGTCCCGCCCCGTCCGCGGCTTTGCCGTCTGCGGCAGCTTCAAAGCGGAAAGGCAAAAATCTCTCGCCGCTTTCGCGGAGGCCCCCCCGGTTATAATTCGATTTTTGTTCCTTATCTCGGACAGCGGCCTGGGAAGCCGGGTTCGGTTCTTTGTCCATCGCCCCGTTAAGAATCAGAAAGGGAGGGAGAGAGAGAAAGACCTTCAGTCTGGGGAGTTGTTATTTTGAAAGAGATTAGAAGTGAGACTAAGTCGCGTTGCTTATATTTGCGCGATTTCGGAGTGGGGCGGCGCGGAGTGCATTAACAAGGCCTCTCCCGCCCCCCGCACAGGGTGTGCGTCGCATCGCGGCGTTTGGGTTGTCTCTGATCGCTGATAACGCTCGTCACCCCGCCCGCTCGGCATAATTAGCCCTGGAGCGCGTGGGCGCAGACTGAAGCCCTGCGGCAACAGTGTCGGGATTGAGAATAGAGCTCAAATTTAATGATGATAATAATAATAATAATAATAATAATAATAATAATAATAATAATAATAACCAGCGGCGCGCCCAGGAGGGGGCTACTCATGAGGATTCATACCTCCCTCCCGAAGTCGATAAACATATTCACAAATATAAATTTTACTTTTTTATTAACTATCGTCGTACATCTTAATTCAGCAAATAAAAAAAATATTAAAATTCGACGTAGATGAAAAATTATATTGTATTAGAAAGCATGGGCACACACCTACACCCTTCTCTTTTTCCTTTACAAAATTCTGGATGTCCTGCTGATAATCTTAATAATAATAATAAATGCAGATTTCTAGAAAGCTAGCACGATAACTGCAGATGCAGAAACAAAAACGATCTGCCTGGTTGACTGAAACTGAGCGATCTGGCTATATTTTACGTTTAAATTGAGGTGCAGCGCCAGCTAATATATTCCTAAGGACACCTAGAATAAGTGATTTTCTACAGACTCATAGCAAGATTTTTTAAATTATATATCAGAATTCAAAATAATTTTTACGAATTTAACGCTTTTTTGCATAATGTATTCATGCCTACAATACCTAAGTACCTATACTTATTTTCTAACGCATCTACTGAGAACACAAATATCTCGTACCACGAAATGTCTTCCAAGTCACTTACCTTAACCGTTATAATGCAACCCGCTACAGGTACGAGTTTGTTTAAAATAATGTTTACAGAATCTTCTAATCAATATTTGATGGTATATAAGTACCTGAAAATAGTATTTCATCGCAAACCGCTGTTTCAGCTGCAATCTTAAAATAATCTCTTCCACGTTCTTCAAGCACTTTAAACTCTCTTATTACAAGAGGGGAAACATGAAATTCATTAGTCAATACTTCGAGAACACGACCTCGCGTGGATTCCGTAATGTCGGAAACGGAGAAGGAAATGCACTTGTCGTTCTCATCGGTTCGTCGCATATTCATATCGGGTATTTAAAACTCTCGCAATAAGGCGAAGAACAAACAGTGTACCGAAGTCCCTCTCGCCGCGACGGCCCCACGCAAACAATCTCCCCCTCCTTCCGCCCGCCCACCCGCCCGCGCACCCATCCCCGTCCCGTCCCGCTGCGGCCCCTGTGCTTTCGCGGGCCGCTCGCGCTTGTTTGTCAATCCAACAATTACATCCCCTTCAAAGACTGACGGCGGCGGCGGCGGCGGCGGCGGCGAGCGGAGCCGTGTGGCGCAACATTCAAATACACTCGGGGCTCTTGGAGTGGTGTGTGCACTGTTTCGTCTTTCTTGCGGTGGCCGGCTCGCGATAGAGGTCCTTTAGTCCACTTCCCTATTCATAATTAGGCTTTATCCATTCGTATTCTCTTTCCGAGCACATTCCCGCCGCTCCCACCGCCGCCCCGCCCCTTCCAACTCGAGGGCCACTCGTCGGCCGCCGCCGCCGCCGCCGCCGCCGCCGCCGCCGCCGCCGCCGCCACAGACTCCGTCCGCCCCGGGTTGTGGCTGCCTCCAGCGCTCACTTGATTTGTTTAGATGACGACACACCTTGCAGGTGAAGCGGTTTGGACAACAAGACGTTTCGGGCAACAAAACGCCGGCCTTCCTTCTCATCTGCCGCCTACTTTTCTTCTTCTTCTTCTTGTTCTCTTTCTTTTTTTTTTATCATCTTTCTCATGTCCTTCTTTTGTTTCCATTTTCTCCTTTATTTTTTTTGTTCGCTTCTTCTTTGTTTTTCGCCGTAGTCGTCTCTTTCTACTTCATTATTTTTCTCTCTTGAGTCTTCTGCCAACGTTATCTTAACGTTTCCACTTCTGCTGTGCCTATCTTGCAAGGTATTCAGAGTCTTGAAATAATACATGGCGTTGCCATTGCATAAAATATTGTTTACTTTAACAAGAGCAGTAGTAAACAATGCAACAAGAACAGAAGTAAACAATATTGTTGGCAATGACAACGCCTTGAATTATTTCAATTATTTAAATGCTAACGACAATTCACCGCTAAACCAATATTCACTCTTTTTGTAGCATTGTGGAAAATTAGTTGTAAGCTTGAATGCTTTGGAGAGGCTTAGAGAAGAAGTACTTGCTCTTCTTCATTGTTCTCTTACAAATTTCTCATAAAGAACCTTGCAATGTTGGCTGGAGAATTATTGAAATAAACTATGCAACTGATTTTCCTTGAACACATATGCACTAATTGTGAAATTGTAACTTTGAATATTGAATAGAACCGTAGTTTCCGTTTTGATTTCCAATGAGAATTGAATCTATAGGAAAAACTGAAAGTTTAATATATTTTCTATTTTGAAGTGTACTTTATTCTTGAAATAAAATAATACATGATATATGTTATAATATTAAGCGTGACTACATATGTTTTGACAAACTCAGACTGCATTACGGGACTATTATATCAAATTTATAGAACGACTTTGGAAAATCTCTCTTGTTTTTACAACTTGCTGTATTGTAGCCCGTTTGTGCAGTTTGTTACTGCATAAGCATGTGAAAATAAAAAAACTCGTCCATCGAGCGTCGTCGAAAATGTTCCCATGTAAAACTGAGAAGATTCTTTTAAAAAAAATTCTGGCCGCTCTCTTACATACCTCATATTTACTCACATTGCCATGAATTCTCTAAACATGTCTCTTGTACTTTTTGATGTGCGTGGTATATTTATCTTATATCCATGTTTTATTTTCTTGCAGGTGAGTATCCGGCATTACACAGCCGTGTGACGCCTACCGCGAAGGAGCGACTGTGAAGTCAAGACAGGCACAGTGCCCAACAGCCGAGTTTGTGTGCTTGCTACAGCACACCGGAGCACCGGTACGTCTGCAAAGCACACAACACTCTGCACGAAAAAAATAATTTGGCATAGTACACATTTAGTTTTCCCAGAAGTCGTATTTCGAACATTCATGTTAAATTGTGTTACTGAAGATAGTTTCTAATAATAAAGACAAAGCTCTTCTTCGGTTAAAGAATGAAAGTGCTTTCATATATTTTCATTTTTTTTAAAACGAAACATTTCAAATGAGAGAAATAGTTATAGCAAATAATGTACAGTTTATCCGCTGCCTTCGAACACTTCGTGTTTTAATAAATAGAGAATGTGAATTCCACTAAAGATTCAGACTGGTTACTGTTTGAAAAGTCTGTCTATTTTATTTTATTTTATTTTATTTTATTTTATTTTATACGTGTAGATTTTGCCATTGCTCTGTCTTTATTTTGAAGTGTACAAAAATAACTTCAATTCATTTGCGCATATTTCAGTAAATGCTAATTATTGAACGTAAATATATTGTTATACATCACGTCAAAGATCTTGAGTGAGTATCCATTCCACCGACGGGAATAATGTACTTAGGAATTCGTTAATAGGTGGTACATGTACTGACAAAAAAACGACAATGTTTTAGCATATATCCATTACTTGTGTCGCTGACTGAGCGAATTTTAGATCTGATTAGAGCGTGAATTGTCTGAGTATTTAATTTCGCTGTAACTGCGAGCGTTCTTTTGCGTACCATACTGAAGATTTTTCGCTGCCCCCAGCCGAGATGGAACTCGCGATTTTAGAAATGTGTGGGCTAACTGCCTTACTGTGGGATTGTAAAGATCATTCTTGAGGCGAATGTACTATTGCAGGAGCATATCCGGTTCGAGCTTGTTTGTTAAACTCCTCGTGTGCTACAGGGTGCATTTACGGTTGTAACACCATAAAAAGAACTAGGCAAAAGCATTTCCGCGTTCCTCTGTCACTTTAGAACTGATATTTTCTATGGAGATGAATCGTTATCGGGAAGCACTCTTCCGACGGAAGGCTGTCAACGCAAGACAAGCGGACGACGCGCGGCGCAAAGGAAAAAAGAGGAGAAAAGGAGAATAAGAGAAAAAGAACGAAAAGCCACTGCCATTGCACAAACCCACTTTTTTCCGAAAGTGCTCGTCGGGGCAAGGCTCGCGAGAGGGGACTTGAAAGCTTCCAAAGGGAGTCGTGAATGCCTCGAAAATTGTTTTCTGAATCATGCCGCGAGGGTAATAGACTCGGAATATCTCTCGGTTGCATCTCTCGGGCCAGTAAGCACCGCGTCACCACGCGGCCGCGCAAAAAAGGGGGCGTGGACCGCTGGGGGGGGTGCGGGGAGGTGACGAGACGCCCCCTTCTCCACCCCTCCCTCTGCGATGACGCCAAGGGTTCGCCAGTTGCGCGATGCGCATGGGACAGGGGTTTGACTGTGCGAACTCGAGCGGTCTAGATGGAGCAGTGTCCTCGTCTTCCTCATTTTCTTCCTTTTTCTCCTACTTCTTGTTTTGCTTCTTCACGTTCGTTTTCGGTTTCTGTATCTTCTCTTTCTCGTTTCCACCATTCTTCGAATTCTTTGATCTCTTTGCCTCTTTATGAATTAGTTACATGTTGAATCCGACCTCTTAAGAGATGCCTCCCATGGCTTCTGAGGCCATCCCGTGTCTCGTCTTTCCTCTGGCTTGTATTCGTTGCAGCTTTGGATATACAAATGCCCTCCGCGATCCTGTCCAGTTAAATCTGTTTTCTTCACATATTGAGGTAATATTCTATTTTTTCTGATGTCCTGAATTCTGATTTATTTACATTTCTCAAAACTGTACTTTAGCAGTCTGACGTTTTCTCGAAGTTTAATTCTTTTTTATTCCGTTTACATAATTTATTGCTGTTGTAACACTATGAAACAATTTTCATTGAAGAAATGAAAACTCAGCCAAAAAATAGTGAAGTCTGCCTCATGAGTCACAGTAATTTCTCCTTTAGAACCTCATTATAATAGAAAACTGAATAAAATTTGTAAATGCAAGAGGCAAATTAGACATTCAGTTTTTTAGTAGGTAACAAGTTAGGTTAGGTAATATCAAGATATCAAGAAAATGAAAAGTTATCCCTATGAACCTGAGTGTAAAGTTCGACGAATTTCCATAGATTCGTTTATGATGTACAACTGTTTGTCCCTGGTGCGGAGGAAGTACGACACAACACTGTGGCGACTCAAATCGTTTCGATGAAATTTGACAGTGTAGTAAGCAGCATGGATGTAAGTTAAAAATCTAAAGCCATGACTGCCAAACACTTGTAAGAAAACAATTTCATGTAACCCTCAGCGCAAACGAACGCAAAAAGTATGGGGTGAAAAGGGGCAGTCCTTTCTTCCACTCCGCCAAAAGGAGAATTTCCCAAGTGCACGCGCAGGCAAGCGCGTTCGCAGGATATCAGCGGAGGGCCCTTCCCCTCCCCAGCCCCTCCCCCTCATCCCTCCCCGCCCCTTCTTCGCCGTCTCGCGCCGCAAATACAGCGGCCGAGCGCCGGATGTAATATCTAGATACTGATCTATGGGCCGGGACTCAGTATTTCCCATTAGGGGGGGGGGGGGGGGGGTGGCGGGAGTGGGGCGATGGCGACGGCGATGGCGGAGCGGCAGGAAGGGCGGTCGGGATGGTGGGTGTTGGGGTGACGGGGCGGTGGTAGTTGCAGTGGCCGTTGCAATGTCGGGGCGGAGATTGCGGCGTGGGCCATTGCGTGGCGGGGAAATGGCTGCGTGGAGGTTGCAATGGCGGGCGGGTTCCAGTGCCGGGGCGCAGCGGCGGTGGCAATCTCTCCCCCCCGCCCTCCCCCCTCTCTCTAGGATCATTCTTTCGGAACTTCTTGAAAAATGGTAGCTCGCAATGGAGTTGCGTGGCTTTATCTGCTCAGGGGTCTAGCAGCACGGAGAGGCGATTATTTCGATACATTCTCTAATAACCTCCCGTTTTCGAGGTAAAAGAAAAAAGGTAAAGTTCTATTAGCAGTGAACGGTTTTTTGCCGATTACATTCGATTACAGGGTTTTAATTAGTAACTAATTGGTATTTTTAAACTGCCTGTAACTTTTTCAACCGAAATTAATGATAGGTTCCAAGAATACTGCTAGATTTCGGAGTATCGACCCGGGAGTGCGACTTGATAAAGAGAAATAATTAATAATCCATGTGGGGGTGGAATTCGTAGGCTCCTACGAAACAGGTAGCAGGTGGTGAAATATCATTGCGGGGCAAAGGTTGCACTTGGACAACCAAAGAGGAGTACTTCTTTCTAAAAAATAATGGACGGAGATAGAGCTGTTCATGTAGAATCGATTAGAATCCATTTCCAGTTTTTTTTTCGTTACAGGCCACATAATTAAAGTATTCCAATCCAGTTCATAATTTCATCTTCTCTGGTTAACCCGATATACTACATTTGCCCTTTCATTACTTCACATTCTTTAGTCTTCTCTGTCCTATCACTTTCGGAAGAATTGTTTCTTCAATTATTTTAAGGAAAGTTTTTCTGTTCACAAACACTTTTGGGTACTAAAATCTAACTCAAGAAAATCTCACGAGATTGCGTCTAGAATCGGCGCTATACTATCCTAATATCAACGTCACATTTCGATTAGAAAAGAATTATTGCAGCATGATTGAATTCGCAGTTGTATTCGAGGTGTGAACTTTTAATAAATACATTTACAATTAACTTTAGAATATTTTTTCCTCATAAAATAACAAAAAATACTTTAAAAATATTCAAGTGTTTAGTACGGGTAAAATTTGTTCCTGCGTTATGCTTCCTCTTTTCACACTCTGTTTTAAATATAAGGAGGGGGATTAAAATTTCAACCTTGCCAAAACATTGACCACTGCTGTAAGCATGGAATATCTAGCAACATCCTTACCCATGCTCTTTAGGTGCCCAGGCACGTACGGGGGACTTGTCGCTTTCCCGTGTGGGTAACACGAAGACGTGCGACCACGACCTCGGTCGTAAAACTGTCCCAAATGAAAATCTGTCGACTCGTGAGTTACCATAGAAGTTCAAGCCTCGGAAACACGAAACGCTCACTCACTCCAGCCACTGCCATCGCCTTGATTTTGCTACCTTCGCACTGCTCTCGCGGGGCTAATGACCATAGTTGTTGGCGCGCCCAGAAATACTCTCTCACTCACACTCGAAGGTGAATGGGCCCCTTTACAACTCGTGGCCGAGAGCCTCGCGCGAGCCGCGCCGTGAGGTTGCCAAGCACCGCACGAGGCCGCGGCCCAGCCATGTTTGGCCCGCCCGCCCGCCCGCCCGCCCGGCGGCGCGCTGAGAAGCGTAATTGTCAATTCATTTGTCTCTTGTGGGTGAACCGCGCCGCTATTGTCCGCGATGGCGCCAACCGCCGCGCGTCGGCCTTAATTAAGATGTAGACGACGACGACGACGAGAGGCTCACCGAAGAGAGACTCCGCCAGCCTTCCTCCTCCGCCCCACCCACCCGCACACCCTCCCCCTGGCCCGACCCCGTGCTCAGAATCCGTAGGGATTGCGCTCACTTGGTTGCGTAGTGACTGCACAGATCCATCGGCCGCCACGCAAGATCAGTGTAAATGTATAAAAGACGTGAACGAATGTAAAGAACGATACGTTTATGATAGATTTTAAGGAAACAAATATACAGTAAAACTTGCTGAATGCAGAATGTGCATACTGCGGAAATCTGCCGTAGACATAAACCGCGATCCTTACAAACGTAAATTCTACGGTATTACATAATATATGCGGTATCTTGTCTAATCCGAAAAAACATACTGATCCCTTGAGATTGTGCATTGCGCAACGTTTACTGTATTATTGAATATTAACATTCTACAAAATCTGTTTGAGTTGAACATTGTATTTGGAACTCGGTTTTTGTCTAAAGATTCCCCACTCCGTCGGGACTCGATCCCCAGGACCTCCCGGTCCGAGTCGCTACAGAGGGAACTGCAATTGTGCTTCTGCGAACGCAGTCGGTGCGGCGGTCCGAACTGTGGAGTTGGAGGTGGGTCAGTCGTGCGGACTTTGCGCTGGCCGCTGTGTAGACGATGTGACTGGCAAACGAATGGAAGCAACCTTTGGCGTACCGTCTGTCTCGTCTTCATTCACTGCCCCATGTCTCGCCCATCGCCCGCCATCTTATGCGTTGCCCCGCGCTTTGCCTCGCCCTGCCCACACCCCGCCCATTTCCCCTGCCCATCGCCCTTCGCGTCCACACCCCGAGGTACTCCCTCGCCGACTTCGATTGTCTGGAGCGTCCCCTCCCGCGAGGCAGGCACCGAACAATACCTTTAACTTCGACTCCTGTGTTCGACTGCAGCCATAATGGATTGTTCCCTTTGCGGAAACACGACTCCGTCACATCCTCATCCGTTCACCAATATCATTCTTTCCCCATTTTTAATTGTCTCTGTCACTGCGTCAATCTAGCTAGATCATCAGCCTCTATATTATCCCGCCATACCATGTCATGGTTCGATACTCGCTCGGCACCTGTTGCTAGAGAATACCTTATCCGCGTTGTCATGCGATTGTAGCCATGACAGCCGAACGCTAAGCGATGACTAAACCACATTGTCCTGACATTGCAGAACTTGAAGTCCCCCACATGCGGCCCATACGTGTTCGGTACAATTTTATCGGTCCCAGAAAATACGAAGGTCTCCTCCACATTCGAGAATAAGTTCCCAACGACACCCGTCGGCTCCTGATTTTCTCGAAGACCCGGGTTTTTTGGTTGATAGGTAAATGTAAGTTCGGTATAATTAAACCGGAGATGCGCAAACCGGGATGGGCAGAACAGTCCCGTATTGGTCTCTCCTTGATCGCTCCCTGTGCAGATCGCCTTTCCACGGCTGCCACCCATCCCATCACGCCAGCCCCTCGCCCCGTCGCCATCCGCTCGGTCTGTCTCGTTCCTCTTTCCGTTTCCGTTCTTTCTCTCCTTCGCCGCCATAGCAGTGGTTCTCTTTATCACCGTCGCTGCCGCCATCTCTGGCTGCACACTTTCCTCCTCCACCTTATCTGTGTTGCCCCAATCCATCGCCATCGCCACCTCCTCTTCCCCACTGCCCGCCGACTCCTTCGGGCGCCGTCGTAGCCTCACAGATAATATTTGCGTTGCGGTCGCTTGCGGCCGGCGTCGCCGCCGCCCCCCTCGCCGCTCCTCAGCTGAATGCAGCGCGTTGAGTCGCCGCCGCCGCCGCCGCAGCAGCAGCAGCAGCCGCGCTGGGCAAACGGATCTAACTGCATCGGTTCGCAAATACGGCCAGCTGTCAGGAGGGTCCCGACTGCCTCTCGCTATTATGCGATCCGCGCGCGTCGTGCAGCCTGAGAGGGCGGCGAGGACGGTGAGGACGCGGGCGCGCGTTCGGCCACGAGGTGGTCGCCGCCCCGCGGACGCTCTGTGTCACAAAGACCAGAAGGACGTTTCCCCCTCGGCCCCGCCACGTGACTTAAGACCCTGCTTAGGAGCAACGTTATTGTTCGGTGAATAACCATACGGTGAGGGACGCGATTAGTCATTGTGACGACCCGTACGAAAAGCACCGGATTTCGTTTGAAGTTCAAGACCCTCGTTGCAGAAAGTTGCCACATAATCATCTAAGCGGGTTGTAAAATAGCTTGATATCGTTTGTTTTCGTTATTTTAGAGTGAAGTGTATAATTTATTCACGTAACGTTTACAATTGCCAGATAAGAATTGTTTATTGATCGCACAATATTAACCGGTGTTATTTATTTCGTAATGGGTGTTTTCCCTCAGCCTTTCCTGCACTATACTTCCCTTTTCCTTCTGCAGTGCGACCTTTCGCGTTCCCTTCCTTCCTTGCCTCGTCTCTCCCTTTCGTGAGGCGACCGATTCCAGTACTCCGCAACCCAAACGACCGCGCGCTCCCTATTGTTTCTGTTTATCAGCGAGAAATCGTCGCGTGCGTCCGAACGTCGGTTCCCCAGGGAAATTCTGCTTCTCCCCCCTGCTGCGCCACCACCCTCACCCGTGTGCGCTCGCTTCGGCCATCTGCCTCTCCCACCGCCCCCACCTCATGTGCACCCCTCGCCTCCCCCCGCCGCGCTGGCGCCGGCCTGCTATTAGCGTCCCCGCCACAGCTCAAACTTTAAAAATTTTAATAGGGAATAAGGACCCTATTACGTCCTCATGCCCACCTCTATGTATATGGCAAATTAATATGTAGTTACACTAATTTCGAACCTTCTTTTTCTGGTGGTAGCTCCCACGCATTATCTTGGCGGTTCTGTATTACGGTATTATGAGTCTACACCGCGATGACGCCGGCTCCTCGACGTGACCAGGGGGCGGCGCCGGTGACCTTATCAAATAATTTGAACTAGTTATGAGAAATGACTGTCTCGCCGGTAATGAACGCTTGTGTCGCAGATGGGTCGATGCAATCTCGTTGAGATGAAGTAGCGGTTTTTTATCTTATTGTTATTATTTGAATTCTTAAAAGCTTTTCATTTTCGTTTGGGATCCGAGCTATTTTTTACGCGCACTTAAGAGCATGTGTATGCGAGCATTTTTTTCTTTCTTGTACGCCGGCGACCGTACTGTTGGTCTCACTAGAGTTAATTCTAAGACAACAATTCTAGCGTTACCCTAACATTACGCTCGGCCGCGCCGCTTGGTCGAGACTGCCTGCCCGCCTGCCTTCCGTCGCGGGTGCAACCTGCTATTACCGCAGAGGGAAAAATTTCTCACTAAGCACAATCATCATGGTTTTAGCCAAGAGACCAATCATAATTTTCATCTCACGCCATGAGGAACCGCCGGGACGTGCGAGAGGGGAGAAAGCTGCCTTCTTACTTAAGTCGCCCACAAAAAGGATCGTCGAACTCTGGGACATGACGAGGAGGAAGGTTTATGGAACCTTTGGCGGGATTTCCAGCGTCCGAGTCAGCATCCGTTGCAACGACCGCTCCAACGGTCATTGCCAAACCCCAGATTCTTCGGTTTGAACCTATCCTGTTCCTATGCTCACATTCGGAAAATATGAGTGTTTTTTTTTCATTTTACCCATGCACAAATAAAACACCTAAACTCTGCAGCGTCTAGAAAAGACGAACTGAAGCCTAAAGCAGCTGTAAACAAGATAGTATGTGTGGGTCGTGTTTTTTCTAACCACAATGTATCCGAAGAGCTA
Source organism: Teleogryllus oceanicus (assembly GCA_964035755.1). Taxonomy (NCBI): domain Eukaryota; kingdom Metazoa; phylum Arthropoda; class Insecta; order Orthoptera; family Gryllidae; genus Teleogryllus; species Teleogryllus oceanicus. Next base: position 3,436,555 of record CAXIVR010000001.1, read on the forward strand.
CCTTGAAATGGTCTTTAGGAAACACGAAAGCGGACATGAAATTCATATCTCTTTCACTGTGTGACATGCTACTATGCACTCCGCAGTCAAAGTATTTAATGAAACACATACGAGGAAGGAAAACCCTTGATTGGTTGTTTTAAGTGAATACAGTGAATACACATTTTGGTTAGTGGGTATGTTGTGGGTTTTAAATTTTTCTTGCATGAAAACTTGTAATATCCATACGGTCACTTTAAAAACCTCTGAAGATCTAATTTGAACATGTTTAGAACCTACATGCCCTGAGGATCCGCCTGTGGGTCCGCGAATAAAAATGACGCGGCATTCTGTTGGAGCAAATCCACGGTTCGCGGATTGTATCTTCATCCGGCGGGGCCGGGCCGAGGCCGGGGGTGGGGCGGGAGGAGCGGCGCGGGAGATAGCCGTAGGTGCGTCGCGCGTCCTCGTAATGGAACGGACCAAAGTTCAAACCCTGCGCGGAGATAGGGGAAGAAGACCGCGCGGCGTGTGGGGCTCCCTCCCACCCACTCTCCCACCCAGCCCCGTGGACAACAAGTCAATGTCTGCGGAACGTTAAACTCATTTAGAAAACGCTCATTCACTCGCTGAATGTATTGAACGAAAAGCAAACTACCCCTCAGAGTAATTGTCAAACAACTCATCGCGCATTTTTTTTGATTAGGGTTCCTAATGTTATCTTGCTAAAGAAATTAGGGTGTAGTGTCTTAGACTAATGGGATGGAATCAGTCAAGTAGGGATTTTGCAAATAAAAATTCTAGGAAAAAGAACATCATGTCTTGTTCATCGACACCGTCTTAAATACACGTTAACCAAAGTCCAAACACTTAGAATAAGTTGTAATCCCAGTTTTGAGTTTTGGAACAAATAAATAGTTTTTTAGTCAGTAAAATACTGTCTTGTTTGCCTTCTTGCCGACTTCTGTTCCGACCTCTGTTTCCACTAGTTGTGTCAAGCGCAAACATCACGTTGCGATGGTCCCCGCCTTGCGCAGGTCGGTTGATGGTCGGAATTACGAGCGGGGACGATAATAGACACTACCGTGTTTCTATAATGATAAATTCCCTTAAACATTTTTCGTTTGTAGCATTTACATTACAACACGGGGAAGGCATTATTCAGTTAGGTTACTACAAATAAAATTGGAGACTACAAAGGAAAATAATGATAAAAAACACTTAAAGAGATTTCATTTTAGAAAATACGTCCTCTTTGCTGTCTTTCTGGGTGGCAAATAATTCAATACGTTGCTAGATAGGGAAAACTTTCTTAACATGTGGTGTTTAGTGGAAATATAGAATTATCTTAATAAGTGCTTGCTTTAGCAAATCCGTACTTCAAATTATGTAAACACCAAATCACTGTCTGAAAAAATTCAAAGGAGATAAAATTGAAGATTCTGAATTACAAACTTTGCTTAGTGATCCCTCCCCCCTACTCTAGAAGTAAAGTGAAAACTGTTTCAAATGTGGTCGATGCGACGAATCATCACTTCCTAGTATTTCAGATTACGCATCACATGACTTATATCTCAGCAGATACTCCCTATAAAATGTCTCACTCCCCAATGCATATCAATTCCTGGAAAGCTGATTGGAATTAAGTAGCGACCAATCGGATTATATGCTAATAGATTTTCCGTTTCGTCTAATATCTTATAATGAAATTTTGACGCCTCATCAGGCCGTGCGTAGCTGTCTGTTTTGCGTAACATCTACCTGCTTTCGGCAATACCTCTTTGGGGATTACTCTTCTCTCTGAGTGTATTTCCGTCCGGTCGTTTCGTTCTTTTATTTTGTTATCGAGAGAGAGAGAGAGAGAGAGAGAGAGAGAGAGAGAGAGAGAGAGGGAGAGAGAGAGAGATGGATGGTGTATTGCTACGTCACTTTTACTCAGCCGTCGGAACGGAAGATCAGACGTCTGAGAGATCTCCCTGTTCGTGCCGTTATAGTCGGGACTGCTACTTCTAAAACTATAGTTCTGGGATTGTTGACGCTCCAAATAGATTGAGACTACTGAACATTTGCCTCACTTTAATATTGCTGTAAATGAAATAACATTTATTGTTATGTTCATTATTATAAAGAATTTACTTTAATCCGAAGATTTTTTTATAAATCCTGGGTAAAGATTTGCAATGTTGTCGAGTACAGGAGTATCCCTCCCAATATATTTGAACTAGTGCACAAACACACACACACACACACACACACACACATATACAACGAAACTAAAATATTTTATTTCCTTATAGATATGTCTTTACTCAACTAAACGATGATTTTTGAGTTTCGTCATTGTTCATGTGCAACGACGATATGTGCTAAACATATGCTCGCATACAATAAATTAAAATAAATAAATAAATAAATCTGTTACTGGTGTGGATACGCAACATATCGACTGAAACACTTAAGGAGACATTTCGAGACGAAGATCGCTGTGTTCGCCAGCCCGCACCTCCGGCGGCAGCTTTTCTCCTCCGTCAAGACGGGGAGGTCTGGCCACCGGGGCACTGTTTGCACGGAGGTGACCATGGCTTGGAGCCCGCGGCGAGCTGTTTGCGGTTTCGCGGCGGGGGCGGGGGCGGGCGCGGGGGGGGGCAGAGGGGAGCGCCATCTGAGGGACCGCGCCGCCGCCGCCGTCGCGACGCCTAGACGCCGCGCAGGCCAGCGCTGCGCTTGCGTGGAAACCTCGCGCCCTCAAGGACAGGACGGGACGGGCGTCGTCGTGCGTCGCGACGCGTCGCGTCGCCACGCAAGCAGCCGGGCGGCGCTCCATTGACGCGTCCAAGAGGGCCGTGCGGCCGAGTGTGTGGTTTGGCCAGGGTCCACTTCGATCGCGCGACGGGTGTGAATCCTCCGCAGAGGATTGAAGGTGGTGCTAGCAAGTTGCTGTAACCTCCCTCTTGCCCTACTTCTCCTCCCGTCTTCAGTGTCGCCTTTACCTTAAATTTCGTTGTCGTCTGTTCACTCGCCCTCGCCCTGGCCCTCGCCGTCACCTTCGTTCTGACCTTTGCCACCGTTCTCTGCTTCGCCCTCACCATCACCATCACCATCTCCTTCGCCCTCGTTTGGCCCCCGCCATGGCGCTCACCGCCGCCGTCGCCCTCGTCCTCGCCTCACCATCACCTTTGCCTTCGCCTTCGCATCCTCCCTCGTCCTCTCCTTCGCCCGAAAGCCGGGCCAAGGCCGGGGGGCGTGTACCGTTGTCGCGCGCGGGCTGTTGTTTTGTTGCGGTGTGTCGTGTGGTGTGGTGTGGTGTGGTGTGGTGTAGTGTGGTGTCGTGTCGTGCGGTGTCGCGTGGTGGAGCCCCAGATTCCTGCGTAATGATGGTAGTCTGGGGCGCCGCGGCGGCGCGGTCGCCGTCGCCGTCCTTCGGCTTTTATTCCTGGTAGGCCCTCCCCTCCCCTCCCCCGATCGCCTGGACCTTCCCCTCGCCCTCCACCCTCGCCCGCTCTCCGACAACGATTTTTGTCGCAAGTCGCGTGCTGGTTGCGAGTCGGGATCGTGGGAATCTTCGGGTTCTCTGAGGACGCTCTGCGAGTGCATAGGTAGTGCCTACCTGCGACTGGGAAGTCACCAATTCTATACCGGTGGAAATGGACTTGATGTGTTCAAACGCCACTTTCCGGGATATATCCTGCGCTGTACTTACGAAACATATCTCAATACGCCCTCGGCATCAATACTCTCACACTTACTTGATGTGTTTAACAGCGGTGTTCGAGGCGCCTGTCAGATTCTCATTTGCACATTCGCTGCTCTGTTCAGTAGTTTTCGTGTTTTATCTCATCACTTCCACGTGAATGCTGGAGCAGCACCCTATACCGCGCGCGACCTCTCCTTCCAATCATTACCATCCCCCTTTCAACATCAATCCGTAACAGGGTCCCGTGATGGAGGTCCTTACCCGTCTCGTCATAAGAACATATCGCAGTGGCAGGATATGCGGGCAGTGTTTTTTGCACGATATTAACTGTAGGAACTTCATAGTTCAACGTCACATGGTACAGGGTTTTTCATCCTTCTAAAATGCATAGCCCGTGAACTTGAGTAGTGGCGGCAATTCCGTTACCTCCCTTTACGGATATAATTATTGTAATTCAGGATATTTCAAGGGGGCGTGGTTTTCGTGGCTTCCTCTTGGTTTAGTCCTAGCTTGCAGAAGATGCGGGCGGATGGCGGGCGACGCGCTGTGCAGCTGTCAACCACAAACCTTGTACAAGTGATAAGTACGATGAGCCGAGGACCCTTGCCGCGCTGGCTCCGAGCTTTTTCAGAGCTCCTCGACAAGCCCAGCGTTTCCACCCTCGTGCTCCGGCAAGGGACGACCTCTGGCGGAGCGGTGCTCACACGATAGGGAATGTCGACTCGGTGGAGTCTTTGGTACGCGCTCCACTATACCAGGCTCTCCCAGCGAGCGGGATGCAGGGTACCACCAGGGGCACTTCTCTCCTCGCTTCCCGTCCTCTTGCCTTCTCCCCTGCCCGCTTTACGGAAGGTCCGCAGCGCCGAGCCGAACGTCCAGTTTCTGTTGCAGTTCAATGAGCGTTCCGTGCGTGTTCTCGAGAATAATTCACCAACTGAAAGAGCTTGTAGTGAAACTTCTGCCTATAAAACCTGAAAAAGGAGCAAGCCGTTGACTAGAAACATTGATTCTCTATCGCACATCATCCAGTCCTTAGCAATTGGAAGACAGACACGTGTATTCTTTGGCTGGAAAACAGATTGAAGACGAACAAAGACTTGTCCCCCGCGCGGCGCCGGTGGGGCCGCGTGTGCCCGCGGCTGCCGCTCGGTTCCCGGGGAAGCCTCCAGCACACGGTCGGTCACCAATGTGACGAACGCCAGCGCCGCCACGCTGCCCCGCTCCAAATTAATATGTACAGGGAAGCTCCCGCTCGAATACCTGGTGGTAAACGGGCGCGTTATTCTGGCAGACGGCCAGCTGCGGCGGGTGCAGCATCCAATTATTAGCCCGCGCTGCGATGCGTTTCTCATTTCGATGCCGGCGGCGGAGGCGCAGGCGCCATTTCTTTGTGCCTGAACGAGCGTTCTCAAATGACGTCATATGCCAGATAGTTCGAATCGTTTTTAGGACTGTATAATTCTTCGTGAATGCTATTATGTTCTTTGTTATAATAAATGTCCTATTTATTTGCAAAACGAATGCAGCGTCCTGTGGACTGCGTTCTTATATTTTGCTCCAAACAGAACGGATTCATCTAGATCTTGAGTACAGGGAAGAAGAATAGTCCCCTTTACTTCCGTGTTTTCCTGTGTAATTGTCAGTGTAGCGATGCGTGACTTTCAATTGATCGAATCGTCGACTTCTCATTAATGAAGTGTAACGTTTTTATTGCAAGTGGATCTGAAACTGGCTGAAACATGGCTTCTTCAATCAGCTTACTGGCGATGCAGTTAACCGTTTATTTTTCTCCTCTTCTAATGGGGTACAAGCAGATTACAACCTAATATAGTTTTCAAGCTTTATATTCAGAAAATTGTAGCCATTACATTGTTCTCAATTAATGCTTTTTTTTCTCGTAAATACTCATGCTAATCCCTTTCTGAACGTGAAGAATACGGGTGCAATATTACTGTCAGTGAAAAGTAGTTGCAGAAGTAATGGAGTTCGCTGTGTGTACATCACGAAACAAATAGAACAAACCTGTGTTTGTTATGATCCTCTGCTGCAAACTGCGATTTGGTTAGCAAGGAAGAACGTAGCAAATAACGAGTAAGTGATAAAGTATTACATGCTTATTTTATTGACGTGTACCAAACTTAATCCACAAAAAATTAATAGTCCCAAATTCTGCTTTCGATAAAAGAGATGTGATTTTGAAACTTTATTTCGTCGGATAAAATTCGTGCTCACACTGTGATTGTAGTGTGCTTGTCGTGCCAACTAATATTGTTGTATTACATTTAGAAAATCAATTCATCAACATTTAAACGCTTTCATCACAGTTCACCTCATTATTACCCTGACATGCATACAGTGGAGGGCAACGGCCAACCATCACTAAGTTCAACTGTTCAGGAAGGGGAAGGAAAAACATGCGAAAGCGACCTCCATGGCACATGTTTGGTATTGAAGAAGTCATTAAGTTCATGTGTGTACTTAACACTTACGACTCTCTTGGTATGCAAATAGGATGCGAAAAAATTATTAAAAAGTGATGTAGAAGAGTACGGGTGGAAAGTCAGGTATTAGAGGCAAAAGATAGGGAAAAGCACACTGCATAGGTCATGCTTGGAAGAGAAACGACAATACCATAGAGGAAGAAATTTCTGAAAAAATTAAGAAAGGGAATTTAAATATAAGAGAAGCTAATGGAAAGGAAGTACAGAGAGCTACAAGGCAAAGCAATAAACCATGGATAAATGGAGGACATGGACGTGCCAAGGAGTAAAAAACCTATGATTACGACTAAATACCAGATTCGGTATGGCGTTCTGATTTTATGAAGTATGGTGCAGATCTTGATTCCCTAGGTGCACTTTTGGCAGGTGTGGCCAACGCCTAACTCCCACCGTCTGCCTGACTGTGCTTCTGGGTGGCATTACACTTCTACGTTCCCCTCCCGCTCCCTCATGCCCTTCCCCGCGACCCGCGTTTCTTCCCCGCGCCACCGCCACCGCCGCCACTACCATCAGTACCTTTCTTGCGTCGCTGCGTGTAATTACGTTTCATTCTGTGAATCTCACCCGTCTCCTGTGCTCGTAATGATCGTTATACTTCGTAGAACAGTCCCAAGGGGGCACACGGATCGCTTTCATGTTTTCGACAGGTGATTTCAACAGCCGAGTGTCGGAACTTCGGTGCCTCGCAGGCCGCCCTCCGGTGGCCCTGGTCATTCTCTTTGAGCGATAGCGACTCTTGTCTGGGAGGTTCCAGGGTTCGAGTCCCAACGGTAGATGATTTTGGGCACTGTCCAAATAACTAGGTTGAAATCAGCCGATGTCTGAATGAGAATTCCAGCGACCAGCTTCTTACAACAATATTACATATGTCGAGGGAGCGGTAGAGAACTTAGTGCTTGTCCAGCTGAGGCGGTGCCCAGCGGGACGGATAGACCGGAGGGGAAAAATTCCCGCAAACCGTCGTGTGGGTCGGCATCAAATTTCACGCTGTAGAGGGGGGGAACATCGACACCTCCCGAAATATAACATGCACTACACTCACGTCGCGGACATTAGTCCACAGCAACGGCTCCGGCATTTGAGGCGGAGAAAGCAATCAGAGCAGCCGGTCGCTAGAATTAGAATTAGAATTAGAATTAGAATTAGAATTCCGTCCAGTCATGGACTGAATTTGACCAAGGTATCTGGGTAGGGTCGAAAATCCATCGTTGGGACTCAAATCCTAGGGCCCCGCCACATCGCCTCAAACACGATGCGCTCCATAACCCTCGAAATCGCGTCACGCCACACCATGCTCCGCTACGCCGAGCCACACTGAGCCACGCCGCGCCACGCCGCGCCACGCCGCGCCACGCCGCGCACGCCGCGCCACGCCGCGCCACGCCGCGCCGCGCCGCGCCGCGCCACGCCCGCCCCCGCGCCGCGCCACGCCGCGCCACGCCACGCCGGCCGCAGAGCTAGCGGAGAGTCCGGCGGGCACCGAAGCAAAGCTGAGCTGCAACCGCGCTCTTACAAATACGACGCCATTATTATCGATTCGCTGCTTTTGTTTTGGGCGTCGCGAACCGCGCGAGGAGGAGAGGGAGCTCGAGATGGTTAGTCTGCGGCGGCCGCCGCGTCGACGTGCACAGAGCTAGCGGTCCCACAAACCGCGAAACTGCCCTCCCGCCATTACGGCGGACGAGACAAAAATATTTCTGCCGTCCCAAAATTACATTCTTTGTATCTACAGAAGGTACTATCATTTTAGCGGAATCTAAGAACCGCAAAAAAAGAGTTCCCCTCCCGCTGGCCAGCGCTGGGCCTCCACCCTCCTCACGTCCCCTCCTCGTCCTCGCCCCCCTTCCCGTCGCTCTCTTCCCCTCCCCTGCTCCTCGTACCCGCCACCGCTACCGAGCTTTATAAGTACTGCCTTTGTTGCGCTGCCAGACTTGGGCGTGTGTGTGAATTTTTCGTTTTGCGCCGTTTCATTCCGAGGTTTTGAGTCTCTCATTTCAAGGCGGCGCATGTTTTGGGTGGTGACCTGACCCAGGGAATGGGGACGGGGCTGTCAGCGAGGGGATACGTCGGGTACCGATTCTGGGAGAAGTGTGTCGAACGGGAGGACCGAGGTGCTGCATTTCCACTCGCATCATTCTTGAAAGAAATGGTTCACGTTTCTGGAATATTTCGCCACCGCTCTATTCGCATGGAAATGATCGGATGAAAAATCGTTTCAGTTGTCTACACTGATTATATATTCGAAAAATAGGATCAACAAACAGAAGGCGAAATTTTATAGAAATACATTTCATGAAACTTAAATTACATATGTGTAAGTTTTTAAGTCTGTGTTTCAATTTCGTACCGTCATGCTTCACCAATTTCGTTGAAGTTTTGTGTACAGCAACATTGGTTTCCAGATTTTGACATATGCTGATCTCACATGATTTGTGTGCTATTCTTTGAGTTGATGTTGTTGTTGTCGTTGTTGGAAATATGAAAACGTCTCTTGGTTTACTCTTGGAAACAAAACTGAGAAAGGCTTCTTTTTTGAGTGCGTCGCTAATGCGCAGAGAAAGGCTTTGGGACGAGGAGGCATAAAAGCGCCTGGCGGCGAAGGCCGCGGCGCGGCGCTGCATGCTCCTCCCGGGCGCGGAACGTGTGTTTCTTGGCGTCACGCCCCCACCGCATCCTGCCACCGGCGTTCGGTCGCGCTCGCGCTCGCGGAGGTGGCCTTGCCCTTGCAGCCTCCGCCGCTGACCCTTAGCGCCTCTTTGCCCGCCCCTCGCGCCGCCTTGTACACAACTTCTTTGTACTTGATGTTTGAGAGTCACGTGATGGCACGGACGGTGTGGGCTTCAACGTACCCAAGTTTGTGGTTGACGTTTGAGAGTCAGAAGATGGCGCTGCAAGTGCTTGTCTCGACGTTGTACCGAGCGACGGCAGTTGGTATTGCACTACTGTGTATCTATGGACTCTACCCTGAGTAGCGTACACTGGCTGCGGTCTGACACCTCTCCTGCCGGTAAAACGGAGGTCTCACCATGGTCCTTACTATATTACACGGCTGATGATATCCGGTTCATTTTAATTCTTGCGTGGGGGTAAACCACTTATTTGTTTAATATTTGGTGATGGTGGTGGTGTGTATGTTTAGAGTACATTGTTGATAACGATGCGAAACGAAAAAAAATAAACTCATTGGTGGTTTGTAATTGTCTGATTTGTTGCCACTTAATATGAACGACATTATAGTGTTTTATGGCACGTTACATTCGAAGACGCACCTGATTTTTTGTACACTCACATTTGTTGTGTAATTTTCATCACCTTACCGAAGAGGAACAAGTTAAAAGATTCTCAGGAGTTCAGTAAAACCATTTTGATATGACACGTACTTCTTGTTGGCAATTAAGTCTTCTTTTATAGATGAACGGGCAAAAACGCATTTTTTAAGATGCATTACTTACTACTGATGAAAAAGTCGACATATTCCAACTCTGGATTTGGCGTCGTGCAACAAGCTCTTGAAATCCGTAGCACGGAGCGGCGCTTCGGCTGCCACCTGCCGCTACCAGTCGGCGGCGCAGGCGCCGCGGCCGCGACACCGCGCTCTCGCCCTCGCTCTCGCCAAACCACAATGGACGAGCAGTGGCCGCGCATAAAAGCGCAACTAGCACCTACCCCACGCACTCTTTCCGCGTTCCTAGACGCCGCCCCGCTGGCCCGGCCCGCCGCTGCCTCCGCCGCCGCCTCCGCCGCGGCCTCCGCCGCGCGCTCCCTCGCCGTGCGCGCCCGCACTGGGCCGGAGAAGAAAAATATTACCATTACTTTTGTACGTGATTTTATTACCACCGGCCATTGGTTTGGCGCGAAGATTGCGCGCTTTCTTGTGCTCCGTCTGCCCGGGATAACCGCCATGGCCGCCGCCACCGCCGCCGCAGCGGCCGCGCTATGCACACGTACAGTCCTCCCACCCGCCCCTCCCCTTCGCCGCGCCACGGCTCCCCGCCACCGCCGCCGCCACCGCCAGGCCGCCCGCCGACATGTTTTGGTCGAGCTCCGGTCGAGAAATAGGGGAGCGCCGGGTAATGGCGTTGACAACAAAAACTGCCGCAGAAGTGCCTGCTCGCGGGTTGAGCGGTCCATAAGCTCTACGGGCGTTTTCTTTTGGTCGGCGTGCACATCGTGGTTGCCGTTATTGGTTCCGGCGATTTCAATTTCCAGAAAAGTCGTCGAGGCGGCGCCCGGACGCACGGCACGATCCGGCGGTCGCCTCGCGCAGCCCGCGCTTGGTCCCAAAGCTTGAGATTCTTGTTCGTCATGTTAATATTTTCCTGCTTTTGCATTATCTGTATTCGTGTTGACAATTCAATGGGTAGTAAAACTAACAATTTGAGAAATATTACAAAGGCCAGATTAAAACCCTGCCCTAAGAAGACGAGATACGTAGAAACGACAAATACTACGACACGAGATATTTCTACGAGACATGACTCAAGGGAATGTCGAAGATAACAGGAGGATACGTTAAGAATATATTGAATGTATGATCTAGGGTGTTATTTATACGATGAAGTGAATGGGAGAGATATGAGAGGATTGAGGAGTAACCACTGCTGCTGAACAATAGTATTTCGAAAATATAAATATAGTAGTGGTAGATTGTAATGATTCATTTCATGGAAAGCGAGTCGAAGTGTCACTGGAAATCGGATTAATTGTCGTTAGTGGACTTTTATATGCAAAACAACCATTACGGAAGGTCAGTGGGAGAGAGAAGTGAAGAGAGAGCGTGTGTGTGTGTGATAGAGAGAGAGGGGGGAGGGGGAGACAGAAAGGGCGAGCGAGAGAAACAGAAAGATGGCTGCGGCCCCGGATCCTGCATTGCAGTCTGTTTCTTGCGTTCGGACCTGGTGCCGAAGAAAACGCAGCAACAAGGCACCGCGACATTTATGCAAAACCGCAGCAGTACCTTTGAGGTTTTCAGACTGTGTTCTATTTTTCGCCGGAACAAAGAACGTTGCTTTGTCCTCTCGTACGTTACGACGGCCGACTTGATTCCTTTTCTTTGCATAATGCCACATTGATTTTATTTTGCTCATTGATGGGCAGTGGATGGCGGGTCGGCTTTTTCTGGGAAATGCGCATAGGTCCATTTACGAATGTCGCGAAGAAACTTTTTAATCCTCCCTCGCTTAGTATCTAAGATTAAGCGGTAGTTCAGTCATGGCGATAGTTTCGTCATAGAAGAAACATTCCACAGGCAGTTACGTGGGAGTACGTGTGATCGTGTGAGAGAAGAGGTTGATATTTTGAATAACGTAACTTCTAGCCAATTTTAGAGCTAGGTTACAGCTCTCATGTATTAAAATAAACTTATCGATCGCAGCGAACGTGGATTGATTTTTCTGACGCGTACGATTGATGTTTAAAAGCTGGGGGATATTTTTTAAAACAGTGTTTCAAGTATCGTCGGAGCCTTTGCATATGTTTTGGTTTTGACGCTTTGTTGAGTTTTCCGGCGCTCTTCTTGTAGGCCACAGCGGCCCGCGTCTCCTGGCAGCGCTTGCCGTTGCCTGTCTCCAGCCTCCCATTGCCCCCGCCACAGTCGCAACCACTTCCCTCGCCCATTCCGCCGCCCGTCGTCGTCGCCCATTCCGCCGGCCACAAGTGCGGTCTCCTCAGCCACAGCGTTGCCGCTGCCGCGGCGGCTGCTGCTCTCTTGACCACTGCATCCATCGTCGTCCCTTCCTCCTCGCCACCACCATCTCAACCTCTACCGTTATCACCATTAACATTATCTCTACCATTTCCTCATTCACGCCACCCCCGTCACAACCTTCACTACCATGACTTTTAACATACCATATCTACCGTCACCACCTCTTCCACCACCACTGCGTCCACGCCGCTGCCGCCGGGCAGAACTTCAGGGCCAGCTGCTGCGGGCTCATCCGAAATCGCGACTGTATTGACTGATTTTTATTTTCATTCTTCTTATTTCGAAAACGAACGGGGAGAGGGAGAAAAAAGTCCCTCCGAGTTTTGGGGAGTAATTGGTGTTGCGTGCGAACTGCCACAGGATGTTTTGTAAGTCGACGGCGCTCGGCGGCGGCCGCGCAGGGTCTGGAGAGCGTTGCCCCGCAAGGAAGAAAAGAAACGCGGCCGACGGAGGGTTGAAATGCTTCCTAATATAATTATCGGCTGGGCTTCCTGATTTATATTCTAATGAAAGAGGGCATGACGTCTTTCCCGGAAACCGTAGCGGCCACTCCAGTAAATGGTTCATGTTTCGTTCCTTTTGTAATTAAACGTTATGTTCTCTCTTTGATGATCGTTGGGGTGGTGTTACGGCGAGATTGAAGAGCGTTTTGAACGACTTGCTCTATAAACGTTGTACCTCAGTTGTTTTCTCTTACAAATTTCACTCCAGATTTTGGAAACAAATTGGAAGCTCTTAGTGTGAGAATATTTTACATCACAATGCGCTACAATGTAAAATATTCTGCAGTTTTTATTGACAATCAAAGATGTTTGCAAATCAAACAATTTGAGACAAAAACGTTATTCAAATGAAACGATTCAAACCTTCCGATCCGTACCGCTTCGGCAAGTGCTCTTGTAAGGAAGGATTGCATTGTGTAGTAAGTCTCTCCATTTCGTTTGATTCTTTTATTTTTGTTGTGTTCTTGTTTCATTCCTTTCTTCTATAATGAACACTGTGGCGTACATGTTATGTGGTCAGTAATTTCGTCGGCTCGCTGTCACCGACTGTCACCGACTGTCACCGTCAACGTCAACGCAGCCGACGACGCCGCTGTCGCCATTCTCTCGAGAGCTCCAGATGCTCTCCCTTCCCACCCAGCACATCCGTCCTTGATGGTATTTTCACTCCGTTCTCATGGATTTTTCCTTGCCACTGCAAGTCTCATTGGACGATGAATCTATTATTCCCCTATATCATTCAGCTATAATTCGATTTAAATTTACTTATATTACATTTTATTGTTAACATAGAATTATTATTTAAGATAATATGCAATTTTAAGTAGATTCGTTACGAAAAAAGTGTCATATACTTTCGTAATCCTGTTTGTAATTTGTATTCTCGCTCGTCGAGAACCTACAACGCCTTGGTTTAGTTTTTTGGATAAGCTTCATTTCAATTACTCTTTAATATATGTATAATGTATTTAAAAAACGTTTTGTGTATTTCTTTAAAAATGTTTACATTTATCCGTTTCTTGTTTGAATAATATAGAATTATATGATTATATGACAAAAACCACAAATTATTTCTTTTTTATTCTTCCTCGGTTTCAACTAGATGATTTCATCAGGTGTCCCTACTAGCATGTCACTTCATCGGTGCTGTAATGGCTTTCAAAATTTTGGTTCTAATGAGCCAGAAAAGAAACAATTTGGAAATCTTCTGATAAAAATAGAATAATAGTGATAATTAGAACATTATTAGCTGGAGAGCAGTTGCATCGATGTTACACCACCGTAGGTAGCATTTCATATTCAAACACAGAACATCAAACGCAACTCACGAAAGTTAAAAACGGGGGAGAAGCGCTCCTTTCCTGCGCTGCATTGCGGCGTGGTCTCGGCTGGCCTGATGTCTTCTTTTACGCTTGGCCGTGAGGCGAGCCTGACCCGTAAGTCGATTCCGTCACGAAGGGCGTGATAAGGGATAGGAGTCAAAATATGTATCGAATTTGCCTTTCCAAATAATTTTTGGTAGTTCAGAGGCGTGGATATTTCCATTCCAATTCTTCCCAAAAACGCTCGTTGCTACCTATATTCATAGTTCAACTTCATACGTATATGAGTGAATGAAGAGATACCGGAACTCAGAAAATCGTGCATAAACTGCACTTGTGCCCCATAGTACGTCACACAGTTTTGAACTGTGTCGACGTTAAGAAAATGAAAAAACGGCATTCCTGGAAGCGAAAGGCCTGCTGGGGCAACCACTCCCATCGTCTGCCCGCTGTCGGCCGTAGCTCATCGCACAATGTCACACGTTCTTTCCTTCAGTGCCATTTTGCGCCGCGGCGGTGGGAGCGGGGGCGGGGGCGGGGGCGGGGCGGAGGCGAGCGCCTGGCGGGGGCCGCGGGTAGGGGTGGGTGGCGGAGTGGGAGGCAGCTCTGGTAAAAGCGAGCAAGCGCAGAAAATCGCAGCGGTGAAATACGACAATTATCCTGTGCGTGCTGGGGTAAATAGCTTGGTGTCCAGCCGTTACCAGGAGAAAAAGACGCTTCTCCATCCATAGTAACGTGCCATTGTCATGAAATGTGTATCATAATGTCATTGTCTCGAGGATATATGAACATTTCGCCTTAGTGTTATTTATTGGATTATTTATTTACTTATTTAAATTGTTATCCGTCTTCCTTTCACCGTTCTATGAAGCTGTAAGGGTTTTCACGTTGACATTCACTTATTCCCTGTACTATCAGAGGTGGCGATGAGCTACATGTGATTGTTTAAGGGATGCCACACGCGAAGCGTCAATTGCAGTCTTGACACTACATGTGTGATCGCACTTTTATTCAACTACAAAATAATTTAAATACAATGCTTGTTGAGGGTTAGACACGTACTACTGACTCCTACAAATTGACTAAGAACATCGTTTAAAAAAAAGGACTTTTCTCGGGTTCTTCATGGCCCTAAAAAAACCGAATTGCTGATGGGGTTATGGATGAGGCAAACAGTGCTTTTGAGCAAATTAAATTATAAAAATGCCGTAATTAGTTCGATTTGTAGTACAACCTCTGCGATCGTTAACGATGTGCATTCGGTTTTGTTATTAATGACATTTGACAATTTCCAAAATTATTCCAATTCTTTAATGCGTCCGCGTCAATCTGTCTATCTATATTATTTGTAAGGCGTTGCAATCCCATTAGAATGAATAGAAGCGAGACGAAAAAAAATCATCTTCATTTAATTAGAAGTGTTAATGGGCTGGAGTTCATTGCAGGTACTGACCCTCTTTGTTATCGCCGTCTGAGAGATGCTTTTGAAAACAAGACCGATTTCTCAAACGCAATAAAGAGGCGACGCGAAAAGAATTAACCCCGGCGCACGGGGCGGTGTAGGAGGAGTGGGCGGGGCGGGGGAGCGAAGGTGAGAGGGGTGCGCGCGGCGGCCTCGCGTTTCTTTTTGCATCGCGCCCATTTCGATCCTCCCTCAGCCGTAACAATTACCGCGCTGGCGGAGGGGGCGGGGCGGGGGGCGGCGGCGGACGGCGGGCGGGTGACCCCTTCCCCTCGCTACACGCGAACTCGTTAGTGGGAACCGCCGCTTGCGTGTGACGGGCCCGGGGAGGACGGGACGGCTCCAATACTACCAGATCCTACATATCCATAAAAATTGCACCGACTACCTTTTTCCTCTGTGCGGCGAGCGGGCGGGCGGGCGGGCGGGCGGCAAGCCGACACAACCGAGGGCGCGGGCGCGGGCGCAGGGTGCAAGGCTCCGAGCCTCAAGGACGACGGGTGGGGAGGACAACTTGACCATGTACTCGCAACTCATCCACGTACTAGTGCTATCCTCACCAGTGACATCGTGATCCATATTATAGTGGGCGTCATGGGATTCAGGGTTCTGAGGTAGGTGTTGGGAGGCGCTGCGGTAGTGTACAGAAATGTCGTCATTTCGGCGCTCGTTGTTGAAGCCTTCCTCAGGGCACAATTCAGGATGTTGAGTTTTTGTCCTTAAGGAAGGCGTGAGTCGTCAAGAGCCAAAGCTTCGGTCCTTCAGCAAAATTCTCTCTCATGCGTTAAGGGTAAGAACGACCCATTTTTACTAACTTGTGTTTGCGATAGATGTTTTCGGGCTCAATATTTGATTCGCAGGCTGTCGATGTAGCGCATACGGCACGCTGATGCACTGGAGCCGTCCAAGCCAGCTTCGCGGGGGCGAGGGGCGGCGTGTGGTCGCCGCTGACTGGCGCGGGGGGGGACGTAGAGCGGGAAGGCATTGTCCCGAACGGACTGTACTAGCCCACGTTTCTCGCCCCAAGACTCTTAGAGTCTCTAGATACAAAGAGGAGAGCTTTCCTTTGCGCCACCGATCTCGCTCTTCAAGTCCAGTCTTCAGGAGGTTTCGAACTGTTTGTGTTGGGAACCACCAATCTGCTCAAAACCAATATTTATATGCCCGTAAACCTCCATGATGCCTTCCGAATGCATGGGGCCACGGACCGCGTGCGATCTTTCTTTTCTCTTCTTTGTCCTATAATCTCCCCTTACGTTCACTTACCCTCACATGCACTACACGGCCACACATGTGGGGAGACGAATCGGGAGCGTAGAGTTTGTAGAACACCTCAAGCCGGCGTGGACGTCTCGCCATCTAGCGGGGGATGAACACCGCCACCTCCCAGCAGTTGACGTACCCAGAAACACCAATAAAACAATCAATCCTGAATGCCTTAATTTATCATTCTCCTGAATGCTGCCATGGAGGTACCGTTGATCTCGGGAAGTGGCAATCTTCCTTCCCCGCTGGAATCCGGCACCAACTTTCATGCCGGCTGGCGGGGTATCAGCCAGTCAACACATTAGAGTAGCCTCGTATTTTCGATAACAATTTGCCGCAATATATTAAAAGAAAATGAGGTAACTATTCTAAATTTAATTTGTAGTTGGACATAACTTCGAATGTCACATTTAAAATTGCATGTGGTAGTACTTTCAGATCTACCTCATTATGAGTTTCAAATAACACAAAAAGTGGATTTTTTTACATTTTTTAGGTGTGAAATATCAAGTTTAGTTTTTACAATTTTATTTTTCATGCACACAAAAACGTTTGTTCGCTTTTATAGAGTGCATGTATTTATTTTCTTTGTTGAACACTCCTGTAAGTCTTTCTGTTACTTGTTATGTTAGGAAAGCTATTAAAACGAAAAACATGGCTGTGTTAGGTGCGAGAATTGACTTTTGAAGGTCGATGAGCCAGTGCATATAAAGCGTGACCTGACGAAACGGCAGCCTCGGATGCACTACTCCAGAACCAGTCCTCTAGAGAGGTCGAGGTCCTGCGAGAGGTTTTTGTGTCTTTAGCGCCTTCGAGAGTTGCAAACTGCAGCGATGGGGATCTAAAGGGGCTCCTGGATGTTATCACATACCTTCTAAGGCTTTGGCGAGCGTGTATATCTTCCTTTATTTTTGTTTTAATGGAAGTTTTTGTTTTTTGTTTGTGTACTGCCGAAAATCGATTCTGACACAAAATGTTATTTTATTTGATTTTTTTATGTTACACATCTATGCATGTTTTCCGACCATCTTGGAAACACTCTGCGGCTTCACAATGTATGTTAACAAACAGTGAAAACGACATTTCCACCAATGGTAGCGGAGATAGAGGGGACAAAAGAAAAAAATCATAAAAATTTACGAGAATGGAAATGTTGGTTTGTGGGTATATGGATATACTTTGCCCAAAGTACATGGTTATCCAGCAATAGTTTGCCGAGGAAACCACAAGAAACATAAAAATACTGCCGGTAATAAAGTAATAATTAGCTCATTAGGCAAAATTGCGTCGCTCTTCCATTTTTCTAAATGCGGGAAAGGAAAGGAAGTCTGCGTAAAAAGCTTAGAAGGTTCTCAGGAACAGTTCAAACGTAGTGCTATTCCGCACGTTCCCCCACAACTACGTGAAAAATGACTGAATCTTGGATGCAAGCACAGGGCTTTAGTTTATTTGATATTCTTTGGCTTATTTTGTAGTATTATTGCCTGTTTATCGAGGTTTTTTGAGGGGGATCACAATCTTATACTATTGTATTTCCAAAGGGTTTTTTTCGATTTGTTCAGATTTTTATTGTTCAGATTTTTTTGATATCACGTTCATCGTTAACAAAAGAGACGATGATTCAAATATCCAAAGTTTGGACGTGAAATCGTGGGTTTTGGAAGCCTTCTTGATATTTGTATATAATATCCTACCAATTTATTGATTCAAGTATCATAACATTCCTACTTCCGCTCCCCTGCTTCACTCCCCACATCCCGCCGTCCCTCCTGGAGCTGTGCGCTCCGCCCCACGCCTCACCGCCTGTCGACCCGTGCTCCACACTCGCCACGCCCCCTGGCCCCGCGCGGTGTCGCCAAGTGCAGCGCGGCCTCGCTCCGTCCCCGCCCCTCGTGCGGGTCCTATTGGACATAAATTTTGGACGCTGGGTCTCACGCGTCCGCGCGCGCGTCCGTCTCGCGGCGAAGGTTACGCAACAAGAACAGAGAGCGTCCGGTGCGCCGTTTAAGTGCTTCTTTGTGAACAGTCGTAAACGGATTCCGTGAAACGTCGCGCGGAGCCCCTGTTGCTTTCTGTAATCATTTGATGGCACTTATTAGAATCAGCGCTACCGCTTAATTTGTTTATAATTCACCCCAACTGCCGGCGAGACAGCGGCTGCTAATTGCGACGCAGGGCGGCGGGGCGCCGGGCCCCGCGTCGCCGGCGGCGGCGGCGGCGGCGCGGAGTTTCTGCGACTCCGAGCTCCGCATTTAAGCGGCCGACGCACACGAGTAAATCTTGTTTGGGTGGTAATGATCTTTTATGTAGAGAAGTTAATGCCACGCTCTGATTTTTACGGGTGTTGCACCTTTTTGTGGCGGGCCCGTCTGCATTCCGCGGGCAATCGCGCGCGGTTTGTAGATTTTTATGTCATTCCGCGTGGTCCGGCCGGTCGCGCTGCGCGCTCGCGCTCGTGGGCCCTGGCGCTACGAAAGGCGCTCTCAACTCATGTCGCGTTTCAACGATTCCGCTTTTGTTTCAACATCTGAAAGAATTGTTCCACTCTATCTAGACGGAAATTTGCTGAGTTGTTAATACGACAATTTTTAGAATTTTTATAAAATGATGTTTTCGCCTGGTTTGTGTAAGAGGCGCTTGGCTGGAATCCTCAAAATCAACTTAATGATGTATTGCCATCCAACTTTCACACTTGCCTTCAATTTTTCGTCAGTTTAAGTTATAAACGTAATAATTGTTAATATTCTCTTGCATCATCAACGAATTGACTGCCTTTGAAATCTCCTAAATCTCATTTAGAAATACAAAAAATGTGATACAATTGACAAAGCAAATGAACTAAATGCGTTTAGAAAAGAAAACGGATTTCAAGCATGAAAATCAAGAATTTTAAGAAGATCTAACTCCATGTCAGCGAGAAGACTGAAACACTTAAAATGATAGTTTAATATTTTTAGTATCAGATCAATGAATGGCGATGCGACAAGTTTCTACGCGGCAGAAGAATATTAAAAGGGGCTTACCCGTAATGTAGTATTAAAACGTCCAAAAGAATTCAAAGACGTCAAAGAGTCACGCACTCAAATGGCGACTACCAATATTTGTTTCACTTTGTAAAATCGCAAAATTTTATTTAAAATGGTAGTCTAACTTCAGCGAGGATTTCGGCCTTTTTCATTCTACTGTGCGACGTCGTCGTCGCCGTCGCTCGTCATGTCGACGGTCCTTCCCTCGTCTTTTTTGCCGTCATCACCGTCGTAACTCCCGTCGTTTGTTTCATAGCCGTCAACAATCCGCAGATCTCCGTGCTTATCTGCGTCGTCATAATCGACGTAATCGCTGCCGCCTCCATTATCCAAACGTTCTCGCCGCCATCAAATGCGTCGAAACTCTTCCAGCGGGAACGCGTTAACGCTCGCACTATCACGGCTGTTGCTGTTGTCACCACTCGTCTGATAGTCTCATTAAACCTGACTGTAAAAATGCGGCCCATCGTGCAATGATGTATGTGGCGTTTTCTACCACAACCAACCTATTGGGTGGAGGACACGTGCCGTAATGGACATATCCCATCCCTCTCTGAAGCCTGTGATCGATCCCCCACCCCCTCCATGCTCAATTTGTGGTGGGAGAAAGCAGCTTTCGGCAGGATTTCTTAGGGTTCTTCTGTTTCCCCAGTTTTTCGTTCCGTATCTCCATCAACGCGCAACTCACAATCGTTATCGCTACGAGTACTAAGGAAAGAAAGCGCAGGCTTCTTCGGCTCTAGTCAGTAGAAACTTAGCGGATCGGAAGAGATCGGAAGATGTCGCTCCTCAGCACAATTGCTGTTTCGGCTCGCAACTGAGCTAGGACGCGGCCACCCCCAGAAAGCTAAATTCCTAGTTTCGCTACCGTATTGAGAAGATTGACATTTTCTCGCGTACACGCGCAGTTTGATATGAACGAAAAATGTTCGCCCCATGTTTTAAGCGGGAATAGCTGGATTTGGACTAATCTCTTTAGCGGTTTTAATAGCAAACGTTTATGCTCTATAAAGCAGTTCTAATATTTACTGAAATGCATGTACAGTGGTGTAAAATATAGTTACTGTCTCAAAACATGTTTGCTGTGATAAATCTAAGATATTACGTAAGTGAACTATGTTGAAAAATTAGATTTCTTACTAAATCGTCCGTAAAAAACAAAAAAAATATTTGGTGAAATTTCACGTTAATGGGAATATAATACACAATGTGAGGCAAATGAATATTGTTAACACAAGTTTTGATTTCGTTGTCATTTTTGATCATTTATATTTTTCAATCTTCTTTAATTTATAAATATAATAATCAATATTTAATTATGGTTGATCAAAATTAAAAAAGCGGCTGAAAATATACAAATTAATTTTGGTAACGTGCTTGATTAGGAATATCTACGGGTGCAATAAAAATCTGTCTATCAATTGAATTTAATAGTCAATGAATTACTGAAAATTGTCACAAAATTGGTTCTGAAAATGATTGCTTTTATTAAAAGAATTATCCAAAGGTTATAGATTGGTCTTTCAAATTTCAGTGCTGAAGTACGTAATTCCAACAATTAAAATTATTCTGAAATTTCACAGTAGTGTCAGCTGTAAATAATTTACATTTGCCCGTTTTCGTTCGTTATTACTGATAACGCTACTCTGTGGACGGGAAAATGTATTCAGTGCTATAGTAAATACCATGATAGCTCTTGTATACACATGCCGTTTCATCTACTCCTCCTTCCATTCTTCTTCTTCTTTTTCTTCTTTTCGTCTTCATTATTTGTCGACGTCAGAAAACCAGACAATGAAATTTAAATTTAAAAGTTTTGGAAGCCTAATGCAATCCCGTTGAGTGTTAAATCTATTATTGGTATTATTATTATTATTATTATTATTATTATTATTATTATTATTATTATTATTATTAACAAGATGGAGAGACTCACTCTCTTGATGTGGAAACAGGCCTTAAGGCCTAAATCCATGAAGCAGAAGAAGAAGATTATTATTATTATTATTATTATTATTATTATTATCATTATCATTATCATTATCATCATCATCTCATCATCGTCTCATCATCGTCTCCGATAGTTTGGAGTTGCGAATCTGCATTAGATGAGGCGGCGCACGCCGTCGTGTTAGCGCGGCCACGTTTGTCCCGGCTGACGCCGGCCTGCGTCGCGGTGGCTCCGCACGGCCCCACACAGCCACGGGCCGCGCCGCCCTCAAAGCGCTCTCAAAGCGCGCTCGGGACGCGACGGACAGGCTGAAATTTCAGCACAATGGCGTGAAAATCAAGCTGTCCCGTCCCAGTGTCGGCGCTTACACGCGCCACTGGCCGCGGCCCTGGGCCCCCCGCCCGCCCCCGCCCCGCCCCCGCCCCTCAGGCCCCGCCTCCGCCGGCAGAGGGCCGTGTTCACGAGGATCATCAATCGTTGAGTATATAATGTAAATAAACCGTGATTGTTGTGTCAATGAAAAAAGGAAAATATCATTTAAAAAACTCAAAAAGAGCAGTTCTTTGTATTGAGAAAAATCAAATGAAATGCAGCAACAAAACACAGTTTTATTTGCTTTACTAGATAAAGTTAAATTGAGTCATTTTATAACGAAAAGACACTTCTCTACAGCACCAAGGCAGTAGCTCAAGTGTAAGCCAAAATCAAAAAAACTAAATTCCCACGTCCACAGCGTACTGTGGATTTGAAGGATAATCGCCATCCGTTCGCTTCGAGCGCGCTCGTGTGTGTACGAGCGCGTTCCTTCCATGGATGCGCTTCAATTAGTATTGAGATTTTTCAATGATATCCGTTAGTACGACTATGTAGTTGACTCATGTGCGACGCTTTGTAGTCGTTTTGTGGTGGAGTTACAGTAAGATATTGTTACAATTTTATTTGTTTGACTAGTTTGTTTTTAACTGGATGTGTCAGTATCATTTTTATGGCTTTTTATTGAATATATTAATTCACGGTTCTTTAAATGCCAAAATATTACGTTTCGCAATTCACCGCTAAAAATTTTTCCTTTTTTGAAAAATATCAACCTGTAATTGAGGGAGATGTAATGTCTTCCCGAATTTGATGAAGGCTTATTTTCTTTCATGACTTGCCAATACGCATGATGTCGGAACGATTATGACACAAGGCTCGTATAAAATTAAAAATAACCTTGGAAACACACATTTAAAATGAAGGTCCGAAATTTGTGCTTCAATGTAAGAACTGAGGCATAATTCAATACTGACTTAAATCTCTATCTGGCCAAGGGCCTACGCGAGTCATATCCGTAAATATTCACTTGCTGCACTACTGTGAGAAGTGTGATGTTCTCCCTTTTGCTTGCACTTCGTACCCGTTTATTTATTTAGCGGAATGCAGGATTAACAATATAAGTAATACCATAACTACAAATTCAATTATTTCGTATTTTGTTAGCAGTTGAAAACAGCCTCCATTATGAAATATTATTTGCTGATGTCGAACGCCTTTCTGTGATTTTTGTACGGTCTCTAATAGTTAGGAATTTAGTGAATTGTCTAGTATAATCCCTGTTTTTCCACTCCGTCTCTGACTATTCAACCGTTTCTTTCTCGACATTACAGTCAGATGTTAGAAAAAATAGATTCTGCCAGCTTTTGCAAAGGGTACATGTTCTACAACCAACACATATTGCTCCAAGTATACGAATCTACTATACATTTTTTTTTTCAGGAGAAAAAATAACGAAAATGTAAAATACATGTATATATAATATATTTCATCAGAAAAATGTTCATACTAGTATGTTCTTTATACTGAAACATAAGTCTGTTTTTGAAGAATATATAATTAATTGATGAATTACAGTGTAGTTATTTTCGTTTAATTCATTTTTCTGAAATGATATTAAGGATTCTTCTACTATTACCTGCTCATTTTGTAAATATGAATGTCGGTGAAATCCTCGGGATAAATTCCTCTTCACATCCACTATCTTTGATATGAATTTGTGTCTTTTGAGCAAATTGTAATTGCTGCGCCTGCGAGGGGGCCCGCTTCCGCGTGCGCCGGGAGGTGTCGGGCGACAGAGGACCATAGCGCGTAGTGAGGCTGCGGTCGCGGCCGCGGCCGTCGCCGCGCCGCCGCGCCGCCTCGGCTATTAGCCACGCTACACTTTAACTACCGTGGCCTTCGGGGGAGGTACGAATATTAAAGCGAGTTCACGGATATTTTAATTGCCTCAGTAATTGTGTGGACTCGTAAAAGCGGCAGATTATAACCTGACCGTCTCCAGCCGGCGTTGGCGGGCCGCGCCTCCCCGCTCCTCCCCGCTACACGCCTCCCCTCCACGGCCTCACCTCCCCGCCTCCGGCCGTCCGGTCCCGCCCCGCTTCGCTCTTCAGATGCCCACCTGCAAGTCGTCGCCCGCTCACCCGCGAATGTCAGTCCTCGCCATCACGTGTCCAACTCCCACTCCCGCCTTCACGCGCGCTCTCTGTCTCACTCGAGCTTCTCTCTCGTCCCTCAAGTGCTCCGGCCACAGGTCACCTGCTCGCTCGCCCGCGTTTTCGCGCCTTCCCCCGATGGACGGGTCCTAATCCTCACCCCAAACCCCCTCACCAATCGCCGAGCCACAGACAGCTGGAAGAGGCGGGAGCTTTCAAAAAATCGAATGTGCGACCAGCTGGTGGTTGTATTTCGGAGATCCAGATTTACATTCACGTTTTAAAGAACACTTGCGGGCTGTGCCCAGATGGTGAAGCTAGCGCTGTGGTTGCTGCTGCTCGTTGGCCGCATATGTGTGACACGTTTACGTGTCATAGAAGTGGAAAGAACCGATGATGGTGGTTATTGTTTTCTTGAATCACATAGAGGTCTAAAATGTTTACGGTTCTTCAGACTGCATCCAAAGGCACGGAAAATGTTTTCGCAATAAGCTGTTCGGTCCCCCTCGTGATACGTTGTAGGAGGGCGTGGGAAGCGGGCGAGGAGTTGACGCGTGGCGTTGCCCGCTCCAGCACACAACGTGGCCCACGAGGGCGCTGGCGAGCTGCGAGGTCCAGCGGAGCCGCTCACCACCACGCACAGTGGCTAGATGCCACGGAGGCTTGGAAGCACCTCGGACCACAAGTGTATGAATAGGGGAGATAGACTTGGATTTATTCAAAGCTACGTCTGACGTAAATGGGCTGTTACGGTGTCATCGACTCGGAAGGTTGAGCACCGCCATACTAACATCACTGTAGCGGCGTGTAAACTCCGGATTGGATGGCACCGTCATTGCTGATGACCTGTCAGACGCAGCTCTGAATAAATTGCAATATAGTGAAAACAGTGAAAGGGTGCTTTTAGGATACGTAAAGCTGAACGCTAAGTGTGGTATGAATGAGGCAAAAAATTCAGAAAAAATAAATTCAGTAAGTAGAAAAGCCTCCTTCCACAATACAATATTTTACCTTACCTCACAAACAACTGGGGTCTGTCGTGGATTGAGATATAGAAACTAGATGGAAGTTAGTTGTAAGTGTAACCTACTTGTACGTCACATAAACTCCGCTAGCGGCGGCGCTCGCGACATCTCGTGTGTCCCAATTACGCCAATAAATGGCCGCTCCGTCAGTGGTACCGGCGGGGAGAAACATTGAAAAAAAAGACGACTAGGGCAACCGCGCCCCGTGTTCCGTGCCAGTGGCGGCGGCGGCGGCAGCACGACGGGGTTGGGGGCGGAGGAGCGGGCTCGGGTTCCCGGGCGGCGGTCGCCTTTTCTGGGAACTCAGCGCGAGGCCTAGGCAAGAGGCGGGGTGGGTGGCGCAGGGCGGGGCGGGGCGGGGGCGATCCGCGTAGGGCTTCCCCGCTTCCTGCGAGCGCCTGACGTGGGAAGCTCCGCCCCGCCCCGCCCCGGCACCTCCGATGTCGGCCTGTATTGATACGATTTAAAGTAAGAAGACGATCTGCACTTCACTTAATATTGAAAAACTGAATATCTTTCAATAAATTTTGTTCTAATTGCTTACGAGTACAAGCAAGAACTACTGCTTAGCATTAGCAATTGCTTTTTTTAATAGGAATAAAAAGGTTCCTAAACCTTGGAACATTTACTTCTCTGAGTAATTGCTCACTAACTGATCTGTTGCTATTGGTAGATTTTTGTCTGTTTTGTTTGTCTCGCTACCGCGCGAACGTGTTAGGTGAAGTAGTATGGGTGACTTGAATTATTTGTGAAATCATAGGAAATTTTCTGTCATTCATTCACGCCACTGCCTAATACCTAAAACCAATTCACAACAGCCGTGTATAACGTCTCTTCTGTCCATTCAATACGGCTTGAGTCACCTACGGAGGTTGCCCTAAAATCTCGAAGTAAATGCTTCGCACTAGAAGCAAATTCTTGATTTTATTCAGTCACTCACCAATGGAGAAATTGGTCGAAAAAAGAGCCATTACTCACGTCATTGATTAATATTGTTTGAAGCAATTGCTTTGAAATCTCGAGAAAGAAGTGATAGCTCATTTTTATTCATATGGCATAATAGTCTTATGGTAGACATCTTCCCGTTCCTACCTCGCGCTCCACGCGAAGCAAGCCCCGCTCGCTGGTGGGTGCGGCGGCGTCGGTGTGACAGCAATTAGCGCCGCGGCCGCCTCCGCGCGCTTGTGCAAACACGCGCGGCCCCCGGCTCGCGTCCGCCCCGCGGCGGCGCGTCTGTTTGACGACGCCGACCAAGCGACGCCGACGTGACCGCGGCGCCCGCAACTGTCGCCTCTCGCCGCCGCCGCCGCCGCCGCCCGCAGACGCCCCGCGAGGACGCAAGGGCGTTGGGATATGACGATGCTTATCTGTACGCATGCTCTTGAATGGACACGGTCTTGGTATCGATCGGCATTAAAATAATGCATGAAACTCGTTGATATTTATAATTTCATAGATAAAACCACAGATATTAGGTGTTAGACAATGTCTCTTGGAAGTAGATACTATATACAGTTAATAAAATGTGATAATATTTAATAAAAGTAGTCGCTGTTGCCGGAATCCTTCTCCATTTTCAGATAGAACGCCCTCACAATTGTATTACTGAAATGTAATACAGGTAACTTTCCAAAGCAATGTTTGAAACATACTACATGCCTCTTTTTTAACACAGTAGTCTTGTTTGGATTGTGTCATTGTTGCGGTTATCTGCAATACGATTTGTTTTTTCTTTGATTTATTTTCGCCAAAGAACAGTAAAAACTTGTGTTACAAAATGTATTTTGTATTAGATGAAAGAACTGGAAAAAGTCCTGAGCGTTTCTAATAAGACTCGTTCGTACGCAGAGCAGTAGTGATTGTGGAACCTTACCTTCATGAACTACGAAGGCCGCATCGGACGCTCATGAAATTCCTTCCCTGAACTACCCCTTGAACAGTCCAAACACACATAAATTTCAATGGCATTAGACA
This sequence comes from Teleogryllus oceanicus, assembly GCA_964035755.1. Taxonomy (NCBI): domain Eukaryota; kingdom Metazoa; phylum Arthropoda; class Insecta; order Orthoptera; family Gryllidae; genus Teleogryllus; species Teleogryllus oceanicus. Next base: position 3,463,433 of record CAXIVR010000001.1, read on the forward strand.
TCTGTCGGGCCAGCATAGCAAACGAGTCAAACACCTGCTGGAGGAAGATAAAGGCAACCCTAAATATACGCCTCGTCCATGACTTGCGTGGCTTTCGGCCACCACGCGAAAAGCGCATATTTCTTGCGACGCATTGTCGCGGAGCGGGCTCTCTCGTCTTTCGCGATTGTTTGAAAGGCCCCCGCGCGAAACAATGGCGACGCGGGCTCTCGGATGTCCTCGCGACCCGCTTTGCGCCTCGCGTTGCGCCTCGCGCTGCCCAGGGAAATGGAGTATAGATTTCTATTGTTGTTGCTTTGGCGGCGCGAACCGTGGTGAAACGGCGGTCCGCGCCTCCTCCACCGCTGCAAATCCGGGTCCGTCGCCAACGCGGCGGGTTTTTCCGGGGTTCTCCCGTTTCCCTGTGTGACTCGTGTCTCGTTTTGTTGCTGCTCCAAGCCCTTCGTGTTTTTGAACCAGTCATATTATACAGCAACAAGTTCCATCGCACTTTCACGAAAATCGAGTCATTTAGGAATAGCGAGAAGCTTGCTGTGACTTCACTTGTTACTGCCATAAGCCCCTCACGTCATTTCTTGACTATCACCTATCCATCAAATGATTCACTCGGTCCAGAAATGGCGATAAGGCGTGACCTCTGGGTCACAATAAATATATTCTTCTTCTGGACCTACAATGGCGTTCGAACCGTGGCCCCACATCCACTCACTCGCTGCCAGAGGCTTTCCAGATGACTGTTCTTCACTGACCTCTAGAAAAGGTAGTGATAGTGAAGTTATATTTACGTCCAGAAGCACACGCGGGCCACCTCATCATGTGCTCAAAGGACGAGGGAAAGTGGACAAACAATCTTATCAAGGTGGAGGCCGCTGGCCCAGAATCTGCGGTACAATACTTGTTTCAAGCACATTTAGTCTTATAGAATTTATACAGTCCGATTTTGCAAATTTTGACTGATACATTGAATATCATTATTAAAACCAATATTATTTTCGTTTTTGATGGCTAGTAGTCTGTACTTGTTTAGAAACATTTATGCAGCTGAAAATATTTTACTCGGCACTAAAACTTGTCTCGATTTTAATCGTTTAATGTGATTATATTAAATAATAATCAGACGCAATATTATTGATTACAATTAAATGAACGTGGTGTTTCTTATGCCGTGAAAGGTGAAATAAATGAAAAGTGATTTTTTCCACAAAACTGTGATACGTTACGATCATGAAGTGAGAAGAAATGTGCTGTTATTGCGTCGCCCTGCGCTGGACGCCGCCGCGGTGTGAGAGCATGCGCCAGGAGGAGATGCACTCTGTGGTAGTGCAGCCCCGGCGTCGCCCCAGGTACTAAGTGTCAAGGAGGTTATTTATTACTGAATTTGAAGAATCATTACGATTCTAAAGTCTATTTTCCACGGTTTGTTATAACTCTATAAAACGCGAAAGGGCTGGGCTGCGTGCAACGGAAACGAGGCAATGGGAGAGGAACGGCGGTTGGAAGAAGGCGAGGGTGAAGGAAGGCGGTTGGCCGAGTGGCGAGAGAGGAAGCAGGCAAACGCTTGGGGCAGTGGGGGTTCGTTTGCAACTTTTTGGACATGTACTAAATGCGTCATTTTCCCAAGTACTAGTAATATGTATTTTTAAACAGTAACATGACTGACACAGAAAGAGAGCCTTTGGCGTACGAATGAAATGTTGGAACGAGTACGCCGAAGACACTTTCGGACGTGTGACATGTAATGTTTGGCACGGATTCATGGAAACGTACACGTATACGCTCTAGGGATCGTTCTCAACCCGCGAGACGGTAGCCATGTTGACTCCTGGCGCGCCAGTGTTTTGTTTACTTTATAACACCCATTTGTTTTGTACGTCCATGCCTTTTATGCGGTACACGTACGGTAAAGTCTATTTTGCCGTACGCGTACCTCAAAGACACACTTTTCAATCACTGAACAATGAAGGTATGTGATAGTTGCCAATGAATAAGCATTAAAGTGATATAATCGTACATTTGTAAAATATTGACCAGAGGACTAGAAGTAAATAAAAAATACAAACGGATGAGAATAATTATTCGTAGAGAGGGAGTCTACGTTTTATAATGTTGTCAGTACTGAAATTTTCGTCTTCATGATTTTCTCTGATAGAGCATACTCTAACGTGATGTCACGTTACCCATGCATTTTTTCGCTTTCTCAAGTCCAGTTTATAAATTTATTGTAGTACCGGATATCAAGTCGAAAATGTTGCAGAACGTAAGAATCTCTTAGAATATTATTTTTCTTTTACCATTTATAAAACGCGAATAAAATCATTGATAAATTGCAAAATAATTTCCAAATATGTCTAATGATGATTACAATAGTCCCGCGAACAACCAGTGCTTTGGTAGTACCTTATTTGTGTGAGATTCTTCCACTGACGTGACTTGTAGCAGCGATACCAGCAACAGAACGATGTCATCAAATCAATAGTGGTAAATCTCTGTAAAGCATAATTTAAATATTGCCAGGTATTTTTTTCATATTAGAAATTGGTGCAATAGTTTACTCAATATTACAATTTCTAGGCTTGTCTCGGGTTCCTGTGGTTTGTAAGATCCCATTCCTTTGCAGTACTCGAAGTCGTTTGCAACGTCCCCCTTGATTTCCCGTTTTTCGAAGGCCGCGCGTTGGAAAACGTCCAACTCGGAGCGAGCTCGCGCTTTGCGCTTGCCTTTGGCAGGCTTTGACGGCTGGCGGCAGCACTGCGCGCGGACGAGCATCTCCGGATTCCACGTGTTATTTATTTTGCAGCCCTCAAATTGTAATACGGGCCGTTGTACTTCACCACAACGACGGACGACATCCTGGTTCAGTGTCTTCGAAGAATAATTGAATATATACGTATTTTGGGTAAATTAAATTCCTCTGAAACACCCTAGGACGGACAGAGGACTAGTTTTCTAGAAAATGAGGCCATAGAAAATGGCTTAGCATTAGGCTAGCGCCAAGTACAGTAGATACGCCATTATTCATATCTCGGTTAACCCGATGCAGTCATTATAAAAACAGCAACAAAATGATGAATTGCAAATCGGAGCCCAGGAGAATTCGGTGCCGGCGTGTGTGCTGGGCAATGGCGTCACCGGGTCCAGCAATATTGGGACTTCCCTGAATTCGATATGCATTGGATTTGCTCGTCTTGGTTTGGTTTGCTTTTGTTTGTCGTCTGATAACGCCACTGTATCTTCCGTGTGTTCGGTAACCAAGAGCTGTACACAGCTCTCGTGAGCGGTGAGGAGGTTGTTTTTTATTCCGTCGCCTTCGCGTCCATGGCGTTCGCATTCCTGGCTTCAGATGCACCGCCTGCAGTGCTGTGACATGCCGCCATGCTTTCTATTACTCGATGCACTAGTATAATACAAGAGTATAGAAAAAGTGAATGAATGACCAAAAGTTATGCACAAACAGCGTTTGTTTTATGTTCGTGGAAACGATTCAGACATTCGTCTTATCTGTGGACTAGCTTTTCAATCCCCTCTGCGACGCACATTGGTGCAAGTGATATAAGATGCACCAGAACTTTCCTTTGAAGCTCGTCATTGGTCTGGCAGCTTTGGCTTCCTAGCCGATTCTTAAATTCGAGAAAGATGAAATTCGCTCACCGCCAAGTTGGATCTATACACCGGGGGAATAAACACATTCCATCCGCCACAGAAGTTGTTTGAATACATCTGCACTGTGAGGGCGGGTGTTGTTATCAATGACGATTTCTGAAGCCAGCATTCCCCTTGAAAGTTTATGTCGCATACTCGCCTCATGCTTTTGTGATCTTCCACTCCGCAGCCCCCAATTTTCCTACTTGTCTAGCTGTTTCATGGCTCGATTGGAGGTTGAAAAAACGACCTTGGTAATTCAGTGCCAATTCGCTGCAATTGTGTCAGTAAAGAAAAAAACGCACTTGAATAGCATTAAATATCGTTTGTTCTCCGTATTATATTTTCAGCCACACATATACGTATGCGGTATTTTTTAGCACGCCAATGTATATTGAGTTATTGCAAAGTGTCGGGCATCGTTCGGCCACAACACCATCCACGTCTTCTGTGCGATATTTAACAGCAGCCTTCTTTTCGGTATTGAACAATATGGCCGTTTGTGGGAGATGCATTTTTTAAAATTAAAACGTTTACTTATTTCCAGTGGGGCACCCAGAGGGGGACTATTGGCTCTTCAACCTCTCCCCCAACCCGAAGCCAAATGATACCTATAGCTAAATTATAGCTTTTACTACTTTTACATATAGCTAAAATATAGCTTTTACTATTTTTCTATACTAACGAAAGCCAGTCAATAAACCATGTGTATACTTATAAGAATTAATTATAAACCAACAAATAAAAACACATTTTATATTCAGCAAACACATTTTATATTCTTTTTAAGAAATATCAAGTCGGCTGGACACTACACACCTGTAGCAAACACACACACCGAGAAAAATTCTGGGTGCGCCTCTGTTTATTTTTCGAAACTATACTTTTTTCTTTGAAAGGTGCTGGAAAGTGAATCATGATATCGAAACTCGCAGTAACTAGTGGCAGATAGCACAAATTCGGACTTCAGAATAATATTTTGCGGATATTGTAACGAATAAAATCCTAGAGGGTCACGTGAGAGTTTATTATGCCTTTAAATGATTTTTCGTTGAAGTTCAGGCAATAGCCTGAACAAAATATTGTAATTGTCTTAATAGATTGTTTGTATATTGTCATAAAACGTGAATAGTATCAAACCTTCGGTATTGATACATCCTATGGCAATTGGCACTAAATTTCAAATAAGAAAATAATGTGCATTTTTCTTCATACTGAATTATTTTTCGAAATATTTTTTATTGAATCTTGTATTGATGTAATTCTCATTTATTTCTCATAAACATGTGGTTTATGCATATAAATCCTGTAAGTACAGCGTTTTCTCTTGGTCTTACAACTGAGTATTCATACAAAGTGTCAGAATGAGAAGATAGGACAAGTTTCAAATAATATATAAATCTAAACAGCTTATTTGTTATTCGAGAACAGTAATTTGTTTTCTTCCGGTCGATATCGATTTCTCGATATTTTAAATCTTGGAACTTTGACCCTTGTGACTTATGGGGGTGATTATAGTATTAAAGCATGGATTGTGTACATTGTAAGCGTCGAAGATTTGAGTGTCCTGTGGCCATGACGCAACTGTAGGGCCCTGCTGGAGATGGGTGTCTGTGTCCGAGCCGGCCCCGCCCCCGATTGCGTTGGCGCTTGCGGTCCCCGAGGCGGAAGGTCCCGCGGGAGCCGGGGCGACGGGAGGGGGCACAATGCCCCGGAAGCGAACGGGTGGGCAGCGGGCGGTGGGCATGAAAGGCACTGGGGACAGCGAGGCGGGGGCGGCGGGCGCTTTGTGGACGACGGGGGCGGGTTTGGGGGGGGAGGGCGGGCGACGGTGGGCGACTGCAGGTGGACGACGGGCGATGCGTGGGGGCGACGGTGGGCGAGGCCGGGCGGCGGCGGGCGGCGGCGGCGGGCGATCAAGAGCGGTGACGAAAGCGGTGTTAGGTTACGGCTGCGGCTCCAAATGGCCGACAAGAGCGCGGCGTGCGCTCCGCCCGGCGCTCGTTTTGTCCTCTTTCCTCCGCTGCAAAGGATCCTCGCGCTCTGTTCGCGGGCTCTTATTATCGCCTTTCTGTGCCGCGCGGGAACAGCCATCCAAACACGTGGGGGTAGGGTTTCCACTCGCGTGCACTCGCAGGAGAGCACTGCTCCGTTGCTGCCGGTGGCGGTTTGGAACGGTATCGGTGTTGTGCTTCCATTTTCCACGAAATCTACAAAGTAAAGATTCAACAAGCTGTGATTCGTGAGTTGTTCTTATTTTAGAGTAGTGTGAACCGCAGCATTCTTATTTCTCGTCGTAAATCATGAAAGGACCCTCAGCTTAGTGCATATTTATTGGTAATCCATTTCTTTTTGTGCTTTTTGCAGCGTCAGAATCATGTAATCAGATTGTAATGCGTTATAATAAATACCAAATTGCGCAAGTGAAATGTGTTTCTAAACGTGTGACACGTAAAATTCGTTTGAGAGATTGTAATGTATGCAGTAAGCGGACAGTTTTAGATATGTCATTATAAAAACCATATTTTGGAAGGTTTGAAACTCCTAAGAGCTCGGATTCGCCCAAATCAGACCGGCGAAACACCTTGCTTCTTAGCTGAATCCATCGGCGTCCATTGACATGTAAAATTCGAGGGAAGCATCAACAGCAATGTGAACCTGTATGGAATTTTAGTTTATTCCAGGTCAATGATTTGTATCAATTTATTGAAGTTAACAAGGCAGATAAAAAATATTAAATTATATCGCAGTTATACATGAATTCAATATCATTTTCTGAAAGTAAACTTAGAAAAAAAAATTAAGAGCAGTATGGCGGCAAGGATTGTTCTTTTTTGCCCTATTGTAAGATTCGAAAACGCATGCTCGCCGGGGATTCCTACCTTCATCAGATCAATATCATTTTAATATTCATTTCCCTTGCCTTTTTGGCTGATGAAGGGCGACAAAACACTTTTATGTAGTACACCATTTCATTTCACAGACTGAATGGTAAATAATGAATCAATATCGTTGTAATATGGTATGCCTTTGGTAAAATAATGAAATGAAAATAAAAGTACTAGACCCCTCCCCCGCCTTCAGTCAATGACGCGACGTTCGTGGGCGAGCCAACATTTTCTATGGTGGTGGATGCCGGATCTTCAGCGCGAAGACTGGTAATGTTGCGGCCACACCCCGACAGGCTTCTTCCAGGTGTGTCCTCTCCGACACACAGTTGTTTTTAGAACACTAGAAAGCGCAAGAATCAGAATTTCTTGCCAGGAAGAATTTTCTCTGGAGCTTGACAAATCAATGTTTGAGAAGAGAACATAAAAGAACGAAAATCTTTTTAAGTGTTCTTTTGAGATACTCGGTAATAAAAATGTAGCTCCCTTTGACTTCAAGATGTTGGGGATCATTATATCATATATTTACAATATTACTTGGATTGTAAATATAATAGTTCGCATTACACATCTGGCAGAAGACAATCATGTATGTCCACCGTATGCTTCATAGCTACGTATCTGATGACGAGTTTCTCAACATTTTAATGTTCATAACACGAATGCGTGGGAATTCGCATCATGCAGGAACGAGCGAACTTGACTATTGAAATTACGTTTGATGAATGTGAAATTACTTTTTTAAATGATCGCTATTAACGCACACATGATTTGTTTTGAAATCATCAAAGGTCGGAACTAATGAAACAAATCGACTAGCCTGCTAACCCTACTAAGCAAGGGAACATTCAGGATTGATTGCGTTCACCATCCATCCATCCATCCATCCATCCATCCATCCATCCATCCATCCATCCAATAACACCTCCAAATTCTTGCGTGAATACTTTACGTTTACATTTATTTGAACTGCAATTGTGTATGACCCGGTGACAATTAAGAACCAAACAACAAAAGAGTAAAGTACAAGACGAGGATGCAATAATTATACTATCACTATTATTAAGTATTATAATAAAAAACAACAACAACAACAACAATAATAATAATAATAATAATAATAATAATAATAATAATAATAATAATAATAATAATAATAAAAGGTAAAGACAAGCGAGGAAAACAATTATTTCAACTCTATCTTTGATACACAATAATTATATGTTGGTGATACAAGAATATAAATACCAGCTAGATAGATATTGGCTAAATTAGATTTAAAGAAAAAGGGCATTGATCGCGTACACTACACTTCACTGCACACGTTTACGTTGAAGGTTCATTGTGAATGAGACTGAAGTATCGCAACGCTTCTTCTCCGGAGACGTTTGTCCCAAAGTGTCCCACGTCGCTCCTCCAGCGCTTAGCTGCCCTGGACGGCGTGGCTGATGAAGGGGGCGGAGGGGTGGACGGTGGGACGAGTGGGACGAGCTTCGCTGCCGCGGGGGCGTGGCGCAGGGGAATCGGAGCGTCGCGTCGCGTCGCGTCGCGTCGCGCATTGCGCCTCTTTATTGCGGCAGCGGCGGGAGAGGGCGCGTCGCCATCCTGTCGTGTTCTCATGATGGTCCGAACATGCCGGGTTTCCGTCTGCATCATTTTTTGGGTTGTTTGGTACGCGGGGCAGCGGGGCGGGGCGAGCGTGGAAGTGGCGGCGGCGGCGGGCGGGAGGGGAAGGGAATGGAGGGGAGGGGCGGGGAGCCCCTTCCCCGCGCCGCCCGCGCCCGCCGTCCACTCGCCAGCCGGCCGGACCTCGATGGGCGTGGGGCCGCGGACGCGTGGGGCGGCCTGCCATTGGTCTACTGTCGCCCAAACTCCTCCCCTGCTACGCGCGGCCTCCCCGCCCCCCTCCCCCCGCGTGCCTCCCCCCCCCCGGCCACCGCCGCCGCATCATATAATAATAAGTACAACACTTAGGCTAGGCCCGGCAGTAGCTGTAATGACGGCCGGCGCGCCTGTACGCTCCGATGGCTTATATAATTGTGTTCCCCTCCACGGTGCCGCGGCCCCGCCCGCCGCCCGCACGCCCGCCCCCACGCCCGCCCCCACGCCCGCCCCCACGCCCGCCGCCGCGCTCGCCCACCGCACGCCTCTTCCTCCCGGGGCGCCCCTCGCCCACCGCCCCCGGCCCCCACGCTCCAGCGCCGTCGCTTTACGGACAAAATGGAGGGCCACCGCCGCGTTTTTTCCATCTTTGCATGTCTCTCTTCTATTTATTTTATTATTATCATTATCACTATTATACTTCTGCGTCTGGTTCGTGGTCGAGCTAACCATAGGCTTACGCTATCCGGCGTGGCGTGGCGCGGGGCGGGGCGGGGCGGCGCTGAGAGTGTAGCCCGAGGAAAGCAGTGGCCGCAGGAAAAAGCCCGGCGATCCGCTGGAGGGGAGGGGCGACTTTTGTGCTGACACTTCCCCACGCCCTGGCCTTTTGTGCATGCCGGGGACCGCGTGCTTTAACGTTTCGACTTCACGTATTTTTCTTAAATGAGCTGAAATGTTTTAAAATTGATGACAAGCCTTTTGTGTTGACTTTATTTATTTTTCATGAGAAAAAGGAATTCTTCGTGGACGTTCTTCTCGTGGAGATTTTATGTCCAATTTTTATCATGATTTCAGTGGTCATTATGTGGCTAGTGTTCCCCAGCGGATGACCGTGACAAAAACAAATTAATAAAGGTACGACTTTTGTCTATTTGTGTGTAAAAAGGAAGAAGAGATGTAATTCTGTTGTTTCACATGACCGACTTCAATTCAAAGGGAAGGTTTTCTGAAAAGGCCGTCGGCGGAGTGGTCGGGACGCGCGTCGCACGCCGCCGGCGCTTTCGTGAACCACGACTTCCTCCGGGAGCACTCTCCTCCCCCGGCCACTCGGCCAGGCCACCCTATTCACTTATTTGTTTATTTTACGTCGAAAACAGTTAAAAACTGTGGGTGTCGTGGTCCGGGGAGAAGTGAATTCTGTGCACGTTTTCATAATTCTGCGATATCTATCCTAAGCCATATACAATTTGAATTTTGAATGCTTACCCTATGCGGGCGCAAGGGCCTCACTTTCTGGGCGGCCCTCGTCCGGAGAAAAGTCGACCGGTTAACAGGGGGAATTGATGCGTGAGCAGACGATGCACGTGATTAGGTTCCCCGATGGATGACGGCCCCTCAATAATTTTTAAATTAAATTCAATATAATATCTTATAACGTTCTTATTTACTGCTGGATAGCATAAATAACTTAAAACGTTCTTATTTACTTTTATTGTAAAGGGCATAGTTTATATTCACATTAATTTTGATTTTATAATATTTGCATATTGTACTTACTATCTGAAATTTTCATATAGCGACCACAGAGATTGTTGTAACTGTGGGGGAACTGTAAGAAGAACACGTAAGGACAACATGAACACAGAAATATCCATGCCCGAGACATGATTCGAACCCGCGGCCCTTCGAGCCGAGGCAACTATGGCCTTCCAGCCTTAGCGACCATGACTATCCAAGCTGAATATTGTTTTGGGGCCTCGTAGGTTGATGATACTTACAATTCCTTAAGATATTAATACGGTCCTGCTAATAAAAATGCGGAACAATGCTTTGTTGTTGTTTTATGTAAATGTATTTATGTTCTAGTATTATAACATATTAATAAATGTGTGGAGATTTTCCAGCGGAAGCTGGTCACCCTCTGCATCCCAATGGAGAGTACGTGAACTAACACACTTGCGGGCTGCTCGGTTGCGGGGTCAGCAGAACGCAAGTCACTCCGTCACGTAACTCATCCACGAAAGACAAGGGACATACATGTTTGCTTAGGGCGGGTTTCGAAATAGCAACCCTCGGGACCCATCAGCCTCTTACTACCTCGGCCGTCCAGATCGGTGAAGTATCAACAAATGAAGCGAGAAATAGAGAACATTTCATATATTTTGTAGGGAATGAAGAATGAATCTATGTGACTAATTTCTAGCGGGCGCGGAAATTAAAAAAAAGCCACCTATGCAGCATTCGGTCATGTGAGAGGTGTCTAATATTCCGTTAGATACCAGGGACTCGGGAAAAATCCAGAAACGATGAAACCGTCTCCATTTTGACTGAAGAATGCAAACATTTGATTATCTTATTCCGTCTTTGCCCGTACTGCGCCTCACAACAGCATTCTCATGCTCTGCGCGTGATTTCTTTCATGCGGCAGCAAGGCCCCAAGAAAGTGACCGCTCATTTTTAAATTTGATATTGAAGTGTTGCGTTAACGAATAGCAACATTTATTATGTTCTTGGTGTGGAAATATACTATGTTATTGCAGTATTCGTAAAAATTGTTTTTGTTAAAATCCATAATTCGTTGCATTGTTAGTCGCAAGTATTGTATGTAATGTTCTTGAACATTGTGTAATCTTACATTGTAAAAAAAGAATTTTGTGTGGTCTTTTTCAATAGAATGTTTGCTGATGCGTGTCACCGATTAAACAAATTTCCAATAAAAGCAGATTGTAAATTTGTGATTGTCACACAAATCCCGTAGCGAACACTCCTCGAGCGGATTCCGTTTCGTAATGGAGCACCCATTTGCTAGGCGGATGGTCGGAACTGATGAGTGACATAGCGCGGAATTCAATGGAAATTAGAAAAGATCCGCACGTTTCATTTGGTATGTAGAAATCGAATACTAAGATAACAAATAGCCGTAAGAATAATTATTGAAAGATAGCTATTTTGACAACTGATGTTTGAAGTTGGAGATTCAGTCTTGCACATTGTCACAAAATTGTTGGAGACTCCCCGAAGGCAAAAAAAGTTTCGCCTCGCAGATATGCAGTACTTTTCATTGACGTCGAAGATAATTCTCCTAAAACTTCTTTTTCAAAAACCTTAAATCACAGAGCGCCATTGAGTTGGTTTTGAATCGTATCAGTGGCATGATAGCTTCCTCAGACCAAAAACTACAATATTCGATTTGCTTACATCTGTCGATATTTAAAAAAGTGTAATGATACGGTGATTTCTTAAGGGCCAATTGAGTTAGTATTCATGGGATTCTTTCGCATTCAAACTTCTGCTACTGCAATAGCATTATTTGGGATTTCGCTATTGATTATTTCATTTGTTTGCATACTTTATTTTTTCAATGATGCCTACATTCTGGAGTTATTGCTTTGCCCGGTATCCCAGTATCATTCACGTTTGTGTAGATGTATGCGTTGTTATGCCGATATTTTGGGTGGATCATAGCAAATACCTGTGTGAAATTGAAGATACATTAAGGAACGTACAGTAGCTTGACATTCGCTTGCTGAAAATTACTGCAATACGCTACAATTACTGCAAAATGAAGTGCTTTATACGGCTGTCCTCTGAGTTGAGATACGAATTCAGACCTGGTAAACCTTCCTCATACGATAACACTTATGCACCCGAATACCATAGACACAACGAAATTCTGTTTTGTAGACACTATTCTAACACGTCCTTCGTGCCTTCGGGCACGGCATTCCTGATGAGTATCGGTTCAACATCCTTAAGACTAAAGGATCCTCGTAGCTGTGCACATCTCCAAACGAACGCTCGCTATGAACGCTATCGATGAAACGAATCCCTGTGGATATCTTTGACGGTCGCATTCCTGCGAATGGCGAGGAAAGAAAAAGTCTCTTCACTGCTGCGTGGGAGTGCGACGGCGCTCCTCCTGGGCAGAGGGGGCGCCTTTACCGCCACCCCCGCCGCCCCGGCGCCCCGACCATCGTGTTGGCACCGCCGTCCGCTCCCACTGCCCTCATCCCCGCCACCCTGTCACTGTCACAGCCTCTTCCCCTCTTCTATGTCCTCGTCGTCCTCCTCCACCTCGCCCAACTTGTCGCCTTTCCCGCCGTCTTTTTGCCCTTTCTCTGTCGATCACGCATCGTCGTGCTGCCTTGTCTAGCGGCCGGCTCCTGCCGCCCCGTCCGCCCCCGCTCGTCAATGGAGGCTGCGCGGCGCGGGGGCGTGGCAGGCGGGCGGGCGGGCGGGCGGGCTGGCGGCGGGCGCCAAGAGGGCGCTTTAGTGCCGGCACAAACGCGCAGTGAAGTTGGCCCCGAGGCGGAGGCTGTGGTCAGAGCTATGTCGGAGTTGAGACTGCGGCTGAGGTTGAGGTTGAGTCTGTGGTTGTGGCTCGGTCTGGGGAAAGTCGGAGTTGAGGTCGGGGTTGTGGCTGGGTCTGGGGTTATGCCGGGGTTGAGGTTGAGGCTAAGGCTGTAGTTGTGGCTGTGGTTGAGATGGAAGCCGAAGTTGTGCCAGTGATGGCGAAGGTAGGCAGTCGATAAAAATGTCGACACTGGTGGAATCAAATTTCATTTGAAGTACGTCCATGCAACACTTCATTGAAATGTACACAATACCAATCGCATTCTAATCTTTCTGACCACAGTAATCAGGATGCTTCGTGCTTCATTCTACGTACTTTATTCCGTATACGGTTTGCGTAAATCATGACACCTCACATGAAGTCTAGTGGGTCCGTCTCGCAGCATAGGCGGAGCTGGCGAAGTTCTGTATCTGTGTGTGGCTCGCCGGACCGCTTCCGTCCTCTCGTTATCGCGCCCGTCCTCGCCTGTGCGCGGCCGTCCCGCCCATTTCCGCCCGCTCTCGCGCGCGTCCGCCTCCTGTTGCGCGAGTCCTCCCGCAGCCGCGTGAAGGTGTTTATTAACCGCAGCAGTAACGCATGCGTGCAGGACTTTTATACGCCGTTCGCCTTTAATTTGACTGTGCTGAGCAAGGGAAGCAGGGTGAACGCACCCCAAGGGCCGCCCCCGCCGCCCCGCGCCGCGCCGCGCCGCCCCGCGTCGAGCAGTTCACACATAAAAGCATAGGCCGTAAAGACATGCCCGTAACGAGAATAGGAGGCCGGACGGCGGACGCACGCAAGTACTCGCAAGATGGATGGCACTTAGAAGGGTACTTAATTCCGTATACGGTTTGCATAAATCATGACACCTGTAATGCCGTGCGCGAAAGACGCAGCGTAGAAAATAGAAGGAAGGGGGGAAGGCCCAAGTGTAATATCCCGCGGCCGACGGAACTCTTTAACGCTATTAGTAATTGGCTAAGTCCGACGGCGAGTCGTTCGCTGTGCAGTCCTCCTCCTCCATCTTGTCTGCGCGGCCGGCCGCGATGTCGACGGGATGGCGCGGGGCGGGGAGAACTGCCTCCGCCTCCTGCCTTGGACCTTCCGATGCCCACACTACGCCCCGCCCCTTGTCCTGCCCTCCGAAGGCCCGCGAGTCTTCGGTGGGGTGGGGTAATATTGCAGTTGACACTATTTTGCTGGTACTGATATTAGGGAGATTTTGCACAATTCGGTAAAGCTATATGATGTGCGTTAAAGGCCACCACGTGACCTGTATAATTTGGAGTGTTAAATGTATTTTTGACATCTAAGAATACGGTAATGCAAGTTGTTCTGAACTGTGTCGGCTGAGTATGCTGATAACGAAAAATCCTATGATGTCATATTCACTTGATTTGCGTTTCTTCGAGTAGAGCTGCATGTTACATCATGTGAAACAGAGCAGCACACTCTGTCGTCACCATTGGGACCGAATTCCGTACATCGTTTTCGCTTGACTTTAACCGTTCACAATCGTTTTGCGATGTAACTGTATTAGAATGTTAGTGTCCGCACTTGTGCAGAGGCTCAAATATGGGTTGGTATCGCATACGATATACGGCCTCGCGCTACGTAAAAACTATATTGCGTTCCTAGAGACGCGAGTCCCCCATTTCCAAGAACGCCTATTTTACGCTCGGTCAGGCCGTGGCAGCGTGAGCGTTAATGCGCCTAGGGCCAGGCTGGATATTACTGCAACTGTTTCTGAACCCTACGCCACGCGGCTGACAAGGTGGCTCTCTACGCGAGCGTGTTGGCGGAAGCTACTGGTCACCTATCCCATTGCAGTTTCGGAATCTCTCGCCAAAGTATTACCACTAAATCGAAGTATCTAGACGTAGATATCATGGCACATCTTGACTATATATTTCTAATCGTGTGGAATCAGCACAAAATTGGAAATATGTAAGTGATATGCGTAATGTAGTACGTTCCTTGTATCATTAATATGCACCATATGGGGTAGGAACACAACAATCCATGACTTGCATCGTTGTCCACCTTAGTGACTTTGGGATCTGAACATGGCTGGGTTCATTTGGTCGTTAGCCTGACTGTTTTCACATGTCACAAGGGGTTTCACCCGTTATGGTCTGGAATCGAAGTGAAGCCTCGTGGCTGCGCGAGCACGGCTGGGCGTGTGTGGTTCGGGGCCGCCGCCACCGCTCCGTCTTTTGGCCCATCCTGCAGTCGGCGTCGGCGCCGTCGCCGAGGAAATGGCCTCCGCCCCTCCCGCCCTGGCACTGGCCGCGCGCCAAAGCCGCGGAAAGGGAGGCGGTTTTCGCGATCGGGCAACATTTGCGCTAAGCTCCGCAAAACTCGTTTCCTTAATTGTCGTGGGTGCGTCGGTCAAGTAGACCAGCGTCGCCTCGCGGCTCGACTCGCCTCGGCCCTGCCGGCGACAGACGAACAGTTTCCGTCGGCGCATCGGCGATGTTGGCGACAGGCCCCGCGGAAGAAATGACCCTTCTCAAACGTTTTCAGAACCTGTTTATTTTATTTGGGTTGGGCAGGGGAGGGATGGCGGGGTGGAGAGATGATCAAGTGACCGTGTTCATCGGTCCGTTTATACAACCCTGCGTCTCTGAAATATTCCAACAATGCATATAACGATGGGTAAAGATGACATCTCCGGTGCAGGTCGATAGGCGAAGAAATGAAGCGATGAAAGGAGTGGGATGAAAGACGGAGAAACCTGACGACCCCCGCGAAAACCTGTCCAGAACTCGGTTCCTTTGCTACAAATGTCTCATTCAGTGGAATTTTGATTGATTTATTTACATATTTTACGCTAAAACAGTAAAAATTCTGTGTAGCATTGGGGGATACGGAAGACATTCAATTACTCCCCGAAGGTAAGCAATGCTCCATCTAAGCACTTGCTAAACGAATCAAGGAAAAAGGGACGAAATGGACAGAAACCCCGACCATGCAGACAGATACATTTAGAACACTGAATTTGGAATCTAGATATAAAACAAGCATCACGCAATGGGTCGCTTTTTAATACGTGGCTTAACATTATGGTTAGATTGTTTTCTATGGTATAATATTTGATGCGACTTTCGTACAAATAAAATAATTATATGACCAAATTTACTTTCACCGCGTAGATAATTCTTCCATGCCTTTGCATCATTTCTATGTTTTTTAGACGATTTATTAATTTTACTTTTACTAATTTTCCTATGAAGAGTATAAGAATGTGTATTTTTCTAAAAGAGCGGGCTAATACAGTGATTAAAAAATGTGTTTAAAAACCTCTAATAAAATAACTAAAAGCAGTAAATATTTTATGGTAAATATTTGAGAACAAGCTTTCTCGAAGGTGCTGAGCGTTTAATTCATAATATAAGTTTTTGAGTGATAAATGATCCTGGTATTGGAAATGCCGAAAATTCGAAATCCTCCTTCCATCGGACAGGACAATCTGCTATAAGAAAAACCGACAAAGGATTATTTGGCGACAGAGATCCACCAGATTACATTATATGGCCAAGGAAATAGGCTTAATAACTGACGTTTTTATGGGTGTTCCACCATTTTACGACGCGCTCGTCGCGGCCCCACTGGGAATGACGCGGCCGCGGCCACACCGTGACGACAGGCCCCCCGCGACGCCAGCGAGCAGCGCAGCAGACAGGAGACCGAAAGGCCCAAGGAGACGCGATCCCCCGGCGCCGATTGCGTGCTGGCTCACCTCCTGCCTCTGCATCATCGTGGACCCCACGGCGGCGAATTTGCCTCTCCGGCTGGGGCAGGGCCTGGAAAGCGCATTCGACGTGGAGGTGACGTTTGGCAGTGGCGGTTCGTGGCATGGGTGGAGTGTTGCACAACAACCAGTGTGTTTCAGCCAATATCCCCTGACACGTTAACATTAAAAAGAAATCACTTTAAAAACGTGCGAGCGGTGTCTTCTAATGAACGTCTTATCTACAAGCTTTAATAGATGAAGAGAGGCCCCAGCGAGCGTCGCAGAGCTCCTGGAGGGAGTTAAATTTCAGCTACAACAACCGGGCATCCTGGCGTACGATGGAGCCAAATTTCTTCTTTGGATCATCACGTGCTCTCTCTAATGCGTTGCAAATGATTCCCAACACCGTCACGCGGAGGACCACCTCTCTCGCCCGTGGTGGATTTCAACCACCGAGGTCTATGGAAGGAAGGAGCTAGATGGCACAGTCGCGTCTGCTCGTGTGCTTCGTGGACGAGTCGAGTAACCAAACGTCATTTATTAGCTTATAAATAGGATAATACTCCGAGCATGAGGAATGACGTATGTCTGCAAGTAGGTTCGTGCGGCACCTTCTGGAATGTAACCTACACTTCGCTTACCGGACTCATGACGTGCATAGTTGACGTGCTTGGAAAGACAAAGTACTCACTCACAAGGCGTGAACAACGAGAGCGGTGGAAGTGACAGAAATGGCGAGCGCGGAGAAGTGGAGAGGACGAGGCGAACGAGCGCAGCGGATCGAGAATGTGAGGAGGAACGCAAAGACGATGAAGGCGAGGGCGAGCAACAAGTGGAACAGACGCAACACGTGAAGGACAGGGTGGAAAAAAGAACGACGGGAAGAAGAACCATTTAAAACTCGAGTCGGCATTCCTATCGACTGCGCCACCAGAGAACATGGCAGTTTTTTCTCAGTCATGCACTTTAGTACTTGCTCGGCCGGCAGTTCGCGCAAGACATTTGACTTGTTTTTCTGCGAAATACGTGGTCACTGCGCCCTACGAGCGGACGTACGTGAACTCGACATGAAGGACTACCTTCACTTAATCCATTGAATTCCGCATTTCTCAATCATGTATGCCACCTTGTAAGGCGATGAGAAGTTGGTGCAATTGAAATACTGACAGGAAAATCATATTACTATGAGGACCATAAATGTTACATTATTGAAACCGTATCCTTCGATCCGTGAATGTTTTCACAGCACCTTTTATCACGTTTCGTTAAAAAACATGTGATTAGAAAAATCGTACCGAATAAATAGTTACTGGAAGAATTTTTTTCGTTGTATTGAAGGTAATCTGGGTGTGATTTTTACGTGTTAATTGAAATTAGCCATATGTGATTTTTTATGCTCCACTTTTGAAGGGTTGAGAGATTGGAAGCAGTAAGTGACGACTTTAAACTGAATATCTTCTGTACATGCAGCAGTAAATAGCCTGTTATGTGAATGTGATAAACACTGACAGTAATCAATGGTTTATTACTCATTATCAACTGTTTCAAAGAAATAATTGAGGTCGTTCGTTTGTATTATGTGCGGTGACTTCATTGTTCTTCCTCATCGACATGTGAATAATTGCTTTGTAGTATGGCAACGCCCTTCTCCGACCACCTTTACTTCGGCCGCGCTCTACCGGAGACACACAAGCGACTCGCCTAAGCTGTGACAATTGTGCAGTTTTATTCCTCTTGTTGGTGTATGGAGTCGGCGTGTTTACGTCGATTTAATTACTGACGAATTATTCATGCTTTTGACGAACAGACACTAAGTGTTGTTTTTTCTTATTTTCAGGTAAGCCCTTGCGTGCTTTTCATCTGCGCCTTCCAACCTCCATTCTTTAACCGAGATTACGGAGTTTGGTACAATAGCCGAGTATGCGTCCAACAATTCTTCATTTATCTATATATAATAGCAGAAAAGGTACAGAACAATTTAATTATTTAATTTTTTGTCTTCTAGGATTAAACTGGATATTAAATAATATTTCATTATGTTGTATTCCATGTACAGTAACAACGTTTTAGGATTTCAAATTATGTATTTGGTGTATTCATAGTTTTCTTTTATCGGGGATATGGATCTCTCGAAAACTTAATCATCTGGCAAGGTAATTTATCCGTAAATTGGTTACGTCACACTCTTCATATGCACGCTTTCATTTCTAAGGGTAGGACCTCCTCAATCCGCTTCGTTCATCATGGAATTTAGAAAACATTCAAATTCGAGACATTTACGTGATCACAGTGATTGTCACTGTAGGAATAATATAGCACTCCTATTGATTTGATTTATAGTTTCCAGCAACACATTTCCAAACGTTGATATCATCCAAATGCATGTGTCGATTCTACTAATAATGATCAGGGCGAACCCCACCCCCATAGAACCAGTACTTCACAGTACAGTACCACATGCACAGTACTTCTAGTGGCCTTCAGCAGCATTTTTTTCTGGTGAACAAAACCACAAAAAATTGTTTTTCAAAAAGTAGCACGCACACGGATCAACAACAAAAAATACATTTCTGCAATAAACTATATATTAAAAGCAGTCTTCACAAATACTGCTGTAACGTAGTATAGTTAATAGGGATACATAGCGAGGCTGGTTTTTACATACAGAGTAACAAAAGGTTGTTTCAAAACGAAACAAGTGAACAGCTAATATTTAAAGACGGACGGCCTCTTCCTTGGAGCGTTGCTGTCGCATGAGGTCGTCTGTGTCGTAAGCAGTGACGCACTAAGTATCAGTCGCTCGCACAATATGAGATTAGGCGGGATGAATAAAATATTTACATGTTTCCGTTGAAATAAAACCGGTTTATTGTTGTATTTTTCGGGGTTGCTGGGCATCTCATCGCCTGAGGCTGCGTGGTTTTCCTTCCGTCCCCGTTGGGGCAGCGTGGGCGCTGCCGGGCCGCGGCCGCCTCGCACGTGCGTTTGTTTGCGCGCCGGCCGCGGCAGGCGGGACGGCCATTAGAGGGCGGCGGCGGGTGCGTGCCGCGCGCCCGTTCCACATCGTCGCGGGCGAACGCGGGCGAACGCGTGGCCGAGTAGCCGCCCGGTGGCGACGGGGATGGGAAGGCCAGTGGCCTGCGTCGCAGCGCGACCGAGAGCCCTCCGCGCGCGCGCGCACGCAAAAACGCCGCGTTCCCATAGAAAGGAGTCGCGGCGGAAAGAACAGCACGCGCGCCGTGTGAACAAGAGCGTTGTCATCGATCTTCGCAAAGATCGGAAGAAGAAGCTGCGTGAGTGTGCGGTGGAATTTATTGTCGCAATATTTTACTTACATCAATAATCATAACGAAGTGTGACATGTGCGGTGGCGTCAAGTGAGAGCCAGCAGCCACGAGGCGTCGGCGTTTTCTTCAACAGTCGGTGCGAATGTAAACACCGAACAAAATCCGTCCGGCTGACGCAAGCTCCATCAAGTGTTCAAAACTACAATTCCTAAATATACATTATGATGAATACTTTTGAATGAGGAAAAATTCGCTATTGTAAAATATTCACGGCAAAAAAATACATGAAATATTTGTTATTGTTATCACATAATAATAATAATAATAATAATAATAATAATAATAATAATAATAATAATAATAATAATACTTAACCATTAGATAATTCTCCCTCTATTTTGGCTTTGGTGAGCCAGTAAGAATGTAGTGTTAGTTAAAAATTCATGTCTTGTCCTACCATCCATGACAGTGGCTTGCAAATGACAATCAAAAACCAATCTCCGATGGCAACCAAAATGTGGAAGAGAAGGCAGGGGGTAGAGAAAAACGCTCAGCTCGCTCGTGCATCATAAGACTGGAAGGTCCGCCCAGGCGCGCTTCATTGACGGATTTTACGACACTTCCATGCGAAATTTGGAATCGATTCCTAGCCACAACGTGTTGATACATCGTATTTTTGTTCTTCAATTGGTAGAGAAACGTAATTTCAAATTACAAAATGACTTCCGTTTTACTTCGTATTCGAACACATCTGAAAGTATATTTACTAAATTAAATATTTACATGATTCGCATTTAACACCATAAATTTATTGCATTGTACTAGTTGGAAAGAACTGTATTTTGTGTTTATTTTTTCTTTTGTAATGTTATTATATAAACTGTCAGAACGAAAATGACAGAACGTTGTTAAAATGTTCACTACTTGAACATAAGAAATAAATTATGTACCCGGTTTGTGGGATTTTGATACTGCAGTGTAGAATCAATACTGCAATTATATCGATTCAACAGAACCCAAGCAGAGTGTGGTAATATCGAAAACAAAAGTATAGATTGTGTAATATTATCAAAGTATCTGTTTGTCCCTAGCCGCCTGTCGGTGGCATTTTCTTCAGAGAGGAACCTCCCTGCTCGACTCGCACAATGAACCTTGGTAAGCCTGTCAGTACCTCCCGCTCGCCAGCCCCGCCCACTCCGCCCCGCGCCTCCCCGCCCCGCCCCGCCCCGCGCTTTCCCCGCTCCTTGCACTCGCTCGCTCCCCCCCTGCTGGCTGCCGGTTCCCGACGGGCAGACTGCGTTCCCGTCTTGATGGGAGAAGTGAAAGAAACGAATTGCCAATTGTTGCGGAGAATCCCGTGCGTGCGATTGTGTTATTTTGCGTTTTATGGACGCGACGGAAAGGAGGTGCGCCAATAACACAAGAGCACCGGCGAGCAGAGAGGTTACGGAAGAACAGGGTGGATCCAGCCGATCTTTTTGGGGGAGGGGGATCATAGATTTTTCTTAAATAATAAACGTATTTGTTATTATATTGTATATTATTTTTGTCGTGTATATGATACTATACAATATTATTGTTTAAACAATTATATAATTTGAGCACAAAATTCATGTTTAAATTAATTTTTTCAAATAAAGGAAGGTAAACGAAAATGTTAGGCCATTGGAGGGGGCGTAGCGCCTATGCCCTCGCCTGGATTCGCCAGAGCGGAGGAGAGAGGCTTGGCGGGGACGGGCCGGGAGCGTTTGAACTGTACACAACTGGGAGCGGGTGTGTTGACATTCTCAGCTAATCGATTTATTGGTGGAGGAAGTATCCAAACTCGGGCCCCCATTTTCTTTTCGAATATTTTTAAATCCAATTTACTGCACAATTAAATCAAAATATTTGTAATGCATACCTTAGTTATACAAATCTTATATTCTACTTAAATTTAATGGCCAAGTGATTTAAGAACAAAATAAATTTTTCGTAAACATTGCATTTTGTGGATTTATAAAAAGGATTTCTTCATCTAAGCCACCCCGCAAACGTTTTAGGTATGGGTAAAATTAAATTTTAAAAAAACTGAAAATGAATTCAACTCAGTATAATTGTATAAAAATACAAGTTCAACATAGTGCACATAAGAAATTGTCTAATATGTCTTGCAATAGTCTATATATTAAAGTGCGACAAAGGTCACAAATATAAGCAACTTTTCCCGCCCCGCACTTTCTATATGGCCACATGATGTACACATTAGGCACATCACCCATAGTGGAGTGGATCTCTCTGAAGCTTCACATGGCAGAACATGCACTCTGCATCTCCTTCGCCTGTCAGGGTAGACATTCCTGCTAGAACTTGCGATTTGGAAGAGCCCAACGACACGCCATCCGATTCCTCGCGGAAGCTGGGATCTTCCTTTTGCGTCTTGTCTAACTTCGGAATATTTTTAAATCTCTCTTTTCGACTCCACTGGGATTAAATTGTGAAATTGTTTCTTGACCTCTTTCTTCTTCCTGCTCTCTCAAACTGAGAGGCTTCAGAGTACGCTCTTGCTTTTTATTACGCTCCTAAGGTTTAAGGAGTGCCAAATACACTATTGTTTTTATTTTACAAGACGAAATATTGAGAGCTTGCCTTAGGAACCTTTGTGGAGCTCGCCATCAAGACACTGCGGCTTGACTGGGCCTCTGGTTGGCAAAGAACTAACATTTTAGTACTATCCAACAGGCAACATAACTCTATGGAGCTGTAAATCAAGGAGCTCGCATTAGCAGCCTGGGTTTAGGTACCTCTATCGATAATTTATTTCGATTTATTACAATATGTCGAAGAATTGGACGGTTTTTAATTATCTGGAGTAAAGACCATTCCAGGTTATTACATTTTTATAATTATTTCTGAAAATATTTAGTAGTTACGTTTACTTCATCTTCACAGTTTCGTTGCGCAGAGAGATTCTCATGACCCTAACCGATTGTCAATTTGTTAAACTCATTGTCAAACTCACGGTTGGTGGTCCAAATGAAATCGTATAATTATGATGATGATAATGATAATAATAATGATGATGATGATGATGATGAATAATTGTGATAAAGACTCTGAATATGAAATATTAATTAATTAATTTATTTATTTTACGTCAAAAAAGCAGTTAAAAACTGCGTATGACGTGCTATGGGGAAAAGTGAATTGTGTGCACATTTTCAAAATTCTGTGATCCCTACACTAAGTCATATACTACTTAAATTTTGAAAAAAAAGCCCCCATGTAATAAAATCTATTTTCAAGGATAAAATGGCAATACATTTTAGCTCTTATCCATGTTGTGGGTGTGCTCTTATCCATTAATTGGAGAGGCCGAAGACAAAAACCTCGCCGGGACTTTTCATACGGGGAAGGGCTTTTCGTCACATTTTACTATGTTTGGACAGATGTTCTGATATGTTATTTACCTCAAAATGTGGTTTCATGTTTGGAGAAGTAGAATATTGCTATTTCGAAATTCCAGTGTTGAATGAGGCACTAATGTTGCATGTTTGAATAATTTCATTTAAACATTGAACGTTGCATCTTTCGCGAACATTAGTTCTGTCATCAATCGATGAAGCTGTAAAAGTAAAGTATTTTTTCATTGATAAAAATTGTTATCATGCGTTACTTTTTATTAAAATTGTTAAAAGATACAATAGGTTGAGAATTATTTCATTCATCCAAATCTGTTAATGAAAATTACAAGATTTCAACTTCCACTAGGTATTTAATTTCTAAACAACTAAGTATCGTGTCGTAAGTGAAATGATTGACTAAACATGGAGGCACTATAAAGTTTTAGTTTTTCGTCAAATAATTCTAGCGAACCTGAAAAAGGCCTAATTCAGGCCCGACAGCCCTGAAACTATAAAGTGCCTTGAAGCGATTCTCTACGACATTCATTTATGCAGTTTTGTGGACCTACAGAACGTGCGAAGTTCGTTTGTTGAAGTGCTATGTGGCCATCCCTAGCCATGTTGAGCACTATCCGCTAGCTTATCGACGCGCAATGGACTGTTTACGAAGAGTGGCAGCAGTTCTGGTTCATTAGTTTCTTATTTGTCAACGAAGGTTTCGTCTTTTTCCATTTCGCCGGAGGGCGTTTATAGAGAGTGAGATGAGGCGTAAGAAGAATGGCATTCATCGAGATAAAAGTTATTTATCTAATATTACAATTATAAAGATCTTCAGAAGTATATTAGCCAAGTAATACTAAGTTATTCATTTTCTCTCTAGTAAATTATTTTCAAGTATTTTAGGTTTAATCTGCTGAAGTTGCTCCGTATTAAAACTGGAATATATCCATTTAGACAAGAAGCTCAAAAATTACTGAAAACATGTATTGCAATGCGTTATATGGTGGATGAGCGAGTGTGTGAGTGTGGCTTTCGGGTTCGTTCTCCAGCGCCGGGCAAAAGGAGCGATTTCGTCGCACCGTATGAGCAACAGACGACGCCGTCGGCTAATCTCAAGATGCGCTTGTATTTGAACAGATCTTTAAGAGTTAACGTAATGCGACAGATAGATAGAAATTACAAATGCGAATACGATTGAAATTCGTAAATCCAGGCTATAGTCCAGGTGTATAACCAACAAAAACCTTTATTTTTTGTATCGGCTGTGTGACGTTCAGTACTTTTGGTAACACCACCTTTCAAGTAAAAATATTTTTTTCTTTCAATATAAGCACTCATACGGCCTCTTTTGATACATCTCATTTATGTTACTCTTAATGGATGACTGTCAAATCTTTAACGGGTGCCGGCCATTTGAGTGGCATTTAGTTGTTTTGTCACCATAATGTTACGAAAAATCTTTAATGTTGAGGTTTTAAAAATGAAAGGAAATATTTACTTCAAAGAACTATTATAAAATAGTTCTTTCAGTCGTACATTGTTTTCAGTGAGTACATTAATACTTTTAGTTTACATTAATACAATTAGTACATTATTTTAAATTAAAGATAGCTTAAAAATTAAAAAAATACATTGAAACTACTTTAATTTGTACCCTATTCGCTACTAGAAAGAATTTTGAATTTAAGCTCGGAGACATTCTTTTGAAATGTGGCATTTATTTATGTAGCATATACTTGTATTTAATATCAAAAAAGTTAAATACTGTGTGATACACTATAGGGAGTGCTATTGTGAACGTTTTCATGAATTGTGCAATCCCATTCCCAGCTCTTATACTATATGAAGTTGAATTATGAATACAAGTCACGAATGATTTAGTCAAGTATTGATTAGAAAATATTCGCTTTCGTGCAGTAAAAAGTGTTTGGAAAATTCATTTTTTAATCATATTATTAAATGAATTGACCACTAATGAGTGATTTGGAAGGCAATGTATAATTGTTTAAAGTTGACAGGGGCCGCGCCCTCGTGCAGCGATCCCTTGGCGGAATCCGCCCGACGTGGACCTCGCCCCGCCCCCTCCCGCGATACAGATCTACTTTGTGCCCACACTGTGGCGTTCGGGGCTGTCGTAACTCTGTCATTAAGAATCCTCCGCTGTGCCCGATGTAATAAAACCCTTTTCCCCTGTTTTGCCGAGGTTCGTTGCGGGTTATTAACATTATTAGGAGTATTTTTACTGGTCACACACAAGCAAATAAATAATAAAAATATATGTTGCTTGGTAATAATCCACCAAGGAGAAGATAGGAGGTGTTTTTGTGTCAGAAAATATGTACTCCGTGCTGCTGGCGAGGACATTATTCCGGACATTCCCGGCCGGGCGTCTCTAACTGCATGAGGCGGCGGCGGCCGATGCGAGCCGCGCTGTGCCGTTCGTCCCCCGCCCCCCGCCGCCCCCCGCCTGCGTGTTATTTGGCTCGATCGGCTGGACGTGACTGGCAGTGACATACTATTAAAATATCAAGGTGTACACGCAGCCGGGTAATTCGGACCGATGTGGAGGGAAGCGAGCGGTAGGTCGAGAACAACGGGCGCGCCAGCAGGCCCCTTCGCCGCCGGGACGTGCTTCCTCGGCCCGGCCGCAGCGCGTCGCTCCCGCCCCCCGGCCTTGGTGGGCGAAGGCACTATCACTTCCATACATCTTCAAGTTCTGCGTCCAGTTGCCCTGAGTCAATGTTTAGCTTCTGGACATAAATGTAGCTTCACTAGGCGCACGTTGTGTTGAACTCCCATTTTGGTAGTTGTAGAAGTAGGGTCGGGGATGTGAGTTGCTAATTTGTTAACAATACTATCAAATCAAATCTGTTGTTCGTTTACCGATTCAAGTAAGCTTTCTAAATTTCTAGAGTGAATGTCTGGTTGGTTGTTTTTTCAAATGTTTTTAATCAAGCTTTGTTGGATTTCTGTTCATCGTTCAACGTGGAGCTCAAAATAACGTACTCAGATTATACTTCTCCTGTACGTCGTATTTATTTTTTATTTTTTCTGGCGAAATAAATCGAATCAAATCAAGCGAGAGGGGAATTCTTGATCTAATGACTAGGGCACCCGTTTCCTCGAGATAATCCCGTCTTTCCTGCCTCTCATTCCACCATTTCTCCTTTAGCATTCACGTCATCGTCATTATCGCTTTAATCAACTCATTAGATCACTCGTGTTTCTCAAGAACATCAACCGTCGAAGGACCCCTAATACTGCTCTACTAATACATTGTAAGTCCGATTTTAATTAAAATCTGATATTTCGGAGACTGCTCTTCCGAAATTCCTAATTCGAATATCCCGCATTTCTTTGGCGAAGGGATTTATTCAAGAGATATTTGAAGAATAAGTAGAAAAAATTTACAATGTATTATAACATGCAACCGATACGAATAATACGGGAAAGTATGAGCTGTTTAACATCACTACTTGAAAACGAAGTGTTGTTTATTAAAAACCAAAAAGATATGTGTGAGATACGAAACTGATTTCTAATTAACCAATACTAAAGTAATGTATGGCTCACCACTATAAAGTAAACAAGATGTTTGTGAATGTCCATCAATAGTAGAATGGCATAGTAGTCTCTAATGCGTCTACACTTTTCAGTCAACATTATTTTCATATATTTCCATGGAAGTTGCTCACGTACCGCTTATAAATTGAGAGTATTCATATTACAGTTTGAGAACCCTTAACATCCGTAATCGTTGATGGTTTCATGATGACTAAAGAATGCCACATATCTACTGTCTGCTCTTCCCTTAAGGGATATGATACCAGAAGAAAACGAGAATAACTGTTAACTGTACGCATTGGGAAATATTGAAAACCCCACGTCGGAGTGAAAGAAACACCGCTCGTCCATCGCCTGACCTTCATTCTCCTGCTTGTACAGCATCCGCTGCTATGTTTGCTGCTTCAAAGGCTTGACGCCGGAGATCATAATGCGTTCATTTGAATATTTTCTCTTGACCTTTACACGATTTCGTCCGATTTCTCTCGGACTGCTCGTGTCGGAAAAAGCAGGGCGAGTAGCCCTTCCGCTAGGACGCGGGGGCGAAAGAAAACACTAGTGGTTGCTTCGAAGATCATCCACAGGAAATGTGTCGACTAGGTGATAATAATCGGAACGATAGAGGGGAAAAAAAGGCGGAAGAAACGCGGGTTGAAGGTGACGAGTATGCAGACGGAATGAAACGTGTCATGGAGGAGGCGGAGACAAGCCTGGGAGTAACGGGACAGAATGTGGAGGCGGAAGGCAGCGAAGGGGGAGCGAGGGTTGGAGAGGGGCGGGGCGGGCCGGGGAGAACATAAGCGCGAGGAACCTGTAGAGCGTGCATAAGTCTCCGGAGCGGTCCCCTGGGCCGCGCCGCGCGCGAGAGGCCCATTCTGGCGATAAGATCGCGGGGCGAGCGTTCATAGCATCATTTCAATTCCCTTAACTGGATCCCGCCGAATGGAGAGAAAGTCGGGCGGGCGGGCGGGCAAGCAGGCGGATCGACGGCGGCGAACCTCTCGCTCTACCGCCCCCGGGCCCGCCCCGCTCCGCCCCGCTCCGCCGCCCCCGCTCCGCCGCCCCCGCTCCGCCGCCCCCGCTCGCCCGCGCCTACCTGAGCCGCGTCCTCAGCTCCCGCCCGCCGCTCGCTCGGGGCGGCACGTAACTCAGGCCCCCGTTTACACACGGACGCCTGCCCCTGCCTCTGCCCCTGCCCTGCCCTGCCTCTGTCGCCTGCCGCCTGCTTTCCCGTAAAGCGTAATGCAAGAAAGGAGTGGCGGCCCCCCGTCATTTTTGGAGGTCTCCGTGGCGGCGGGGACGGAATGAATGTGCGGAGCCCGGGCGCCTGGAATGACTTCATCGCGGGACTGTCTGTACGGGGCGCTGCGCCTGATGGTCGAAGGTCGACCGCTGACATCTGGTAGCTGACGGTCGACTTGAACTTCAGAACGGTGGACTGACGGCTGGTTGTTGACGACGGACGACTGGCGGACGGCGGTGAAGGGCTGACGATCAAAGATGGACGGCCCGACAAGCAAAATTGGCGGCTGGCGGTCGATGACCTAAGTCTGACTGCCCAAATTGCCAGCGACAGTCGACGGTTGCTTTTCAATGTCACCGTATCACTGACATCATTAAATGTAGAAATAGTTTTATCTTGTTTTCCCCACTCTTCTGAACAAATGAAGTAACGTATGTGAATAAAATTCGTAGATTTGAGTGTTTGTATAATGATTCAATCGTTATTGTATTATCTAATAGTTCTTCATAATATATCTTAACGTTTGATCGGTTTTTCGAACATAAAACGCCTGTGTCTTCGTTTTCTGTGCGCTTGGAAGTAATAAAATGTGTTTTGAAAGGATCTTCGTATTCGTTCGATTGTTTTAGTAATGCTTGTCGTTCAGAATCACATGCTCACTTTCGCTAATCAAGGGCCAGGAAACCGACGGTCATTATGTTATTTTCTATATGTAATGTGTTATATCCCGTGTGAAGAGGCCGGCTGGCAGCCGATGGCGTCGCTGCATGGGGCGCACGTGACGCGGGGGCGGCGGCTGGCGCGGGGCGAAGAGAGGCCGCCCCGACCTGTGGCGCTGCTATGTTTAAAGATCGAAATTAATTGAAAACGTGAGGTATGGCCGTCGCCGCCTGGGCGTGGGGTGGCGGCGACGGCGACGGCGACGGTGGCGTCGATGCCAGAACAAGTAGCAGGCGACGGCGCGGGGCGGTGGAGGGGAGCCGGCGAGTGAACGAACGCGATGGACGGCTGATGGCGGATAAAGTGCGACTCTGGCGGCAGGCCGTGGAGTGTTGCTGGGGGGACGGCTGGGAAGACGGTGATACTGAAGGACAGGCCATGGTAGAGTGGGAGCGAATGTCACAGAAGTTGTACATGTTAGACACGAGAGCAGTGGGGAGCAGAGAGTGGATGATAAGGACAGTAGATGAGAGGGACAATGGACGAGGGACAGTGGACTGAGGGACAGCGGACGAGATATACAGTGGATGGCATGTGAGAGTGGATGCAAAGAGCGGCTGTCGAAGGCAAGAATGTGTGGATGATCGAGAGAGCGGATGGCTGAGTACGTGTGAATACGTGTGAGTACGTGTGAATTGCGCCAGCGTGCGGGTGGCGCGGCCGGCTCCTGAGCCAACGACAGGTGCAGACAATGGAGGGTCGCGGTCCGCATGTAGACGAACGCGTTGTGCCGCGACACGGCCGACGATCGCCCCACCGACGCTGCTCACGTTGCGCAATAAGAAATTAAAATGATCGTTTTAATAACATGTTAAGAAAAATGTGTAGACGAAATGCGTGGTAACACTGTTCGATTCTGAGACGCTGTTAGCACACTGCTGGCTTTGGAAGGTTTCGTTCGTCGTTGGGGGATGTGTGGAAATTAGGAACATTCTCTTAGAGCTCTTCCATTTTCTATGCATATCATTTCATTACTTCTCTTCCGGGCAATTTTGATCTATATTTGAGAGCCGAGGGTCGGGATAATCGAATTAATTTGATGTTCTCACAAACGAATTCCTGTGGTGTGGTGAGTTGATCTGGAAGTCTTTCCAACACGTTCCCAACGACTACTCTCGTGATGTGCCTCGCCACGAACAAGACTTTCCTCGCACAGAATCTTTTGCAGCAGAATTTATGACCGTTTTGAACGGCAGCCTGCCTATTACCGTGCATCACGTGGGTTCAAAATCGTAAAGTTCACTACATGATTTCACCAACTATCTCGAATTTAATTAAGATTTAAAGAGGATCTCTTGAAAGCGAAAACGAAATCCAACGAGTGTGCTCGTAAATCTTATTCACAACATATTGAAATTGTATATTCGTCTAGTTTTTAACAACTCGTCGTTATGCAACTGCTAAATGACAATTTTTACGATCAGATTTGTTATTCATTCTGTGTCACGTTCAGACATTCATTGCATATCCCATGCAGTTGGAGCAAGGTCGCTTAGAGTCTTCTTTAGTATTGCGTTGGCATCCGCGAAGTAGAGGTGCAAAGGCCTCTTGCGGCAAGGCTGTCCACTTCAGGCTTCGAATCTGCGTCCTCGTTCTTCTCCTCCCCAGCCTGTTCTGTCTTCTGCCATCCACGGTTATTCCGCCTTTCTACTCGGCCCATCCTCTCTCTGTCCTCTCGAATTTCCCGCTTTCCGACTCGCCTCGCCCTGCACCTCTTCGCCTCGCTCCTCGTCGCCCCGCTCCTCTCCCCCCATCCCCGCCCCGTCCCTGCACGTGTTCCGCTCTGCTACTCCCCGCCGCTCCAACGCACTTACGCTGCCCCGCTCCTTGTCCCCGCCCTGCCCCGTCACACCGCGCCGGGTGGAAATCAGGCCCTCTGTATTTGTGCCTCATCGTGCTTCCCGCAATCTGCTCGTGACGAATACAAACGCACGGCCGTCCTTGCCGCGGCGCCCGCCCCGCCCGCCCCGCCGGGTGGGAGAGGGCGGGGATGCGTGCCAGGCGGGCGTGTGCGCAGAATGTCGATGCGCGCGCGGAGGGGGGCGGAGGGGGCGCAGGGGGCGGGGAAGGAGAGGAACAGGGACCGCCGCCCACTCCAGGCAAGTCCTCGCACTTTAACGATCGCCCTTATCTTTACAGCGCGACTTCGGTTTTGCGGATAATTTTTATACCCGAGGATCGGGGGAGGCGACGTCCCGGATCGCAACCCTGTCGCCGGAGACAATCATAGATAAAGTTTATTTCTTCCCCCTGTGTTTCAACTCGTTTGTGTTTAAACTTAACACGTGAATAAATTAGCGGACGCATATAAAAGAAAATAGTCTCTGCACTTTATTGTAAACGTGTTCTAAACGCTAAGTGAATATTTTCTCGGGCCCTCGCTCCGCGCTGCCTGCAGCGGGCTTAAATGCCGAAGCGAATTCTAACGTCTCATTCCGCAGGGAGCGGCGCGACACGACGCGGCGACGCGCCTGGTGGGGGCGGAGGCGGGCGAGGGGGAATGACCGTGCTCGAGGGGAGGGATCTCGCGATACTTGATTCGTTACGATACTTGTTCTCGATACACGATATCGACATCGAATTGAAATATCGATGTATCAATCTTATCGAAACTGAAACATCCATCTTTGCTTTGATTGGTCTTGGTTCGTTGTTTATAGTGCAGAAAAGATACGTATTTTATTTGACGTTTAAATGCAGTCCCGGATATATTAATACTTGTATTAGAACAGTATTATGTATGTTTTGTAATACTTCATACTCCTTTTTTATGAAATTCCTCTTTGCTTACTGGAAAGGAAGGGAATAGTAAACGTTTCTTGCAAGTCAGTACCAGAGCCTAGCTGTAGTGGTGCACAAAGCAGAGTAAAGAGTGCAATTAAAATATAAGGATGGCTGTATTAATCGAAATATTCTTTCATTCTAATGCGACTATTTTTCGTTACTGTTATTGAAATGAACTAATCGGTACATTGATATTATGAATTGTCTAGTAGCAGAGAAGCCAATATGAATATGTTCTTCAGTTTGTATTTCCTTTCAATCTCAGTATGCCAATCTAGGTCGATTCAGTTAGTGGAATATCAGTTCCCTATGACGTAACCATCTGTAGCAGTTGTTGGGGATGGGGTACATGAGTGCAGAGTTCCCTGAATAGCTCTGCAACGGCACGTCACTTGATGATCGGGCCCCGAGGAACCGACCCCCGCAACGGGCGCTTCTCTCGCCCGCGCGCAATGTCCTTGGTGTGTATGTGTGAACGCAGGCGTGAGTGAGGTGAGGGAGGGACGTGCGAGGATGGGCACAGGCGGCCGACAGCGGCCTGGAAATAGCTCTGTGCACTCCGTCAGCGAGGTTGAAGTGGAGGCATGCGCGCGCGCGGGGCATCCTCTCCGTCCGTCAGCCCCTCCCGCCCCGCCCCGCCCCGCCCCGCCCCGCCCCGCCCCGCCCCGCCCCGCCCCGCCCCGCCCCGCCCCGCCCCGCCCCGCCCCGCCCCGCCCCGCCCCGCCCCGCGCGCCTGTCACCTGCAATCGCCTCGACGACTCGTCCGCCGCGCGGCTACCTCCCTACGTGGAAATCAATACCTGCGAGCCCCCAGCGAGCAGTTAAATCTCCTCCTCGGATCGACTTAATGAATATCCTTTAGGATGGTGATCTTCAAGTGCTCGCTGATTTACAATGGATCCTAAATCTCCAGTCCTGGGCTAAGCAAGGCTGACATAACCTCACCCTTCCCATCTTAAGTGGCCATTATTATGTCACCACGAGTGTGCCGTATATCACAAAACTATTATACATCATCCCGCATGGGGAACAACACTTTAACTACTTAACTGGCCGGTCCGTTCGCCGGCCGTTTCTCGTTCTCCTTCGCGCGGGCCGCCTCCGCCTCCGCCGCCGCCGCCGCCGCCGCCGCCGCCGCCGCGCGCCCCGCGGAGGTCCGAGCCACCGCCCGCGCCGCCCGCCGCCCGCCGCCCACCCCCACCGCCGCCCGCCCACCTCGCTACCTCTCCTCGTACGGTGCGGGACACTCGCGGGTGCTCCGAATCCAGCGGTTCTGCCGTGAAAGTGAGCGGAGCCTTCGTTTCGTGTCTTCTTAGTCTCTGTTCAGCTGTCCAACTCGCATTTAGATATCTTCACTAGCTACGGAAAAAATTGGTTATAAACAAGTGAACGTGCAAAATTGATGAACTTATTTCCAATGTGACGTATCTCCGTTCGTTCTCTACATTTTCCTACGTTTCGCCGAGACAATTTCTTTGTATAGTTTCTAGATTTACATATAAAAATATTTTTCTATATCTATATCTTTGAAAAGGACGCTTCCTCCGTAATGTGTAAAGTATTGTGTTCAAACATTAACTTTCTCCTATATTAAACGCAATTCGAAAACCGTTGAATCATATCTTAAACTGTGAGGCTCAATGCGAATACTTTCCTTTCCTGAAAGACTTTTTTTCATGGGGAAACGTCCCTTTAAAATGAGCTGTTCAATCTTTCACAC
The DNA here is from genome assembly GCA_964035755.1 of Teleogryllus oceanicus. Taxonomy (NCBI): domain Eukaryota; kingdom Metazoa; phylum Arthropoda; class Insecta; order Orthoptera; family Gryllidae; genus Teleogryllus; species Teleogryllus oceanicus. Next base: position 3,496,551 of record CAXIVR010000001.1, read on the forward strand.
GGAATCGCCAGCTCCTTGCCCAAAGAGCGACGCACGCATTCACGTCAGCGACCGCTCATACGCGACAAGTTTTACGAATCATTCTTCTTTAGTATTTGTTCATCCACTACTCAATATAGACATCTCCCCCACAGATTATCGTAGTTTTCTCTCTTGAGATTGATACTTTGTACCGTCGTGAACAGGCTATTTCTTGATGTCACGAAGGCGTGTTTTCCGAGGACTTTCCCGTCGTCATGATCTCCTATGGACATTTCTGGAGAGATCTGATTACTTACTTCGACATTGCAACATTATGAAATATGGAAGGGATAAATGGAATACACTTGATTACATCAAGCACAATTCTTTTTAATCAAGAATATTGATCACAAAATTATAATGATGTTTGATTGTTAATGATTCCGTCGACTACTAGGGTCATTAATCCCGTAAGTGTAGTGTATGCTTTTTGGGAGGTGGCGGCGGTGGTCTTTCCCGCTGGATGCGCCGACCTACCGTCGGCTAGCGGGGCATTCCCCAACCAAGTATCTCCCATCAGCACAGCGGCGCTCCAGCCCGGACAACCATAGAATGAATGAAATAGCAAACCGCCAGTGGGACCATCTGCCCGAGAAAGGGGAAGGCGTAAAGGGGTAAGTGCCTTCCCTGGGTTCGGTCGGGGGACCGTACACATTACTCTACGGATCATCATAATGCGTCGATGAGACGACGACCGGGTTGCGATGGACCGACCTTCACTGTATATGGAGCGCTAGAGAGCTGGCTGCTGCACTAAAAATCCCTATTGGCTTGTGCTGCTGCCACTCTGTGTGGCCGCGTGCTCCTCTCCAACTAGGTTTCGTTGATTTCTTTTTCTGGGTACTCCAACTGCTGTGGTCATTAGTACCTTTAGTGTAGTGAATGTATTATCCCGAAAGGTGGCGGTGCTACTCTCTCGCTGAATAGCGAAGTCCGACACCTACACTTCGTTTTGCAGGAGATTTCCCCCGCCTGTTATCTCCCCTCAGTGGGGTACGCTCCCGCCGGGATAAGCTCTATGCTCTCGGTCGGTCTCCCGGCATGTTTGGTATTGTAGTGTGTGTGTGAATATGTGTGTAAGGGGAGAGCATAGGAAGAGGAAGGAAAGATCGCGCTTGGTCCGTGGCCCGTTTGTGAGGGTAGTCGCCTGCGCTGGCGGTCACCTGGTGCTGATCGGAGAAAGCACGGACATCTACCGATCAGAGCCGATCAGCCGCGAGAATTCTCCTCCAGAGAGCGGATGAATCGACCTCATTATATTGCTCGTGTCGAAAACCCGCCGCCGTCTGCTTTTGAACCTTAGGGCTCCGCAGCCGGGGTGGGGCGGGGGAGAGGCGACGAGGAGCCCCCTGCGCTGCCGCTCAATCTGATCTCGCGCGTACAAATTCCGCGCGTCAAGGGAGCGCGTTGGCAGTGTCCGTTTGCCTGGCCGCGTGCCAGCGCGCCCTGCAGATGCCGTTTGCGGCCGGACGGTGTTCGCGCGCTCCGCGCCGCCGCCCACCCACGGCCTCCGCCCCACCCCGCGCCCGCCTCCGTTCATAAAGTGCGCCGATGAGCGTTTATTGGGCGCAAGCGCTCTGGAGCTGAGCCGCCACCGCCACCGCCACCGCCACCGCCGATGCCGACGCTGCGCCGGCGACGTTGATGAATCCATTGGACGACGCCATCGTTTCTGTCGCCCGCCCCTCCCACCCCACCACGCGCCCGCATTCTTTCTCATCTCGGTTTACAATCTCCGATTGTTTTTGGCGCTCTATTCCCTTCATTCATCGAACGTCCTCTCTCCACATTTGATGTTTTATGGACCCGACGGGGCGCGCGTATAAACCTTGGCGCCCTCAGGGCCTCCCAGAGCGGAGCGGACGCCGCCATAAGTCACGGGGCTACCTGGCGGTGTCGTTGGCGCCGCGGATCTTCCTCGGGGAGCGGCCGGCCGCCGTCTCGCTCGGGGGCCAGGGGCAATCAAACTGATGAGGGAGGCCGGCGCCGGCCGTTGCTTCTCGCCCGCCTCCGTCGCCTCCGCTGCAGTCGGAGCGGCGCCGAGAGCCGTGGGCGGCGCGAGGCGGGGTGGGGCGGCGCGTGCCCGGCCCGGCTCCCGGAAGCCGTAGGGCCCCGAGCTGTCCCGCTCCTGCCCCAAGTTACGAGCTTTTGGCGAAGAAGATCATGAGGGTATGATAGACCGCCATCGGGCCCCACTACCAGTCACGATTGGGCGATTACACATTCTGAGGACGCGCCTGGCAGAGGCGACTGGTGGCGGCCGCCGGTAGCCGGCTGCCCGCGGGCTGGACCGCCGCCGCAGCAGCACGAGCCGCCACCGCCGCCACCTCTCCCTCGTCCCCTCTCCCCCCTTCCACCCCAACGCCTGAACCTGCTGCGACGCCGCGCGGCGGAGGTCGTGCAATCCCAGATGGTGATAAGATCCCTATTGATATATAGCGGACGCTGCGTCTTCTACGCTTCAAAAGCTCTGACCGCTCGCGCGGCGGAGCACGCGTGTTGGGCGCCTCCGCTGAAATCAAGTTCACGATGCGTGCTTTCCTGCGCTAATAGCTGGCATTTGGAACTATCGAAGTCACTCAGGTGATTTAGAAATGATTTCTATAGTTTCTTAAATATTTCGTTGCTTTTGTATTACGCTAGCGTTCTGGTAACGTGTCCATCGGTCCACTTCCGATATGGGCTGTGGTGTAGAAAACATCGAATGTGGCACTAGATAGGTTCCCGATAGTACCTTGATTTTTAAAACTTTCGTCGCCAGGGACCGACGTGACAGCTGTCTCAGACGTGGGGCTCAGTGAATGTGGGATCTGATGACGACGAACTGCCGCAGGATTTGCTTTTTCCGGGCGTATATCCAGGACATGTGACACGACAGACAGGATTTTTCGCTTTTTGAAAATCTGCCACAACAGCTGGCCGGATAGGATCATCCGAACTCAGTAATTTTGAAATACTCTTGTGGTCTTCTTAATTGTGATCCCATTGCTCAGGCACCGTCCGTCCGAGTGTTTATCGCCTTCATCTTCTTCTTTTTCCTCCGTCGCTCCCTCTTCATCTTCTTTTTCTCCCCCTCACTGCCCTTCACTGCTGCCCACGTGATGGGTTTCCGGAGTGTCCAAGATACTTTTTAGATTGCTTGGCAGTCGTGAAGCTTAACAGTATAAATAATTATTCTAAGGACAATTAATTTAGACGCCTCAAGGTCTTTTCTCGAGATCTCTCCAGTACTCTGTACACTAGGAGCAATTGGCCGACGTCCATGTCTGCCTATTGGGAGGTCTGCTGTCGTGGCCACGGAGTAGTTCTACAGTTCCTTGCATAAGTATTCGACCACACCATCTGCGCTTCCGAGAAATGTGGGTAAAAATGGAAATAATTGTTGTAGATTGGAAATATTCAGTTTATTATTATAAAATCATATTTTCAAATGTATAAGAAAACGTCCTCAAAGAATGCAATATTTCAATGTTAAAAAACTAGAACTGAATAAGGTGCGAATTTAGTAAGCAACAATGATCTTGTTTTTACATATCATTTTTTATTTGGTCGAATATTTTTGTAAGACTAATGTTCAGTTCTCTGATGTATTGTAATCTTTGAGAACATAATTTTGTAATTTCAAAATATGTTTTTGTAATAATACACTGAATATTTCCTTTTTACAACTATCATTTGCATTACACACAGATTTACTTGGTCGAATAAGTGTGTGATTCACTGTAGAGTCTGCACAGCTGGAAAGAAACCCGCCTAAATAAATTGGCTCCACTATAGTAAAACGAAAGAGGAATCAACGTGAGTGGAGTGCCAACGTTTTCCTCCTAAGACGATACTTGGATGGAATTTGTTCCAAATTCTAACGGCAACGAAAGCTGCCGCTACTAAATGCCTTACATCCCCGTTATTCTTATTTCGTTTCGTATTTGTGTGCTTTGGTCTCTGCAGAGGAGCGATACAGCATATTCAGCCGTTGCAATTCTGAACAATTCCCATTAACGTAACATGTATTGTTCGTGCTACATCCGTTAAACTACGTGGAATGCTGTACTGTGATATTTGAAATATTTTTTTTAGGAAATAACATGCATGAATTATACACAATCAAAGTGACTTCAATCCTACCTAAAAATGATGGGAGATGACCCCTCAGTGAAAGTTGAACAGAAATGATTCTATGAACACATGCCCAAAAATGAATTTTATAAACAAGGTTATTTTCCCACTTTAAGATCTTTTATTCTCATCATTCTTGTCTATATCACTTTGCTTCTAATGCACTCTATCGCCACATATCAGGAATGATGTCATCAGTAGCACCGTCCCCGTAATAGAGCACCACTGAATGCAAATGTAAGGCCAGGTTTAGTCTGCATAGTGAACACAAAAGAGAAATTTGTGGGCACAAAGCTATCTCAGAGGCACCAATAAAGAATGTTAACATTTAAGCATTCTTTTGGAAAACTGCTAGTTCTCTTAATGTTGGGCACTACTTATTTTATTAAACATGGATATATTGCAATGTAGGCAATTTCATGCTGCGAATTCACTGGGTGGTCTTCGCAAATGCAACGCATGGTCGCGTGGAATAACGCAAATGCAACTTCATATTGCTTCGAGCAAAATTCTAGTGGACAAGTTCAGAATTCCACCTTCTGTTGACGGACATTGTACAGTTTAATCTCTAATGCTATGAAGCTTTTCTAAGAATTGCTTTAAAGAACCAGGAATATTAGAAAAAAACATTTCTCCCAGTTCCTCGACCCCCGGACTGCCTCCTCAACCTTTCGAAGCAAACACACCCTCCGGCCACTTATCTCAGCCGTTTATTATAACTTCTATCCCTTGAGTTACCTAACGACGAAGGTGCATTCATGATCTCTTATTAGATTTCTGAGATCCATTCACCTTCTGCGGATGATGTGGAGTGTATTGGTAGATAAGTCAATATTCGGCTACGTCTTACCAGCATATTTCTTTAATGAAGTTGAAAGAAGTGTTATACAATGACAATAACAATAACTATATAGCATGCACGAAGTAATTAAATCTGCAGCGGTCTTTTGCACACAATTTGTAACTCGGTGATATCTCGTCTCATCTAAAAGGAATCCACTTCTCGGAAGTTATCGGTTTATTAACGTGGGATGAATGAACCCATAAAAGTTAGCAATGAAGTCTTATCCTTTTCATAGCAAATCGAAAAGGAGTATGAGAAACCAGTTTCGTTAGTAGTATAGAAGGATGGTGTGTCTCGCTACACTGAGCAGACAATATCAGACAATGAATATTACTTTCTTTTTGTTAGCCAATGATACATTTGGATATTCAAACACTTCACTTGATAAGATAGTACGATCATTTTGATATAATGTTTCGTTTATTTTCAATAAATATTTTTTCAGATTGTATTGTCACTGTTCGAAGTTTTTAACCTACACTTCGTGAACATCTAATACTCACGAAAGAAAAAAAATGAAGCCTCGTTAAAATTCTTTTACTCAGTGGCCGCGACGTGTAGCAGCAGCAGCAGCTCTGTCCATGTGGGCGAATAAGCTGGTGCTGGCGAAACAAAACTCTTGAGGTTATTCCCCTTCCTCTTTTATACCTTCGTGTCAGCATACCGAAAGGAGTGAAGTTGTGGCATTAAGGAGTTCTACTTTCCCGAAGAGTGTAAGAAGCGTATCATTAGGCTCAGCAGCAGCTCATGCGAGACGCGGGGCGGCCTGCACGCGAATGGCGCGGAGCGGAACGTGCGCTGGACCAGACCCTGCCCGCCTCCCGAAATTCCCGAATTCTTCTCTTCCCAGACCTTTGTAGCGAATGCAGGCTTTTATTTATTTATTATTTCATTATTTACTTATTCATTTATTCACCTATTAATTTGAGCATTTCCTGTTCCTGTTCTTGGGCTCGACATTCCGCTCTGGGCCTTGACTGACCAACAGCGGTGACCGGCATCTCGGCCACGGGATAAGAGTTTCGTGTGGGTACCTCGAAGGCATCTCTTCACCGTATATACTGGTCTGCATAACCGTAGGGTGGGATTTCTCATCGTCACAGCAATATATACTGGGACATTTGTAAGGAGAGCGCACAGGTATAATTGGCCTCGGCCGGAAATCGAACCCGGGGTTGCTCCGTGGAAAGCTCCAAAAGCAGCAATGCTGGAGCTAAATTTGTATTCCGTACATTGAATAAACTCCCGCCTCATCAGGGCTACTGATGAGGGGAAAACGAAAAAACGTGGAAAGCGAGCACACTAAACCACGAGCCATCGAGGGAGGCATTTAAACATTGAACGCCTACAAATGAACGAAAAATGGCTGAAAAGTTTGCGAGGGGAGACAGAAAAGCTGCACTCAGTGCTCCGAAGCAAAGAACTAGACAATTTCATAAAATTAAGAAATTTTTACTCATACATTTTAAACCTGGTGATTAAGCGGAACAGTTCACATTTCGCTGAAATGAGAAGTATATTACTGAATTCCCCTAATTATTCTGTAATCAGATAAGTTGAACTACTCTTGATTGCTAAGTAATTAGTGCATATATAGTTTCGAACGCAAAGTAAATTTCTTAATAGCATGCACGCATCCTAATGAAATAAACCGAATTGTAATAATTTATCCTATAACAATGATTGGTAATAATCAATTAACATCAAGTTTAGTTATCCGTTTATTCAGGATAGAAGATTCGTTCCAGTATCACAGGTTGGCAATAATTTTTTCACTCCTGTAAAATTTTGTTTTCACGACGAGTCAGCCTATTCACGGAGGAGAGGTCAAAGAAATAGTATTTCTTCAGTAATAAGTACCATCGTAATTACGACTCAACTGTGTTGATACTCGGTGTATGGCTGTGCGGCAATTTAGCACAAGAGGCCGGTGACGATACAAGGGCCCGCCACGCCACGTCGCGTCGTAAGAAAGCGCAGCGATTAATCACACACGGCCCAACCCTTCGGCAAACATACCCCCTCCCCTCTCGCTTTCGTCCCTCTCTCCTTTCGGAAATTACACGTTTGGAGCCCATCGTTTCGCGCCGGCGCGCCGTGTGTCATCGAGAGGAGGCTGGGACCTCTGCCGCGGAAAGGAAAAGGCGCCAAGAAAGCGAATTTATCTTCTAAATGTGTTTTCTTCTTTGCAGTTAACGGCAATAATAATTCGTATGTTCAGATTGTTTATTCCATTAATTCGATTTGAAATTACAAGCACAACTTTTCAAAAGCTTCCCTCGTTAACTGGTGTTGCAACTACCTGAATGTAGCACAACCACACGTTTTATTGTGCTTGTAATTTCGAAGTGAAATAATGTAACATACGCATTTTGATTGTTCTTCTCCAGGGAAGAATATTTATTATTAAAATAGAATTATTCGAAAAAAAAAGAATTAATGCTTGTTGTCATATGCGCTACAACAAACGTTATGAAATAGAAATAGAAATATCGGGATACCGTATTGGTTACCCCAGTGTTTTATCGGCGTCCCAAAGCGTGGCCAATGAATGCCGACGTGTGGGTTCTCGTCAGCGATTAAATATACACCGCATGGGAACTATCGAGGGAGCAAGGGAGGAGCGTATCTCGCGAGGTGTAAGGGAAGCGTCCCGTTTCGTCTGTCCGCCTCTCAGCCCGACTGCCCGTCAACGAGAAGGCGAGTGGGTTGGAGGGTGTAAGTCAATGTCTTCATATGAGATGATCAAGGATCAACGTGTGCCGCGAGATGAGCACCTATGCGTGTGATGACACCACGTCGAACGACGTTACCCGCCAGCAGCGTCCCCAGTTGGGACTCGGCTTCATGGTAGTGGGCCCCTCGCTTGGAGCGTAGTCATTGTGGCGTCAACTTCGAGCTGCCTCTCGGGTAATGGTGCATAATGTTCTTTTTTAGCATCGAGCCCAGATGGTCGCACGAAGGGGCATATCTGTTCCTGAAGGGAGGTGGCGGGTGTGAGCAAACGTATGAGATGACGCCTGGAGCGTGAAGACCCCCTCCCCTACTGACGCAAACCAAGTGGATCTGCACGTGTGTACTACCCTTGAATATGTTTCGCGTAACTTGTGGGTTGTGGCGCCAAGGATCAGGAGGCTATGCGTTGCGGGGCGGGGCGGGGCGGGGTAGAGCGGAGCGGAGCGCCCTGGCGAGATACGGCGCGCCGGCCGGCCGGTCGGGAAGTTGCGGTCAGCAACGCACGGAGGCGGAGACGCCTGCCGGCTGCCAGCGGCGGCCGCGCCTGTCAAAACGGACGGGCGATTTCCACGGGCAGCAGGGGAACGCCGCGCGCGGAGGGAGCCTCTCGAAGCAGCCCAAGGCACTTGCGCTGCTGCTGCTGCTTTTCTATTTGTGCGTTCGGGTCAGTTGCAGAGAAGCGGCTATTTTCGACCGTGTTCCCCGACCGTATTTGCCGCCCCATTCTTCATTTTGAGGTGGGCGTCCCTTGTCACGCCTGGGAGAGACTCGCTTTCTCCGCCATATTCCCGTCTCAGTTGAAAATGTCCGAACTGTCACGGTGGGAAGAATGGGAGATGATCTGAGCTATCTAGTGTCACTTATTTGAACACTAGTTTTCATAGTAAATTCTAAAAAAGCTGAAATTTATTCGCTACGCTGCGCCGTGGCTGATGGTTACATTGCAAGCTCGCGCATCAGTGATAACTTTGCTGACAAGTATTGTATAAGTGGTTAAATGTAGTAAAATACACATTTCAAAATTGAATGTCGTGAAGGCTTACATATGAAGTACATAGCAATTTTTCATTTAAACTAATGGAAAACTTCGATAACGTGAAAGCGGTGGGGTATCTTACAGACACATTTCGCGTAGTGACGTTACATTTCTCATTGCGGCCACTCTTCGGTTATCCCTTAGTTATTAATACGTTGCTGCTGTGATCGATATCTTGGTGAAACTAATGAGGCGAACGTCTAGATTCAGGACGTTTCTTCGCGTTCTGCGCGTTCAGAACCGTTTCCGCCGAGCCGCAAGCTCTGATGAAGGTGATAATGCGGTTGTTGATGATCGCTAAGACGGAAAGTCCTTCTTCATTCTATGACGGAAAGGTCCTTCAGTCATAGAATACCTAGACAAGCCACGTCTCCTTCTCCCTGCCGCGCGTGCCATTGCCGGAGGAGGAGCGCGGGGGAGGAAGTGTCGATTAGCTCGCGCCGCGTCGGGGGAGCAGGATGCGCGCGCGGGCAGACAGCTGTCGGGGACGAGGTCGGAGGTCAGACGGAGGCGGCGGCGGCGGTGCTCGCAGGCGGCGCACGGTGCCCGCAAACACGCAATAAGTGGACAAATTTTTTTTTTAGGAACTGTCCGTGCGTGAGGAGCGGCTACTACCTTCATGAACGCTCTTTGCTATGGAATGGTTTATTTACATATGACCTACCGTGTTTTCTCGAATATAAGACCACCTTTTTAAAAAAACTGTCTAAAAAATGTGGAGGGGTTGGAACGAGAGTATGATTTTTCAAAAATTGTCTTATTTTCCGATCATTGTTAGAAAAGGATTGATATTTTTGCTTCCGACATCCCGCGTGCAATTTTCTTGGGAGGTGGTGACAATGAAACTTGTCAGGAATTAGCAGTTTTGAAACAGTATTGCAAGGAATAACATAAGAGGGTTTCAATAAGCCGGACTTTTTTCTGAAATGTTCATCAAAACAACTGAGAAGGCTTATACGCGAGCAATTGTATATTTACACAAAAATGAGAAATTTACTAATAATTGAAACATTGTGAAGATAATGAAACTAATTTTAATGAAACAATAAATAAACCAAACTGATTTACGGTCAACCATTCACACAGTTGCTGGGTGGTTTCGAGAGCTTCTTCCCCAAATATATGTTTCCCCAGTTATCAGGCTAAGGGGCCCCTGTCAAAAATTTCAGGGGGGCACGGCTACCTGCTCGCCCATGGACGCTTTTTTTAAATTTATTTATTTAACAGTATGAGCTGATTATACAACGCTCAGCCATATGGCTTTTCAGTTGTTAGGAGCGAGCATTATCAGACGAAAATATGCTACGGTCACCTCCCATTAAACATAGATTGAAGTAGTGCGAATGATAAAGTGGAGGAATACATATTGTTGACTTTTTATAGGAGGACTATTTATTTCATTATCTTATATCAGCCAGTTTCCGGAGGAAGATGTGGAAGGGGAGTCGGTTGCGGAGACGAGTTTCTACGGGATGCTCTTTTCCTATGTTGTAGTGGGAAGCACCGGTAACTGAGGGTAGATTTTGGAAGTATGATGAGGAAAGTTTAATGATGTACGGAAGTTTAATGATGTCGTATGTTAGGACGGGCTCTATGGCTAGGTCTTTGTGAAGGTTAGTGTTGCTTATAAACCAAGGTGCGTTAACTGCAGTTGTGAGGAACCTATTTTGGAATATTTGGATATTATTGATGGTTGTAGGGGCGGCATTGCACCAGACTGGACAAGCGTACTTAAGTAATGGACGTAAAATGGCTTTATATATAAGGAGAGCAGAATGGAGCTTTAATGATGAGTGTCGGTTGATTACTGGTCGAAGAATACCTAGGCGTCTATTAGCTTCGTTTACCTTGGAGGTGATGTAGTCTTTCCAAGTCAATCTGGTGTCCATTAGGACACCTAGATAACGGACTGGGGCGGTTGAGGAGCACCATGGTATTACTGCCGAGTCAAATTTAAGTGGGAGTGGAAAGGCTGGAAATCGTAGCATGAACATTTTGGATGTAGATTTGTTTGGATTTATCTTGATTTTCCAGTTTCTGCACCACGTTTCAATAGTCGTGAGGTGTGTCTGAATAAAATTCCTTGTGGTATTGAGATATTGGTCTGAAGCAAAAATGACAGTATCGTCTTCAAAAAGGGCAATGTGTACATGAGGGTGCGTTAGAATGTCTGAAATGAATATATTAAAGAGGATTGGCGACAACGGGGAACCTTGTGGAACTCCTGGAGAACTATTTCCTGGTGAAGAGAATGTATCAGTTTTCATGAAAGTGTTGCTTATTATGTTACTATACGTATTGTTCATTTTATGAAGAGCTTTGAGCTGTAACAAGATATGACACATTTGACAAATACAGAACCAAAATTAACGTTGAAGAATAGCGGGTGGCTTGCTTTGGCTAGTGTGGCAAGCCCTCTCATGTTTTCGTCCGCTATGGTGTGCATCCGGGCCACTGTGCTGCGGCGCGGGGCAGCGGCATTGGAAGGTGAGGCGGGAGGGGGGCGGACCGGCCCGCTAGGTGCGCTCTGTGAGGCGCGATTGTTCTTGTATGACAGCTCATTGGCGGGGCATTGTTGGCGACAAGGACGGATGCGGACGAGGACCCCGGGGGGGGGGCGGAGTCACGGAGGGGGCGGGGATCGCCGGGGCGTGGCGGGCAGCGCTCGGGCTTGCCGCTTCTGGAAGTTTCCAATTTTTCGTTTCGCTTCCTTCACATCGGCACCTTTCTTTAAAAAGCATGCCAGTCCAAACAGTGCAGGAGAAGGATAACTGATCCTGCTGAAAACGTTTCAGATTTATTAGAAAAGCAATCTTTTAGGGTTTGTTATTTTTGTTGTAGAAGAAAACACGAGTTTAAATTTCGCTTTTATAAACAAATTCGAACTTACCGGGTTTCTTAAACTTCCTCAAGATCCTAAGTGATTGTTGACAGATTCACGAGGTTATTATTTACCATTCTTCACATATTTTGACTAAATATTGTTATGTTGTATAAAAATCGACGAAAATGGGACATCGCTGTTCACTTTTTTAAAGAAAGGTGAAGCAATTCAATTTGTAATGGACATAGAGATTTCGTGGCAGCTTTTCTTGCGAGTTCCCGTTTTCCCTCCCTCATATTTTACCGGTGCATGTATTTATCTCTCTAAAGAGGACGCGGGGCTTTGAAGGCGGAAAGATAGCCTCGCAACGCTCATTCAGCCGATGACACGCTAATTTTAGACGTGACATCACTTGGCCAGCCGATAGGAAATATATTTTCCCGGCAGTACGCTACGGCAACCCGTAGGTAACATTGCAGAGGGATGCTTGTGCTGTTATCCATAGGGAAGAGGGGGACGAAGATATGAGACAAACAGCTGTGAAGCGTCTGGGCCGCACGCCAACCGTGCACCGCCACCCTACAGTCGCCGCCAGTCCGCCATCCCGCCACCCGCTCTCCGTCGCCCGCTCCGGCCTGATTCGTTTTTAATCGCTGTCTTTTATCGAACGGCGCGCGCCCGCCAGCCGTTTGGGCGTCTCGTCGCCTTTTGTCCCACAGTCGCTGCTGGATGGTAAAGGAACGCGGGCGCCGCCGCTCCGTGCGCCACGTCGGCAGAGGACGCGTAATGCCGTTGCGACACGCAGCTTCAAGTAGAGCGATTCTCCACTCGTCTCGAAATGGGTCGCCTCTAGCTGCTTAATTTAATTCGCATTTTCATTGCAGGGCAGGAAGTATTTTTCATTCGCATGTGATTTTATCCTCGTACAGAATAAATACATCCTTCACTGTCAACTCTGAATAATTTAGCACTTAATGCTGACAGGATTCTTGTTTCGTGATTGATAAAACGAGATTCATTATATTTTATTCTTTTAATAACTGTAAAAAGTGCAGATTGCGAGTTGGGGTTTCGTCTTCACTGGGGATAAAGACAAGTTTATTTCTGCTGAGTAATTGTGTATTTTTGTACCGTTGATGACCAAATGAAAAAGAGTGAAATTGCTTTACACGGAATATTTGTCCTAGAGTTACGGAAGTTTGGATTCCTCCAAACGTTAATGTGCATGTAATTTCTTTTTGCCGTTACAAAAATTATTTTGCATTATTATACTTTCAAGCTTGTATGTGGTTTCAGGCATTACGCTATTGAACAGTACATGAATGATGATATGGATGGTAGAACGGAATACATCTGGGTTTACAATGACTATCCGTCTTAATGACAAAGTGAAAACATCCCTGGCTTACGAGAAATTTCAACTCGCGCCGTTTCGTTTGGCGATGGACATTTTTCGTCGTAATAGTCTGGTCTAAATAAGACTACATAATAAGCAAATGGGAATTATGAACATGGTACTGATGCTGGATTGCTCTGAATAGCCTGTCCATTTTTTTGGGGGGGGGTAATGCTTTTTGAATGTTTGCTTTAACATAACATCCTGTTTCGGCTGTAATTTGATTTCGGGTTTAATCTACATTTTGTTATCTTTATGAGATGTTTCTTCTATCCTGTAGCGATTACATGTAGAAAGAAAAACAAAAATAAAATTATACCTGAAATGATAAACAATTTTCGACATTGTAATCACAATATTTTTGGTATCTTGTCGCGTAAAACGTAACTTCTTTTGGATGGGAATGAGTTTCGATTTCAACTGAAAGAGCAGTATTCCCAGCTCCCAGGTCTACTCGTAAGCTCCAAAGGGGCAGTTAGGAAAGGGGCCGGAGGGGGCGGAGGGGGCGTGTCCCGTCGCGCATCTGGCTGACATGATGGTGCACACGTCTCCAGTTTCCTTCCAGCTCTAATTGTGGTAGATGGTGCGTGCTGTCCGGGCGCGCAGCCTTTGAGAGAGGCCGTCGGAAGCCACAATTGAGGGGAAGGGGAGGACGGAGCGCGAGGGGTGGGCCGGGGAAGCGGTTGCGGTGGAAATCTCCAGGGACAAGGAAACTGCCCTCTTCCTGTTGGCGTCGGGCGAGGGGCGGAGACTTGGGCGCATCTGCCCGTTTCTGCGGCCGAGTGCCCTTTGCGGGAACTCGACTAAAAAGCCCTTCCAAGATTCCAGAGTTTTTGCCCCGATGTGAAACATCGTAGATAGCATATACGCGAAACAATAAAGGTGGGGCCTTAGCGCTTGAGCGAACTCTGACGTTACTTTATGGAAAGAACGGAGCGCACCTATCACTTATGCTCAGTCGGTTCTTCTCACTGTTACTGGTAGAGCGTCACGTCACTGTAAGCGGTACCGCTTATCTTATCCGTTGATTGTGCAAAATTTCTCTTATGAACATATGCAGAAATCATGTATCTTTCGTCAATTTTACAGATTTAGTCTTCTCTCTTTATGTTCTATATATCGTTTGCTTTCGCCTGTTGTGAGTTTCATTTTATTACTAATTGTTACTTATTATTAGTTTTTTTACTTTCAGTTATTATTAATTGTTTTATTACTAATTATCTAATTGTTTTATGAAAATCATTGTAAAGTATCTGAGTGAACTTAAAGTACTCTCCAGAACCAATACATCAAAACTTTTCTACATTTATTTTTTGTCTGTCGGTAATATTATTGTTGTTGTTGTTGTTGTTATTATTATTATTATTATTATTATTAATAGTAATAAAGAATAACAGGACAAATCTGTTACCTTGGAATGCTAAAACGGGAGCACAGTGACAGCTTCGCCTGTCGTGTCCAGAAGTGTTGCAGGTTCGAATCCCGCGTTCGTCTTGGATATGTACAAGTATATAATTTCCTCTAGGGCTAACAACTCTTGCTGGAAAACTTGGCGATGACATGAAGCCTCCCCCATGCAAAGTTCTGATGATGACCCGAACATTTGGCGCTGGGACAGCCAATGTCCACACGGTCCGAAACAGTTGTGAGAGGAAAGAAGAAGAAAAAGAAAGCAAGCAAGAAAAGGAAAAAGAATTGGCCGACGCTCTCGTGCAGAAGTCGCCTACTCCGAGGCCGTGCGCAGTTGGTTGCAATTGTTTGAGCCGCGCGTGTCGAAGTATGCGATGGCGCGCAGGGTCTTTGTCCGCGTGCATAGCTTGACCTCGGAGCGCGGGCCGCACGGAGGGCATGCACGCGTGCTTGCACGCGGGGGCAGGAGGGGGCGGAGCGGGCGGAGCGGGCGGAGCGGGCGGAGCGGGCCGCGTCGTCAACGAGTGTCGCGGGCTGCGTGAGCGGAATAGCCGACGCGGGTGTGCGTGCCGCAGAGATGCGTGGGCAGGCCGCCCCTCCCCGACACCCCGCCGCGCCCGGCCGTCGGCCCCTCTCCGCTTCTAATGGCCTCCGCCTCAGATAACGCTGACGGGCGCGCTAATATACGGCCGTGCTAAAGTACATTAGGACACCAGCATTCTGTATAGTTAGCGGGGAACATGCCACGAGGCGTCGGAGAGGGACGGGGTTTTTGTTTTGTTTTCGATCGGGGTCGGCTTGTTTCGGCCGCGGCGACGTCGGCGCTGGGCCGGGCGGGCCGCGGGGGGGGACGCGGGCGAGGGCGCGGGCGAGGGCGCGGGCGAGGGCGCGGGCGAGGGCGCGGGCGAGGGCGCGGGCGAGGGCGCGGGCGCGGGCGAGGGCGCGGGCGAGGCTTGGGCGGAGGGCGCGGGCGAGGGCGCGGGCGAGGGCGCGGGCGAGGGCGCGGGCGCGGGCGCGGGCGCGGGCGAGGCGCGGGCGCGGGCGAGGGCGCGGGCGAGGGCGGGGGCGAGGGCGCGGGCGAGGGCGCGGGCGAGGGCGCGGGCGAGGGCGAGGGCGCGGGCGAAGTCGCGGGCGAGGGCGCGGGCGAGGGCGCGGGCGAGGGCGCGTGGATGCGAACCGGCGGGCGAGGCGCGGGGAGGCTTGGGCGAAGGCGATGTCGCGTGTCTGGGGAAGACGCCGGCGATGGCGACGGGCGTAAGAGAAAGGTACTAGCACGGAGGGGGTTGATGAAAGCGAGGGCGGGGCTCCTGCGCCGTGGACTGCAAGACTACTATGGGGAGTAGAGCTCCTCCCGTACAGACGTTTTATTTCGTATGATCGAGGTCCCTGGTCTTTGGAGCAAATCTGCCAATGGTATACAGTCCAATGAGCTATCACGTATTGTTGTGTAATATATTTGCGTGGAGTCATACATCATTAAATCAGATCTTACAAAATTTAAACATGGGTTTCGTGATTAGTCGTAAATGATCACCCTCTGCAATAATTTACCTTGTGTCATTCCTCTCGGACGTCACAAATGATGTTGATATTTTCGACGTATTTTTAACAACAAAATTTATCTGACTTTATTTTAATGAGGTTATCACAAATTCGTGTTACCAAGGTCATTGTTTGAATAAGTATTCTCTTGGGTTTTGACATTCATTTAGGTTAACACAATTTCTTCTTCAATTCACGAAAAGCGCTGTTGATCATGCTTTATAATTTCATGAATAATCACTAATTTTTATTTTTCTTGCTTTCAGGTAAAACCTCGTCTGCATTTCATCTGCGGATCCTGAAGATCCTAATATTTGTTGCTGGAGATCTCAGTTTAGCACAATTGCTGAGTATGCATAAAATTTTTCATATATTGCTTTACTAAAGCGTAGATGATCATGAGAATTTATTGATTTAATTTTCCTTGCTTAGTTTTTTGTTTAGTTGCATGCCATTTGCTAAAAATATCTCAAAATCTTAATATCCATGAAAAATTCGTTTGTATATAGATTTCTCTCCATTCGTTGGATTAATGCAGTCACATCAAACTGTAGGGTCTTCTCAATACGCTTTAGTGACATCTCAATTCCAATTATTGTTGTTGTTGTTATTATTATTATTATTATTATTATAATTATTATTATTATAATTATTATTATTATTATTATATTTATTAATATCTTTGACGTGGGTCTAGGTGATCACTCTCGTCAATATTCCTTTTGTAGCCCCTAGAATTAAAGTCGCAGTATCCCCGCTAGGTGTCGGCTTGAGCCAGCAAATTGGGAAGTATGTGAGGGTCGGCGCATCCGAAGCACCCTTCACCTCGGTGGCGAGAGCCCGCCCCCGCCTCGGCTCGGGGTCCGGCTGTCATTGCGCCTCCGAGCCACGCCCCCTCCCGAGTGCCAGCCTTCGGCGCGCACGACACGCGTGAGGCGCCGCCCATCCCCTCGCCCGCAGCCCACGCCCTCCCGCCCCGCCCCGCCCCGCCCCGCCCCGCCCCGCCCCGCGACGCTTCGCGACGCTCCGCATCGTGGCCCCGGAGCCTGCGAGGCGTGGATTTAATGAAGGGTAGCCCACGCCCTCCGCCGGCCATTGTTCGGGTGTCACTGGACGAAGACCGCCTGAATCTAATTTTCCGTTTCATTTACATCTAAATTTATGTGATCCGTCAGTCGTCACTGAGATGTATTGATGACCGATTACGCGTTCATGTGCAGTTTGGGGGCGGGAATGAGTGGGCGGAGACGGGCGGGGAGGGGGCGAAGTCGCCTTGGGACGGCATGGCATCTCACCCTCGGGGCGGCATACATGCGGCCTTGCGGAGATCTCGGGGACGCTTTGCTACCGGATGCACGATACCAGGAGGGCAAGCATAGGGGGACCGACGACGTTTCTCAGCTGCATCTGCGACGCCTAGTCGTTCCCTCCGCAACCCGGCAGCGGCCGGCGCCGAGGAGGAGCCAGGCGGGCGCGCATTCCGCCGCGTCTCTCGTGCGGATGCTGGACTTCGCTAATTCTGCGTATTGTTAGATTTGAATGCTCGAATCAGGAAGCAAGCGCATTAGCCGCAGAATGTCTGATTAACGATATTCAGATGTCAAGAACGTGTCTGCGTAGCGGGGGATTCTCGAGGTAGTGTTGAAGTGAGAAAGAAACATTAGGCGCGGTTATCAAGAACAAACGGGATACGATTTGTGCACGTGGTCGAAGGCAATGGCTGAATGCGAAAATTGGGCCAGAGGTGCCTGGGCGTCGTGAACGCAGGGCAAACCCGCCCGAAATCCGGCGGCCGGTGCGCGCGCCGGCGATGACGCGTTCTCCGGCGTGCACAGCCCCCCACGGATCGTGTGCACTTCCCGTTCCGCCGCGTTGCCTCCCCGCCTCCCGCCCGCCTGCCTCTGCGCCCAGCGCGGCGGTTCAGCGCCCATGACTGGGCGGAAAGCGGCAACGTCCCGCCCGCCACCCCGCCACGCCTGCCATGCGCTCTTCTATGCGCTTATTTGTATTCAAATCCTAATCTACAGAACTAGCCAACGCGGCTAGACTTGAAGCCACCTGGGCCAGTCCCTTGCGCGAGCCTCTTTGCCAGCCCTTCCGTCCCCTTAACAATCGCGTAGTACGAAATTATAATCAATTAATTACAAAATTGTTACACCTGAGAATTTTCAAAGCTCCTCTATTGCTATACTCTCCTTCCATATTTCCACCTGAACAATAATAACTACTTTTAAACAAAATTGCTAGTTTACTCTGTTGTGAATGTTGCTCTTCCCCGCTCACTCACTCATTCACGCAACCTCTCATCCGCCAACGCGTTCCCTCCACGAGTTCGCCGTATGACTCTCCCGCACCCCACCCCACCCCACCCCACCCCATCCCACCCGCTCATCTTATCCTGCCTCTCCCCGCCCTGCCTTTGGCGCCGGGCGGGCGCGGACGCGGACGCTGCCCCGCCGCCCCGCCGCCTCCGCCGCCTCCGCCGCCTCCGCCGCCTCCGCCGCCTCCGCCGCCGCGGCGGGGGAGCGCGCGAGCGACCCCGCGAACCGGTCGCGTGAACGAGGATCGTGCTCGCGAGGGACGAGAAGATTCGGTTTGGTTGGCTGGCGTTGCGCTAATATCGGATTGAAACACAATTACAAGTTTCCTGCAGCCGTTTGAAATCTCGGTCCGCCTCCCATCCACCGCGCCCCCTCTCCCTCACGCCGTCCCGTGCGCTAATATCAGACGGAAAAAAACAGCTCCGGCGCCGCGCCCGCGAGGGGGCGTGGGGTTCCCCGCCCACTCGCCGGCCGAGTGCCAGTGTGGCCGAGTGGAGAGGCGAGGGGGTGAGCGAGTGATCGGGGAGAGCCGTGTGTGGCCACCAAGTGAGGGAAGGTGCGAGTCGGAGGCGAGTCGCTGGCGAATCGCGGACGAGTGAGTGAGGAATGCAGGGCGAGACACAAAAGTGAGTGAGAGAGAGAGAGAGAGAGAGAGAGAGAGAGAGAGAGAGAGAGAGAGAGAGAGAGAGAGAGAGGCGAATGGGAGGTGATTAGAGAGCGAGTGGGAAGTGGGTTCCAATGAACGCTGTGAGTGGTTGTGCACCCGTTGAGAGCCCAGTGAGGTGGCGGTTGAGTGAAGATATGTGACAATGGGATGGAAAACGTTTTGATTTAATTTTATTTTTTTGTAAAAAAACAGTAAAAACTGTATATGACATATGGGAGAGAAGATCATCTCCGCCCGTTTTCTTGAGTACCAGAATCCCTTCCCAACATTTTAACAATAAATAGTTCAAAGATGAAAGAAAGTTAAAAAACATGAGATTAGCAAGAGTTGAAAAACTAGACATTTTCGTTCCTGACATTGTGGGACCGGCGTGCTTTCTAAGATAGACAAGAAATGGGGCTTAACCCTAATATGACATATGCCGTTATCAGGATGCATGAAGGCGAACTACTGCTACTCGAGTTGTGACGTATAATCAACGGATATGTAAAAAAAAATTACCCTGTTGGAAAATGTGGCTAATATGTAGGAGCCCTGCGCTGATTATATAACTTTCGTGCTCCGCAGAATAATATATGAAACAATCCATTTCATGTAATCATACAGAATGATTTAAAAAATGACACTGAATTGTAAAATACGTCAAGTATTTTACTGCACGGGCTATGTGAAGAATATTGTTAAAATTTTTGCACTAATATTTTCCTCATTTTTCCTTCGAGTTAACGATGATGATAACAAACTGTTCCAGATCACATCCACTTGCCTTTTTATGGAATGTTTATGAAAGCAATTTACACCCCGGTATTTTTTAATTTCTTTGTTAGCAGCTCTTAAAATCTCAATTTGGGAAATTGTTGTTGCATGCATGTGTCTTGTGTTTACTTTGTTACGCGTTGTTGTTCTTGCAGTCTGCTACGACAGCGTGACGGATATTTATGACTTCGTGGTCGTAATGCTGCTCTAATTACTTTGAAGATGAAAGGTGAGCGCGAAAAAGCGGAGGAAAAACGCATGTGGGTCAGACAATTCCTTGCGCTGTCGTGGCATTACGAGTGGCCATTAAGTATGCTTGGTATTCATTGTGGATGTTCATTGGATACTGCTACCACGTGAAAGTCCCGGCCTATAGTTAACTGCAGGATGATGGACGTTCTTATATCAGTAGCATGTGAAGACAGAGAATGCGACATTTATGGTGCCATTACCGTCTGTTTGGTGCCATTGCAAATCAGAGACAATGTGGCCTTCCGGTCTCGATAGATTATGGTTTCTTTCCGAATATTTCTGTGCTGTCTTGGAATGGTGGCCATCAATGAGATCTCTATTTTTTGTCGATATTATTCGACCCGGTGTGCTCATGAAATTCCTTTTTGCGGCGTTCATGGGCATTTTTGGAGCTTTAAAAACATTTTTCAATATCTTTAATTGAGTATATATTGGCCATTCTCTGATACTGTTTAAGCTGCAAACTATGTTTAAAAACATGATTACGGCGCTGAACTCTTGAGAAGATTTCACTTGCTTTTTCTTTTGTGCTCCGCTTATTTACTTAATTTATGCCGTCCCTACTTGCCAGATTGGGTAATTTGATTCATGAAATGACAATAGTTGTAGTCATTGATTTCGTGGTATATTTGCAGTTCCGAAACGTGTGTGATTGCCGTCTCAAAGTCAATTGGCTAAAACGAAAACTTTTAATATGTCACATGCACAGTTTGTATTTTGCTTGGGATTATTCTTCACTAAATTCTCTTGCGACGATGTTTATGACTTTTCTACTAGTGCATAATATTTTGCGCCTGCGGCCACTTGTTTTAATTTCTACGTAATAATGATAGAAATTATTATTGTTATTATTATTAATAATATTATTTATTCATTACGTCAATTGGCAATTCATCTTGTACGGTTCCTTGTTTCTAGGCGGGTGAATGATACTTTAGAGCAAAGCAACATTGCTCCATGCGCCATGCAGATGATCTTTTCGCCGGCAGGAGAACCTGATTACCCTTGTGTTTTGGTGTGAACACGCTGCCATCTTGGTGGAAGGGGCGCGAGGAGACGGAGGGGAGCGGAAGGAAAGCTGCGGCCACGCCTTGGGCGGGGGCAGATGGCCGGCCGGCGACGCTTTAAGGGGCGCGTCACTGCGCATCTCGTTTATGCGTCGTTCGTCTTGCGTTGACGAGCGTTTCGCTTCGACGCCTTAACGCTCGACGCCGGCCACCACCCCCTCCTCCACACGCCCTTCCATCGACGACCACCACTACGGCATCCAGCCTCTGCACTTGTTACTCACAAAGGTTGAAATGTCAACCCTGAAGCTTTTGGTATCACTTGTTTTACTATTGAAACCCAAGAATAGGTAATATTTTCATATCGATATAGAAGTCTTTCATAATTGCTGTATTGACCAAACCTATTTTCACTTTTTCAACATAATTGAGAGGCTGAAGAAGCGTATGTTCACAGGACTAGCTCCCATCCCCACGACTCTAAACGAAATTGATAAAATATTAACGAACTGATAGAAGCCCCCCCCCCAGCTGATATTCGTCCCTGACCTGGAGCTGGAGTTGTTCTGAGCCTTGCATTGGTTTTCTGAAGCGGCCCCACCCCCTGAAGTCACCGCCTTGTTTCCCTGATTCACCTCCGCCCACAGCTGGTCTTGTCCCCACCAATCCCGTCCTCTCCTTTGCCCCGCCTCATTTCCACCTCTGCCTCGTTTCCTTCCCGACGTCACTGCATCGTCTCCACCCGCACCTCTCGCCCATCCTCGTTGTCGTTCGTTCCACTTGATCGTGCTCCGACTCGTTCGCGTCCTCGCCGCAGCCCCTCGGCTGTCTCTTCCGCGTCGGACTCTGCGCCCGTAGCGTTCCCGCCCCTGCCGTCTCCCCGTGATCGCACTCGCCGCGTGCGCATCCACGTGTCATCCCCGTCTCCCGCCGCTGCATCGGCCCCGCCCCCTCAGCCGCGGCGAACGCGCGCGCGGCGACGGCGGCGGCAGCGGAGCCCAACGGTTGTCTTGTCGGTTATGGGCGCAGTCGTAACCTGAGTAGTAAAACGTTATAGTTCATTGTGACGGGTAATGTTCCATTGGCGCCTGGCCTTCGCGCGCGCGGCCCCCGTGCGTCGCCGCAGACACGCCCCACCCCACCCCACCCCACCCCGCTCCGTCACGCCACGCCTCCCCGGCCACGCGCCTCAAGCGGCCACGCGTTCGCGCCTCTACGCTGCGTGCGTGCCGCGTGCGCGCCGCTTGGGCCAGTCGGCCTGAGCACGCGTGTTTTCGTGCGCGCCTGTGCGTCCGATGCAACTTCAGCCACCCGCCACAACACACGCTCCCCACCGATTGCATATTTTGCGAGCGCGTGTGATGAGTGACATGGCATCCTGATTGGCGAATGTAGCCTGGGGAGAAGAATGCCTTTTTATGGCCTCCTCTTTTCCACGTGAGTGCTCACAGTGGTGGTTTACCTTTGCCTTCCGTTGCAATAATGATGATAAGGGTGATAACGACGGGTAAATGATTACTTCAGATGAATAAATTATGCATGATAGAATGGTTATAAATAGGACGATGCTGAGATATGACACGGCATGGTATGAGAATGGAACCTGGTCAGGAAGATATTTGGAAACCCCTATGCTTCTCTTGAGACTAGAATTAGCATCCATAGAATCCGCGTATTTCAATTCTCCCATTCCCCATGCCATTTTCGTATTATTATGATGCTTGTACCTAAGGTTGGGTGGCTTTAACTGGAACAGTGAATGAATTGATGTAGAAATGATCTTAGTAAAATGCGAATGATGGCAGAACTGGCAGTGACTGCCAGGGAAAACGCGAGAACACCGGTGAAACACACCGCGAACTCGTATTGTACATTGAAGTTGCGTTGCGCCTGAATTGTTCGGGTTTGGCAGTGAGACGTCGCGAAAGGCTTCTCAACTCTTTCGTGCTTTGATGCCCCTGTGCGGTCTACTCCCCTGCGCGTTTCGCAGGTTCCAACCCCCTTCCACTTCACACGCGCATGGATCACGACGGGCTACACTCGCAAATCGCGCGCCCGTCTCTAGGTCTCGTGTCGCTGTCGGTGTGCATTGCCGTGCTCCGCCCTCCGCGTCCACGCTTTCTCCTCTCCCGCAGCGCCCACGTGCTCGCCAGTCATCGTTGTCGCGCATTAACACCTCGCCTCCCCCTCCCTGCTTCACGCAACTCACGCCGGGAATATGCGCCTCGAAACGTTCACGCTTGGAAGTAAGTGTCCCCCCCTCCCGCTCGCTCACCGTCTCGCTCCCACTCGTCGTCCCGCCCCGCCGTGTCTGCGTGCGTTTCGACTTCCACGCGTTCACACGTCGTCCTGCCTTCCACACGACCGTCATTCGCACCTCGCCACTTTCACGCCTTGTTCCACATGTGTGCGTCGTCGGCTCTTCAGCTGGCGCGTTCAAGTGCCGCGAGGCCCACTGCCACGATTTTGTGTTGCCTCCCTTCAGGATGACGCGAGTGCTGGCTAGGGCGGTTCCGCAAAAAATTAACAGGGTTGTTTTGTTTTAAATCGAAGGAAACGTTCTTTTAAAAACTTAAATTTATCGATAGTAATAACTATGTAACAACTTACTTTGAGGATGTGTATTTTAATAGTTTCTACTAGTACTACTTTTTCTGTTAGAAGTACTGCGAATGTTGAAAACATTCAGTTTCAAAAATGTGTTACTTCGTAATAGTATTAAAGTAAATTGACATCAGTTTTGCTTGGTAGGTAAATTCGGGGTTCATTTAGCTATCTGTCGATCGACCCATTTATTTATTTATTTAATGTTAAACAGCAGTTAAAACTGAATCTGCCAATCCTGCGAATGGATTAACGGAAAGTTCATTTATTATTTGAATTATACAAATAATTCCAATCTTGTATATTTTATTCATTTACAAATAAAATCTCATATGTAAATAAAGTTCAACAGGAAAAGGGCCCCTGAATCGCACGCCTGCAGCAGAGCGGCCCATGTATTACGTTTCCGAACAGCTGGAGGCTTCCAGTGGCTTATCTGCTCCGAGCCCTTGGTTGTTTTCTGTTCTGGAATCCACTCAGAATGTAGAATGTAGAGAGAGCTAAACCTCGATTTCGCACAAAAAGCCTGATTCTTGCGACGCGAACGCGGCATACGGCGCGCCGTGCGTTTCCCCTCCCCGAGCACCACCCCCGCCCCTCGCCGCCTCTCGGGCGTTCGACCCCGATCGAGATGAACGCTCGCCCGCTGACTAATGTGGCGTATGGACGGTGACACGACGCGAGTCCCCGCGCGGTGTCGTCGCTCACGGACCATCTGTAAATCACGCTCCGATAGAAATTCGCGCAGTGCACGCCATTGCCCGATCGTAAAATACTGATGTGTACACCGGAGGTTATATACTCGTAGAATATAGCGCTCAAACCGCCTGAATGAATTCGGGCCGCGAGAAAAAAAAAGAATACTGTACACGCCCGACGAAATAATCAATCTTGTCTGTGAAAATATAACGCGACGATTTGCCTCACGTGTGTGCGCCGGCGGAGAAGCCGGCGAGGCGAGGCGAGGCAGGGCGGGGGGGTGAGACGTGGACTTCGGGGGACTGGGGCTCTTCGCCTCGGCCGCCGTGCCGCGCGGGGTTTTGTCCCGGGCGCGTCTGCCGCTTCGCTTGCTCGGTCGCATCAAGTGTTTATCCACGTTGCTTGTCTCGTGGCTATCAGATTGTCGTGCAGCGGGGCGGGGCGGGCGGGGCGGGGCGGGGCGGGGCGGGGCGGGCGAGGCGGCCGGGAGGAAGGGCGATGCGAGCCCCGCGTGTCTCGCCCGCCCGCCCGCGCGCCGGCCGCCCGCGGACGAAGGACGAGGCGGAGGGCTGGGCCCGCGGGCGGCGCGCCCTGCGCCACGCCCCCCTCGAGACGCAAGGGCGAGGGGCGCCGCCGTTTCAAACGTGTTTTCAAACTCTTCAATTTATGCTATATTTTAAACAAGTATGTTTTAATTTCTGAACTATTTAGAAATATCTAGAAGTGATCATTAAATAAATCTCTGGTTCTACTACTTTTTCTCCTTTAAATAGTTTGAATGTAAATTCGGAAATAACGATGAATTTCGAAAATATGCCAGCTGTTATTAAAAATGAATTTATAAATATTTCATTTTGATGCACGTTAATAGTTATTTAAAATGATTTTAATCCGGTTCCGTTCAAAGACATGCCATGTCCGCGATGGCCCTGCTCTGGAACCGGCGATGTCGGGAAGACTGGCAGCGGAAAGCGTTTGCGTATTGAACGCCCAAAGCAGTAAAACACCGCCGGTGATATTTAGGAGACAGAAGCCACATTTAGTGTTCAGCAGCAAATCAAAGATTCATCTTAGAGTTTGCTCAATATGCCAAGGCAAACCACGAAATATTTGATCGAGATGAGGGTCACTGAAACATATGCTATTTACATCAGTTGTTATAAACACAGTTCATCATAATGATAACTCATTTCTAATTCATTTATAAAATGAAATAAATAGTATCTATTTCAGTATACATGATAGTCCCTAATTGTTTAAAATACGCACGCAGGAGAAAATATTGTAACTGCCATTCGGGCTTCTGAAAGGATTTTAATTGTTGAATATCTCAGAAGCATTTTCCGAGATGACGATAACGCACGTGCTTTCATTGATGGATTTTCATTTAACGAGTTATTTCCTTAGGAGTTTCCAGCTTCAGTTCAATTCAAATGTGTCAGCATACTTTCTTATCGACACTCATTGTCGTTTTGAGAATCGATGACTTGATGCGACAAAATAGTCGTATTCTGCAACAATTGAATGGTCCGAGAGCAGTATTTTGATGTCTGAAAATATCGTAAAGCCATCCCCGTCCAGCTGTGCTTTGGCGCACCACTCTCTTTTACCGTAACTCGGAATCGACGCGTTGGAGTGTGTGCCAAATGTATTTGCGCGTTCAGTCGATTTTCTGTCACGTTTCAACATCCCGATGCAAATTTTGCACTGTATTAGCATTGCGAGCGTTTGCAAATATCCTACCTCTTCCCAGGCCAGTGTTTGCGGTCTACAGGCGCCTGTCATTCACGGCCCCATCTCCAACGCATGCTTCCCCCCGCATACTTAGAATCCTTGAAATGAGATGATTTTCCAAAAAAGCGCGCGTTTTCTCGGACACCTGCGACGGAGAGAGGTTGCAGCGCCCCGAAAAATGTTCGCCGGTCGCTCTAACGTATACAGATGGCGCGGTCGACGTGGCCGCATGAATTTGCTTTGCGCCAACGAGTTTTTAAAACGAGAAGAATTCGTTGTTGTTGTTTTTTTCTTTCTTGTTCGCCGAGTTACTTGCAAAAAGAAGGCAAGGATGCCGTCGGAGGGGATTAGAGAATAAGAGAAACATGCGCGGAGAGGATTGTATAAATACCAGTTGGCAGATAACTCACGGAGCCCCGTGCTATCATAATAGCCCCGGCGAGCCGGCCGCGGGACGATTATGAATCACTCGGAACGCGGCGGTGAGGGCGAGGCTAGCGGCTGCCGAACTGCGGGGGGGGGGAGCGGGGGGGTGCCGATGCCGGAGGAGGGACGGTGAGGGCAGTGGAAAGCGGGGTCCGGGCCGGTGGCGGCGGGGCGGGCGAGTGTGGAACGGGGACTCAGAGCGGAGCCGGTGGCGAGGGCGGAGGCGAAGGCGGGAGCAGGTCGCACACAGAAATCCGCAGGCAAGCCACCAGATTTTGAATACCCTTCCTAAAATGGATAGCGAAAAACAGTACTCTCATGACAGGATGAAAAGCTTTCATGAAAACAAGGGTGTAAAGCGTTGCTGATTATGTAGAAATTACTTTTTATTATTTTTAATTATGTATATTATATAATCTTCCTCACCTGTGTGGTTGGTTTCTACATCTCTCGACTCAGATTCTATCCAAGAATCCTTGAGGTAGTGACTTTGTAAGGACCGAGTAATGCTGAGTAGAGTTGACTTTTGCAGGTGGTGTGCTAGATAGATGTTTAAGTCAAGGATGTTCAGTTTTGTCTTCCTGACTGCGAGGTCCAGGCGTGATGCTGCATTCTTATACTCGGAGTCAAATGTTGCGGTTTGCGTGTTTTGCTTGTACCACTCCGTATCGTGTCTTAACCTTATCGCGTCCACTATTATTCATCATTCATCTATCATTATTATTCCATCACGATCATCCGACCATCGTTCACTCAGTGGAAGGTAAAAGCGAACCACCACTCTCACGTGTCCAGGAAAGAGGAGAACATAAAAGCGGAAACCGCCTCGCTAGCATAGGCTCGAAAAATGAATATGAAAAATGAATCACGTCACACGCCACTGCTCTCTAGGTTTGAATCACATATGAATTACAGTCAGCATTAAATACATACCTATATTTTCTTTAAACAGAGACATGCATATCTCTAAATAATCATACTTTTGTTATGCTTAAATATGTATTACATTCTTATGCATGATTTGCTATTCCACTCTAGGTTTCCTCCTTTATTTGCATCTATTTTTCCATGGTTACTTGTCTTCTTTTTCACGATGACCTAGTACACAACCTACGAAACGCCTTCGAGGGAACTGGTGGATGATGAGGGGAAGGTGGGCTGTGGGGGGGTGCGGGAGGGAGGGCGAGTGTCCTCGGTGGCGTGCCGGCACATCCATTGTTGTGGTGGCTTGTGTTTGTGTGGAATAGGCGTGCCCGGCTTCAGTATTTGGCATAAGCGTTCTCCACAATAGCGGTTGTTATTGATGCGTCCCCGGTTGCGCGACCCACCAACCGCTCGCGCCCTCGTCGCCGCGCCCGCCCTCGCCCCCCCCCCCCCCCCCCCCCCGCCCTCTGAGCCCCGCCACGAACCGCCTCGGTGCCCTTCCAGGTTTCCGCCCTCTGCTTATCTCCATCTTCGTCTCTGCAGCGTCGCCATCCCTTCCCCCCGCATCAGTCTACATTTCCCTACAGCTCTCTCTCTCTCTCTGTCTCTCTGTGTGTCTTTCTGTCTCTCTCTCAGTGCTAGCATGTCCGCATTCTTTGTTTGTATACCTATGGTCGTGGTAAATACCTATTGACAGCAATGAATATTTGCGAGCATTTTTTTTTGAGATGTCGATGTCTCAAGGCACCTTTCGGACCTTTTAGAAAATAAGTTGATTCCAACTGCAACTCGCGTTCCCACGTCATGCAACGAACTTACTATGAAAAGCACTGTACTGTGCGCTGTTTGGCACTGCGCCGAGGTTGTGCAGTGAAGATGTTTCTAGATAATTAATTTGGTTCACAGGATTCCTTTTGCAAAGAATGAGTAGTGCCGAACTTCGACAAACTAAACTTGGGTGATGGAATTGGATTACACCGTTATGATTTTCATTTTCTTGCCAGACTTCCGTAGTGGTTTATTTCATTTTATTCGTCTGTATGCATGATCGAAGGGCTAATAACGAGGGTGTGTGACGATGATGTGGATGGTAATTCAGAAGCGGGATGCAGCGAAATGCAGCCAAGTCACAACCGTCCGATGAATACGAAGTGCAAGTGCAAGTGAAAGTTGAAGGGGGAGAAGTCGGGTATGATCTCCTCTAGAGAATTTGATGACCCCTGCTGGAATAGTAGTAATTTGTCTGTCTGTGTAACAATTAAGCCATATCCAGTTTCCTAATTCATTATTTTCACGCTGAAACGTTCCAATTAAGGGATTCAAATGAAGGAAATTAGAGAAAAAAACTTTCCTAAGATCGTTGTTTGATTTATTAATATAGTCGTGCGTAAGCGTTTGTTATCATCGTTTCAAAGATGAATTCGTCGATTCAAGCCCTCCTGGGAGTTCTGAACGTCCCCTGGAGAAAGGCAATTCGCATCCCGTTCCAGGCGTCGTTGCATCGTCTTGGCCGCAGCACCAACCACATCGGAGCATGAGCTCTACCTATTCCCTGAAATGCGTATCATCCACGTTGCCGATGCGATTCCTTCCTCCACACGTTTTGCAAGGCGACGCGCGTCAGCGTGTCATTGCACGCGCGTCCGTGTTCACGCCGCCGCCTCCCCCGCCAGGGCCCGCCCCCGCCGGTTCGCGGGAAGAAAGGTCGCGAGTTCAGCCACCGCCGATGAGTAAGCCGTTTCGATTGTGGTTTCGATTCCGCGGCACACGCGAGCCTCGAGCACACCCCCACCCACCTCGGTCTCCGCCCGCCCTCCCGCTCCCGTTTCCGCTTGCGACACACCGCACCTGAGAGTGAACGGCTTAAAGGAACGGTTACGTCAATAGTATAAATAAAGCGCGAATGTTGTGTGAATGAACAAAAAAGAAAATTTCGTATTTCGTCTCTGAAAAAAGTGTGCAATGAAGTATCTTCATACTATAATTTTTATAAGTAGGTATGTCGAATATCGCACTATTGAACTCGTACGATTATATTTAAGCTAGAATGAAGTTTATTTTATCTAGAATGTTTATGAGAAAGCCCTCTCCTAGCTCCTCAAGCTGCGAGGCAGTAGCATGACTCTGTACACCGTAAAATAAGTCAATACATTCCTGCCTTCATAGGGGTCCTGTGGGGGGGAGTGATGAAAAAACCTCCGGAGACACGATGTGCGGCGAGATCTGTTTTACCTTTGGCGAATTCTTTGGTTGAATTCTCAGGTTGCCTGCCGCATGTTACTCAGTAGCATCTTTTCAATAAATACGAGAGAAAAAATAGCAAGCAACGAACCCACATCAGGCAAATTCTTTGCTATCACGCGAGTCAAAATCAGATAAGCCGACCGCGTGGGAACCTATGAGACCTGGAATGCACGTCCTTCGACCGGGGCGCGCAAAGAAGCGAGCACTCGTATGAAATTTGTTGCGAAACGCGTCGCAACGACAAGCGCCGGCCGCGGACGCGCAAAAACGAAACAGGAAAAAGAAAGAAAGAAGCAAAAAACGAAATTTCCTCTCGGCGCGCGGAGTAGCGCGTATTCGCAAATTAATTGAAAAGCTGTTTGTCTACATCATCCGGCGGTTATCAACGGCCTCATCGCATCGCGGTGCATGGCGAGGGCCGCCTGCACGGGCAGCGCGTGGCTCCGTTGGCGGAGGTGTGGTCCCCGCGCCCACTCCGCTGCCACACAGCCAGTCTCCTCCCGCACTACCCCGTCGCAACTCCCCGCGCCCCCTTCCGTATTCCCGGATCCTTACGACGTCCTTCTACCGTTTTTCTCGTGATTTCTCTATACGTTCCTTGCGCGCTCCCTGCCCCGCCCACTCTCGCCCCGCACCCTCATGCCTTCGTCGCGCCCTCTCTCCCTTTGCGTCCCTCGCGAACGGCGCCTCTGACCCTCCCCGCTCCTCCCCGCCAGCCCCTGCCTCCGCTCGCCCGACGCCTCTCCAGCGGAGGAGCAGTACTGGAGTGCGGCCGATCATACATAATACCTGATACACGTAAAATATATTTCTTAAAATAAAAAGCAAACCGTACATTACACACAGCCAATAATTTGTCGGCATAAAATTTGAATAAACGTCTATAGTTTGGCGCACGGTGTACGCGCAGTGTTTGAATATGAGAGTCGGCTGTTTCTTTTCTTTTTTGTCGTAAAGAGTATTTCCTTTCTTTTTTCGCGATCATATTGTTGCCGGCGTTATGAGATGGGAAGCGCGTGATTAGAAAGAGACTGCGTTGGGCAGGGCTGCGCTGGCGCGGCTCGCCACTGCTTCAATAGTCCATAAAGCGTCACAGCTACGTGTGAAGTGACCTATCCGTCGAGCAGGCTCCCACAGCGGTATTATTTATGAATGAATGCCCCTTATGAGGATTCCCTTCTGGGAACCTTAGGCCGTCGCACGGGTCCGTCTCCCTCCCACACACTGTGTGACTAAATCGTGAAACTGTGGCCCAAACCTCAAAAAGAGAGGTTTGTTTGAGAGGCAGTGTTAGCGTTTATTCTTAGTCTCCCTTAGACAGCGTGAAGTTCTTTCAAAGCCTTTTTCGTAAATTTGTAACCAGGACTGTGGAAAATTCTTTACGTATGAGTAATTAGATTGCAATCACGAGTAGTTTTGGCCGCATTTTGGTCTTTTGGTCACAGTGCTCTGTGTCGAAGCTTCAGGCACAATCCGATACTCAGTGTTCGCTCGGCTCGCGTTGGTTGTCATGTCGATGTCTACCGGCTTCAGAATCATGCAACGTTACTCATTCGTTCTTTTATTCTTCGTCGAAAAAATGTCTTCGTTAAAGCCATTGTTTCGTGGCTCTTCGTTTGGATGTATTCCACGTACCAGGTTTCTCATTCGTAATCACAGAGGTTTACGTTGTATTTTACCCTTACTGAATTCATAGCCTTCGTCCCAGATGACGTCTCGCGCTTCGGAATGTGAACTGCCACGAGCTCCACGCCGTTAGTTCCTTATTCCTGCGAAGGTTTTCGGGATTTTGCGTAATTATTTACAACTTATTACTTTAGGATGTTGCTCATTATACAACACGCTTTATCAAACCAATATAGTACAAATAATAAAAACGTTTTATCCCCTTTCTATTGCTTTCCGAAGGCCTTTTTAACCGAGGCTTGAGAGAACTTTAAATGAGAACTGACTGGGGGCGGCGGCGGGCGATGGGTCAGTCATCAAGCGGCGTGGGTGCTGCTCCGTGACACTCCAAATATCTAGAGCTTCTGGGCATAGAACGCTCTGAATACCCCCCCCTGCGCACTCGCTTCCGGAGAAGTCTTACCGACCGTTCGTATTCCCCCCGCCGTTTGCGTCATCAGCCATCCACTGCCACCATTGCTATTTCTCCCGATCCCCTGCGGCCAGCTGAACGTCATCGGTGTCGAAATGTGTCCACCCCAACGGAGACCGGCTCTCGCCCCAGACAGCCGAATACACACCGTCCGCCGGAGCCGTCGCTATCACGCGAGGAGCACTGAGCCAGCAGCCGCCATCGCCTCCGACCCGTCTGCTCCGTTGACAGGGCCCCCGACCGACGCCAGCCAGCGTCGTAACCACAGGCGCGCGTCCCCGCCCCCGCCGTCAGCACTTCAATTTTTCAACACGTCTGGCGCGGCCGCGTCGGCGCAAACATCATCTTCGCCGGCACGCCTCCGCCCCCCGCCGCCCCCCGCCGCCCCCCGCCGCCGCGGGCAGCGTCACGCCGGCGCCTCTGGTGACAGCGCCGCTCCTCCAGCGGCCGCCTCGCCTCCCAGCGGCGTCGAATGAAGCACGAGGACGTCAGGGTGCAGTTCTTAAAACGAATGAAAACGTTATTTTCAATTAGAATTATTTTAGGAATAAATTTTACATTCCTACTTGATTTGCAATTTGGAAATTTCAATGCTAAAGATTGAAAATATTACCAATCCATATGAATCCCCCACCATCGAGCGCCGTTGCTTTCAACTCCCACCGCCAACGTCCATCAGCTCCGCCGCCTGCAGCCGCCGCCGCAGAGGCGCATTCCAGCGGCGGCGCGTCGTCGCGTTGCTCCTGTTCGCCGCCAGCCCCAGCCGCTGCACCATGCAAATTCCGCGCCGCATTCTCTCGGTCCTCGCCGACGCCGCCCCCGCCCCCGCCCCCGCCCCCGCCAACGCCCCCCGCCTCGTGGCGCGGGCGACTGCACCTGTGACGGTGAAGGACGTGCACCGCCACCTGACCTGGATTGCGCACTCGTCCAGAAAGGCATGTGTGCGCTGTTGGCCGGTGTCAAATAGTGCAGTTTAAAGAGTGTGCATGTGTCGGCTGATGTCCGAAATGTAGCTCATGTTAGAAATAGGGATGAATGGACACGTTAGCCAGACGATTTGGAGAATGCTATATGAAGATAATGAATTGATCGTTTTGAACTTCATCCAGCTAATAGTGGTACGAGCCAGAGGGTACTGTCTAGAGTAAGGTGATTGTCCGAGTGTGAGACGTCTTGTGTGTAAGAATAATGTATTTCAGCAAAAATATGCGTTGGACATTATAGGTTGCACTCATTCAAGGTTGTTTTATGGAAACCTTAAAGCTCGCGGCGTTGTAGAAAAAATCTGGAAATGCGTAGCATACCGTCAGTGGAGATATATAGTGAGGTTATTTCTTGTAGTTACGTGGTATCGGGCAAATATAAATGTAGTCACGCCAGTCGAAATACAATCTATTCCCATTGTCTCTAAGTCCCAGCCAACGTCTACAAGAGATTGCGTTAGGAATGTTTTAGTTACTCTCCCCCTCCTTTTGTCACACAAGTTAAAGAGAGTGGCTTATTCAACCTATGAAACAATAAAATGACCACCTCTCCAGGGCTACTGATGGATTGACACACTCTTAAAAAATGATACTTGCGATACTTGAAGTTTCGATGTCGTTTATTATATTGTTTGTTAATAGTGGTATCAATAACGACTCCAAGCATCGATCATATCGGGGTATCCATACTAAAACTGCAATATCAGTCTCAAAAAATTTCTGCGGTAAAACATTCATTGTTACAGTCATTTCAACTTCATTTACCAAGTAATAAATATTAATATATTAAAAACGTTTTAAAATATTCGAAAGAAACGAGAATGTTTGCTGTAAATGGACAGTATTCCGTCTTGCGACTCTGGAAATTTACTGTTGAAATTTTTTTTTAATGTTTGTTCTGAACGTGGCTGGTCTTGTATGCTCAGTGGGTACATTTTTAAAACAAACAAAAATTGGAATTTAATTTCATAAAAATTAAAATTGTGCTGTCACAATTATCTCGCTTCACACCATTTTTATTTGTGTTATATTCACTTGGCATAACTTTCAAGTTGCACTGGACAGAAACTGAAGCCATTCAAGGGAGTCATGAAACCGAGCGCCTGCGTACGGGCACCATAGGCGAGCATTTCGAGGTCTTGCAGCTCGCGAACGTGCTCATACAAGGGCGTCTGCAAGAAACCACCACGTAATCAGCTCGTTGCTAACGAGCGCAAGAAACGACGTACAACCCGCTCGCATGGCCGGGGCACCAAAAACCGGACGAAGAAAACCTGACACTCAGGGAATGGGTGATAACTACGAGTAAATGCCAAACCAAATTCTGCCGAGAGTCTCGCTGGAATACTCATTGTTAAACGTCTTCCAACCCGTTTCAGGCGTACAATAAATCCGTTTTTTTCGTAAAAAATATCGGAAAATCGAATGTTAGAGTTGAAGCTTATGTGAAACATCTCAACAGTTCGTAAGTTGGCACTCCTGACTCGGGCCGCGGCGAGCGGGCCAAAAGAAAGCCGATTTTTATTGCGCGCACTCCACTCTCGTTCGGCCACAAAAGACATCTAATTCCGGCGTTGCAGCCCCAGAACAATTGCACTCCCGGAGGCCTCGACGCCGTACCTGGACGGAGGCCTTTGTGGCTAGGCGCGGTCGCCGGAGCGGCCCGCCCTTGCCGCCCATCACGACCCGCAAGCAGAGGGTATTCAATGGGGAATGCCTCGCCACGGCCATCAATACTACCACCAATATTTCCTTTGATTTGTTTTATTGTTGCCAAAAACAGTAAAAACTGTATGTGACATAAGGGGAGAATTATAATCTGCGTACCTTTTCTTGAGTTCCAGAGTCCCCCCCCATTCTTATACTATACATATTTGAATGATGAATAAAAGTACCAACAAGGCGTGGTTAGACACATTGGAAGAGGAGATAATTTCACTCTCTAGAAATACTCGAGTAATACTCGTTTTCATCGGCAAATGAACTACATATTGTATTTTTGAGTATTGCTAACATAATAGCAACGCACGCCTCCGACTCTACTCCTATCACAACTAGCAAAAGGAGATCTCAGCAAAACGTGTGTAGTATAGTGAAGCTACATATATATCCAAAAGCAAAACAAGAGGCCGTCTCAGCATTCGCTCAATGGATCAGGGGAAACAGGATGGAAAACCTGAAGGAGATGGGTAACTACACAAACATTGATAACGACACATTGCCGCTACTGTTATGTACTACATCATCCTTTGGTGCGCCTCTTCACTATTTCCACCGTTTCGTCTCCATCGCAACGGGCGCAGCTAGCGTTCCACCACCCCTGCCATCGCCAACCCAACCGGCGCCACGTCCCCTCGCCCGGCGACCACCCCAGGGCGCACCCGCCACAGGTATGCGGCGCTCAAAGGGCGCGCGGGCGCCGGCCGCCCCTGCCGGCGTAATGAGAGGTGGCGCCGCCCCCTCCCCCTCCCCCCGAGTCCCACTCGTCTGGCAGTGCGGCTCTCTCAATGGAAAAGTGGCCGATGCCGGGCCGCGCCCACAATTGAAGAGTTTATTTCCAAAATGGCGACGCTATTTCCGTTTCTTTTCAAGTTTGACGTATCAATGTCTTTTTAAGACGCTTCTCTAGCATGTTGAAAAATCTGTGGTCACGGGGTGAAAGTTCTTAAGTCACATTTGGCGAAGTGAAGTGAAGTACTGAAACGTCAAGTATGTATATTTTATTTTAGTAAAACGACCGAATCCGTGTTTCCTCCTTAACGACAAAAAAGCGTCGGGAAATATAACTTAATCGGTTTAATATATCTTACGGCTCAATAATCTAACCTTTGTTTTCCCCAAACTAAGATTTTTGACTTAGACCTTTTACCCCGTGACCGCAGAAATATTGAAGTCAAACCATAAAATATTGAGTCAAAGAATTGTGTTAAACGGTATCCGCAAACCTGTCTGATTTCGTATCGTGAATTCCAAGGTAGAATTGAAATATTTTCTTTTCCTTAAAAACTGTGTCTCGGAGAAATGTCACTTTGAAAATAAGATCTTTTCTATTGCGTACTCTTATGAGGTCTGTTGTTATAAGATGATACCAGTTTCTAGACTCATAGCCATTCGTAAGCAATAAATAAATAAATATAGCAATAAATAAATAAATAAATAAAATAGGCAGGTGAACTGAGAGAACCCGGAAAAAACCAGCCACGAACTTTCTTTGTCCACAACAAATTCCACGTGGATCAATCGCGATTTGAACCCCGGGCCACAGATGGAATGCAAGCGGGCTGGCCTCAGCATGCTGGGTTGTCCCATCGTGGGGAGGCTTGGCGCCTCGAGGGCCGAGCCCTTCCGGGAAGGACGCCATCTCACGGCGGATGGCGCACACCACAGCCCCAGCCGCCGCGCCGCCCCGGTCACGCCAGGCTTCCCTTCGGAAAGCCTGCTTCACAGCTGCCTCGAAATATTCCACGCGCTGCGATATTTGCTATTGGTACAAAGAACGAATCATTGCTTGATTGAGGTTTCCACGCCCTTCAACTGCTATGGTCATGGATTCCGTTAATGTAGTGAATATGCTTTGTGCTGGGAGGTAGCGAGTCATCGCCCCAGCCGGGACAAGCTCTTCGCTCCTGATATGCGTCGTAGTGTAATGCAAGTGTGTATATGTATGTGTGTGTGTGTGTGTGAGAGAAACAGTATAGATTTCCCCCAAATAGGAATCTCCCACCGTCGGGATACCGCCCAAGCCGGGACAAGCTCTTCGCTCCTGATATGCGTCGTGGTATGCAAGTGTGTATATGTGTGTGTGTGTGAGAGTGTGAGTGTGAGAAACAGTATAGATTCCCCCAAATAGGTATCTCCCACCGTCGGGATACCGCCCAAGCCGGGACAAGCTCTGAGCTGCCGACTGGTCTCCCGAAGTGCGTGGTAGTGTAGTGCGTAGAAGTGTAGTGTTTGTAAGGGTGGAAAGATCGCGCGCGGTTCTGGCCTGGTTGTTCAGGTTCCGGTATTCGTGTTGATCGGGAAAACCACGGGAAACTATCAGAGCAGCCTGACGCTGGAATTCTCCTTCAGACGGTGGCTGAATTCCACCTTGTGATGTAGCTAGTGTCGAAATCCGCCACCATCGTTACTCGAATCTTGGGACCTCCAGTTCTGAGTCGCTGCAGAGACAATGGTATGATCGATGCGGTATAAGGAACGAAGTATCGAGTTGAAATGATCCAATCTGGAGTGCCGATGCTGCAATTACCGATTGGTATCTACGCGATTTCCAATAAGACAATGATTTGCATTTTGCTTTATATTCAAACATTTCTCAAGATATTTGAATGAATTGTTTGTCAAGGTACGTTCTTTATTATGTACTGAGGGAAAATTTCATTTTCGTTAGTGTGAATACTATGTTGTAGCTGCATGATATGTCAGAACGGAATGGATAATCGATTTTGAAACATGAACAATAAAGTGATGAAACGATCGATTGATTGCATGGCAGTATCATCATATCGAAAGGGCCAGAATGTGTGTATAATATTCGCAAATCACCCGCACGCAACCACGGTGGTGCTAAGTGACGTCTTATCATGGCAGTAGTACCAAAAAGTGACCATGCTCGCAGATCGTACAATGAATAGCCTGTCTCTCTTTCTGTAGGTTCAAAATTTTCCACAGAATACAATTTCTCATGTAATATGATCGAGATGCCTTCCGTCGATATAAAATATAAAGACGAAAATACATCGTTGAAATGATAAATCAAAGATTTCTGTGAGAAGAACTGACATCATTCTTAATGAACTACTGACTGTAAGACTGACTAAGTTCTGGGCGACTAAGTGTAAACTACTGAAAAATTTTGGGAAATTAGGCAGACAAGTGATTTTTAGGACATTCTCATTTTCTGTCACTAGAACTCATCAACGTATTGAGTGACGACTACTTTCGCCTCGCAAAGGAATGCACCCTCCATGGTCAATTCTCGCAACAAAAAAAACGAACGCCCAGCAGCTCTTTGCTGCACGGAAAACCCGACGTTGTGGCCGTCGGGCGCCTCTCCGCCGTGAACAATTTCCCGCGAAAAGTCGACGTGCGTGGCACGTTGTGATTTTCGCTCAACGGCGGCGCGGCGGCGGGGGGCGCGGGAGGTGGGAGCCGGGGGCGCGGCGGCCGCCGTTGCAGAAGCAACCCCCGCGACCACTAATTGGCGCGGCCGGCGGGCGGGCGGCGGGCGGGCGGGCAAAGGTGAGGCGACGGCGGAGGCTGGGCGACCGCTCCGACCGCGAGGCTCGTAAACGCTGACGCCGCGCCGGAGGCCGGCAGGTGCGACGCTGCGGCGGCGGCGACCGAGGCGAGATCGCTTGTGGAGACCGGGTGAGCCTCTTCATCCTTCGTTACGCCGGACTGTGAAGACGCTGTGAATCCAATGACAGTCTCCTTCGCGACGAAAAAGGTTACTTTTACATGTTCTTATTAACAAATTCATAATGGCTTATTTCTCAATAAGATGGAGAAATTTTCACAGCAACTGTAACTCTAAAATGAAAAAGCGTTCGGGTTTCCCCTGTAGAAACGCTGCAAGGCCGTTAAATTCATACTGTGTGTAAAATTTTGTTTATAGAATCTGGGTATCAGCCCAGAAATATTAATGGAACAAGTAAATACTACGACTGAGAACGTAAATAAAAGCGAATGAGTGTGTGAGTGCGAGTGAGTTTTGTTGTATCCGGGAAGTTCCTCAGCGGAACGCGTGGGAAATCTGATAAGGATTTCAACCAAATACTTCACCACGTATTGCTACTTACAGTTAACCCTCTAGCAGAGTCGCGATATTGCGAACTGTATCCCGATTTCGCAACGCCTATTTGTTCACCACGTTAGCGGTCTGAGCTCTCGTCTGAACACTCCGAAAAAATTGAATTCCTACTCGTAAAACCTGTCCTCTTCGCGCTGTGTTATCCCATGAACACAAAATTTGCACTTGCGCAAAATCACACGTTTTTCCTGACGTGTCATATTTCTTTCGTTAGTAATGCAATATTGGTAGCACGAGTCGATTGGAGAACGTTATTAATGAGAAAGGTGGGCCTTTCTTTCCATCAGCGCGGAAGGAAAACCAAAAAGGTGCCTTTGGAGAGACTAGAAACGGTTGTCCCATTCGTGCTCGGCGCCATCGTTGCTCACACTGACGCCTCCGCCGTCTTTTCTTCGCTGCAACGATCATCCCACCCCTGCGCCGGCAGCTTCATCGGGTCCCCTTCCACACGCGCTGCGCAGACACCGTTGCCTTCGCCACCGCAATGGATGGCGCAGCCTCCACCACCGTCCACTCTGCAATGCCGACCGCCGCCTCCGTGACAGACACCACTCCATCCTCCACCACCACCGACTCCATCGCCGCCACCGCTATAGACAACATTCCACACTCACACACGCACACACACCGCCGCCTCCACCAACCCCCGCCGCTACCACCTACGCCATAGCTAACACCATCGCCGCCGTCGCTATCACCATCACTAGCACCCGCACCACCACCTCCACCGGTCCCGCCCTCCCCACACCGCTGTCCCATCCCCATACTGGCGTCTCCGGCGCCGCCGCCATGCCGCTGGTTGAAGCGGTCCGCGCCCACCCCGTCGTGTCGCCGGGGCTCCGTGATGGAGGTGGGACCCACCCTAATGACGGTGGCGGGCGCCGGCGCGGCCGGGCGGAGGCCGGGCGGAGGAGCCCCGAGCCCCAGAAGAAAATTCCCCCGCCCCTTTGACAGGCCCCGCCGCGCCGGCCGCACCGGGCGATGACACAGCGACAACTTCTCGCCCAACGAGCCCCGGCCGCCGCTTTTTTCCACGCCCTCGTCCCTCCCGGCCCTCGCGCCCAAGCCGTCCGACAAACCTTTAACATTATACTTCTTTCTGTCCCTTGGGCTTCCGTCGTATTTTTTTGCTCCGTACGCCAATTGTTCTGTGCGTTAAATTGCCCGTAAATTGGAGGGTTTATATTGTGGCATTATGGTTTCCCCAGAGCCTTTTTTCTTGTGTGAGGCGAAAGACTCATCATGACAAAAGTTTTATATTCCTTCAAAATACCTGCAATTTGCCAAAGAAGAAAAACAATATCTGTAGATACTTTCCTATTTGAAGACAATCATAAACCATGTGCCCAATCTCGCCTTCGTCGTACCCGTATCAAGCTATACGATGTGATACTGAGAAGTTTGTCCGCGAAATATGCTGTCGTTGCAACAGATCTCAAAAAATCGGGAGTAAAACAGTAAGAGGAAAAACAGCATGAAACGTTTACAGCTTGTCTCTAATTTTCGTAATTCACGTCAATATAACTTGATGTCTTCAAAAATGGCGTTTGTGCGATCATGTAAGTGAATGCTTATGAACGTGCTTTTAAATTGTTTTTATTGGTAATTTTGAAGTTTAATATATAGCTCTGAAAATACTGTTACGAAATCTAAATCTCAATCTCGAAGGTTTGGAAGAGTGGATGGTTTTTGTATTCAATAAAACAAGCATTCTTTACGAAAAATTGCATGTGGGGCACAGAAATGAATAGGGGTATAAAATTTGCTTTGTCTCTTCAAAACGTTCAAGAAAAATCTCGTTTCGTATGCTTTAGTGCTTGTTGTTTTCATCAACAAATATTATCGCAGGTACCTCTGGCTCCATGCCATTTTTATGACAGTAAGAAGAAGACGGCGGTGTTGTCAGCCCTGTACATTTTTATATCGCCAGAATACCTTCGAAATTTTATTTTCATAAAAATCAAATGTTCTTGCATTTCCGACTTTTCTCTTCTTGTATA
This sequence comes from Teleogryllus oceanicus, assembly GCA_964035755.1. Classification (NCBI taxonomy): domain Eukaryota; kingdom Metazoa; phylum Arthropoda; class Insecta; order Orthoptera; family Gryllidae; genus Teleogryllus; species Teleogryllus oceanicus. The sequence goes on from CAXIVR010000001.1 coordinate 3,537,003, forward strand.
CATATGCAATTAGCAAGTTTGATATATGCAGTGTTGAAATCGCAGAGGAAACATTAATGTTTTGTTGACCACAACGAGAACGTGATATTATATTCTGCATATTCAAGCAAAAATATCCAGCGACATTTACTCGTGGTGTCATGAGAACGAGTCTGACTCAAGGAAATCTTATTTGAAAACAAGTTGTCGTGGCTCCGCTGTGCCGGGTCCACATGAGCATGAGATGACAACGTGCTTATTTCGTTAAGTGAATACAAAACGCGCAGTCCTGTGTTCAGTCAAGAGCTCCGTATACGTATAGTTATATTCAAATAAACGTCCTCCGTGTTCTCGTGACAGGAAGTTGATTCCTTCCCGTGAGGCAAGAGCCCAAATCTGTACCTCATTTGCCGCTGCAAATAGATTTTATACACGTGAGCGAATATTTTCTATGAGCTAGGATGGGGATTTCAGAGCTCAAGAAAATGTGGGAGGATTGCAGGTTTCTCTCATTCTACGGCACACAGTTTTTAACTTTTATTGATGTTGAATACATAAATACGACACTGTAGTGTGGTTCTTATTCACGAAACTCATTTTACACGTAGTAGATTAACCGGAAGACTCTTCATGAATTTCTAATGACACAGATGACAAGTACGTGGTTAAAAGAAATTGAAAATGTCTTCGAAGGTCTTAAAACTGCCTCTAGCTGATGTTACGAAATATTCATCATTGACTGTAGAACTGTTAAAGTTTTCTATGAAGACCCTGAAATCAGAATGCGGCAGTTAAGATTGCGGAGAGAAAAGAAAAACTCCGTGCTAGAGCGAATTCCCGACGACGAAACTTAGTTTTCGTCGTCTTCTCCCTTCGATTCTTCACAATCTGTGTCTTTTGCGCTTTTTTTGACACGAAGTACTTACGCAGCCACATGAGGTGGTAAGACGGTAATTGTCCAAACTGAATGAGTCTGACTTAAGTTTTACTTTGCGTGTACGTGGCCTAGAAGCGTAAGGCATGAAGCAGTCTCAACGGTTTCATTCTGCATTGGCTGCTCTACAAATCATCTCTTGGCGATCATCTCAGATTCCGCGTGCTGGTCACCTTTTGTCTCGTCTTTTCACCTGTGGGACATTGTGGGTGTGCATGCTGTGCTGTCGTAATAGCTCAATTTCTGTGCTACATAACACATTATAATAACGGATGTTGGTTCCCTCTTAGCAAGGACGTAGCACATTAAGGTATTTCATTGAAACTTTCTCGGTTTTGTGCTAGTCCCATACGTGCTTGAGAATTCAACGGATGAGAAGGGCGCATTGGCACTTAGTTCGCGGGCCAATCAGAGCGCTGAAACGCTTACCTACACAACTTATATCATGATCCTTGGCTGCGTGACTCGTTGGCGCCAGCTCGACGGTTCGTCGTTTAATAGAGCGTTGACGTCTCCGGAGATATCTCCGCGACATCGTTTTACATCTGGCGAGCGAAACGGATTACGAACTCTGTTATGGAGTAGGATCGTTGCGGAGGATTGATGTCCTTGTACCGAGCTTTCAACCTTACCAGATATGCAGACACAAACGGATATTTAAGCGTTTCCTTTTTGTGTCGCCCAGAAACACTTTTTTTTGTGATGTCTCCTCCCCTCTGCTAGTTGTCCCAGCGAACGGCCATTTGTTTTATGTAAGGAACTTATATGTCGGGCGCAGGCCGCAGACCTTGGCCAGCTTGTGCAGAGAAGGAGGCGTTAACTTAAAATTACTAACTTAAATCTAGCTAAAATGTAATTTAATTTATTACAAACTACTTTCACTTATAGTCTAAACTATTGGTCTATTCTGTTTTTTTTTTGTTTATGAAGGGTTTGATGAAGTAGCGCCTAATTGTAGTTATTTATTTGTATTATTCCTTCGAATCATTTGTACTACATTTATTTCAACTTTCTGATAATTTTTCTTTTCTCTGCTGGCATATCTCTTTCGTTTCAAAGGGAAGGTTTTTTTTCTCTCCTCAGTCTTAATTGCCACACTTATTTTTGAGTCTACTTAGAAAGTTGTAGAGTTCTATAGCTTGATCTTCAATGATGAACTTTTCGTAACATTTGATGGAATTATTTTTGAGACCCTCCAAGACTTCGAGTTCTTTTAACCAAGTATTTGTCATAATTAACTTTAGAATAGCGTGAAGAGTATTCCGGCTAGATCGTTATCGTTAGAAGAAAAACATCCAAAAATATTGATTGACAATCTTTTTTTCTTTGGGGTTTCTTTCTCTGAACACAGCGACAAGTGACCCCAAGTGCCTATGCACTGACAGAGTTTTTTCGCAAACACATATGGCATGCACTTATTTAATATTCGAGGGAAAGCGATATTTTAAGCCGTCTTTGGTATTGTTAGCGATGGACATGCTTTCTGGGCTATGATGAAAGTATACGTATCTGACAAACCCATACCCTATGTGGGTTGGAGATTATTTTAATATATACCGCAAATCTGGTACAGGTGACAACCGACTATACTTCTCATTCAAAGTTTTTTAAGTAGGGCTTGGCAGTAAATTAATAAAAAAAAATAGAACAAATTGACCATGCTAATCATCCATTGAGTTTCTCATTGTAAAATATAGAAAAGTAGGAAAATGTCCTTTACTGCTAGGCTGCCCGTTCCACTATCGTAGCCTGGTGCGCGTTGTTTGTTTCTCGTGGCGCGCCAACACGGCCACATCCGTCGGAGGGGGTTGCGGCGGGAGGCCGGCGCGTCGCGCTGTTGACCGAGCGGTGGGAGGTCTATGCGGGATTTATAGGGCCGCGGCGGCGGGCGGCGCGGCGCGGAGGACACGGCGCGGGACGGTGTCGCCCGCGCTGTACCAGCGCCGGCACGCGCCGAGCCCCGGACCGTCGGCGCAGCCTTGATTTACGAGCGCGCTGCGCGGGGCTCGCGGACGCGGTGGCGCAGAAGAGCGCGGCAGGACGGAGGCGCCAGAAGGTCGGAGAGGCGGTTTTGGACGTGCGTGAAATGGACCTGCGACTTGGAAGCATTATTGTGAGCAAATTCGAAAATCACATTTTTATTCTCAGATTGAATAATGCTGCTGCGAAATTATAATTTAATAATTACTTTTCGCCTCGTTACTTCGTTTATGCGTATCACTCGTATTATTTATATGAATAGAACACTATCTGGACGCTCGGTCGAATAGAAGTAGAGGATTTGCCTTAAGACTCGCAAGCAGAAACATGCGTGAACACGCCCAGCCAGCGCGGACTTCTAAGCAATCTAAGACGAGACTGTAGCATCTTCCAGCCCGCGGAGACTTGAACGCACGGCAACGGATCGCCCACGCTCCCCGCATCACCCCGCCCCGTGTCCGCCTCCGCTTGCCGTCCGTGATGCCGCGCCACCCTCCATGGCCTCCGCGCCGGCACCGCCCGCGCTGCGACTGCTCCCTCCACGGCCCCCGTCGCCCCGGCTGGCGGCCCTCCGGAGTCTCGGCGGCGCGCGGTCGCGCTATCACCGCCATGTTTCCCAGACTGCTTACTCATCAATGGTCCATTTAGGCCCCACGCGCGGGGCGGCTGGCCTCCTCCCGGCCGGCATTGGCGGCGGCGGCGGCGGCGGCGAGGCGCGGAGCGCAGCGGCGCGGCGGTGGAGCGGGTCGTTTTGGTCGCGTTGAGATTCCCCGCGCGTTAAAACACGCCGTCACGACTTTTCGGTATAGTTTTCACATCGGGCGTCGTTTAGCGGCGGTGGCGAGGCGGTGGGGCGCGGGTGGGGGGCGGGAGGGGCGGAGGCGAAGGCAGCGGACGGTTAGCAACGCGCTCCGGCGCCCGCCGCCGCCGCCGCCGCCGCCGCCGCCGCCCCCCGCACGCGGCCTTCACGCGCCGCCACGGCGTCTCTGCACTGCGGGACGAACGTGGGTGTTGGCCTCACCTGGCCTGCAGCTCTCGTTGCCTCGGGTCAGGGCTCGCAAACTGGGCGTGCATTGTTAAAATACATACGTTTGCATTTGGATATACTTGGTGAACAGGATTCCAAATACTTAGGAGCGAACTTGCACAGATTGCAATGCTGAACTGCACGTAGTGTAAGGTTCCACTGATTTTAGTAAAAAATTATTTCTATTTTGATTTTGCATTCTTTGTATAGAGATCTATTCATCGCCATTCTTTGTTTGAATGAATAATTGTGACACGATATTGGAAAGACTTTTTGCTCGTGCTAATGGAATAAACAGTAAGAATGACTTAATAATTTTTGAATTTCTGAGCGCAATTGCCGCTGAAATGCCCAGGACGAAGACCCATGTTCTAGACTATATTTTCTACGTCGTCCACTTGTGCAGCCATGAATTAGGCGTTTCTGGGAAGGGCGGCGGCCGCGCGACGCCGGAGGAGGGCGTCTTTTCCTCCTCGTGCAAATGAAGGCGAGAGCGTGCCTGCGGCGTACAGCGCAGCTCCCGGGAAGCGGCTGGACCCACAGGGCTGGGGTGGGGGAGCCCTTCCCGGGAAGCGAGGGCTGACGGCCTGGGCCGTTCGCGCGGCGTCGCTCCCGCCCTCCCACCCCGTCCTCCCTTCCCCGACCTCCGCGTTCCGGCGTGTCTCAATTCCAATCCAGAGGTGGACTTGTACTCGCGAGGCAGGCGACGAGGGCAGTGTTCAAGTGATCACTCCTGGGGTGAAACCTCCCTCAGTCAAAATACAAGCCGTGCGGGATAATACACTGCCTTACGCGTCTACAATGCCGTCCTCCCACGGTCAGCTGTGTACACTATTGACGTGTGTGATGAGTTTCTGTGAGCACGTTCTTCAATGTGTTTCTGAGTGTAGACTGGGGATGTGATTCTCGCTTTCGTTCTCTCCTTTCGTGGGCACGTGATCACTGTAATGGTTTGCTTGTAGCTTTCACTGTCCGATCTATACAAAGGATTGTGACGGGAAATGATGGTAGTAAATGAAAGTGGATGAGGATCGGGTAGGATATGCAGAGGTGAGAAATGCAAATCATGCCACAACCACGTGTTTACTCTAACTAATATTCTGCTTTTCAGAAACTATTTCTCGTTCATCTTCAGGAAGCTCAGGTAACTCGCTGCTTATGTCGCGAAGTATTTATAGTGTCAGAGTAAATAAAAAACTTCAAATTCAATTTTAACGTATTTTATTGAACATAATTACTGTGTTCATTACAATTTGACAATAACACGCTTACGGAAAAAACAAAAGCAAGTCGCTAATTAACCAAATAGTTGCCTAGAACAAACTTATTATTCATTTTATGTTGTGTTAATTTTTATTTATTTTATATTGTGTATTTTAAGTATAATTTAAACCATTTATGAACATTGATTCTCAATATTGAGATGACTCCTCTGCGATGCTATAGTAACACTATCCGTAATACGTACGAAGAGCATGAGCTCCCTAACCCTATTTGTGTTAAATGAACAACACCATTTGTAATGATTTCTTTGCATTTTAAATACGCAGGTACTGATAAATGGACAAATGCACTTACGATGGGAATTCTAGTATCAAATTCTGAAGTGATTGTAGTTAATGCTTATATTTTTTTCTTCGGTACGTTTTCATAAAAGAAATATTACAGGAAAAGTGCTTCGATAGTGAACTAAAATGAACTCAGTAAACGTATTTTTCAAGCCATTTGGCGAATTGTTTTATTCTGTCCATTTAATGACAATATTTTCGTATCTCTCATTACATTTTCTTTGAAATATACCTTACGATACAAACGAATCAGGAAATTCTTGAGTTTCATGAGCAATTTAACAGCAAAATACCTAGTATAAAACGAGATAGTAAAAACACGGCCAACATAAAGTACAAATGAGTATAATTTTTACGTTTTACGACTCGGTTTCTTACAGCTTCATTGTATCTCGGTCGCCAAATAAAATCTCACCTGAAAGCTTCCTCGAAAAATCTGCCCCCAGCGAGTGTTTTAGGGAAAGTGGAAATGCTCATTTCGGAGAAGGTGCGCGTGGAGCATCTCATGCTCACCGAAATGTGGGTAATTGGGCGCACGGAGACGGCGACAAGGGTAGCGATTGCACGCGGCTGCCCTGGGGTTTTGCGGTCGCCGGGCGCTCATCACGGGAAGCCGGTCGCAGCGCCCTCATTATGGGCTCGGGCTTTGTCTTTTCACGAAACTCCTGTCTTTACTCTTGCGCCATAAAGATTTTCATGTTGAGCATATTTCTCCGCATAGTCCTTCATTTACAATTAAAAAGTACCTAAATTAGCGTCCCCGGTGCAGAACTCTACTTTGATAAATTCAGTGGGAGTCCCACTAGAATCAAATTCAAAATTCAAAATTGTATTGCTTATTTATTTTTGAAAATAGATTTTACTACATGGGAGTTTTTGTTTTTTTTCTCCTTTTCAAAATTCAAAATTTAAGTAGTATATGACTTAGTGTAGGGATCACAGAATTTTGAAAATGTGCACACAATTCACTTTTCCCCATAGCACGTCATATGCAGTTTTTAACTGTTTTTTTGACGTTAAATAAATAAATAAATAAATAGAATCAGTCTGCCTGCCGATATATTGTTTCAGACTACACTAGCTATTTTACTATAAAAAGTTCATCCTAGCCTCACACCTTACTTTTTTAAACTTCCACTCCCCTTACCCTCCCTGCCACTCCCTCGTACGTAGCTTAGAATACACCTAAACGAGATACCCTGTGACGATTCCCTCACGTTTACCATGGGTTACGTCGGATTTGTTTTTTGCGTGAACTTCTGTATTTCTTTAGATAAATATTTACTAAAGACTTTTGGTGTTTTTAGCGTGTATTTTTGTTGCATAAATTCTTTTTAACCCTTTCTATTTCAAACTGTTAAATAGTTTATTGTCGGGGTACAAGAACTTTTAAAAATCTGGCTGTTGCTGCTTGAGAATAAAAGCGACATATACTGAATGGAAAGTTCCATTAGTTCGTAACTACCTCTCTTGTTTCTGTGTCTCAAGTCAGCTCTTTAGTTTCGTGAATTCCCTTCGAGTCAATTTTACCAATCATATATTGTGTTACTTGCTCTAACATGTACGGCTTTATGGCCGTGTTTCGCACCAACTATTCGACAAGGCTTCCTTCGATATCTGCGTGAGTGTAGAGGAGCTCTTGGATTTGTAAATAAAATACGACTGTTTCGTGGACGGAAAACAGGAAGAAAAATATTTAATTCATTATACAGGATAATTAGTTTTAAGAGGGAAACAAGATTTTTAATTTAAAAATAGATGTTATGAGTGTATTTAAGATGAAGCCCTCCCTTTAACTACTAAAACAGGAATGCAGTAGTATAAAGATACTATATTGTCCCATGTCACCGCATCTACGGAACTATTGTGAAGTGGTAACCTTCCGAATGTTGTACCTCGTGTGCGTCCGTCTTAAAGCGCCTAAGGTTGGACTCCCACTGTTCCCGCCAGACTGGCATGGTGTGTCCCTTTAAGTACAGACAGCGCAACCTAAACAGTCGCCGCCATTCAACATCATTTCACGCGATTGTCCGCCAGGCACCATTTGGAAAGAAGTTGTGGAAAGTATGATTATTTGAATTTGGTCCATTTTTACAGTTATTAGTTTGTTAGTAATAGTATATTTTTCAGTTTGATTATTTAAATTTGTTCGTTATGAAACGGATCTCGATTACCCAGATAATTGAACTCTGGATAAGGGAGGCGCCACTTCACTTTCTTTGAGATTCGGCTTATCCCAAGTCCTTTCCCCTTCTTCCGGTCGAATGCTGGTCTCCGTCGCAAACAAAAGAAGCGTGATCCACGCGCTTCGAAGTTCCTTCCGAGGGCACTTGGCCCATTGGCTGGTCAATCACCCCTACGTGCTGGCTCGACCATGCAGCGTATCTCCGCCAATACGGCCCGTGCAACAAAGAAGGCCGTGCCCCGGGAACTTTTGAACCATCTACTGCGCAACCGTAACCCCAACCGCACACACCTGCCTCCCCCTCCCGAAGACGAGCTCGGACACGTTCGTTACACGTGTCAGCTTTACCCGTCTGTGGTCACAATTTGCCTTGTAAAATTGCCACGAAGGGAACCCGTTGACTTCTGGTTTTCACTAGAATACGGCGTCTTGGTTGAACGAAACCCGAAGCTCTCTGAGCGTACGTCTATACCGACCTTAAGTATTTATATATGTAATGTGTATGTATATGTGTATATATATATATATATATATACACACACACATACACACAATACACACACACAGTCGGAAAGAAAAGCACTTCTGTACGCGCCTTCAGAGAGCAGCTAACCACGCGGAAACTTGGACGGGTAAAAGTGTCGCGTATTCCGAACGTCATGAGCTCCGTATTTCATCGCAGGCAAAGCAGGTCGGTCGGGCTGCGCCGGGCCAATGCCTGATTCCCCGTCGAGGTGGCCCGTGGCCGCAGCCTTCAGCTGCCCCGCTGCGGGCGACGCGAGCGGTCCGTCGGTGGCCGTTGCGTCGACCCCTGCACGCCGCCCCCGCTCACCCACTGCCCCTTCCCACCCCTCACGCCGCTTCAGACTCGTCACTTCGCCCCGCGTACCCGCTCCCACCGCCCCTATGCACCCGACCTGCTAGCCATTGTCTCACTCCTGCCTGCATCCCCGTCCGATGCTCCCCGCCGCAGCTCGTCCGCCTGCCCCTCCTACCCGCTGGCCGGCTGCTCAAAAGCGCGCGTTTTGCGGCGCGTGACAACCCCGCGTTATAGTTTCGTTATTGCATAACCCACCGCGTAGCGCCTAGCGTATCATTTGCGCTTTATATGGGTTTGATTATAGTGGTTTGCGGAGCTCTGGTCTACTCGGCAGGAGCTTTGATCCATGGGTTTGCGTGTCTCGTTCATGAGGAAATATAATATTGAATACGCTTGTTGTGACGCGATCCCCTGGGAGAGGAAGAGGGGGAGGGAGAGAGGGAAAGAGGGAGAGGGAGAGAGGGAGAGGGAGAGAGGGAGAGGGAGAGGGAGAGGGAGAGGGAGAGAGAGAGGAGAGGGAGAGAGGGAGAGGGAGAGAGCAAGAGGTGAGTGGCCCACCTAACTGGACCGATCCGCTGGTCCTAGCGTGGGCGACGTGGATCCGTTAGGTACGCGGGCACTCGAAACCTCCCGAGCGCTTAGTTCATACCCTTATTTCACAGTTTAGAAATTGCTTGTTGGAAGTGAATGGTAACAAGATTGACCTTCCAGGGTGGGGAGTGGGTAGCGGTGGCCAAAGACGTTGTGATGCCCAATGTGAAGCTCCTTTGAAGAGCGAACAGAACCAACGCAGGTACGGCGTGTGTTCTTTTGCCTCAGATCGTAAAAGCATGACGTACAATTAATTATTTCTTCCGTTTTGCGAGAATGCATTTTTAACTCACATTTGAATTGACATTCACCGTATCATTCGTAGCGAACTCCATTTTGTTAATTCATTCATTACACGCTTAGTAATTTACACTGTTATATTCACACGCTCGCTTGTGAATTGCAAGCGTAGAAAAATGACACCGGTCTAAGCCGTGCTGCCTGATCGTCCGCGGCGCTCTGTGGGCGACACGAATTGCGGTGTTGCTCGCGCGACATTCTCTTCGGCGTCTCGGAAATCGCAGAAACGTGAAAGGCGGCGGGGGTAGACACCCTTTGAAGAATGTTATTTTCATTTGGGTTCTTTGACCGGCGCAGCGTTGGTAATAATAAATAATTCATGCGGACAGACTGCCGGGAAAGTCTTTTCTTTGCTCTCTCTTTCTCTCTCTCTTGTGTCTTTCCTGCTTCACGTTTCGTCTTGCTGCTCGTCCCGCGTCCCTCTGCGCCCCCCCCCCCCCCCCCCCGCCGACCCGTCGCCCCCACCTGGCCCCCGTCGCCTGCCTACCCCCCCCCCCCGGGCGCGGCAGCGTCGGCCGCGGCTGTGCGCTCGCTTCGTTGTTCCCCGCCGCCCTCGCGACCTCCATCGCGACCCCGCCCGGGGCAGCGGGTGCCCACAGCGGCGCGGTGCGTGCGCGTGGCTCGCGGCCTCGCCCACCCACGCCCCGACCCACTCGCCCGCCCGGGCACGGCCCACAGCGTTCCTTTAGATCCAGTTATCGCGACAATTTCAACTGCGTTTGGGGAACCCCCCATTTACCCTAAAGCACTATTAACATATCTCAGATAGAACATGACAAACTTCTCACCGATTGCTGGGCAGCCCCGTATGCAGGAAAGACGTTCGGCAAGAACATGAAACATCCTTGTCGGCGTCAAAACGTTACATGCCAAACACCTGTACATCGGAGGGATAGGTGTCATGTATAACTCCATTATATGAAATTTCTCTAACATACAAGCTCATTGGCCAAAATGTTTCTTTTCGACCTCTCTATACACCCTAAAGGTTTGTAACATTTGTTCTGAGTCATTCTGTTCAGTGGACAATCTCCATGATGCCTTATTGTTTCCCAGCTCCTGCGCCACGTTCCGGTTGCGCCCCCCGTTTGCTCACGCACGCTCTATTTTGAGCCTTAGTGGCCTTGGTCTTCTTTGCCACCATGTGCTGCAGTTGACTGCGGTGACCCGTGGTTTGCTGTCAGATAGTTCACTTTGCACCTGTGGGTACCGAGCTTTAAATCCCCGTCGATCTATGTAGAAATTGTAGTGGAGAAGACGGGATGGCGGTAGGTGCTTCTCATTCCATCATTGCTCATTTATCATTCAAACAATATAACGTCTCCATGAAAAATATTTAAAATATGCCCGAAAAGGTTCGCGACTGTTTCAGAACGGGCGAAATCCTGACTAATAAAGATTATATTCGAATTCAGTTCCTTTTCTATTGTTTACGTTCGAATACGTAGGTTCGTATGACTTGCTTGCACTTCGAGTTATTGCAGTTTACTCACATTTTCTTCCAATTACTCCCATTTGCTTCTATTTACTTTCCTCTATTCTCGTTTTCTTCCGTCTTGCTCTCATTCGCGTCTATGCTTTGCCAATCCCTGACACGCACTACAAGAACTGAACCAACTGGAAGGAGAGCTACACAACGACTGAATTCCGATACCAGGTACCATCCCATCTCACCGATACCATCTCAAATATTCATATATGATAGCGTCTCGTTTCACAAATTTCATATTTTACTCATGCATTTCATAATACATATCGAAATGGAAAGTTTACTGAACTTCGCCGTACACACTAATTCTGATTTGACGTTGTTTCGAGTGGTCATTGGCTCCTACGCAAAACACAAGTCGTATCACATCTCCCTTTCCTATTTTTGTTTAAAGTCGAAAAACGGGAAAGACATTCTGCTGATTTAATTGTTCGCCGTTGTACCGTTGTGCATGAACAATGCAACCGAGAGATATTTCAAAAAGCAAGCCTATTCTGTTCCAGGAAGTTTTCCGGTTCGTTATAGGCCTTCGTAATAAATGACATTCTGTACCTCTTGGCAGTGGACTCAAGAATATTTTATAGCAAGCGCTGCAAATGTCTTGTGGAGTGAAACATTTCTGTTGCGTGAAAGTTTTGTGGGAATTGTTTTATGGAAACCCCCATGGGACTTTGCGTGACGTACTTGACATAAACTGCTGTTACAAGTGCTTGCAGTCATGCTGTGGCAAAAAAAAGTGATAAATAGACGTCTATTTCTTGTTTGAGGCAGCGAGGCGAGCTCCGAGGTTAGTTTATGGTTTGCGTGCCTTCGGTGCAACGGTGCTGCCATCTTTAATATTAGAAGACACGTCTAATTAACGATAATATCCACAAGAGGGATGCAATAATAAAGTATCACTATTAATCCTTTTAGCGCCTTGAGGCGCGGTCGCGGTGAGCCCGATAATTTCGCATTGTTGAGCGGAAAACGCGGACGTCATCAGGAGAGGGAGGAATGAGGAGGAGGAATCGAATGAAGATATTCCGCCAAAGCTTTGCGTCGCACTTTCTCGCGAGGCCACCTCTTTTCTTTGTGTGCGAACACCGCCTTATTTTATGCGTGTGCCATTCACGCTTCGAAAGAAAGAAAACAAGTGTGAAAAATACAGCTACTATTGATTCAAAAGTTGATACTTTATTTTGTGTATTGGGTGAAATGGTGTAGGGAAAACATGATAAGTTAGTGGTTATAAAGGGAATATAAAAGTGTTTTTGTTCTATTCTTTTCGTCCACGAAACGATGTAAGATTTGATGAAAATTGTATTTGGCTTTAAGGCTGTTGGTGTTTAAAAATACTTATTTGGATTTGTACCTTAGGAGAAATATATTAAAGTAATTTTCCAGAATGAAGTACACAAACATAAATTGAATAATTTTATAAGCGTTGAAACATTGAAACCCTACATGGGACAATCGAAAAAAAAAAAAAAAACGAGCAGAAGACACTGTGATGCCGTATTTGTAATTACAACGAAGAGTTGTAAATCCAGGGTTATTTAGAGACAACTAGGAAACAAATGTAAGAAAAGTAGACTGAGAACAAGAAAGATGTAAATTCGGATAAAGACGAGAAACGAGACGAGAAGCGTGAAGTGGATGGGGGCAGAAGAAGCAGCGAGGCCGGTGCAATAACTCTGCATAGGGGCACTGCACGTACTCTGTGCCGTCGCCGAACAGCTTCGTCCTCGCGCTGAGTAATCGTTCCTCTTTTGTCTGGACGGCGCTGGCATCTCCTTCCCGCGCCCCGCCGTGCCCCCGCGCCGCGCCTCATCACTCCGCTCCGCCCGAAGCCGCGCCGGCCTGCTTCCTCCCAAGTATCGATACTCTGTACTTGGTTTTTAGAACCTGGCACTTGACGTAAATCAGTTGTTACTGTGTCATCCAATCGAGAGCTAAACCGTCTTCACGGTGACGTCACTGTGTTGACGTTTGAGCTCCCTATTGGACGAAACCGTCAACAGCTGGTGTACGTCAAATGTCAGGTTATAAAAACCCAAGTATACTTACGAAACGTTGCGGGCTGATTTATCTCAGAGCCAGCGCGGCTGCTCTCTGCTGCGACGACGATCAGGAAGTACTAGGGTTCGCGTCTCGACATTAGCTAAATAGCGAGGATGAATTCATTCGCTGACTGGAGGGCGGCCGGCTGCTCCGATCGGTGGTTTTCCGTGGTTTCTCCGACCAATCCGAAAATAATATTAGAGCAGTGACCTAACAAACGGACCACGGAACCCGCGCGATTTTGTTCAGTTTTTCTTGTCTTATCTGAAGGAGATACATGGAGAGGGAACACTCCCGCAGGCCGACGTGTAGGACAGCGCTGCGTCTCACCATCCACAAGGCGGGGACATCGCCATCCCCCGGAACAACCTAATTACAAATTTCCTTCATTCTCCGTTAATTATATACTCCCTACGAAAATGGAAAAGGAATAACAATAAAGTACTTCGTGGAGCCATTAGAATTCGTTGTTGGCAGGGAGCTACAGGTTTGCCAACACTTTTTTGTGTAACACGTGTTTTTGTAACTTTTCTTTATTTCATAGCATCGTTTTTAGGTCCGTGGAAAGCAAAAACAAATGTAAAGTGCGGAGTATTGAATTTTGAGCTATTCAATGACGCCTTGATCATACGCATCCACCCATCGGTTCTGTCTCTCAGATCTTCATTTTTCCTTCTCTATAATACAGATAGCAGAGGTAAGCACGCCGCCCAAGCCGACTTGGCTCAGCTCGTACCTGCGCGGTGGGGGAGGTCTCCAAAACAAACACGGGCATTCCGAGCTGTTCCAACAGCCGCTTCCTGCCTCGGCCGCGCTCGTCCCTTATCTGTTTGCTCACGTTTGTTGCAATTTCTGCGCCCGCCCTTCCGTGCCCCTGTGGACGGGAAGAGGGAAGGGGAACGCCCTTGGTACGTTCCTCGCCCCCCCCACACACACACACGCACAAACACATAAGCACACTCGCCATAATTCCTGGAGAAGGCTGATGGACTAGTAACGCGGCTTGCCTGTGCGGAGTTTCAAAATGAGTGTCCCCGTGGGACAAATTTTCGAACTTTTATTCGTTTTGAATGATAGAGGTTGAGATGTTAATGTTTGAGTGGAATTGTGTTATTGCAATATTCACGGCAATCTATTTTTTTTTTCAATTAATGATATATTTCGTAAAACGTTTACAAGTTTTATTCGTAAAATAAAATGTTAGGTACAATGGGAACGAGGGGTTTTTATTTTTATCCTCTAATCCGAAAAGCAGTAACTGTCATGTTTTCGTTTCTATTCTACTTTTGCCGGAAAGACGGTGGTATGTACAGCCTCCTGATCGCAGCGCTGTGGCTAATTGCTATAATTGCCCAACTTCCACTCCCTCTCCACACACATACACATCGCCCCGCCTCCCCCTGCCTTGCCCTCGCTCGCGCCACCGGCGGGAGGCAACGCTGGCAAGCCCCGGGGGGCGCGACCGCGATGCGCTTGCTCCGCCCTCGCCCCCGCCCCCTCCCCCCCCCAGGCCGCCCCCTTCCCCGCTTCCGAGCTCGGCAGCACTTCTCTCCCCGCCGCCCCCGCCGCCGCCGCCGCCGCCTGTCTCCTTCCCGCCGCTAATTGTAAAAGCCAACAGTTCACACCGCGACTCGTTATGTTCTCGTGAAGCGGCTCCTAATAGCCCTCATCACCGGCTCCGAGGGATAACGCTGAATGGCGTAACGCACGATGGGGCAGTTTCCCAGGCGGACGCCCCCTCCGCGCTCCAGCCCGCTCGCCCACGCCACGGGCTGGGCAAAAGACATTTTAACATGCGCAATTGAAGAATTTGTTTTCATTGGCATCCGGAAACAGTAGAATCCTGTATTTATGGAAATCTAAGGCTAACTCGGCTCTGATTTTTCTTTTCCTAAAAATTTATGTAATGGAGATATATCACTTTGGAAATAAGCTCTTCAATTGGGAGGTCACATTATATGCTGACTTACAGTATATAAAAATGTTGAACAACAAACGGTTTTGTATCTACCTAGATGCATCAATCGTTTCTTTCAAATATATTTGTTCCTCTAATAATAATGTTCGCGTTCTGTGCAGCTTAAATGGTGCAAACTCCTATAACACTAAGGCCCGTCTACAAAGAAAGTGCCGTCATGCCAATCTCCCTCGGTTTCGCGGGCGCAGGCGGTTCGCTTGTAATGTTTACTTTGTACTACACAATCTTACAGGTCTTTCTAGGTGTAAGCTCCGGTTTTCAAATTTAAAATTCTGTTTTAAGTCGTTATTAACATCATTTGCCAAAAAGGACGTATTGTATAATTATGTAATGTAGACATTATATATTTACAGGAAAATATAAATTATATTCAAAATATTAACTTAGTTAACTAGGCGACAGGGAGTCGTATTGGCTGTTGGAACACCACAATTGGTTTTGCTACACGTTTCCGATGACATATCGACTTACAGTGTTGTTTGTAAAGTGCACTTTCCGGTTGTTGTTGCTCATCCACTTCAACTTTCCACACCGCCACCGGCAGGACTCTAACCGTAGCACCTCTCAGCCAAAGTCGCTACAGAGTCAGCGCTAATGCTGGCTCTGAGCTAACTCTGCCGGTTCGCTCCATGGAAAAGCGAGAGAAAGTGGAGACGCCTCTTTGTCGTGAGAGGCGATAGATCTTTCTCTGCCTCACTGCTTCGCCGAAACCCAAGCATGGTTAATTTGCACGAGAAATGTGCTCATGAATCTTGTTCTATCGCGCTCGTGAAAGTTCTCTTTGCTTATTGCGTGATTTGCGGCCAAACAGCGATGTGGGTCACGGGAAGGTTTGTCTTCATATTCTTTGAAGACCCTTGTTTTAATGATGAGGTATAAGCCCTATTTTGGGTATTGATATCCTTTCTTGATACTGTATGACGTTGAAGTAGTCGATGTTTAAATTAATGTTGTTAACATCCAAATTCTTCGTGGGACAGGTACGTATAAATAAAGAATAATTAATTCTAATCATAGGCGCTATATTACGTTTTTTCAGTAACCGAATAAACTATTTTCCGTCCTTATGGTGAATCGGTAAACATGCTTTAAATATCGTCTAAAAATCGGAGTGACGTATCTATAGC
This sequence comes from Teleogryllus oceanicus, assembly GCA_964035755.1. Taxonomy (NCBI): domain Eukaryota; kingdom Metazoa; phylum Arthropoda; class Insecta; order Orthoptera; family Gryllidae; genus Teleogryllus; species Teleogryllus oceanicus. The sequence continues at coordinate 3,553,024 of CAXIVR010000001.1, forward strand.
CTGGTACGAAAACAATGCCCAACAAACAAAACAACGCCCAACGGTTTTTCCAACGTTTCCCGCGATCATCTGCCCAGAAATAGACGGCATCTAGACGTGAGCCTCCTTCCTCTTCCGACTATGGCACTTCTCACATCCGCATCCTCCTCGTCCTCCTCCATCATCAACATCAACATCAGTGACTCATCTCGTGGAAATGGGGACCTGGCACCAAGTCGGGTAGTCGCCTTGACGCGGGAGCTGCTGTTCCGTGTGCCAGAAGCCAGGGCGTGCCTGCGCGTACGCCGCCGCCGCCTTTCGTACCGCCCTGATTCGCCCATATTATTGATTATGTGTGACGTTGTTCATCGCTAGTTAATGGGGCCGAGTCATCAAAGTCTATTTTGGAGCCGTGATGCAATTGTCAGCGAGGATGCCCGGCCGTGCTTAATTACTGGCGAGCGCGTTGTTCGTGTTGCTTTCCCTGGCGCTTGCTGGAGATTGCACGCCAATAGGTCACTTCGCCACATAAACCATTATAAAACTCCACGATGCGGCGAGGCTGTAGTTTTGCATTTATCACGATTTCGGATATGTGAAACAGGAGGTAACGTGTGTCGAGGTCGAACGAAAATATATCTGCTGCATGATGTGGCCAGAAACTTTTCCAATGAAAATGTTATTCGATGTAGATAAATAATTTCTCCAGTATTTTTTCAAAGAATTAATTCCTGTCTAACAGCTCCTTTCAAAGTGAATTGAGTATTGAAGCAGTAACAATCAGTCCTCTAATGCGACGAACTATGGGAATAAATTTCAAGAGTATACGAGCACATAAGTTAACATGACGTTATGCGTGGTTGGTGATTTATACAAGTATGTTAGTCATTTCTTTCTGGGCACATATAATACGAAAGCAATTCATTTCAAAACTTTCTCGCAATATTATTAGACTGTAGTTAAACGGGAATGAATTAAACGCAGGAAAAATAATTAACTTACGTATGGTTTTATTTGCCATGTCTTATGGGTTTCGTGACATTGCTACAATCTGGGGAAGCAGCCACGGACGCTGGTGTATACCGGAAAAGGTAGAACAGAAGAGATATTTCAAGTGCGTCACGGGTCCTTTAGAACCCATTTACAAAATTCCTTTTCGACGAACGATTTCAGAGTGTTAGCGAATGTGCGCATGCGCACAGTGATTCAACCGGCCCAAAACCCGCTCTGCGCGTGAGCACAACTCCCCTTATACTTCTCCCCCATACGTCACACCCACTTTTACTTTCTTTCGACGGAAATAAATCAAATCGATAAATGAACTCCGAAATCGTTTGTCAAAAGGAAGCGTGTAAATCGGGACTTGGTTTCTTCCGGCTCATTTTGCGCCGCCCGCGCCCGCTAAATGACGCCAACGCCTGACAAATGCAGCGACGCGCATAAGGCCGGTGCGCGGGCTTTACGGGCGCGCGCGTAATTTATTCGCTGGAGAGCCGCGCCTGACCTAGAGAGAGCGCCTGCGCGCGCCGCGCCGCTGCACCGGCCCCAGCCCCGGCGCTGGCGCTGGCATTTGCCGCCTTCGCCCACGCCCACGCCCGCAGCCACCCTCCTCGCTCCCGCTCCCCCTCTCTCTCTCCCCTCTGTTCATTGCGCGGCGGTAAGACGATAGCAATATCTACTTGAAGGATATGTTAAATAATTCTAAGTAAACGAGTGGGGGAGCGTAGGTAAAGAGTCCGCTACTGAAGCTTCCTTGATCACCCGGTCCTCGATTCATGCTCAACTAGTCAATACTTGTGGAGTCGATCGTCGTCATCGCGTCCTACGCTGTACAACTTTCTCTTTCTGTGCGGGGGCGTCCTGCATTGAGGCAATGTGAATATCTAGTTATAACATTCAAGAATAGGTTACATAATTATTTGTGTAAGGGACAGGGTAGCATATGTACAGAGTCGATAATTGAAGTTTTGTAAATGGGGAGGTTCTGACTTTGTGTCCAAGGTCTGAGTCTTCGCCTCGCTTTCCAAACCTCTAAGCCTTCAAGCGACGTAAATCTTTCGCCGTAATATTAAAATTCCTGTCATTCGTCTTAAATAATTTTTAATGCGCCTCTTAGCTGCTGGAATCATAATAATAAGGAATAATCAACCAACTAGTTTAGTCGAAAGGGTGCCCTGATCGCATGAAGGTAGTTTCGCATCTTCAGTAGGTCAGTGCGGTTGAGTCGCCTTGAGTGAGCAAGTAATCTGCCCCACCGCGCCCATTGTTTGGTCTCCTGTGGCACGTTGTGGTCGGCAGGGACTCTGCTGGGAGTCGTAAACGTCGTGCGGAGTCCAAGTCGCAGACCAACGAGCTCGCACTTCTGGCGGAGTCGTTTCTAGAGAGTGGTGTTGGGTTATCAGCCCAATGTTTGCAAACTAAAGCGTTGCACAAGCTTCTAAACAGGGCTTGCAAATTTGGCTCGGGTCTGTGGTCAATTTGGTGCCGACGCTACGATGTAAGAACCCTCAGAAGGAAGTCCATGCCCGTTGCCGTTGAGGTCCATGTTGGCATGCCCCACTTGAAGCTGCAATGGACCTCGTATGGATGGAAGCGGTAGAAGAATAGAGATGTAGGGACTGTAAATGGCCCTTAGGGAGTTATAAAAAGTACTCCTTTGGTATCCGCCTGGAATTTTTCAGAAGAAGCCGAAAGCAACGATCTATGAGAGTGGCTGGCTCCTAAGATTTTCATCTAGGAACTTGCTGTCTTCTATCCAGCTACTAGGGTAGAGCCGATTCTCCTTTCTCCGACGGAGCTTGGCCCAGGGACAACCCGATATATGCAGCTGCAGTTGCGACATACACGTCGGCTTGCTGGGGATTTCTGACTTCAGGGATCTCCTTAGCCAGTGCCAGCTCTACGGTCCCGTCTGGTCTCCCCATGGGTGTGGTTGTGTAGTATATGTAAGTTTAAGTGTGTGTAAGGGGAGAGTTTAAAACAAGGAAAAGGAAGGAAATATCGCTAGCAGAACGCGGCCCGTTTATTACTATGCCTGGTGTTAACCGGAAAAACCACAAAAAACTACCAAGCCGGCCGATAGAATTGCCCTTCAGATAACGGCTAAATTCGACCGAGATAATGTCGAAACTCCACCACCGTGGGAACTCGAACCCTAGCCCCCACTCCCGGTCAGAGTTGCAGAGACAACGAACGTGCTGCCACGGAGCTAACTCCACTGGTATGTATACTACTCGTGTCATCTAAAATTGGAGAAGGTTCTTGCTTCCATTTGTACGTGGCAATTGTTGGCGGCTTTCATTTTAAAGCTGGTTGCCCAGTGGCGTTAGACGGTGCATGCCAACGAGGCGAGGAAAGTGCAGCCAGGGGCCGGTTGGGCGCCGTCGCCAGGAGCCTCGCCCCTCGCCGCCCCCGCGCCCCCGACCGCCTTCCCACTGCCCGCCGGCGGCGCGCAGCTGTGTCAACCAAACAGAGCTGGAATAATTAATTTAAATCTGATTTATTCGTAATTCAGCTTATGAAACCAAACTAAATTTTTCAATTGAGGAACACTTCTGAAACAAGGAAGAAACATTGACTTAGGACTAAAGTGAAGTCTGTAAAATTAATCAAAGGTTGTATGGGATAAATTATCACATTATTTATTATTATTATTATTATTATTATTATTATTATTATTATTATTTCCCTCCTTTATAGCGTCCTCGCCCCCGCTTGCGTTGCGACCTCTCCCGCCTTGTGCGCGCCGCCCCCGCAGCCAACGGAGCGGGGCGGGAGGGGAGAGGGAGGGGTAGCGAGCACGCGGGCGGCTAGTAGAGTCTCGACAACAGGCTGCCTGCTAAGATTTACAGGCTCCACTGGCTCTTGCTACAGCGGCCACCCGAAAATTATGTCCCTTCCTAGATATAAATTCATTTGCGTATTGCCCGAGTATTAGAAAGGTTTTAGTGAAGGTCTCTCAGTGCTGTTGTATTCCGTGTGTGCTGCCAAGGTTTCATGACGAGGCTGCTTCCCGCTTCTTTTTTTCTGTTTTCTATGGTGTTACTGTTCAATTAAGGCTTGATCTGATATCGTCGTTCTCGCTGAGATCGCAAGAATAGGTCTTACGGGGAAGTGGAAACAGTTTATCACTTGATTCAATGGATGCGCATGAGGATTTAATATAGGATTCCTGTATCATTGTGGGTTAGGTCAGAAGAACCCGTGATATATATGAGTGACAATGGACACGAAAGTTTAGTGCTACATTGAATGAAAAAGTAAAAGTCAGGAAAAGCACAATGTAACTTCGGAAATGTTCACGGGTGCTTTATTAAAATGTATTGTCATGTCAAGTTATTCATTCTAAATTGTTGGGTCAGACGACGTGTTTTGTTTTGCAAAATGTAGTCAATGAAAAATTAGTAAATGAAGATCTTCCGTTATTGTAGTGTGAATGGCGATGGTCCTCTTTACTGAATGAAAAAATTCATTGTTGGAGACAACCGCAAATCATTGCATTTAACATTTCACATCCATCCTTCTGCTTTCTGAGTAAGACATTATTACGGCACAAGAAAAGTACCGAGTCTTTTGTAACGTGAATGGTCGTATGAGTTATTTTGTTTTTGCTTATGAAGTAAAGAATTTGAAACACTTGTTGGCTGCCCAAAATAAGGTGCTTTCGTTCTATTTTTTGTTTTTCATTTCCATTACATGTCTACGCAGATACTTGTCCAAGTCGTAAAGTAAAAACGTAAAGAGAGCTCATGATTCGTGAAGAGAGGTTATGAATGTCTAGTGTACAATTTTCTGTCTGATTTACAGAGCTCACCTAATATAAATAAGAAGTGCTTTTCTAGCCCACCCTATGTATGATTGCAAAACATTGGTGCCATCTTTTTATTAATGCCTTGAATCATCTGTTGCGGATGTCTATTGATTTTTTGTATCAATCCTCTTTGTTTTTATATATAAATCCAGAGCTCATCGACATGTTTGTAGAAATGTCTGCCTTAGTAGAAACCTTTTGAGAATATCCGATATTGCATAGCACGTTGAGTTTTTTTAACTCAACTTGCTTTTTTATCATGGTTTATTTTCTGTTATTTTTAATCAAATTTTGAAATGTTCTCGGAAGATGCAACCATACCTTCTTGTTGAATTTTACCCACATACCTTTGCGTTCTACGACGAGTGGGTCTGATAATTGCTAGTTCTCTTTTCTATCAGAGTTATTCTGAATAATTAAAAGTCACCCAAATCAAACAAAACTGATTTGTTTGCTCTATTGAAATTTGTGTGCGAGGGATATTCACAAAAACTTTGTTTCTGATATTGCGGCGGATCTTACGGCAAGAAGAGATACTACGGCTTAGAGCACCGCTCTGCTTCCCTGCTGGATAAAAAACGAACGCCAACAAAGGACATGTGAAGTATCGATTCCAGTGTGAGCGTAAAATCATGACGTGTATCTGGCGTGCCGGGCGAAGGATGGCTGGCAGTGTGACCTAGCAGTGCATCAGTCGATGGATCGAGAGATCGAGGCGGAATCGTGGCGCGTGCATGGCTAACGGGGGAGCAGGCGCGCCTCGCCGGCCCTCGCTGCGAACGAAGGGGTCCCGATGAACACTACTTCTTCTTTGCTTTACCTTGTCGTTCTATTTCTACTCAATTTCATCTTCCAAATTTTCTTCTTTCTCCATTCTTCGTCTTCTTCTACTTCTTTGTTATTACTTCTACTTCTTTGTTATTACTTCCTTTTTTCTTCTTACCGTTTTCGTTTTTTTCTTTTCTTCAGTTTCTTATTTTTACTCGTATTATTTTCTTATTCTTGTGTTTCATTCGTTTTTACTTTCTTCTAGTTCACATATCGTAATCATCAATTCACTCATTCGTTCCTGATATGCCATAGGCGTAAGTTATTTCGTCAACAGTTTCATCAAATAGTCTTCTCCCGGTTTTCATGTAGTCAGTCGATTCCTTCAAGTGCTATACGATAAGGGGCAAGAGCCAAATTTGAAGCTTTTTCTGTCAATACTGCGCAAGAGCGAATATTTCTTGTTATTAACGTTGCCATAAAGCTCGTTGCTACCTTCATTCATAATTCAACGGCGTATAGGGAAAGAGCAAGGGATTCCGGAGATCTATAAAACGTACCGACATTGCACTTCTCTCCCATAGTACGACACGCAACTATTTAACTGTTTTTTGGCATGAAGTAAATAAATAAATGACGCCTATGAGCGCGGGGGCATAGAGGTATGAGCATAGGCCGTGTGCAGAGAGATGATTGATTGGTTGGTGTTTCCGAGCGCCGTAACTGCTAAGGTCATTCATCCCGTAAGTGTAATGCACTTTTTTCTTAGTGATGCGACAATGATCTTGCCTCGCTGAACGATTAGATCTAGTGCCGACCTATACGTCGCCTAACTTTTTTTCCAACGAGGTATCTCTCACCAGCGGGACACTGCCCCAGTCAGGACAAACTCTAAGCTTCCGACATGTGTAGTAATGAAGTGCATGGAAGTTTGAGTGAGGGAGAGAGCAAGGCATGCGGTAGAACGATCGTTCGCGGTCCGTGGCTCGTTTTTAAGGGGTTCTCCTGCGGTATTCGCCTAGTTTTGATTGAAGAAATCACGAAAATCTCCGATCAGAGCAGCCGTCCGCTAGAATTCTCCTCCAGCCAGCGTCTTCATTCGACCTCGCTGTGAAGCTAGTGTCGAAAATCTGCCACCGTTGGGATTGGAACCTCCCGGTCCGAAGGGGTGCCCTGAGCCACCGAGACGACGGCGAAGCGCTGCGCGGCGCGCGCGCGGGCGCAGCGCTCGCCAATGATGGACTCGCCGCTAACGGAGACACCCCAAAAAGGGCGCGCCCTGCGCACAGTTGCTGCGCACTTGCCCGCACGACGTCTGCTGCGTCGAGGCGACGCGCGCCGGATTCTGTTCGTGTGCGATGAGGACGAGGGACGGCGATGAACCCCCGTTTTTTATTTTCTTTCGTCCGAAGGCAATGAGAAAATGCTGCTTCTGACATACGGGGGAAGTATCATCTGCGCAGGTGTTTTAGAGTTCCAGAATTCCCAACTCACCCTTTCACATAGTTGAATTCATAGTTGAATTGAATGTGATTAGACCTTTTTGAAATCTAGTAATTTTCACTGTGAAGTGCGTATTCCTCCTCTGTTTCCTGTTTACTTCATGATAAAATATAATTGTGAAAGAGGAGAAATAAATAAAAATAAATAACATATGAAGCATCTTAAAGAGTTGAATTCACAGTATTTACGAGTTCAACGAGAACGAAAACTAAAATTCTGTGAACCGACTTTGTTTATTCTTTACATTGCAAAACTGTTATATCTGGAGTTACGGAGTATGCTAATTAGCATGACGGTATGTTATATTAGGAGGTGGTAGAGTTCCTCCCCTTGTAGAACGTGGGGCCGACCCTCACGTCACCTGGCAGGGATATCCCCTTCCAGGTGTCTCCGCCGACGAGGCACTGTCCAGGAGGGTACAAGTTGTACTCCCATACAGACCATGTGTGATAGTGTAGAGCGTGTATGTATGTGAGTGTAAGGTAAGGGGAGGTGACATGGATGAAGAAGGAAAGATCGTGCACGGTCTACGACCGTTTTGATGGGGTACTTCACCGTCATTCGTTTGGTTTTAACCGGGGAAACCGAGGACGTGCTTATGCCCGAGCAAGCTGACCCTTCGAATTCCCCTTCAGACGGCTGCCGATTTCGAATTATGTAACTCGTCCATTGAGATTCGAACATTAACCCTTTATTGCATAGAGTAACACAGCTGTAACATTATGATTTGCAGGTCATAAAGGCATTCTAAAGATTTAATTATGAAGTATTTTATATTACACGTGATGTACATCATGTGTTTGTCACCCCATGCATTGTTAGGCGGTAAACGTGGTAAGATAACGAGATAAAATGATAGAAATGTAGTGGCGGCGTGAATCGGAACTTCCTGGTAACACACACGGTTTCCATATCCGAATCCGTATCAGAAACAAAACGTTTTTAGGAAACTAATCGAACTAAAATACGAATTATTTTTTTGACTTGCGAGATTCTTTTTTTTATCACATAAAATATTTGAAAAATAAGGACTTTTTTGAAGTCGTGAAATATAGCACTCTTTGTTGGGGAAGTAACACAATTTTGTTTTACTCAAGCAATATTTACTTCGGATTTTTTTTATTATTTTTCAATTCATTAAAATAAATATATAAATAAATGTAATGAAAACTAATTATTGCAAGGAAAAATTTAAAAAAATCATGCAGTAAAAGGTTAAGATCTGGCGGTGGGAGTCGGGTGCCAGTTGCAGCGGCAGCGAGTGCCCGCGCCGTGCGTCCTCGCTTCGTATGCATAGTGTCGTGCGCAGGGACTTCTGCGTCCCGCGCAGTGGCCACCTCGAGGTCAGGTGCACTCGGCTCGACGCCCGGCGCGGCCCAGCAGCCTCCGCCGCCTCCGCCTCCGCCTCCGCCTCCGCCTCCGCCTCCGCCTCCGCCGCCTCCGCCCGCCTCCGCCCGCCCGCCCGCCCGCCCGCCCGCCCGCCCGCCCGCCCGCCCGCCCGCCCGCCCGCCCGCCCGCCCGCCCGCCCGCCCGCCCGCCCGCCCGCCCGCCCGCCCGCCCGCCCGCCCGCCCGCCCGCCCGCCCGCCCGCCCGCCCGCCCGCCCGCCCGCCCGCCCGCCCGCCCGCCCGCTGCGTGCCCGCCCGCCCGCCCGCCCGCCCGCCCGCACGCACGCACGCACGCACGCACGCCCACACGCCCGCCCGTCCGCCCGCACGCGGGCCGCCCGCGCGCCCGCCCGCCCGCGCCCGCCCGCCCGCCCGCCCGCCCGCGCGCTCGGACGCCCGCCCGCCCTCGCTCACGCCCGTACGCTGGTCCATTCGCTGCGTCACTCGCGAACCCGCTGTGTGGCCCAGTTGCTCCGCGAGCCCGGTCTCTGGCCCATTCGTTAGTTCGTCGTTGTGTCAGTTCTGTACGTCACTCTCTGGTCCATTCGCGCGTCCGTTCTTTTGCTGATTCCTTCAGTCGTTGGCTCGTTTTGTGAATCAATCGTTAAGCCGTTTGCTAATCCATTCCCGGCGATCCATTCGCTACGACATTTTCTAGCGTTGTCAGACCCATTCGCCACGTCATTTGCTAGCCCTTATGCGTGTCCGCATGCCCGACCAATGCCCCCCCCCTCCCGATGAACTCACCCGATCTTAACTACCTTCGTCCCTCCTCACTCTCTCGCCTCTTCCTCCCGCGCTCCCAATCACCATCAAACTTGACGTTGCGACCACAAAACGTTATTACGTTATATAATAATTACTTATTTTAAATAATTTACTTATTTTTTACAGTAGTTTAATGTTCGGTGATCGCTGAAATTGTCTTGCTTTGATTTTATTTTATGATACTGCACCTCATTTACGACACGAAAAATTAGATGATAAAAATGTGAGACTCAATAACATTAAACTTTATCCTTGGAGATGGAAAGTTTTCAAAGTAGACGTGCAAAGTCAACGAATTTCGGATGGTCAGAAGTGTTGACACCTTGAGTTAGCCAGAGCGGTGAATTTCGCACAGGTGCTTAAGCAGTGCGACCGTGTTGAATGGCTCTAATAAGAAAGGCAACCGTGGAACCAGGATATGTTATATAAATACTAGCCAGTTGGATGTGCTTTTATTTTCGTTAGGAGGGACAGTCCATCAAGGTGGACGCGTCGGGGTACAGTCCGTTTCGAGCGGGGTTCCTTCCTCGGACGCCACACCAATTAGCATGTAAGGACGGCGCAATGCTGTCCTTGACTGGGCTGGGTACTTCGTTCCGAATATTTTTGGTAGTCCCTTCCATAAAATCTGACAAGGCGAACTATTTCTGGACTTACTTAAGTTTGATGATGTTTAGAGTGTATTAAAAGACATCTATTTCGTAATTTTACTTTGTATTTCTTCGCAGATATTACTTAATACATTATATTGTGTGAGGTACTGTTCATAATGTAGTATTTTTTCTACATACTCTGCACTAAGTAGAAAAAAACAGTTTTTATACATTCAGAATAAATTTGTACAAAAGGTCTATTCGTGTTGAAACATGCTGTTGTAGGCTTTCCGCTGCATTGGTCATGGTCGGACACAGTTTGGATGCACGTCAAATTGACACATCTCTGATTCATGGCGAATTGAATTTGATGTAATGTGAGAATTTAGTTGAAGAGTGGCAGTCCCCGGGAACGATGATAAATCGGCAGCGTTTCCTCAATGCGCTGATACGCGCGCGTGATAAGGCAGGAAATGAAAATGTGTCGCGCAGCCGTCGCCGCCCACGACGCGCCTCGCCGAGCCAAGCGCCCTCCCGCCCTCCCACTCGCCGCGCGCCCGGCCAACGAATGTCGGCGATTATTTTCACACTCGCAGCTGCGAAAACCTGTCCTGTTCTTTTGTGCCCAATTATCAAATCTCGCATGTGGGTGGAATTAATCAGCATTGCTCGCCGCGAAACAGCTGAACGTAAGTGGGAACGGTTGAACGTGACGAATCTGGTTGCGTCAGGACGCCTTCATCTTTCCTTCGTGAACAGACTCGCGATTTTTCACCAACATTTTTTTGTCCCTGTAAAAATAAATTGAAGGTTTCGCGACGTGTTGCACGTACGTCCCTTAACTTGGTCTCTGAAATGATTGCAGTTCTGAATTATATTAAATGATTTGTATCTATGATTTATTAATTAGTAATTACAAGTAGATTTTGATAATTTAATAACGCCTCACTCGATACAATCTTAGATAACATTTTAATATTTTCAACTTTCTGAGTTCTTGTTTTCATTCAAACGTTAGAAGTCTAATATTCACGTATCCCCTACATATATACTATATAAAAACCCATACATTGGTTCCCAAAGTGCCTAAAACAGGTTTGGGAATTCGTATTTCCTTCGTTTTGTTGAGTTTCCAGTTTGATGATGGAACACAACTCGTTCGAACGCCTCGCTAGGGACACTATTACTTTCGATATTCAGAGTATCGATACTTTTGTTTTCGATATTTTTAGTATATGTATCGTTATTAGGCAATCGTCTGTAGTATCGATCTTTTGCGCATGCGCAGATGCACAACAGTGATGCGAAATTCGAAATGTGATGTGAAATTTGCGTAGTGATGCGCCGAAGATAGTGCTATCGATTGCTGTAAAATTTCGCCTAATTGAATATACGGCATCACAACGATGCGCGAAAATACGTTATCTGTATCAAAAAACAAGCGTTCGATAAATCGATTGCTCGAATCCAATTATTTCAAACACATCTTTTTCTTCAATTCTGACATTCATAGGACTACTCTATGATATCGTTTAAAAGAAAATAAATGCGGTTTGAAACACATCTTGAAAGAAATAAAATTATATTTAAGAAAAATTTGAGTTACGCCTACATTTAATTAAACCTATTTTAAGGTGTTTCTGTATGAAGGAATAGCATAAACACCTCCATTTCATAAGTGCATGTCATTGTTTTTGAAATTTGGGAATTTTTTATATCGATACCAATGGATATTTGCAGAATCGATTCTTGGAATTCCATAATATTAACGAATGGTAGTTGGTTTGGTTATGGTTGTGCTAGCAAATGCCTCGATCCCATCTCCTCCGCCGGTGCGTCGCCCTGCCATGCCGCGCCCGCTGTCTGTCCTCGGCGGCGCGTCGCCACGTCCGCCACCAAAGGTGACTGGGCGACCTTTGGCTTCCGCGCGGAGCCGTGGGCAGTGCCCTCGTTCCCCGCCCCGCCCCGCCCCACCCCGTCTAGTGGGGCCTCGCCCTCTTCCTCGCCCTCCGGCGCGCGACTCGCGACTAATCGAGCCCGTCTCTTAGTTAGCGCGGCGTCCCTTAGCGAACAAGTCGTTTTCGAAGGCGGCCGGCGCGGAAACAGGCGGGCGGGGAGCGGGCGGCGAGCGGGCGGAGGCACGTCGTTATCGCCATAAGCAACCTCATCCATTTTCGATCGGTTTCCTGTTCCGAGGGTTTCGTTTTCTGGAGCTAATCCCGATCTGCTTCGTAAATATCGCGCGCTCGCCGACCGGACAGGACATTTGTCGTGGGAGCCGGTCGCGGGACAGGGGGAGGGGCGGGGTGCTGGCGACGTCGGGGGCGGAGACGTTGACGATGTCAGTCTGTGCGGAATTGTAGCAGAGCGGTGACGAGAAATCGCGAAGCCCGAGTTAGCGGTCAAGATCATGATGAAGGCGAACGTCGTAAACTGTTTCGTGAATAAGGGATATTTTACCCACTTAAGTAAAAGGAAGCAGTATATATTTTCTCTGATATTGTACTTCAGTGTAACCATATGAAGAGCTCGAAATGAGTGAAGTGAAGAATGAACGTGCATAAAATATTAACTTTAAACGACACGGCTGTGTTGAATTTGACACTCGTGTCATATTTTTCTTATTTTGTTAGTCCAAATAAAATACGTTATTCCTGGAAGAATTATGCTCATTTTCTTGAATTACAATCCGTGTTAATGCTTAAATGAAACAAAATTGATCAAGAGTTGTATAGAACACAGCCGTGTGAAATTTGTACGATATTGTACAGGCAGATTTAACTGGATTAGAACAATGGAACTTATTAGACGCAAATATAGTTTTGTCCATATAGATAGTGCAGTTTTGATATCGCAATTATCGCTAAGCTTCGGGAAGGGCGGTGGCAGTGCTGCTAGGGTGGGGTACGCAGCCGTTGCTTCTGTCGCATTCCTGTTCTGATACAAATCCCCGCGCGTAGATTTCCACTCCCGCCCGCCCTCTGAATTTTGATGAGGCGGTTTTGGTCTGTTTGGTCGCGGCCAAATCGCGCGGTTCGGGTTTGCCGTTTGCGACGAGTCTGCGGCGGCAGCATTTCGGCGGCTGGCGAATCCTGTCTCCCGTGTTGCCCGAGACGATCGAGTTGTTCGAAAAACGTGCTATCAAGAGGGTTTCGCGAGAATTGTCCCTACTTCCATTTTTCCAGAATGACACACACTTTTCGTCGCGGGGCGTCGCGTGGCAGTTCTCAATGCATTTCGTGCAGTTCACGGTGCTTCAAGTGTCCAATTCTCCTCTTAGAAACTCCACGTCTGTTTCGAGGTTTTGGACAGTTAACCAAAAGTTTCTCGGTCTTTTCATTTTTTTTAATTTGCTACTTACAATTCTTTACTAATATTTTTGTGTTTTTTAATGTTTTTTCCTCCTGGCTCCGTTTTCCTGCCTTCTTTCTGATGGATGGGTAGCAGTTGTAGATCTTCACCATTTTTCTTTTCTTTCATTTGATGACAAACCAGCTTAACATAGGTTTTGTATGATCCTTCATTTAATTCGATTGTGGATTTCGGTGTTTTTTTTAATTTTCCCAGATCCAGCCTGCTGAATGAGTGGTTTCGAAGGATTCATTGCGGGTATATAAAACATCAAGGTCTCTCTTGTAGTTTTTGCCCATAAGCTAAATATTTTACATCTACGGTTTTCGTAATATTTTTGTAGAAAACACGGAATGCAATTCATTGTTTAATTTATTGACTTGCTGATAGGAAAAAGGGTATCTCGAGGAAAAATTAAACGTATTAAATATGATAGTAAAGTTTTATAATTGAACTGCAATTTTAAGTTAACTTTTGGAAAAGGAAGATTTACCTCGTTATGATGGATCTGCATGACATGCCGGTAGGAAGCCGATTTTCTGTGTGGAGAGTGTAAGGAGTGCGGAAGATGAACAAGGAGGTTAAGTGGGAAGGTCGCAGTTGGAAGAGCGGAGCAGGGAGGGTTGGCGGAGGGCGGGGGCGGAGCGGAGCGAGTCGTCCGGCGCCGCGGTGGCGGTCGCGAAGTCATGGCGGATAATGGCGCCTGCTTGCCTAATTGTCTTAAGGCATCGGGTGGGAAGGCGGGCGCTAGCGGAGCGGGGGCGGAGCAAGGTGAGCAGGAACGAAGCCGAGGACGCGGGGCAGCAGCCGTGTCCAAGCCAGGAGCAGATGCGCGTTTGTTTGGGAGCTCTGGAAGCGAATCCGAGTTCCCAGTTTCTTTCTCCGTGTTTTCCGGATTACTCGTTGCTCATTTTTGGGGTATCGTACTCGAGTTAACGATCTGGTAACAGTAAACGTCATCGTGCTGATTGAAATTCATGAAATACTCCACAAATAATTAGCCGTAATGCTTGCTCTTCGAGGTGGATAGTGGTCTATTAGGAATTGAGCAACCTGGCGTTAACGCCTTGAGTGGTTTTTGGTGAAGTGATGTGCCCAGCGATCCGATCAGCGACATTTACGTTTTTCTGGAACCGAAGAGATGACGAATATGCAAAAATGGAACGGGTGCTTCAATCGAGCAAGAAAGAGTGTTAAGACTGCACTAAGATGTATTCGAGGCGTTTGAATATATACTGTACCTACGAAACAAGAAAAGCAATCGTAGAATACTCTTCTTTGCATAGTACGTCACAGTTTTTAACTGTTGATTGACGACAAAGAAATAGAAGAAGATAATTTTAAATAGTGTTGAATTTTGAGAACATCAGATATAATGAACCAAAAATGTTCATCCCTGGAGGTTCGCTATACTTCGCCCATTGTATTTTTGAGGGGCAGCGCGCAGGCAACATACGAGGTGAGGGGAGTGAGACGGGAGTGGTGAGGAGCTGAGGGAAAGGCTTTATTTGAGGCACGACGGGGAAGGATGAGGGGCAGGCAATGAAAATGCAGGGACTTGGGGCAAGGTACAGGGCGGTGAGACTTTGGATAGCGCTAGCACGTTGCGAATTGTCGGTGTCCCTCCCGGGACGAATGCCCGCCGTCGCCAAACGGCTTTCTGCATGCCGGGGCCCTCGCCGCGAATACGTCGGTGCTTCGTCCCCGGCGGCCTCACAGGCGGCGGGCGATGACGTGTTCGGCCGCGGCCAGCCAGCGGACGCGCCGGTAATGGATGGCGTACGCGCGCCAGCCGCCCGCCAGCCGCGCGCCAGCCGCGCCGCGCTCGCCGCACGCTGCGAGCGGGGGCGAGCGGAGCGGAGAGCGCGTGCGCCGCCCGCCTGCCCGCCCGACGGGCTGTCCAATTAGCGAGGGCAATTTTCATATCGTGTCACGGCTTTCCGGCGGCGACTGGCGACGTCCACGGATGTTCACCGGACGGTCCGCGCCGCCCCGCCCCCTGCGGTTCTGCCCCGCCCCCATGCGGGCCCTCGCTGCCCGGCCGCGGCGCCCGTCACTAGCGCTTGGAGCGTTAGCGGAGTACCGGGATTCGAATCCTTGTCCCTCCACGTGGAATTTCCGGCGGGCGGTTAAAATCCTTATCGGACTCCGGCTAAGAGTGGCTTTTTGTTCTTCTGTTTAGTTCTGTTGGGTTTGGTCGATATAACGTTACAGTATGACGTAAAATTGCTTGTACATGTTAGGCTGACTGAGTTTGTCTCCTGCCTCCACGCGCCATAATGCAGCGCGAAGCAACGCCCGTAGGTACGAATCATTAAAGTATGGAAACTTTCTATACGGCCAGTATTGTCAATAATGTTCATGCCAATGTTAATTCGATAATAGCCTAGAACCGAGAACAAATCTGCGAAATGAATGTCGAATAATCTAGGTTTCTGGCAAATATATCGAACGTCCCTATCGCGCCACCATTCCAACAAAGTTCTTTCTTCCCATTCTTTCATCTGATACGCCTATTATGTCATATTTTAGAAAGAGTACGCCTCGGAGATACACTGCGCTTTACTTACTTATGTGAGTACAATATAAGATGCTTATGCAAAGTAATTGTGGGCAAAATAAAAGTTTCTAATTTATTAAATATATCTTGAAAAGAGTTTGAATAAGAAGTAAAAACTTGAAATGTTCTTATTTAAAATGACGCCAGTGGAAGTCTCCCCATCGATGGCCCGTCTCCCCATCCGGGCCATCGCAGCCCCCCGCCTGCCCCCACGCGCCGTCAACGGGAGACATGACGTAAGGGCCGCCCGAGAGGTTCTCCGTCCCCCGCTCCGTGACCTCAGCACATACTTTCGCCCGGCCGATACAATGGTTCTGGTTTACGTGTGCGTCGTAAATCGTCTGCGGAATAAGCTGTCGTGTTTACGGATTTAGTTGCCTGCGCGAGTGCGTAAGAGGCGAGATATCAGCGTCTGTCTTATTGGAGCTGTCTGTGCTGATGCAAATACGCCTATAATGATTTTTGTGCGCTGGTTGGTACCCGTGAATCGGCTTATTGGAATTTAGCATTCTTGTCCATACCTGCCACTAATTATTATATTATCATGATACATAAAGAAATGAACAGTTGTGCGGGTTAAATTAGGTCTTTCTCTACGGACAGAACTTAGAAAAGTTCTTGTGAAATATGCCTGAAATTTTCCCGCTGGAGATGTGAGCGTGCCATGTAACTTTCGTTCATGAATTTGCGTAACAGTTGTCTCGCAATCCGCTCTGTGTTGTGGTACAATCGTGTACCTGCGCGAATGTAGATGAAGTGACCGGGCGACAATTCTCGAGTTATGAAAGGCGCGGTTGCACTTGATATGTGATGTGGTTGGTTGTTGAAGGATTGAAACGTCTACACTGCGGTGGTGACGTTTCAGGGTCTAGTGAATTTACTCATGCGCGTTTTCTATCACTTAACTAATTTTCTGGTCGAAGGCTCGATATAATTATGAATTATTCAAGATCATTACGAGATACAGCAATTTTTTGTGCTTGTGATCTTGGCACCTCCGCCCGAGTGCGATGCGGGGCGGAGGGGGCAGAGCGGCCGCCTGCGATGCGGGCGAGGCGGAGGCGCAGCGGTGACCTACATTCGAAGTCACGAGTTCGATCTCACGCAGGACTGATATGCGGCGTTTTCCACGTTACCTAGGCGACTGTTGGTCTTCTCGAAAACACAGAAAGGAACACAAAAATAGAGGAGTAGTTCAATATTCCAGTAATTTCCCTCGCAATGGAAGTAGAAATGAAGGTTTAATAATAATCTTAAACACCTCGAGTTTTTGATATTTTATAAGAATGAAATGTTGTAAATTATTGGGTATAGTAAGTTCTCCGTTTGTGTATTTTTATATCGTGCCGTTCCCTTGATATACCCTGAAATCTATCTACGTTGCTATGCCACGTGAAACTTAAGTACGATGCAGGAGTTGTGAGATGCGCACCGCATCGTCGGGCACCCGCTTTGCGTCCCCATTGCGAGGGGAGGCTGCGCGGAGGCGGCCGGCGGAGCGGCGAGTGGGCGTGAGCGAGGGACGCAGCCTGGCGGGAGGCCCTGCGAGCTCGCAGTGTGCCCGCCCACAGGCAGCGCGCTTCCTCCTGTTCAGGTCGGCTTCTTCTTGTGACTCGGCGTTCCATCGCGCGCCTATTCTCGTTCACTGACTTTTCACCTGCAACTTTCTCGCCCGCCTCCCGTGGGTCCGCCCCTTCTCCCCCACTTCCTCACCCACCCACTCACTCACTCACCCTCACCCACGACCCCTGCCCCTCCCAGCCCCCTCTCCGTGCCGCTTTCATCCCTCGTGCCCGTGCCCTGTCGTAAGCGCCGCCCGCAGCGCTGGGCCATTGCGGGATGGTCCTTGGAAGACCCACCTCTTCTTTCTAGTGGTTAAAGTTCATTTCATTCTCGGAGATGCATGCACCGGGACGAAAATGGTGAAACGGCAAGAGAATTATAACTCCCTGTTCTGTCTGCTGTTCGCGCTTTCATACTCACTGCAATTTTCCATTTAGCATCAATGCCAATGCAGTTGATTGGAACTGGTAAGCGGGATCGTAAATGGTAAGGGAAGATAATCCAGTGAAAAAATTACATTATATGTCACCTTCCGAAACGTTATCCCAGTATCACAAATTGCTTGCGATTAGGTTGAACTATTAAACCTACCTCCAGTATCATTTTCCATCTCTTTATTAAGTGACTTATAACGGATGTTATTTCGATTGGATGCCTTGGTTTTATGGTAGGATTTCTCTGTGGCCCCACGCGAATTGCATCTCCGCGCAGGTTCGTCCGCCCACGCGGCACACACACACGCACGCACGCACACGCCCTGTGCCCGCGCGAGCAGTATGATTTGCGAGGGGTTTCTACGGCTTGTCGCCCCAGATACCGAGTTTTCACACCTCGTGAAAGTTGCCCCGTCGACAAGTACCAAAGCCTGTTAATAAAGCATCGCGATCCGAGCGACTGGTTTCTTGCATTGCCGGGACCATTCAGTGAAAAACTGAACGGCTCATTCACTTGTCACTGAGCTCCCGAGTTCCGTGCGCTGTCGCGCGAGCGTTTATAGGGTGCGTGGGATGCCGGGAATAGAGGAGATGACGCAATGATTTTCACTTTCAGTAAAGGGAAGGTTGTCTCGATAACGCCAAAAGAATACTTTTTGTGTAGTTAATGGTATATCTTTTGGGATTTTAATATGGATTATAAAGAATTTTATGCAATGTGTTTTTCTCATGGTTATTGTTTACATGATTTTACTGTTCGTGTAAGAATGGTGTAAGCAATAGAGCAACGTTGTGGAAGAATAATTATAATTTCTTTAGTTTTCTAAAAATAATGATGAACGCTGGGTACGACAGTACGAATTTGTAATTTATTATTAGATGTTTTGCAGTTTTACGTGTACGTTGCAGAAAACGTACACAAATTTACGTTACGCGTACGTTGCAGAAAACAATGAATGCCCAAATTCATTCCCATTTTTTTGTAACTAATGGTATCTTGATTTTAATTGTACCGTTTCGTCGCCGGTTCCCATTGGCCCTTTGCCATGTGATTGGCCAGCGCCCTGGACGTGGGCGGGGCGGCGCCGCCTGGCGGGCGACGTGGGCGGCTGCGTTGCGGCACACGCACCGCCCGCCAATGTTGGTCAGCGGTGAATGTGTGCCGCGCAGAAACCAGCCGCTTGCTGCACGCTGCCAGCAGACGATGCAGTGAGCTAGGGTAGGGCACGGGACGGGACGACGAGACGACTGGCCGAGGGGACTAGGCGAGCTAGAATGACACAGAGATGACAATAAGAACGGATAGCTTCCACAGCTACGTCTTGACGACTACTGGCAATAGAACTGCAGGTTATGTCCATGCACTCGTTTTGCCAATGCGTTCGTTTGCAGTTAGCTCCTGTGTAAAGAGCTTCATCAGTATCTCTTGCATGACGTTAATTTGTTTACCGATCTGCCGAAGGGGTTCCTTACCACTAGGCGGGGAGAGTCGTTGGGGGGCGAGGCTCACAGTCCCGCGTATGGTTCCGCGGGGGGGTCGGTCGCCGACTGGCATTTACTGCTGCGGCGCGAAGAGGAGAGGCGTGGGGCGTGGCCCCCGCGTGCAGCGCGTGCAGTCGCCTTGGCGCAGTGCGCGGCAGAGCGAGTGCCCACACGCGGCCCACGCGGCCACGGCCAGCTGCGCAAGTGCTGCTGCGCGCCGGGCCACGCGCTTCCATTGCAGCCGATTAGAGAGATTGTGGCCGCCTTAGCGGACCGTGCTATCGATCTTCTGCGCACGCGCAGATACACAAAAGCGATGCGAAACCTAAACTGCGCGTGCGCAGAACATCGATAGTGCTTTAACGTTTGAGGGTGCACAAACTCTCGATTGTTATCCTCGAGAACCGTCAACGTTATTGGTTGGCGCTAGGTTCGAGAAGAAAATAGTCCATGAACTCTCGGAAGCGAAAATAGGACATGTGTCCGGCAATGACTTGTTAAAAATGTTTACGTAATGGCCAGTCGTAAAAGCTGGGACGTCACACAGTTGTGATAAAATTGATAAAGGAATAACACACAAAATGAATTCAAGAATATCTCCGTGATTTTTATGTCTTCAACGTGCCAAATTTGCATACACTCAATTGGATTTAAAAATCCCTACAGCTGTATTGTAATACTTCAAAATATGGATGTATTCCTCCACTGAAAAAAATCCTTTCTCAAGTTGATGTTGAATAATAAACTATGTGCTGCATTGTGTAAATAGTTTATACCATTATAACAGTTTTAAAATAATTGTATGTATATTTATTTTCTTCCGTTACAATCTTGTCCCTTTGTACGTTCCAGATTACCATACACCATTTTTACTAAGTAAGAATACTCTGTATTCACTCTGGCTATGAGCTAGATCATTTCAGCTGCATAGCTGCAAATACGTACTTCATAAGCAAACATTCATCATTCAAGTACATACATTCTTGACCAATTTTTCTCGTTGTTGAAGATATATGAGATCCTAAATCACTTTATAAAATTTTTAATGTAAATTAATTCTCATGTATTATTCTCTTGAAATGTTTTCTTATCTTCCCATAATTCACACAGCACTCACTCTGCACTATTTAACTTGGTTCTAATAAGCAAGAATATTACCATGCGAGTACATAGACCGCATTAGACCAGAGAGCTGTGAGTGCAAGTGCTATCTATAAACGTTTGTTGCTGCATTCGCATGCTGAAGGCTCGAGTTTGGTGTCGACTGACGTCAAGAGAAACTTGCATTTCACTGCGCTCGTTGTTAGCGTACGCCTCAACTCAAGGAAAGGTCACTTCACTTTCTTTGGATATTAATCTCTGCTTTATAAATCCTGCTTCACTTGTCAGTGCAATTCAGTGGTTTACGTTTTACGACATGGTACTTCATCATATTCGTTAACGGGAATGCTTATTAGAATTTAACGATTTCCAACCATGCGCCGTGCTTAATAGACAGGCTGGGCGTCCATGAGCCACACGCCGGCTGTACGCGGCGTGTTCGTACGGGATCTACGCGGCGGTCGCTTTGGCTCCCTGCCGCTAGTGATCTACTCAGACTCTCCCTTTGCATACCAACAGCTGCACATTCTCATCGCATTGAAACTTGATCGGTATGCCATGACTTCTCTAGTTAGCGTCTACGCCTGCATGCGATCCATGTCAATTCGAAATGCCAGAACCAACTTAACGGGATCACGAAAATTGGCTAAGATACGAAAACTTACGCCAAACCTAAATAAAATGTTTCCTTAGCTTTGTGTTCACTGATGTACTGATTGATTAGTGTTTTTCGACGCGTCAACTGCTAGTCATTACTCTCGTATGTGTAGTGCATGATTTTATCGCGTATGGCGAGATCTAACGTCGACATACCCGTCGCCTTGCGGGATTTTCCCGCAACCAGGTATCTCCCACCACCACCACCACCACCACCACCACCACCACCACCACCACCGGTTTACCGCTCCAGCAAGGACAAGCTCTAAACTCCCGACTGGTCTCTCGGTATGTGCGCTACTGTAGTGCATGTAAGTGTAAGGCATATTCTCGTCATATTGAAACTTGATCAGTAAACCAGTGCTTCACTTTTTAGCATCTACGCCTGCATCCGATCGAGGGAATCCATATGAAATTTGTAATCATCGAAATTGGAGTTACGCTGCGAAAGAACCAACTTACTGGTATCACCAATATTTGATAAGTTACGAAGCCTCGCGTCAAACTTTAGTTTAATATTTCCTTAGCCTCGTGTCCACTGATGTATCCTTTACAGTTTAGCTCTATTAACGACATGTTTTTGCAAACTGCAGTATTTATTTCTACACGAAGGCCAGGGAGAAGGAGTAGACGTTTACGTCGACCCATTTCCTGGATATTTGATCACAGTAGTGGTTTCCCTTTTCCTTCCACTGAAAATGGAGAATGTAATGATGGGTTTTAGTGGTTCAAATAGGATACGTGATTGTGTGAGAAGCCGTTCATGCCATAATCACATGGTGAAACAATCCATGCCCACACGGGACACAAACCGACAGCTGTCGACTCCGCTTACTTCAGTGCTACTTCAGCTCCCATCGACGCTCCCCCTTTCCAATCACTATAAACAATGATTGCGTATCCTGTTCACATTAATTTATCAAGTTGCTTTGGTTGTTCGAGTTGTCCTAAAGTTTTTTGGGGTGGGGCACTGATTGATCCGTATGACGTCTTCCCCCAACCTTCCGAGACGCGATTGAACACGCCCACTTGCACTGTACAAGCCAACTCGCTAACCTCCACGCCAAAGCTTGCAATCGCCACACACAACGCCGGGTGCTTGTTGACTGAAGAATTCATGATTCATTCTAAATGCGTCCGTGTACCACTGAGTGACCTACAAGCGCGTTCGCGCCGATAAATTAAATATGTTCAAACGTCGACATAAATATTTGTTCCATCGTAAACGCAGCTAAGGTCGCAGGAATTAGTGTATGTATCTTTCCTATCGACGTTAACGCAACGATCTTGCTGGACATGCTAGGTTGACGCCTCCGCTTAATACGTTCACACGTCGGAACCACGTGATACTGCGTTGATCCGCTTTGTTACTTGGCCAGTGAGGAGAACGCCGCTAAACAGTCGAGTGATTTGAAGTCCCGGATATCCTCTCGATTGATATTTATGTTCGTTCACGCAATTTTGCCTTCAGGCTAATACACACACACATGATCAGTGCAATACGTTTGAAAGACTGCTAGATAATTTGGAATAAACTAACACTAATACGTCAGTTGCCAATTTCGATATCGTATGGGCCATTAACCTTAATTGAACTCACTGATTTGCAATTATTTTCGGTTTTTTCTTTCTTTCCTTCTCTCTTTCTTGAGTACCTACACTGCCATAAGTACCTATACATCAATTTTGTTTTCTTTCTCCTAAAATGTAAGTTTTAAAAGTCTTGACACAACCTGATATTATTTGTACCAATATTCTCAAAAGTCTTTAATGTTTCGATAAAATTGAGCTGGAGGAATTTCACAACATTTAGAAAATTCAACTTACAGCGTTCACAAAGAGACGGCGATAGAAGAAGTTGAGGTAATAGAAAAGACATATTACCAAGGACGAAGGTACGATTCGTGTACAGTAATGCAAATTTATACGGTGCTTTATATCCGTTGTAACTTGTAGATATAGATTAATTGAATTTTGCAACTCCCAAACCAGTAAACGCCTTACCCAGTTCATCCTTGAAGGCGTGTATTTGTCACGAATGAACATCTTGGAGGAGCGTGCGAATTTGGGCCTCCGCCCGCCGCCTCCGCTGCCCGCCGCCCGCAGCCGGCCTCGCAGCCGCAGGTGGCCGGCCGAGCTTCCGCCGCCGCCCGCCGCCCGACTTTATTTGCACAGAACGCTGGGAATAAGACGAGATCTCGCCTTACGTCATGTTAACCTTCATACGACAGCCCGTGTAGGCAACAGGAACTATAAACACCCTCTCCCGTAACTCTCTCTCCCTCTCTCGTTTGCTCTCTCTCGCCTCCCCCTACGCGCGAGTAGAAAAATTCATATTCATTATTTCGCGGCGGCGCACTTGGCAGCGGTGCGGCGATTGTGTGAATGGCAGAGCGAGTCTGAGGGGGCGGCTCCAGCGAAGGACAGGAGGCGGCGGTGGCGGAGCCAGCGGGCTCTGGAAAGTAGCGTTACACGTGTCGTCCCGCCAGCTCCGTCAACCTGCCTCGAGGCTGTCGAAAAGGGCGAAGCGAATGAAGCGAAAATGCTGTTGAGACGTCGTCTTACGATCAAATGTTACATTGTCGTTTCTTCGTTATCAGCTGCCTTCGTGGAGAGCGTGGGCGACCCGGTAAGAAGAGAATGGCTTTCAACTGTAAGATGTGTTGGCACATTACACGTGACGGTCTGTCGTTTCTAGCAACCTTCTTGGAAACCGTAATCCATTAGGCAGTTGGCATAGGTGGCATTCGAAAGGTTTAAACGTCTGTAGGAGAATAATAAGAATTTCTAACTCTTAAGAGAAAAAGTCTCGGAATAAGCGGTATTAGTGGCAGAATTACACCGTCGACGATCCACTTCTGAATTGTGGTGATGGAGAGCAACGCCCGTCAGAAATCGGTTTGACTATGTTCGACAAATAGTGGCTTCCGTCAGGTTTAAAATAGTTTTGCTTTGAAGAAATTTTCGTAGTATGCCGTATCTACAAATATTTATTTCCTACGTGTTAGGTAACAATTCAAGGTCTGGATTGCCCTAGAAATGAGTATCGAAGTACAAGAAAAGTGACATCTCAGAAATCGTTTTGCAGAAAAACGGTTTCAATCCAAGAAGTACCGTTTATTTTGCTGCCAAAGACAGTTGATTCACTCTCTACAGTGTCTTGTGAGCTATTTTTATGAAATTTTTCTTGTGGAAATAGAGTGTTTTCCATTCAAATTTTTTCACTGAACACTTAAATGACAATTTTTGAGATGTGACCATTTTCTTTTCACCAACTGTTTAATGTTGTGTTCGATATACAGTACACTGAGGTGGACAAATGAAGATAAAGTGTTCGCCTTTCAAATATACAGACTTTCTAAAACTAAGCAAACTTTCTGATCATTTAGTACTTTCATCTTTCGAGTTTTCCCCCTCTCTATCAAGAGATCCCTTTTCCAGGCTTTTTATTTGACGAAGGAAACGTCTGAAAGAAATATCAGTCGTCGATACTTAGAAATTTAGAATGATCGTCTTATATTGTAAAGGTCTTTGTTACATTCAATCAAGTAATATGTTTAATATTGGCAATGCATTGCCTACGAAATAAAATAACATATTAACGTTTAATGACCAACATTTGTGAAGTTTTCCACATAAACTTTCACTCACGTTCAGTATTTCTGTGAAATGTGATCAATGGAGTACAACATTCAAGAACGAGTCTTTAATTGGTGGTGGGGCAGCTTCTTCTCCACAATATGCTCCCGCCGCGGTGCCTCCTCGCCTTTCCCCTTCCCCCTTCCCCCCTTCCCCTCGGTTTCTTCTCGATCGTTGTGTTAGGGGAATGTAGTGCGTCATTGCCAAGAACGAGGAGAGCATCCTGCTGTTAGTTCATCCTTCGTCCTAATGAATGGAGGGGTGCCTTTTTGACGGTTCGTCTCTCAGAGGAACAGTTGTTACAGGAGAAGATATTTTCCAGAAATATGTCAATTTATGAGGTTCTCGAGTGTGTTTCAGTAGAATTACCGATGCTGCTTTATACGCGCTTATACATTATGAATGATTCGACAATGCAGATAGCATCTAGTTCTGCAATGATTAGCGCGCCAACAATCGACATCGTAATGTCAGGTTGTGAACATCTGGACTTGAAGGACGTCATGCGTAACACGTGTCTATATAATAACAGGGAGTGAGGCTAGAGTGTGGAAACATCTTGTTCCCGACCCCAAATACCGGGTTCGCCGGTTGCGCTCGCCCGAGATGAGCGTTAGGAGCTTTTGTTGCGCTCCCCGAAACCGGATAGAAGGCGGGCCAGCTCCGGAAACGGAAGCTTATTATATTAGCAAATGGTGCTCAGGGAAATTGGACTGCCCGAGGAGAAAAAGGTTCGTAGCGGGCAGCTGCCAAGATTCACATGGCCGCCGAGGTGTGCCTCGCGTGCTCCTTTTCATTATTTGTTTATTTGACGTCAAAAAATTAATAGTGTTACGTAGTGTGGGGCAGAAGTGCAATCTGTGTATGTTTTTGTGAAATCTGGAATCTCTATAGTTCTACATTAAGTTCTAATCTTAATTTGACTTATTTCGTAAAAAGGTAAAAAGTTTTGTGATGTTTGGGTGAGAAGTATAAAATATATTATAGTCACAATGTAATAATAGACTGTAATATTAAATAATATTAATATAAATATATCAAGATGAATAATGAATATAGGTAGGAACGTTCTTTTCCCATAAGAATTGATAAGAAAATTTTTGCTTTAAACAAAAATGTATACAAGGCTACGTTGTGTCGTGTCGAAATCTGCCTTGTTTGTTTGCTTTTTTGTGATGGTTGGGGTCCACGTATGGTTCATATGCATATGTTTTAGCTGCTAAAAGACGGGAAATTTCTCAAAAAATTAATTCAGTATACATTTTTTTTGTTTGGGGTGTTTAACTTCAGTTTGTGACACTCTGCTCCGTCTTCAGATAAGATAAGCAGAGTTTAGTCGCACAGGCGATTGGCAAGATGGGGACGACCTGTAGACGATGAAATTACTAGACAAAATATTTTGTATATTTCTGCAGGTATGCAGTCTGTGGTGTTAGAAGATAAGAAACGCTATTCTAGAAATGTATTTTTGAAGACCCCATTAATGTCATTAATGAACGCTGTACATGAAACATGATGTGCCTTTACTCTTGTAATACCTGAAATTATAGTTCACTTCAGTGTGTATGTGGTTGTAGAGGGGGAGTGATTCAACTTTGTGCCTTGCTATTGTGTGAAAATGAATGCGTCTTTTGACGTAAGTATCAACGATCGTGTTGTACAGACCCGCTGAAATGCATAATATTATATGAGTGTCGTGTTTTCTCTAATCCGATGCAGGCCAATGCAGGAGCGTATCTCAAAGAGTAGAAAGGTCGAGTGCGTGACGTCAGCCAGCTGTTCTTTGCGACGCCGTGCCTTGCGAACGGCCGCCTCCCGTGGAGCAGGAAGGCTTCTTCGCCACCCAACTTCCGACGGTGTAACGCCCCCGCGGCGCGATAAAGCGGCGAGGGGGGCTGCGAAGGGGGCGGGGCGGTGTGAAGGAGTGGGGCGCGTTGCCTCGCGGTGACAAAGGTCGCTCTCGCAGCAGACTTACAGCAGCGATCTTCATTGCGCATGTAAGATAAGAGATTAGACGCTCTGACAAATCCCCAGGCGTGTACGCGGGGTGGGCGGCGCGGCTGCGAGGCCAAGGAAGAGACCCCAGCGCGGCCGCCGACATGCTCTTACCGCCCTCTAGCATGGGGTCCGCGCTGCGGATTTGGGGCTGATATGTGGTGGACGTGGAGAAGGTGTTCCTGGGGTTTACCCGATTCCCTTGCCCGTCTTTCATACTTTCACTTTCCTCTTCTTTATCCTTTTCTTCTCCTCTTCTTCCTTTTCCTTTCATCATTCTCTTTCTCTTCTCAACCTCCACTTCTCCATCTCCTCCTACTCCCCCTCCTCCACCCTTTCCTTATCGTGCTCTCCTCCTTTTCTCTACTCTCCTTCCCCTCCTCCCCCCCTTCGCTCTCTTCGCCGTCTCTTCACTTTCGTGCTTCACTCTTCACTGCATGGCCCCTCCCGCCCGGGAGGCTGCAGCGGAGAAAGCGGCGAGATGTGCGAAGACAGCGCTGCTTCCGGCGGCGGCAACAAATAGGCTGTCGCCAAGCCATAAAGCGGTCGTGGTGGCTGCGGCTGCGCCCGCGGGCAGCGCTGGGTGTGACTTCGCAAAGAGAGGTGAGCGCGAGTCGGAGCGAGGGGCGGGGCGACGCAAGGCGCGGCGAGGAGGAGCTGCGTGGCGCACGGCAGGGTGGAGTGGAGAGAGATGGCAGGGCGTGGCAGGAAGAGGCGAGCCGAGCCGAGTGGCACAAGCGGGGGCGGGGCGATGGGGCCGGGCGGAACGGAGCGTGGAGGCTGGAGGGAGCGTGTTTTAGTAATATCATTTTGAGGTTGGAATCCGCAACATGTTCTGAGTAAACCATCTACTTCGTACATGCAACTAAAACAATGCCCATGCTCAATTCATGTATCATGCTTTTTATTGGATCATTTCCAATACGCTTTCACCGAAGGAAATGTGGAGTCTGGAGCTTGCACATGTCTCTTGCGAACGGCGTAAGACACTTCAACAGCGCCTAACGTGAAGAACGTTAGGAAGATTGTTTGTTGTTTCCCCTTTACAGAAGCCCTCTGGAGGCGGGAGTTAATTTTCTTTATTGGAGGTAACTGTCTGGCGACATCAGTAGAAGAGGAAGGTCTATACCTTACATATAATAATTAAAAAAAACACTTAATTCTTGTATACTATTCCAGTTCCTATTTCATTGAAGAGACAACAAAAATACATAACGAAAATGAAAGGTCATGTAGGTACCGAAAAAATATATTTCATCATGAAGAGGCAATAAAAATCAAAATTGTATCATATTTACTTAATACTTGCTTAAATTTAATATCAGTCAAACGATACGCTGTTTGGCCTACACAGTGTTTGTTTTCTTTTTTCGAAATACTAGGGATTGTCGGTGTAATTTTAATCCATTCTAAATTTTCCTTTTTGTTTTACATCGATTCCACATTCAAAACGTATTTGCATTGTTGACATTGCATTCATTGAGCACGTTCTCTCTCGCTGCACTACACTTCTTTCTTGGCGCCGCGGAGCCTCGTCGGCGTTCGCCGTTGATATTCAGTTTGTTTAGCCTATTTCCTATTCGTCTATTTCGCCTATTAACCTATTGGCCTATAGCCTATTTCGTCGTTCGTATGCGTTTACTATTTTGTTAGCAATGCAGAAAAATCAAATCTGCAAGTCGTTTACCATTGCAAAGTTTTCTATAACTCGGGAACGAAAATGTCTAGTGCTTCAAATGTTGCTCATCGCGCGGTTTTTTAAATTTCATTATTATGATTATTTATGAATTTTTTTGGAACTTTTTTCATCGTTCAACTCGAACGCAAGAAGCGTGCGCAGCTGCTTCTCCCCCATACGTCACACACAGTTTGTGCGTCTGTTCCACTGAATGAGGAGTCCGTGTGCGCCGCCCGCACGTCCGCGTGGCGGCGGCGTCAGGTGCACGGCGGAGGCAACAGGGCGCCCTTGATGACACCTCCGGGTCGCCGCCCAAGGTCGCCGCCGCAGCCGCCGTCGCGCGCGCGAGAGAGACACGGAGAGAGGCCTCCCCCTCCCCCCTCTCCCACCCGCGGGGAGGGTGGGCACGCCGCCCCGCTCCCCCGACATGAGACCGCGGCGACTGCGGAAAACATACGTGCGTGCGGCCAAAGGCGTCTTTAGTGCTGCTCAATCGTTGTAAATACATTTTGCGTCACATAGGATTGCCCATGAAATGATTAAAAATCAAATGTTTTCTTAATATTATGGACAATTAGGGATTAAACTACTCGTCTTTCAGAAAAATACGATTTGATTTCTTTTTTTCATCATCATCGTCAACAAACATTTGATCATCAAACATCTGATTGTGAATTGGAAATTCAGTTATTGAAATAAATAGTCTATAGATGAAGTGAATATTGAAAACTAGTTGTAATGAACGAATGCAACGCTATGCAGGTTTGAACCTTCACTGATAATTTTATATGTAGAAAATCTTCTGATTTCTGGAGTTCATTCAAACAACAAAAAGTTGTTTCTATTTCGAATTTGGAGATATCAATATTATGTTCTAATTTTAAAAGCACTCCCTAAGTTACAGGTACTTCAGGATGATGCTACGTCAAAATCCCTGTACATTGTAAGTGGTGACGTCATGGCAGGAATCCCTTGATGGAGAGAGCGGCAGGCAGAGTTTACCCGAGCTGCCGCCAGTCGTCGCAGCCGCGTGAGGCACGCGTGTTTTCACTTCACCATGCGACGTGGTGGGCTTCTCATACCACTACGTGTCCCTTCCGCCCCATCATGATCACCTGCCAAGCGAAGGGGAGGACATGAAGGTGGAAACCACCCCTTCCCTCGCCGTGGCATTCATCACGTGGCATCGGCAGACGCGGGGAGGGGAAGGGGTCCCGGGACTTCCCGGCGGCCCGCTGCGCTCGCCAACTCGGCTCTGCAGTGCCACGGAGTCCTTTATTCTTTGCCGTTTTCAAACGATTAGTCAAATAAATGCGTGCTTCATTATTGCACGTGCTCGTATTTATTCGCCACAGCCTCAATTTTACTGATGTGTGAAAAAGTTGTTTATGAGCCAGGAGATTTTATTGGAACACTATTTGATTCGAGTTTTCGTTCGGAAGCATGAGAGGTTAGTGTAATGGTTCATTTGTGTTGGCAGGAAAAGCAGTGACCCTGTAGTTAACAATGACTCTGTAGTCCTCCTGTGAGGACTATAACTATAGCGGATCCGTAGTGCAGAAAGGCGCATGTTTCTTTTGTTTCTGGTGCGTGCAAGTTCTCGTGCCAGTCCTTGCCCCGCCAGAACCTTTCTCCGACGTTGCTGACGCGCTGGTCGCTGATGACTGCCGCCGTCTCCGTCAGCGCTATTTCTTTTGGACGACAGCTCGGTGGAGCGCTGAAAATAGGCAACAGAAAGTACGTCATATAGTAGTGTCTGCATCCATATGAGCGTACTTCATTACAGTACTTTCACCGACGCTAGCGTCCGTTCTCTTCGTTTAGCAGCGATATATATAGCTGAGAGAAACACTTCCAGACATAACTTCCATATTAATTCAACCATGACGAAGGCTTCGCTTTGTGAGCTAGCTGCAACGGTTTGTCATTGAGCATCTAGCATAGTCTGTAACATCTTATTCAGCTCTCTTCCTGATTCTTTAATCTCCAAAACATTCGTTTTGTAACGAATTTCAAATAGATCGATTTGTTAGGGAAAGTTTAGAATTCTCTTACCTTTCGGTTCACACGCCCATCCTCAATATAGTTTTCCTGGATCGCAGAATGTATCTTGCTCCCGAGCTCCGCGTTGTTCTATTGAAAGATTTGTGTTCGGCAGACATGGGTCGTCGATTCATTACGATCGGCACAAACTCAGGGTTGGGAAAAGAGTATCGATGGGTTTCGGAGAATGTTGTGTGCGAGTCAATCGTCGAATTCACACAATAAATATCATATCATTTACCTTTGATTTAACTGTATAATGTTCGTTTTATTTGCTCACATCAGATATATGTAGCCAATTCCTTTTATTACTAAAAAAGGAAGTCAGTATGCAAAATAAATTATCGCAGACTTAGTGGCTCATATTTTGCCTCACTATGACGCGTGTATTCGCCAATTGCCCAATGAGAATTATGTAAATTGCGCGTATTGAGTTAGCACTGTGGGCAGCTCATTGTGAATCGCTTGCTTGGCGCTCATCGTGAATCTGTCGTTTTAATTTGATAGCTTTGTTAATGAAATGAAGGAGATTTTATCGCGCCTTTCTATTTGTCAGCCGTAGTTTCGGTCATCAGTTCTGGCTTGCATTTCGTTTATCTGCGTCGATTGCCCATTTCGGAGGCGCACAGGGGCTTACGAGGAGAATACAGGGCGGTGGAAACGCGGGAGCTCGGGAGAAGCATGCTGACGGCCACGCAGGCCAAGGCTACGTGTTTGAATCCTGCGCAAGCCGAAGCTGACTACTTCTCACACCACGGTGTTTCCCATCTGAACATCATCCGATTCATTATTGTGCATCTCTCATCAACCTTCACTCACGATCACCTTATTGTCTTTTACACATATATTGAAGGGTCATGACCAAGGGTCGGGGTACATCCGCACTGCGATCATTTGCCCAGGAAAGGGGAGAACAAGTTAGCGTAAGATACCTGCCTCGCCGACGATGCTCGCGAACGAGTATAAAACACTAATCATTGGCAATTGAGCGACGGCGTCGGGTGCACAAACCCGCTGAGATAAGTCAGGGCCACAACTCATCCACTGCAGTGTCTCTGACTAGGAAGTCTTGCGGTTCCAGTCCCGACGGCGTCGGATTTTTAATACTAGCTAAATGGCTAGGTTGAATTCAGCCGCTGTCTGGAGAATTCTAAAGGGCGGCTGTTCTTATCGGTAGTCTTCTCCTGTTAATACTAGGCGAATACCAGACCAGTACCTTAGCAAACGAGCCATCAACCGCGCGCGACCTTTCCTCCCTCGTTCTTGTTTTCTCCTCACTACATTACACGAGCACTTACATGCGTTGCACTACTTCATATGTGTGGAAACGAGTCGGGAGCTTCGAGCGTGCACCGCTGGACCAGATACCTGGACGGAGGTCGTGTTGACGTGTAGGTCAGCGGGAGAGTACCGCCATCTCCCGGGATATAACATACACTACACGTACGGGACCGACGACCGCAGCAGTTCCGGCGCTCGGAAACACGAGTGAATGGAACACACGAGTGATCGCACGCGCCGATCTGCTGGCCTCGGATGCGAAGTGGACATGTCCGACGAGGATGGGAGCGGCCGCTGCGTCCAGCGACCGCGCGACCCCCGCCCAGCTGCGAGGAGCAGGGGGAGGGAGCGGGTGCATGGGGCGGCCAAGATGTATAGAGTTATAAAGTCATGTTTATAACGGGCGCGCGGAGGCTGTCCGCCCTTCTCCTGCCGTGGATATCTTCGTCCGCTAAACGGCAGTTGCGCGCCTGCAACGGGAGTCATTAATCAGGGGATGGGTTGCGCTTAAGGCCTCGGCTCTCTCCTCCACGCCCCTCCCCCTCCATCGCGGGCATCGGGCGACGCGACGTCGTTTTCGTTGTGGAGTTTTTGCGTCGTGTGCAACCAGATAGCGGAAACGTTAAGCATTAACTTGGCAGCCTGTGCGCAGGCGGGAACACTTAACGTTAAGTTACGGAAATAGGGGAGTATGATTTTTTACGTGGGATATCGGAACTTACGTGAAGGATCAATAGCCGAAAAGTTACGTTAATTTTACTTTGTTCCAGAGTGAGCGGCTATTATTACTCTTTAGTTTCTTTAGCAAAACAAATACCGAAATGAAAAGTAGAGACGACAGGAGATACCAGCACGCCGTGCTGTTACAACTCAAAACAACTTCCATTAGCACAGAGTCGTAGAAGGAAAACGTTATGCAAAACGCTTTCAGCACATGAAACCTTAAATGCTCACGTTATTGCTTCTTTGCGATATCTAGTGCAAAAACTCTATAATGCTAATGGCGAATGCAGGCGAAGCTTCTTTAGCGGCAGCGTACGTGCTAGCTCTTCTTCTCTGCATATGGGAGTTAAAAAGCCCCGGCTCCTGCAAATAGAAAGAATAAGTCTGACGTTTCCTTGAGCTGGAGAAATCCGCAACCCGCCCTTTTACAATACATAGTTGGATAATGAATGAGAGTACCAACAAAGCGACTTTAGCAACATCTGACAATTAGAAATTTTCGCTCCCGAGTTTTACAAAACCTTTTGGCATTGGTCAACGAACTTCAGATTTGATTTTATAATATTGTTAAAGAAAACAAAAAAAGAAATATTGTTGTAGTGTTCATGTATGAAGCGTTGAGAAGATACGTTGATCAACTAATGAAGGAGTAAGGATGGGCAGTCGAGGGATTGTACTGAATGGAGTATCGCAGTTGCTGCTGAGTATCACGAGTTGGAGACATTAGGCAACTATGCATTTAATTCGTTTTAATTTTATATATTTTGTATTTGCAATCTGTTACTTCCGAACAATAGGCAAATAGTTTTACAGAGTTTGACAATGGCAAGTAAAGAAACTCTATTCACAGTCCTTCATGGATTCGTTTCATGCGATTCATAAAACAATTGTCCCAATTTTTCCGGCTGCAAGTTCGTTGTTCTAATTGTAGATTTCCCGCTCATTTTGCCGAGACTTTGGTAACAGGATCAAAAATAGTCATCTTTCCTATCCACCACTCAGCTAATTTCCGGTAAGTATAATCGGCATTTGAGTCAATTGCAACAATCCACGGCTGCTCTTACAACCTCTGAATTCTGTATTCATGCTTCGGTCCGTACCCGCTTCGAGCCTTCACGCGCGCCTCTTGGGAGGTTGGAATGCCACACGCCTTCCAATCACAAAGTGCTAAAGGCTCTTTTTTCTACGTTTTTCTCCGTTCCGATAGCAGCTATTAAAAGTATGGTCGGAGAACCATCACACACACACACACACACACACACCACACACACACACACACACATACGCATCTATTCCTCAGTGCTTCTCGCACTTCTATATCAAGTTTTTCCGGGGCGTTTTGTTTTTTGCCTTCTTTCTAATCAAGATTTTTCACCCGCGTCGACAATCTCAAAAAATCACTTTATTTTCGTTCGTCCTCCTTATGTTCGTTCGTTCGTAAGCTCCATTTGTTTTTACGACGCGCCCGTTGCGGCTCTACTGTTCTCAGAGATTGGCCCTCCTTTTGCTTCTTTTAGGAGGATTGTTTTTTTTCTTTCCCCCGGTGTGTGCGTCGGTGTGCGCGTCTGTGTACACGTATATGTGTGTGTAGTGAGCGCTGCGTTTCCCAAGATGCCAATTTTCGTAATGATAGTTCGGAGACGCGCCTGCCCCCCCTTCCCCCCCCCCCGCCGCCGCGCCGTGCCCGCGCGCCGCTCTGGGCATTGTGGGTTTCGAAGTCACAGAAAAGGGAGGGCGAGACGCGGGAATGACAGGCACGGGACGAGGACGGAGAAGAGAATCGGGGGCATAAAAAATAAAACGAAACGAAAAGGAAAAGATGAAATAAAACTGAGAGAAACGGTATAACATAACTCGCAGTGATGAAGGCATAAGGGAATTACGAAAAGTTCTGAGTCCGCCACGTAATGGTGGGTTAGAAGCGGCGGTGAGTCGGATGCCGTCCGACTGAGGGGCGTGGGGTGGAAGGGGGGATGGGGATGGAGAGGACGGGGAGAATGGGGCGGGGAAGGTCTGAGGCAGCGAGCGTCCGCCGCCAGCGCCCCCGATTCGCGGCTGCGTCGAGCTTCTCCCGGCGCGGCGGGGGCTCCGGCAGCGCCGGCGACGACAAGGCTGTGTGCGGAGAGGGGGACAGGCATAGGCACCGAATCTACAAGATGGACATGCTCCGTTTTCCCAATAAGCAACCTTTAGGGTAGCGGTCAGACCTCTCGCCTTCCGTGGCTGGCTTCGGTGTTCAAATCCAGGGCGGTTGATGTGGAATTTGGGGTGGACAAAAGGATGGTTTATTTCGAGTTCGCCACAATCCTTGTCTTGCGTTTTACCATGTCCCCATTATCATTCGCATCGTATATTCATAATCTTCTCTCCATCAAATCGTTTCCCTTTCCAGGTACAGCCATAAAGCTTAGGCTCTGGCATTATAATAAAGAATAACAGCGGTTTAATAAAAAATGTACATCCAGCTACTTCTAAAATTCCTAGACTGCTAAAACTATCGCGAATCCCGAATGTGTAAGTGTTTGACATTCGTTTACTGAATACGATAGCACATGTTTGGAGTTTGGAAATAAAGCTGGATTCTGAGCCATCTTCCTCTGATCGGTTCGTTCCGAGATTTCCTCCGATCAAACAAACTAAATCAAAAATGGGATTTTGCCGTCTGGTCGCCCGCCAGATGAAAATATGTCGAATGTACGATTTTGCATTTTGCCGTCTCCGCGTCAACGACCGCCGTGTGGGGTGGGGTGGGGTGGGGTGGGGGAGCGCGCGTGTGGCAGCCGCCCGCGCTGGGTGGTCCGAGGGGTGAAGCGCGAAAGGTATGTTGATGAATGCCACCGGCGGCCGCGCTTCGATGCCAGGCGCGCGCCATGAATATGCAGGGCCGGCGCTGCACCCCCGCCGCCCTCGCCGCCCTCGCAGTCGATGGAATGGCCGCTCGTTAAGGGCGGCCGGAAGAGGCTTCAGACGGCGGCGCGGCGCTTTGCTCCTGCGAGACGGAATTTGGTGGGCAAGTGTCTTTGTGGGTAAAGGTTGTCAGTTGGGTTGTTTCGTTCTATACGTTGGGTGGATTTCGGTTGAAATGTGTGGATGGCTGACTTGCGCGAGTGGACGGGCTGTGGGTGTGTTGATCATCGAAAACATCCTATTGAAATATTGTTCAGAGGCATTCTTTTAGACTGAAGAATCTATTTCGTGCCGAAAATGTTCAACTCCTACCATTGTGGTTTCCAAACATTGCGAATGAATGCGTAGGAATTCAAGTTTTTTTCTTATTTTTTAGGGAAACTTGCGAATGAATGATTTTCTGTTCTAAAAAAATGTTATGTAACTTCAATCGGTTTGGAACCCGCGAACATGGGTGTGACGGCTCAACATGCTGATCGTTATGCTAATCCAAACGTCGTGTGGGTCGGAGTTGTACAGTGAGTGACGTTGAACTATTGTTTAAATAAATTAATAAGGGATGGACCTCCAACTAGTGCCAGATACGCGAAAATGCGTCCATTGGCAAGTGCGCGGGGCGGGGAAAAGGCGATCCGGTGCGAGGAGCGCGAGGAGGCGAGGCGGGGAAGCCGTGGACTCGTTGTTTTATGGCTCCGGCTTCTGACAGTGTCTTCAACAGGAGTTGACCTCCGTCTGCACCACTTCTGCCGCGACGTGGCCGCGGGCGGCGTGCAGCGAAGTGCGGTGTAGCGCCGCTGCGCCACCTGAACCGGACGGGGGTCTGCGCAGCGGAGAAAACAAAACCTTCGGGTGCGCATGCGCAAAAGTGCTATTCTTGCCAGCTGGGCGCTCTGCGGAACCATCGTCCTCGCAGTCGTCCAGCGTGGTGGCGCTACACTCGCAAGCCGTGACTTCCGTTGCTTGTTGCATATCCACATTCGCCCTCGCAGTCCGAGACGCGAACCCGTAACCTTCGGTTTTGCGTGGAGTTCCTAGGGTCGAGTCCCGTCGATGGCATCTTTTCGACATTGGATATAGAGCTAGGTCGAATTTCCCGCTATCTGGAGAGGAACTGTAATGACCGCCTGCTGTGCGTGCTAGTTTTCCGTGGTGTCTCAAATCACTACCTGCCGAATAGAGCACTATCGCAACAAAAAGGCCACGGACTACGCGCGATCTTTCCTTCCCCTATCCTTGTCACACCTCTTCCCTTACAAATATACACACATTACACATGTTCATGCCTCACATGTATACATACACCTACATGCACTACTCTGCTACACATGACGGGAGACCAGTCGGCAGCTTAGAGATTCTCCCTGCTGAAGACTACCCCGTGAAAGAAAATACCAGGTTAGGGAAAGTTCGTAATCCGTCGTGTAGGTCTGCGCCGGATCTCACATTTCAGCTAGAGAAAGACCCTTACCTCCCATTGTATCATGTACTACACTTAAAAGAACTAGTGACTAAAAGAAATGGATGCGCATGGAAACCCTAAATACTCTTACTCCGTTTTGCCGAGCATCGCCTCGACCGGGACAAGCTTTAAGATTCCGACGTGTGTGGTAGTGTGTTGCATGTATGTAAATGTCAGTGAGCGTAATAGGACACGGAAGAGGAAGGAAAAATAGCGCACGGTCCGTGCTCCGGCATTGACCTGATGCTAATCGGAGAAACCATTGGAAACTACCGTTCGCAGCACCCGACCGCCTAATAGTGGCTGCATTCGTTCTAGCAATATAACTCATGTCAAATCTGCCTCCGTGGGGACTCGAGCTGTGGGTCCTCCCGGTCAGAAGCAATGCTAGCTCTGAGCTAAACTCAGCCGCTTGAGCCGATGAAGATGTGCCCGTTATCGCGAGGCGACAAAATGTTGATATCATCAGTCGACGATTACTTTAAAATCTTTTTACATACGCACTGAAAGTCTAAACTCAATGAGGCAGATGGTATCTGTTTATTCTCAAATTTGTATGTCGCGCGAGATGACAAATTCCACTATTAATAATCCTTTTACGCGCGGTATATCCTCCTACACGCGTATTCCCGAGTGAAGTTGATTAAACTCGAGATTATCGGCGTCCTTGCTAAGCATTTAAACCGGTCGTGGACCTCGTGTTTGCTGCGCGATATAAATCTCCCGTTTCATTGGAACACGTGTGAGAAAAGTTTTCGCCATTCATACTCGGAATTAAGGTGAGTGAATGAAAGATAAGAGATTTGCTGAGCCTGAGGGGACAGACTGCGACGGAAAGGGAGTCCCTCGCGTCTTTTGATTTCGTTCTCTTTTTACCGCCTTTTCAGTATTTGCGTTTCCCTAGATTATATGTATAGTTCCTCGCTAATACTTTTGTGAGTTATTGACGTCTACTCCATTGCCTCGGATGAAGTGGCAAAAGAATCCTCAGTTCAACTGCCGAAGATCGGCTTCAAAAGAACTCCATGAAATGATGCAGGAATTGGACATCAACTCCTTGTTTGTAAATATTAATATTACTGTCTCCCAAATCATAACCATAGAATTTACAATTTCTTATAATCTCTCGCCGAAAGAAGCAATTATTTGTTCCAATAGTTTTTGGCTGATACACATTTCCATAAGCGAATTCTTAATGTT
Organism: Teleogryllus oceanicus; assembly: GCA_964035755.1. NCBI lineage: Eukaryota > Metazoa > Arthropoda > Insecta > Orthoptera > Gryllidae > Teleogryllus > Teleogryllus oceanicus. The sequence goes on from CAXIVR010000001.1 coordinate 3,590,904, forward strand.
TTGCTTCAGCAGATCTTGCATCTCTCTTTGATTCACCCTTGATTACTATCATATCGACGTCAGTGTAATCCCGAATGATTCCAAACGAGTGGCCAATATTCCCTATCGCACTTCACCACACCCACCATTCCCTCCACGTTCGTTTCCGCCCCTATCCTCGCCTGCCTTGGCCCCACCACCCCCGATCCCCGTCTTTGCCCGCCCCCGCCACACCCGCCTATGTCCCCGCCGCCTCCACGCTCCACCCCGCCACCGTCCTCGGCTGGGAAGCGCGCCGGCCGAGAGGCATAAATCTGCACTGGCATTGTTGGTCGCGCAGATGGTATCACGTGCGTGTATACAGGACGTCGACTTGTGTAGAGCGACCTGGAGGTTGGCGCGATCCTGTGCGCGGCCCGCCGCCCCCGCCAGGCCGCCGCCGCCGCCGCCGCCGCCACCGGACCGCGGCACCCTGCGTTTCTCCGCGAATGCAAAGTCGCCATTTTTATTTCTCTTACACGTAATATAGAGAAGTTATGCAAAGCTGCAAAGAATCGATGTCGAGATTTTGTGAGGAAGACACGTTTTTGATATCTCTGATTCCAAAAATGTGTTTTATTTTATCATATACTTAGTGTGGAGAAAGGTAGCTAACGATGCAAGGAAAACAATCCATAGTTTGAGAGAAAGAAAACCGTTTTGTGTTTATTATTTTCTTTATTTTTTCTTCCATTGGAGCAACGTGTTCTTACTAAAATGGCCTAAACACGATTTTCATTAAAACCTCCGGAGTTTTGAAAGAACAAACTATTACGATGGGTTTTTGTGTAATTTTGAGTGCTTTTTTTCAAAAATATATTCACAAATTTTTTAAGTTCCAATTTTTCTTTGTACTTTTTGTAAAGATATAGAACAATACAACGAATAATCTAACATAAGTAACATTTTCGTGAAAAGTCATGAATGTTCAAAAATGAAATAGATATTTACTTCGAATTTCACGCGCTTCGTTTGACGGAGGAACGCTTTAAGGGGTAGCTGAAGTATTTGTGCAATTTCATGGCATATATTATTAACCGTGACCATTAAAACGAAGAAGTATGTGTTGTATCCTTTTTCTAAAAGTTCGGGATTAATGCGAGGTGGAACGACTCCATTCCCTGCAACAAACCCCGACGGGCATTTTTGGCATTACCCCCGTTGTTCCATGTACACGTCTTTTACACTACTTTACAGCATTTTCCAATGGATATTAACCACTTACGGTTAACACGTTAGATAAAATACCCAATGATTAGAAACATAGATATTATGCACAATGCAGTAATTGTTTACAAGGCATTTAAAGGGCAGTGTGAAAATCATTACCATTGCTTCGTGCAATATTTGATTTGATTTTCAGGCAATTATTTCTTCAGTGATGATCTTAATCATATTTATTCATATAATCTAGTGTTGCAATATGCAACGTTCTTTACAAGGTACAAGTATTAAAATAAATATGAATAACAAATCACACTCAGTAAATGTATTTGAGTCGTAAAAATGTTTATTTAGTGCTATCCAAGATCTTTAGCAACGTCTGATCCTGTATTCTGTCGTCAAATTGCACAGTCGTAAATCGCTACTGAACGCAATTTTGTTTTTTGTGCGCGCGCATAAACCGATTTCTCGAAGACGGTAGAAGAGAGTTTCTAGGTTTGAAAGCGTTTCAATGCGTATTGGCTGCAGCAATAACTAGTGTCCAGTGCTTCTGGAAGTATCGTGCGATGCAGTTGCGCCTGACGTTTCTGGGACGCGGCTGTCGTTGGGCCGGCCGTAAATCGTCATCCGCGTGTTCTCTGGCGGCTGCGCGGACTGCGCAGCGCGGTCGCAGGGTGACGAACTGGGGCTAGGAATGTCGCTGCACTCGCGAACTCGGCCCGAGAATAAGATCTTAGAGTCCGAGAGAGCTTTGCTCGTGCATTCTTGCGGAATGCTGTGCGAAATCTCTGCCGCGGGGCCTAGCGCATTACTAAAACACACTGTTTTTTTAGTAGTTTATGCTTAAATTATTTCTTAAACAGTAAAGATGAATATGTATGAAATTAACACAGCATGGTCTTGAATTATGTAAAAACTGTTATAGTACAACTGAGAAATTTTACTAATGTTACATTAAAGGGGCACATGTTTTCACCGTGTGACTGCGGCATGGTGAGGTTCTCATGAGAAAACGTTTCCCATCTCAATAATCTTCCTACCACAATCATTGATCTATCAATAACATTCATCAAATGTGACATCTCCTTTGTTTGCATGTTTACCATGTAAATCGGCGTATCGGGGGTAAGTTAAGTTTTTTCGTGAAATTAGTTACTGGAATCTCCAAGAGACATGTATGAATGACGTAAAAAAGAAACTAAAACACTAGTCGTATTTTTGAAAGGGAAAAAATTCAATTCCCACATTAACCTTTCTCTTCCTCTTCCCTTTCCTCAGCCCTTACATACACACACGCATGCACACTTCTATACACTACACTAGCACACATGTTGGGAGCTTATCGCTCGTCCTCACTGGGGCGTGTTACGTTGGTGGAAGACACCTCAAAGGGCAAATCGTCGCAAACCGACGCGTAGGTTGGTGCCGGACTCACCATTCAGCGGGGGAAGAACACCGCCACCTCCCATCATGAAAACATGCACTGCACCCGCAGGAGTAACGATCAAATCAGTTGGCACTCCCGGAAACAGGCGATAATCAATCAATCGGCCACCACGTGCATGCGTTCAATCCTTTCCGGTGAAGATGGATCGGCGGTAGTCTAGTATTAACTTTGTATTTTCATTGAGCTTTCTCCTCGCTCTTGTACACCGCGCGAGCACCATGAGCGTAATTCTCGTTTCATCTTTCTTTCTTTCTTTGCGACTCCGTCGCGCCACCATGTAAACCATGCCGATATTCGGAACATTCTGGTTAGTCAACCAATCACTTCGTATGTATATGAATCAGTCTCACTGTGGTTGGTCGCTAGAAGTGCACTGTATATTCCCCAGTCATTGATGTGGGTATAATTTCATTGTTTTTGTACAAATTTAGCGTAACTAGATTTTGTCGTAGTTGATATAATCCACGACTTTAATTTTGTTTTCACGTGGGTGTGCGTTGATGAGAGATATCGCCACACTTATTCATCGCTCTAAATCTTCTTCACACTTGGTTTTACATGAATTTAAACTTTTAATGAGTGGGTATATTAGTTGTGTATCCGCACCCTAACAACGAATCCGTTTAATTCGATATCTTTGCGTGAAGGCAAAAGCTTTGGCATGCGCCAGCATGTCTTTCAGCGAAGCAAACGTGTTGCGGAGTCCCAAGGCCTCGACCTCGCAGCTCCTCGTTTCGCCCACTGTTCGGCACTGAAGCGTCCGTGCGAACTCATGCGCCCAGAGTTCATAAACCGCCGGCGCCCCCCCCATCCACCCTCCGCCCCCGCCTCCGCCTGGCTACCCGGGCGGTTCCGCGTCGCCCGACGAATATAGGGCAAGAGAGTTTTGACCGAATGCCAATTTTATCCCAGCGAGCATCTTAATCGCTGGCAAATTCATTCCGTTATATGGACTCCCGGCGGGAGATATACCGCGCTCGGCGGGCGGCGGGGGTGGGGCGCGGGGTGGGGCGCGGGGTGGGGGCGGGGGGCGCTGACCGCACGCGGCCGCAGCAGCAGGTGAAGCGGTGCCGCGCGACCGGGCTGTAAAATGGAAGGAGCCGGTTGCGGCCGCGGCCTCTGCCGACTGTCACATCGTATTTTCTCCGGCGATGGTGCCAACCCACCCTCCTCCTCCTTCTCCTTCACTTCGCCCTCTCCCTCTGCACCGTCCTCCGCCTCCTTTCCGTCTTCTCGTCCTCCTCAATTCCCTCCATCTCCTTGTCCTCACACTCGTCAATAGAAGGGAACCTGTAGCGCTGTGGCCAGCACGCAAGCTTTTTACATCTGGGTTCCGGGCTTCAAATCCCGGGCGATCCATGTGGAACTTGTGATGGAAAAATCCAGTTGGTGGCAGGTTTTCTTGGAGTTCTCCCGTTTCCCTGCGTATCATTTCACTATCACTGTAAAATGCGTACATACATACATTTATCATTTGTCCATCAACTTATGCATTCCGAATTTGGTCGGAAGCTTACTCGAATCGTAATAATGATCCTCCAGGCTCGCCTTCTCCTTACTGAAAAAGTTCATTAAACCGCGCCCGTGCTTTCCATTTGGAAACGGATAATGGATATTCGATAGAGAAAACCTTGAACTTTTTCCCGCGATCGGAAGTGGATGTTCAGAGGATTACCGAGTGCTGAAATTATTAGGAAACTTTATTGTGGATGAGGTCTATACTTCAAAGACATCTCTCGCCTAGCATCGATTTGCTTGAAGCATTTTTATCCTCATTCCAAAAGAAGACACGAAAGAAGACAATGAAGTATTCGCTTTCAAACATACGCCAAATACATTGTCGAGCTGCATGCAGAACTGGATAAATATCTTAAGGAGCCCTAAACATACCGTTGAACTTATTTTATCTAAATGTATATGAAAATAAACCTATAAACATTTAATATTACAATATTTTTACATGTTAGGAACTAATATAAATACAGAATGTCCGGGGAGGAAACTTCGACAATTCAGAATGTAAGTGAGAACGTATAGTATATCATTTAGAGTTGGAGAGCTAGTTACTGATTCTACTAAAAATTATAAAATGTTCAAATGATTATCACACTAAACTCTTGCCTGATGAGAAAAAACTGAAATAATATTTGAATTCAGTATAAAATATACTTCTAGAATCTGTTATTTTCATTCTTGTAAAGGAAAAAAGTTTATATTTTTAGATCAGTGTTATTGGAGTCTTCTACCCAGGGGGACCAAAACATGCGCTTGTGCATTATTCCATTCCTCGCTGCATGTACTTTTAGGTCAGAGCTTTAAGTATATGCCATCGTTGCTTTCTGTGTCTGGAATGGCTATATTGCAAAGTTCCATGAGAAAGGACTCCTGACGTAGTATCGAGCCTTCTCGGAGGAGCAGAGATCACGTATACAGAGCAAATGGGGGCGTACCTCGCCTTGGTCTTTGAATACTTTGTCCGTTCCACGCTGAGACATAACCACGCCACAGACGCCTTTGTAATTAACCTCTTGACTGCATACAATGTGGGTGTTGCCATTAGTCCCTCAAGACCGATCTCATTTGTCAAACTCGAGGCCTCGTGAATCCAAGACGACCAAGCGCCCAGGTCCTCCTTTGTAGTGCATTTACGAGCGTCCTCTTTGCCTTCCGCCTTTGTCCCGTGTGTGGAGTGAATGCGCCACATGCGTGGTACCGGAAAGCATTTTCGAGAGAGTCGTTAGGCTGCTAAAAAAGCTTCGCTTTCCACCCACCCTCAACGCCTGCCCTACGAGGGCCTGGCGACGGCGAGGCTGCGCAGGTGGAACGCCGCCGACCCCTTTTAGATGGCCTGGCCTCGACCACAGAATCTACTGGAAGGTTAGATGTGAGGGGTAGGGCGGGGATGAGGAGGTAGGGTGGGTATGAAGGGCAGGTTGGCTGTGAAGGGCAGTGCGGGTGTGAGGGATAGGGCGGGTGTGAAGAGTAGGCTGGGTTCGGAGGTAGGTTGAAAGTGAGGGGCAGGGTGGGTGTGAGGAGCAAGGTGGGTGTAACAGGTAGGTTGGATGTGAGAGGTAGGGTGGGTTGATGGAAATGTAAATAAGGGTGACGGCGATTGTGAGAGAAGACTCGAGCGCAAGAGGGAGAGACGTTCACCTTATCGCCGAGTCGTGCGCCGTGAGAGTGAGTGCTTGCGCGAGCGGCGTGTTGCGGGGCGGTGTGTGCCGCGTCGGACGAGGCGCCGTGTGGACGGGGCGCCGTCTGGCGAGTTGGCCCGGCGGCGGCGGACGGGGCCAGGCGGCAGTCGTAAAAGCGCACGCCTGGTCCTCTGGCGTCCGGACGTGCGTGCGTATGCACACACGCTCGACTCCAGCGGCGGGCGCGCGCGCGCCTTTGAGTAACGAGGGAATAAAAATTGTCACGGCGAGACAGAGATCACTGCGTTAATCTCCCGCTTATGTGACAGCTGTATGGACCGGCGATGTAAAATACCCTGCGTCAGAATTGGAAGCACTATTATCTGTTAGAGTTACGACCGCTGCGGGAAAAGGTGCCGGCTAGTATTGACGAAGCGGTTCGAAGGGAGCGGGAACATTCCGAAACAATAAGCAGCTTTTATGCCGCTGAACAATGGATTTACTCTTGGATCACCTGGTGCGCGTTTCTGGAACGGCAAGAGCACGCAGCTGACACGAGCGTGTGCTAGTGCAAATATTTATGTGGTGACAATTATAATAAACTATTTTGAAATATCACATAAATGGAATGCATTAGAGCTACCGTGTTTACTGCTTTGGGATAGTAATGACTGTAAACTTGTACTGCAGCATGCCAGATTCGTTGATTTTAAAAACATCCATACATTTGTTATATTGTACTTTCGGAGCTAGTGTGTTACTAATAATATCCTGTAGGATATTATTGTAATTAGTGAACCCTCACTTTTCTATACGCGTACTAATGATTTTAAAGATAATGCTCTTCCATTCTACTACACGCGTCGCAAAGCGACATTCAGTACTAAAAGTGATGGCTGGTGTCAGTCACTCAATATGTAATTTTGTGGAACCGCCAGTACTGCGCAATTCGATTCAGGTGTTCGTCTATATTTGTAAATTATTTCGGATAATCACAATCAAATGGAATAAAGAATGGAAATACCGAAATCTGTCCAACGATTTACACAGGAATGAAATATGGTTCTGTTGTTCCCTTTATCTCCGTTGTCTGTAGGGTAATTTAAACAAAGGTAATTATGAAATAATTGAAAACAATGTCCTGCATGTGCATTGCGTTAACGTATTAGTTGAAGGACCTCTCAGTGAGTCACGTTCTTCTATAAAGAACCTACCGAGAAATAGCCGTTGTTTGTTGAAAGAATCGTTACACTGAGTTGTAGTCCACACCTCTACTTATGCCGATCGCCCAGATGCATGCAGTCCTCCTTATCTTCCTCTCCTCCGCTCTGTCGCCCTGGTGCTCGCTCACTCGCTCCAGGTAGACCGCACCCCTACTTTGCTCTCCGCCCAATTGCACCTTCGACCTCCCCTGCCCGTCTCCTCTCCTCCTCCCACCGCCCGCTATCCCTCCCGCTCTCACCCACCCGCCCTCTCGCCCGCCCTCTCACCCCCCTCTCGCCCGCCCTCTCGCCCGCCCTCTCGCCCGCCCTCTCGCCCGCCCTCTCACCCGCCCTCTCGCCCGCCCTCTCACCCGCCCTCTCGCCCGCCCTCTCGCCTGCCTTCTCGCCCGCCCTCTCGCCGCCCTCTCGCCCGCCCCGCCCCTCCCCCCCCTCCCCCTCTCCCGCCCCCCCCCCTCTCCCCCGCCCCCCCGCCCCGCCCGCCCTTCCTCGCCCGCCCTCTCGCCCGTCCTCTCGCCCGCCCTCTCGTCCGCCCTCTCGCCTGCCCGCACTTTCCCTCTTATCCCCCCCCTCCCTTACTCCCCCCCCTCATCCCCGCCCCCCTCCGGCCCCCTTTGGTTTCCGTTCCTACCCTCACCCGGCCCGCCGCTCGTGAGTGTGGTCCCCGCCCACAGAGCCGCGTCCTCGCGCCGCCCGTCCTCGATTTATCGCGACTCCCTCTCGGGCAAGTCACATCTTAATTAAATATGACTCGCCCGCCACCCACCGGGGCCTGCCCTGCCCTGCCCCGCGCGCGCGTACAGTTCGCGGACGAAAACGGCGCGTCGTAGTTTACGAGCTCCACCGGCCTGTTCTTCATATTACACTGCGCACAAAATGGTACCTTTCAGTGCGGCGCGTCTCTAACTTAGAGGGATAAGTGACAGGGGAGGGGAAGACCAGCTTTTCGATCAGCAGCCGCATTGACTGTGGTGGCGGCTATGGCAAAGGTGTGAGCGGTGGCGGAGGCAGGGGATTTGAGGCGATTAATGGTTAATCTTGGCGTGTATGAAGGACAGCACTTAGTTTGCTGCGGGTGGGTAGCGCAAGACGCAAGGCGGATGTGCAGATTCCCCCCTCCCGATGCCTTTGCTGGTGAAGTAGGAGCCTTGTCGGCGTCCCTTCGATGGCTTGCGACTGCGCCTCGCCGTGATACAAGTTCAGTCGTGGCCTTTCAACTGCACGTGCCTCAACCTCAATATCCGTGTGCAAATACCTTTTCGTATTAGGTCTAATTTTATTGACGACTTATCGTGATTGACAATTCATCTTGGAATGACGGGTTAATGCCATACATTGTTGATTTAGTCTCTCGTGGATATGTTAAATTCTTGTTAAGTAAATGGATTGAAATGTATTACTATTGTGAATTACCCAGAAGTGAGAAAACCCCAAATATGCTCTTTCCATTCATGTTTTACTAGGTATATAACACACTGATATAACATATTAAATAATTGTACATTTTAACTAACATTATCATCCATTGTTTTGTTGACTGATACTTGTAAGTAGTCCTTGTCCAGGGCCTTTCTAGACGTCTAGTGATGGGTTCCTTGCCACGGCCGAGCAGTGTGTTCCGCCTTTCGCACTTACGTCGCTGTCCAGCGTGCCGTCAAGAACTTGCACATCCTTTCCTAGGAATTCGCACAAAAAGCAATTAGCCTGTAACTTACGGCCCCGTGAGGGGTTTGCGCGTAGAAGGGCGAATTGAGTTAGTGCCACGTCCCGCGCCAGTGAACCATGCCCTAGGCTGCGTTCTCTTTCATTTCGCCGGTGTTTCTCATCTTCCTTGACAGCACGTCTCGTCGGAAAGTTTTACTAACTGAGCTGTATCTCTATGCCCCTTGCTAGATCTGTAGTTGAATTTATTACCGCGCCGTGAAGTTAGACACTTTGTTGGAAGATACTTACGCAATTAACCTGCCATCGCCTGCGAGGCAGTGCAAGCTCAGTCATGATACTTAACGCTGTCAAGTGAGTGGCTGTCTGGCTCACTCTCATTGCGAGAACATTGAATGTTGAAGTGTTGTGTATCTGCTAATATATCATTTCGACTTTTGCTTTGTCATATTTGTGTCTGTACGGTGCCGGAAGACTCCGATGTATTACATGGCGTAAAACTTCCTTTTTTGTGCATTTTCCTTAAAGGAATTTCCTTAGCTTTACATGTCCAACACTGCTCTACAAAACTCCTGTTGGAAATGTTATGCATTGTTGACATTTTAAATTTCTTTAGAGCTGACCAATATAACAATGTATGTTCTATCTATCTTCTCTTACATTAATTTCACTTCATATGAAGTATTTATTTATAACATCTTTTAAATAAATCTCAAGAAGCATTTTGCTGTTTAATATAAAATTATTGAGTGTCTGTCAATAGATTTTACTGATCATGTGGTTAATCACCTGGTTTGAGTTATCATTCCTTTAGTACGCGATTCCAGTAGTTTTTTATCGCCATATTTTGTAAAATTCAGGTCTATTTGTTTCCTCTTCATCAATTTCCTCTTCTTCATCCCCCTTTTGCCATTCCTTCAATTGACTCTTCGCATATCTTTGATGTTCGAAAATATTCATAGGTACCATATATTATTTATTATTCATTATCAGTTTATTTTTATTTTCCTTAATACTTCATTTTTACGTTCTTCAGTCTCATTAATCTTGCTCATGCTTTGATTCAACCACCGGCATCTGCGTTTTTATTCATCTTCTGTCTGTAGTAGATTTGTGCAGCATATGCCTTGCGGCTTTAACCGTTCAGAAAATCTCTTAAGATGAGAAGAGAGCGATATGACTGTGTTCTTCATGTATCCCTTCTTCTCAGTATCTTTGTGTTCTCTTTTATTCTGCGAGACTGTAAGCACGGGTTAGTGTCCGATGATTTACTCGTCAGCCAACCCTAGACCTCAGCGCGGTAGGATATGGAACATTGCCAATAGAGCTTCTGCATTAGCATATTTTATGGAGACCATGAAATTTCTGCCGGCCTCCGTGGCCCAGAGGTTTAAAGCAGTGTCCGAGTGAGCGGTGCCGAAAGCTGAGGGTTCGAGGCCCGCGCAATGCATGGGTGGTTTGCGCCGCGTGTTTGTGGCGTCGTATCCCATCTGAACATCATCCCGTTCTTATGCATTCACCTCGCGATCACTGCACCGTCCCCATGCAGTGGAAAGCGAAGACCAACCACCGCTCCCATCAGTCATCACTTGCACAGGAGAGGGGAGGACAAAAAGGCGCAAACGTGCTGTGACCCACATCATCGTAAATACCACTCATGACGTGTCTCAAGGGGTGGTTGAATATGCATTTGTAATCCGGGAATACAACTACGAAACCAATCTACAGTAGGATATACGAAAAGCATATTACTCATTAGCATAAATTTGTGAAGCACGTACATTCGACAGACTGAGTGTGATATTAACATTCTTACCACAAAATTACGAATTCTATTAGCACTGCTAAGACGCACAGCAAGGAGCAAGTAACAATGTAATTTGAGAAAACGTCTGTTTATAACACTGTGTTCGTGCAATGAAAACCGCAGAGTGATATGCGTACGCTGCAGCTCACACGGAGCCGTGAGGAGGGGGAGGGGCACGGGCTCACTGCCTTCCCTGGCACCCTTCAGTGCGGAATTTAAAGGTAATGCCGCGAAGGCCGTGTTTGAATCTGCACGGCCGTTGCTTATCGCTTATGGGACTTTGGCCGAATAAAGTGGAGATTCCGGCTCGTATATTTAGATGACAAAACTTCGACGAGTTGAATTGCTGTCGTTATCGGCGAGCAGCGTACAAGCATTAGCATTAACATTAGGTTTTGGTACACGCTCGGCCGCGGTTCAGACAGCTGTTGAGAAGTTGGCTGGAGTCCTCGGCAAAGTTCGGGTCAGAGAATCAAAGACAAACGGGATTTGTGCAGATACGACCATTGTGTGCCGGCGGCGGCGGAGGGCCTCCGCGGCGAGCCTTTGGCGGGCGGGCGGGCGAGCAGGCGGGCGAGCGGGCGAGCCGGCGAGCGGGCAGGCGAGCGGCGGCGGCGGCGGCGGCGGCGCGGCGGGCGGCGTCTGGCGGGAGAACGGGCAGACAACAGGACGGTCGCCGGCTCCGCACCGCTCCTTCCCGCCTCACCCCGCCCGCCCCGCCCCGGCCCGCCCCGCCCCGCGTCGCCCCAGCCCCTCCCCCCTCGCGCTTCGCGCCCACTGGATCTGCAACAGGCTTCGGCGACGCTCGCTGCATTGTCTTGCGGCCGGGCCAGTATCAAGTTGCGGCGAAGACTGCCCTGTTTGCATACCATTCTAGTCTGGACCTCACCTCTTTATCTGCCTGCATCTCCGGGGCCCCGACCGCGGACGAGTATTCAAATTCACGCACACAGCGGCGCGCGGGCCGCGCACACTCGGAGGCGCGCTCGCGTCCACGCCCGTGCCCCGGCGCACGCTCCGCCCGCCTCCACGCTCGCCACCACACTTCTCTGTCCCCACGCACGCTCCTCTCTTCTCCGTCGTCACCCTTCCCCGCTACCATGTTCTCTCGCCTTCGTCCTTTCCTCTGCTCCTGCGTGGACCAACCGCAGCGCACGTTAGGTCCCACCTCTGGCCTCCAAAACACACCATGTCTCTCACATGACCCTCCCGTCCCTCACCTCCCCGCGGCCTTCCCAACTGTTTGCTCCTTTCCTTTGGCCCCCCCCCCCCGCCTACCTGCACTCTACTGCCTTACGTCCCTTTTTCGTTTGCTTTCCGCGCGCTCCGGCCGCGTCATGCCGTGCGGGGAATCGTGCTCGGCCGCCTCGGCGCCCGGCCTTCCCGCGCCACCTGTGCTCACGGGACCCAACGCTCTGCTCGGGATGCCCTCCGGCGACCGGCCAAGAAGCGCCCTTCCGCAACACGCTGCATCGGAACGATCCGGCGAGAGATGCGCACGGTCCAAGTGTGTCAGCTACTCGGATAGTATGAGACATGGAGTGAAATTGTCAGAATTTAGACGTTGTATTCCATGAGCATGAGTGTACACATACAGTAATCTTAGAAGAGTCTTCAAAAGAAATCGTATTAGAAAAAAATGTTCAAAGGTACCGATGCAGAAGCGCCCTCGAGTCCCTTCCACGTCCCGCCCAGTGCTCTTTCTCCACCGGACATTCGCACGACGCGGAGCGAACTCTGATTGTACTTTTGAGGATTCCGACGTCGTCGGAACGGACGGGTTCCCCTCGGAACACGCACATCCTCCGTTGCGGCGGCGTCGTGGACGCGGGCGGCGCGGCGCCTTTGTGCCGTTTCCGGGCCCGTGCCTTGCAGTGGCCTTGTTTGCCCAGGCGGAGGAAGCCCCAATCTCCCCCCTCCACCCCAGCCGGCCGGGCGAGCGCTGGGTTCCCGCCACGCCACGCCGCAGCGCGCTGCGCTCCACGCCCCACTGTTCCTCGCCCTCCGCGCCGCGCCGGATGGGCTCTGGCCTTGGAACTGGCCTCTGTCGCCGTGGTGCGGGGCTGGAGGCGCTGGGGGGAGATCGTCGTTCGCCCGCGGGCCAAAGGCAGAGCGGCCGCGCGGCGCCGGCCATCCCGGTCACGCATGCGCTTGGATACGGTATGGAGGAACGTTATGTGTCGGTGCTTCTAATACTGGTTCGAATTGCGGAACAATATATGCAGTATTGCGAATACTGGAGACTTCAATGAGCGTATAAACGAAAAACATTGCCGCGAGAGCCAAATCGCGTTACTCTAACCAGAAACATATTAAATGGCTTTGCACTGAAATGCTTTGCCTATGAAAACGTCACATGGCTCTGAAGGATAAGTTGCTAATATGATTCGTTTCTTAATTTCGGCATTCCTCATCGTCTTTTTCATTCCTTCCCGTCTTATTCTTCTCTTCTTTAAATTTCTCCTCCCTTCTTTGTCGTTGTTACATCTCTCTCCATTCCCCTTTCTCTCACCTTTCTCTCGTCCTTCATAAACGTGCAATCATTTGCGTTTCATCGCCCCGCCGTTCTCTCTTCCATTTTTCCCTTTCTTCGTCTTGCACTCCCCGCTCCGCAACCCAAGGTGTCAACCCCCGCCTCCTCCCCCCCCCGCCGCTCACGGTTTCGGCTGCACAGGCGTTTTTTGCCTCCGCAATCACGGAAGAGGGTCCACGGTGTTCTGGCGGCAGTCGGCGGCCACCAGTCGTCGCCACTTCAGCAGAACCGTTGCGTATTCGCCCTTTTTTCTTTCCAGGGAGATGGCGTCTCGCATTGACACTGAAATACTTCTAACACGTTCCGAGCACAAGTTTCACGGGGATCCGGGTTCGATTCTTTTCCTATCACAGTAGATTTTGTGTACGTCACATGCCGTTAGGCGGCTAGCCGCGTGTCTCCTGGCCTCCGGCCGCAGAGCGAGGCGGCAGTTCATTGCGACGCGAGGAAACGGCAATCGTCGGGTTCGTCGCGATATTGTCATTGAGAGCGACCGCGCGCCGCGTTGCCTTTGTATAGTGGGGCGCGCCGCTGGAAGAGTTAGCACGATCCGAAGTGGCAAATAAAGTTGCCCGTAATGGGCTGAGTGGTGACGAGGCTGGGAGCATTATAGGGAAACTTGGTCATTCTCCTCGATCGGCCTCCCCCTTTGAATAGCGAAGCGGCGACTGGCGAGCGAGCACCGCGTAAGTCGCAGGCTGCGGTCTGTCCCATGGGGCCGTGAGGCGACGCGGCGAGAATGCTGCCAGAAGAAGCGGCTGAGGAAGACATGAAAGTATGAACTTATATCGAGGTAAAAGTTCTCATTCTATTTCCAATTAATAATTTCACGGTGCCACTTATTTCAGAGCGTAGGGGAAACAGGAGGCATGCACCTTTATCATATCTTCTCTAGACGGGAGATCAGATTGGCGGTTTACCTTCGTTTCCATCGAAGAATGTTAATAGAGTGATCAAGAAAGGTAAATCATGGGAGATAAATGATTATACTAGTAGTGGGACGTTTGTTCGTTTGTGATTCATGACGGCGAGAGAAGTCACGCTACATCACATTGTGAAAACATTCAAGCCTTATGAGAGGTTCGAACTGTACCTTCGGCTTTGCGTTTTGGATGAATGCTTCAAGCGCCACCGAGACCGGCCCGTTTTTCATTATCTCAATCAATGTACCAAAATTCATTCACCGAATACTGGTAGCATCACCATGAAAAAATATACCTTACTCATCATGGTGAAGCAATGTCCTTTTTCGATAGTGCATGATTTATATCGCAATTCGACTTGAAGAGGTGATGAAAGCTTGTTGTTTATTCGTGCATTGAAGTCTCTGGGTTTCAGAGTGTAAAACAGCCTGTATCACGTGCTATTACTCGACAGACAGTGAGACTCAAGAGGTGAGAGGAGACGGCCTACCGTTGCTCTCGAAGTCACTTTTGAACACCGTTTGAATACTTTAGTGACTGATAATAATCTAAATTATAGGAATTATACTTCAATTTGTGGAAGTTGTATTAGATCAAACTGCAATTTATGACGAAGAGTAAAAACATATCTTTTCCAGTCCATCACATCGGCTGTATAATCAACAAAAACATTTATCATGTATTAGTTTGCTCGTTACGATTATCGTGTACAGATATAAGTACTAAAATATACTATCGTAAATTATGATCGGTTGGAAATGTGCAGTATTTACCGGAATAGTCATCATTTGTACATGCCATCATCATGGATATAATCGTATATAATATTACGCATATCGGCATGGATTAGTCATCATTTTTGTGTGTTCTTGTTGATATTTCCACTTTTTGAAATTCAGTTGCTCATTTCAGGAGACAATTTGAATTCATCAGTTTCTATATTTGATTCGTTTTCATACAGAGTTACATATTGAGGTGGTAAGCAAATAAGATAATTCATAAATTTAAAATATTAATTTAAAAGAAAAATTGCGTTCCGGGACATAATTTATTCTGGAAATGTAATGTGTTGCTGCCAAAATACTGTATGACAATAACGATTTTCTATTAAATAATATGATGATACAACTTTTACGCGTTCATAGTCTCACGAGTTCTTACGATACATTTATCTTGAAGGTAAGCGTTTATTCAGTTCTGCCTTTATTCATCTCGTATTAGGTTATGCTGCAATGTCTTCAAACTGCCTCTACCAGTCAATTAAAAAAAGAAATTATTCCGTATCTATATTTATGTTTTAACATTTTGAATTTGCACCATTTATAAAGTTAATATACAACATATCCACTTTACAAGAGCGTTCACTTCATCTTGGATTTCAAAAGCGAATGTCTAATTGCATCTGTACCTTCTGAGACTCATCAGAATCGTGTTGGTTCATTTTATGTGAGGCAGCGAGCGCAATAGTGACCTAACTGCTTTCTGCCGCGAGAGTGAGAGTGGCTCTACTGCAACGATTAGGAGATGGCAGTTAGACCGCTCGTACTCTCACAGCTGTCTTCAAGATGGCTACTATTGCCGCATATTACCACAAGCCTCTCTTGATAGTTAGCCATCCTTTCCATGACAATTGTAATTGTGATGCCTTTTCCTAGCCTTGTAACTGTAGCTGGAGTGGACGAATAATTTTAGCGGATTGGAGACATGATGTTATGATGTGAATATGTTTGAACGATGGTGGAATAAGAGGCAGGGGAACTGAAAAAACCTGCAAGAATGCCTGTCGCGTCTTCGCTTTATCCATTACAACTTTCGCATGGATCACCCGGGATTTGAGCCCCGGTGCCCAGAGATAGAAGGCAAGCATTCTGACCCCATGGGGCGCCCCCTCTACACAATTGATAAAAGCGACGAAACTTGACTGAGTTATAGTGCACTGGTGTAGCCGCGGTGTGGGAAGGCTCCCGATCTGGGCGGCCGCCCGTCCCCTCCCCCACCAAGGAGACGGCGAGCGCGACGGCCGGCCGGCGACACGCGCGCTGTCGCCCAGAACCTACCCTACGAGGTAATTAAGGACGTCGCGCCACCTCGCGCGCTCCTCTCGCTTTACAGAGGAAACCATCAGCCTTGACGCTCGTAAAGAGTTTTTCCCGCGTTTGTCTCAAGGCGATTTTTCGATAGCTCTTAACGAAACCGCATGCCGGGTCGTCCCGCGGTGTTCCAGACCCCTCGCGGCGAGCTCAACTAGTACGCTGGATTGCCTCCGAGCTCTACCTCTTTCTCACTCCTACACGCACTGTCTCTTTCTTACTGTCACTTACTCTCTCTTAATCTCTATCTTACTATTCTACTTCTCTTACTCTCTTTCTCCCTAACACTCGTTTTCTCTTTCTCTCTCTCTCTCTCTCTCTCTCTCTCTCTCTCTCTTCTGCGCTTTCTTCTATTTGTCGCGGATGCCATGCGTGAAAGGCAGTGCGAATCGCGTAAGTCCGGTGAAGTGCGTTTGAGATACTTCTTTCGTTCTTTTCTGAGAAGGAAAGTGTTGCTGGTGTCTGTAAGCGTTTCGCTTATTTATTTTTTCATTTAATGCCCAAAGAGGAAATGCTGCGTGTAATGTTGGGGGTCGGGGGGATAAAAGCTGCATTTAGTGCCCAGAAGCAAAGTAAGGGACCAGCTCAGAATTTGTTTAATAGATCAAGAACCTGAACGAAAAACCAAATGGATATGGGGATCACCGACCCTCAAGACCTTTACTCTAGTTGTCCTTACATGTTCAGTCATTTAGGACTGTACATTAAAACACGCTATGCGTCATTTCTTTGTAATTACATAAGTACGCATTTTACCACAGCCAGTCATGACATTGTAAAATACAGGATATGCAATAACGTTTAATTTATGTATTCTGAACCTAGGGATATGCATGTGGTTTTACAAACTAAGACAAAGTAAGAGACAGTTATGGTCATGCAAATTAGAAACCTCGCAACTTCACTTTTCCTTCTGTATTTCCTCTTCACTTCATGATCGAGCATCTAAAATAATCAATTTCTCCAGAGTTCGAGTAAGAAGAACGAAAACTAAAATTTAGTTCAACAGCAGGGTTTTTTCCTTCCTGTGCAAAACTGACTGAAATACAGTTATGTGATATGGTAATTAGTACGACGTTAAATAAATAAGACGAGAAAGTAAAAACACATTTTGAGTCATCTTTCGTTTAATACAAAACCGTTTATTCCTCTAATTGCATGCAAAACACATACGCGCACACATGGAATCAGCAATCAAAATTATTGAATTATAGGTTGAAAAGTTGAATGCGTCGAATACACTTTGGGACACGTGAATACCACAGCAATGAGATGTGAGAACAGAAAATTCTCTCGTAATGGGGCTGAGAGTGGAGCGTCTTAGGCCGCGTGTGATGGATTCTTTAGTAGCAGTTCTTTAGTAGGCCCCTTCGAAGCAGTGATGCCATGCATCCCGTATCGAAATGCGTTTCATCTGTTTTTATTATTGGAATGAACACATTTGAAAGGAAAACTGGATTTTTTTTATTTTCTGTTTCTCTAACCTCATTGTTCGTGCCGTTCACGCATTATCCTAGTAAAAATAAATGTTTCCTACGGTACGCCTAGTGTTGCTTTTTAAAATCAGTATGGGTTTAAAAGGAAATTAACTCTACCATATGCTGTTAACCCTTTTGGCGCGTCGCGCAAACGCTGGTAAATCCACCGCGTTCTCTCTGGAGCAACCGAAAGCAGAGAGGGAGACAACGCGTCGCTGTGCCGGAAAATCGGAGCCGAGCTTCGATCCGCGCCCCTCCCGCCGTGAGAAGCGCTACGCCACTCGGGAGGTGGGCGCGGCGGCACGCGAGGCGGGGGCGGGGGCGGGGCGACGCCGACGACCCTCCACCGCCTCCTCCAGCTCCTCCTCCACCGCCGCCGCCGCGCCGCCTGTCTGCAGAACCGAACGCGATACATTTCGTGCTTCCTCTCTCCGGCTCGCCCGCTTCCCGAAAAAAGGTCAAGACGGAGATGTGGCAACAGGGTTGATCCCGTCTCGCGGCTACGCCGGCCGCCGCCGCGAAGAGAGAAAGAGAGACGGAGCGAGTCGGCTGCTGCGGGAGGGGGGGGAGGGAGGAGGTGGAGGAGTTGGAAGCGACTGGGCGCGAGTGCGCGCGGAAAAGGGAATCGTCTCAAAGAGCTGTGGGGCGTGCGAGGCGGAGCAGGTCGGGAGACTGCTTGCGCCACATGTTTCAAGATCTGCCTTCCATCGTTTCTCTGAGCCCTGCGCTACGCGCGTCCATGCGTGCACACTGCGAGGGCGTCCGGGTGGAAGGATTTGTCATGGCAAATCTCGTGCTTCATGAAAAAGAGACACTAAACAATGAACATAGTTCTAAAATAAGAGTAAAGTGAATTAGGAACGCCAGAGAGTGTACAGTTAGATTCGCACTATTAGATTTTTGTTGGAATTATGTGAGTTTTAGTTAGCAATTTAAGTAAATGCTTTCTCTCTCTCTTTACTTGAATTGCAATGCTGTAAAATCAAGCTGTGTGCTCCAGAATGAATTAGTAAATTCTGCAGAGCATCCCTGTGGAGAGGAGAGAGAAAAAATATTGTCTGGGAATGTTCCGGAAACGTAGGCCAGGCAATGTTTGAGGTGTGGCGTAGTTCAGACGTACCAATGTTATTCCCCCGCCCTAAACGGTCTGCGCGGTTTCTCAATCTTTTCTGTGAGGTCCGTAACCCTTTGGCGAGTGCAGTGCTCTCAATGTGCCAAAATCAAAACAGTCCCGCGGCAGACGCCATCGATATCTTCTGCGAAACTGGTAACGATACCGCTATCGACTCTTTTATGTCTGTGTTTTCTTCTTTAGAGTGGCATTAATCAGCTCGATAATATGTTAAAAATAACTGAACATAAAAACAGTTGAACGACAGCAGGATCAAAGAACACGTCAGAGAACACGTAAAATGTGTTTAACCATTAATTTGTGTGTGTAGTATGAAGTGTGGGGGTTGTAGCGTATAGAAAGTGGAAGGAAAAGCAAAAGATGTGCGTCCAAATGTGTGAGAAAATATCTGAAATCTAAGGTACAGAAATGACTCATTTATTTCTAAGCGTCAACGCTGCTCCCAATGTAATAGGATTAAATGAAAATATCTAATGGAATTTGTGCGAAATCGACGTTTACATTCTCACTACAAATAATCTGTGTAGGAAGCGAGAATGGATATTAGTGTCAAATCAGAAGTGCTGCAATGCCCGCTCGTGTCAGTTCCTCGCACCTCAAACATATTGAGACTTTATCTCAAACATATTTGAGATAAAGAGAGATGGATGCTTTGATGTTGTTAGGGCTGTCAAATGGCTGAGTGAGTTGGATGTGGACGTTTCAACATTGTGTATTCTACTCGGACTTTGTAGTATTATTTGAAATGCATTTTCTGTAGAGATAGTTTGAAGTGCTACGCCCCATCCGGCTCCCCTGCGGGCGCCACCTTGCCCCGCCCCTCACTGCCAGTCCGTGGGTCCATGGCCTCTTTACGTCTCAGTCCGCGCAGGAATGCCAAGCACGGCTGCCGACGCTCCGCTCCGCTTCCTCAAAGCACAGGTCACGGCGTTACTTGGTTTGTCCGGATGATGCATCATGGAGGCTCTCCCAATGGATGATTGCTCCCCGTTCATTCCCCGTTTCGTCCCCGTCGGGGCCCTGCGCCGGGCCTTCCTCGCCCCCTCTCCATGCCGCGCAGCGCCGCGCCCCGCCCGCGCCTCGTCGTTTGGCAACGCTGCTGCGTGGTAGCCTCGCATGCGTGCCTCCACGAGGCCCGAGGCCCGCCCGTAGCAAGGTCCAGGGTCCTCCCTTCAACCTTCCCGCCGGCTGGGGGCGGCAGAAGGCGGCCTGAGTCAGCTGGACGTCCGGCGCCGCGCGGCGACGGTGGGTGTGTCGGTGCGAGAGCAGCTCGGTGATAGGTATCGTTGCACTAGCCAACATAATAAGGTCGAATTCAGCGCTATCAGAAACAAAACTAGGGCCCACCTTCTTTGGTAGTTCTCTGGTTCATGGTTTCTCTGTTCGATCACTAGGCGAATGCGGGATCGCTACTGTAACTCGTCTTTGCCTGCCTTCTCCCTGTACACAAACCCAAACACAGATTTATATGCACTGCACTATCACGCATGGAAAGAGCGTGAGCGTCCCGGCTGGGTGGAGGGGGATCTGAGGGGAATCTGGGCTTTCGTCGGTAGGATTGGGGTTCAAATTCCGATCGATCCATTTGGTGCACCGAGTGGGTTCTTTCGTTTGTCAGCGCAACGTCCCGGCTCTCCTCTGGCTCGCACTGCCACGCGAACGGCTCGGGCGCGCTGGGGCAAAAACCTCGCGCGCCGCAATCAAATTAGACGGAATGCCGGCGTACACGTGAGCCGCCGTACGTCCGGCTCACACAGACGCCCACACTCACAGGTGCGGACACACTGGCGGTGCGCGCACGCACGCGGCATTCCACGCACAACGGCCGCGCGTGGCAGCCCCGCTCGCAGGGAGAGGCGCCTGCCCCGGCTACACGGGAGCCTACAAGAAGGGACTGCTCTGACATCTACTGCTGGGCTACTGCTAGGAACATAACTGCAACTTATATCCATGCACTCAATTCGTCAATGATTTCGTTTTCAGTGAGCTCATTTCTAAATAACCATCACTCTCTGTTACAATGCCATCGTCCTACTTGAGGTGTATTAGTTTCCCGACCTGCCGAACTAGTAACTCCTCTGTGACATTGAAGCGCTCGGTTTGGGAATATCCAACAGCAGTGGCTGCGGTCAAAAGCAACGCCATGTGGCTCCGGCGCACCGTTGATTGGGAGGTCGCGTGATCAATCCCTGGAAGCTATCAAAAATTTGCTGAATGTGTTCAATATCGGTGATTTTACAGCGCCTGCCTGAGAATTTTATCGAAAATGTTTCAGTCATCATTTGGTTGGTGACCGACATTTTTCGTATGCAAGACTCAGAAATACTTTTCCTTTGTCGTGTTTAATACTCAATAACAGAGAACGGACTTCGGAGTGGGGAAACACCCTGACTTGTTGCGTGGAGGGACTGGAGGAGAGCGGGCTTGGAGATGCGGACGCCAGCCCGCGGAGCAGGCGCATACGGGGTCCACTCCCCGCACCGCTTCCAGGAACATTGCTCGTGATGCACCGGCGCAGATAGCTCAGAGCCTGCGTTGCCGCTCTCTGTAGGGACTCTTACCGGGATGACCCCGGGTTCGAGATCCGACGGAGGAGGATTTCGGACACTAGCTATTTATCTATCGGCCGGCTGCTCTCATCAATGGCTGGTGGTGACGGAGCAGTACTCGATCGAAAGGGCCACGTACCGCGCGTTTGCCCTAAACACTGCCCGCACACACGCACACTTACTTGCACTGCTCTATCACACGCGCCAGGAGAATTCGAGCTTGTCCCGGCTGGGGTGGTAGGAGATAACTGGAGAGAGCAAGCCAACGCATAGATCTCACCATAAGCGCGGGAGGATCACCACCACCGCTGTGCGAAACAATCACTGCACAAACTATGTGAATCACTCTTGCGGTTGACTTACCCGCAATAATCAATCAAATGGATGGTGATGATGATAATGCGATGGCTCATGTTCGCATTTCACTGGTTGAAACATTTTCACAGAAATAAAAATGAAGTGACGATGGATGCATGAAGTTGTTTTTGGAGCTGGTTTTGTAATAGTAATAAAATTAGTTTGACGAACTTTTCATTTCAGTAAATTCGTCAGTATTAAAAGTTCATGGTAATAAAAGTCACTTCACATACGTTTCTGAAGAGCAACTCAACGAATTTCTGAAATAATACATCCTCTGTTATTTAGTACTGACCCGTTGAAATAGGGAATTATTTTTTAATTTCTTTACTCCAAACCCAGCAGCATTATCAATAATTATCATTTCATACTTTTTAACTAACATTTGTACGATGTTTCGAATTGAGCTTATTAGATAAAGTATAAATGAATGCCAATTGTATTGATTAATTTTTCTTCTGAATTTATATTTATTAAAATACATGCGCATGGAGGAAATGTGAGAATGTGCCCACGTGCGACTCCAATCGCTTATAAGAAGGTGGTCGCGATCTGTTCAGTCTGGGTAACATATCTGCATTGTAATTGCGCGGATGGGGCTGCAGTAAATAGGCCAACAAAAGCTAAATTTGTTCCTATTATTCGAGCGTCTGGATACCAATACAATAGTTCCGCGAGCTTCTCATGAGTGCACCGCGAGATGCGGCTCATATGCATGCAGTCGTAAACACGAAATATACTTGGGGTCTGCCCTCACCAAAATAATAAGTCAACAAGGAGGGAAAATAATTTGCATGCTATGCTGCATTGTCTACCGTTCCCATACTTTGTTGAATAATCATCATACAACGACCACACCGGTTTTATCTCCATGTAAAATCGTCCTCTCCCTCCCCCCAAACTGATTTTTTTCTCTCGACGCCAGCCTTGCACGTGATTCCCTGTGCTTTCTGCTGCCGTTTGAGCTCATTGGCTGGGGCGAAGCAGACGAAATAGATGATACCCTGAGATGCACGAGTCTCCAATGCGAAGGGCGAAGCAAAGCATCTCTCTTGTAGGAATCGGGCACAGCGACGTAGGAAGGGATGCAGCACAAAGACATTCAATGTCTTTGATATCTCTTAAAATGACATTTGAAAAGTATTGATACCTCGATATTACCAGACCTTAAGTACCGATCCCTTTGATACCGAATACGGTGCAATCACGTCGCATTCCATCCTCCTACAATATGAAATATATATTTTAAAAATTAAAATTTGTTACTAGGAAAATTTTAATTTTTTTTATGACTTTTTAAAAAAAAGGTTTAATTATCTATTCTTTTTTACACATTTTCAGATATAAGGTTACAATTATTGTAACAATAATTATTTTACATAGGCATTATAATTTCCATAGCGTTTCTTGTGTTGATATACATACCACGATAACATCGATGGCTCTATCGTTTGTGATATAAGTAATATCGAACGAAAGATAATCGATATTTCTAGTATCGGAAGTATCGTCACAACTTGAGACGCAGTCAGACAGATCAATGACTGCGCTAGGGAATGCTGTTAGAAAGCGACAGCACTTCAACTTCACTTAAAACGAACAAAAAGAAAGCAATCGACGAGCGATTCTTGAGTTCTTGCGAAGAAATTTCATTTGCCCAGCTCCACCCAAGGGAATATCTACTTCTGCTAGAAACACGAAGTGATGTGAATTTCAATATGGTTTGACGTTTTCAGTAGTAATATTATCAGCTTGAAATGCATCCTTTAGAATGATTGATTGAAGCATCCTTTAGAACGATTCCGGGCGCGTGAACTGCTAAGGTCATTACTACTGGAGGGGATTACTGGCTTGAGGGGAATTTCCCCAACTGGGTAACTCCCACCAGCGGGACTCCGCCCCACCGACAAGCTCTAAGCCCCCGACTGGGCTCCTGGCATGTGTGGTAGTGTGGTGCATGTAAGTGTGTAAAGGACAAGGAAGAGAAAGAACAGATCGGTCCGTGGGCCGTTTGTAATGGTACTGCTCCGGCATTCGCCTGGGGTTTATTGAAAAAAAACACGGAAATCTACCGATCAGCGAAACCGGCCGCTAGAATTCTCCTTTAGAACGACAGTGGCTTCCTTCTTCTGGAATTTCATCAAATGACATGGTTTTCCTATTTTTATTGTATTTCATTTTTTGTAGTAGGTACTGTATGAATGGAACACGATGTTGAGCTGTATACTGCGCGAAAATGCAAATAGGCCATGAACCCGAGCGGCGGTGAGTGACTGTGGCCATGCTGGAAGTCCTTCTACCTTCCCCTACCTCTCTCGTTCTACCTCCGTCTTTCTCCGCTGGACGCGTTGGGCTGTGCGGAGTGTGCGTATGGTCCTTGGGATGCTGTGAAAGGCCATAAAAAGACCCACGGAGCAATTGTTGCCGCTGCGGACAGAATGAAGAAATCGATCCAACAGCTGGGGAACTGGCAAAAAAATACCTCGAGGCAGTTTCATGCAAGTTAAAAAGACCGCGTTCGAGAGGTTTAAATGTATTGACGGTTTTTATGAATCCGCGCATGAGCGTCGGTGCGCGCTGCGGGCGGCGGGCGGGCGGGCGGGCGGGGGGGAGGCCGTCCATGTCGCGAGGACGCGCGAGCTGCGTGCTCCGCTCGCGACGAGGACGGCGAGGGAGGGGAGGCGGGCGAGGAGAGACGAGAGAAGGCGGCGGAGGAACAGTCGCGGGCCGACGGCGCGCCTGTGAGGACGGAAAAAAAAGGAAAAAAAAAAAAAGAAGAAACGAAATGCGATGACGGTGAACGAAGATGTGATGAGCAAAAAGAAAAGGCGAATGAAAAAAAAGGGAAAAAAAAAAAAGATGGTTAAAAGAAGGGAGAAAGATGATGACAATAAAAGAGGAATATTATTAAATAATAAATGGTATGATCAAAACGAGGGAGGGAAAACATGAAAAAGAAGGAAAGATAATGTTGAAAAAGGAGATGATGAAAGAAAAAACGAAGAAGACAGTAAAAGGCTGGAAGAAAGAGAGCAAGCGGAGGGCGGCGGGGCGACCATGTGTGCTGCCGTTGGTAGGGATGAGGAGAAGCCGGCCCCCCTACTGCTCCGACACTGTTATATATGACCCCAGGTCTGGACCGCACTACACGCGAGTAACAGTGACAATATTTATAGCTGGTGAGTTTTACAAGCCCTCCACAATGCTCCGGACATTCAATAAAACCAGTCCTGTGCTGCTTGCCAAAGTGGACTCAACGCGAAAGCCGGGCGCGGGAGGGAGGGGCGCGGAGGAGGAAGCTCCTGCAGCCGCCGCGGGAGGAGGCAGAGCGAGACGAGGTGGGAGGCGATGAAAGGGTGAAAGCGAAACCGGAGAACCGCGCTTCCGACTGCGCTGCCCCGAAGGCGGCGAGGGGCAGGCGGGAGCGGGCGGGGGCGGCGCATCGGGGTGGCGCTTCAGACGACTTCCACTCGAGGCGATGAGTAATCGACATGTTGCATTGTGTGCGGAATGATTCAGATTCCAATTTCTTTTAAATCTCCTATCATACTATTGCCGTTTTGCAACGTTTTCACGGGCAAAATGTGTTCTTCCCATTGTTTCTGTTTGGGTATCCTTTTTATGTTCTGTGCCTTAATTCCTTTCGCACATTGTCATTGACACACCGCATGTCACGCACTTGAGTTTCCGGAACGTGAAATAGTGAGTTGTGTTTGCCCATTTAAACATACGTTGCAAACGGAAATATATAATTGCGCATTTTACCCCTTCTAAATAGTACCATATCCTCCACAAATCTTTACACGTTACACATCAACTAGGCTCGTGTTTGCAAGCTTTGTACATCTCCAGGCTCAAGTGGCCCTCAACTCTTGTATAAAACAAATATTTCCAGTTATTTATGAGTATTTATGAGTTTGAGTTAATACTATATAAATTAGTGTATACGTCTTGGCTTAGACTTTGGAAACATCTAGACTCGATTTTTGGTAACATGGATGTAACATTATTCGTGTTGACATCAAATAGTGTATCTTTAACATACTCATACCAGAGGCTAATGTAGTTATGTGAATGAAATTGATTCCTAAGAGATTATATAGATAAGATATGAAACATGTTTGAGCAGTCGTAGAATGAGCAAGCAGAGGAAACGGAACCCTTCCAGAAAACCTGTCGCATTTTCCACCACGAATTCCTCGGGGATCGAGCGAGCTTTGAACCTCGGTATCAAGTGGAGAAACGCTAGCACGCTCACCTCGAAGCAACGCCCGTGGATCGATTAAAGTCTAGCGATATTCGGGGACCCGGCGGGGGGGCCGCCGCCGCCGCCGCCGCCGCCGCCGCCGCCGCCGCCGCCGCCGCCGCCGCCGCCGCCGCCGCCGCCGCCGCCGCCGCCGCCGCCGCCGCCGCCGCCGCCCGCCGCCGCCGCCGCCGCCGCCGCCGCCGCCGCCGCCGCCGCCGCCGCCGCCGCCGCGCCGCCGCCGCCGCCGCCGCCGCCGCCGCCGCCGCGCCGCCGCCGCCGCCGCCGCCGCCGCCGCCGCCGCCGCTGCCGCCACTGCCCGCGTCCCCCTCGCGTAAATCCAGCACGACGCGGTGCAGGCAGCGCGGGAGAGCGTATCATTTTCCACTCGGCGCCCGCGGGCGCGCTGCCCCGCGATCATCAGGCTATTTTATAATGTATGTGATGAGAGTGGAAAAGGTAATTGATTGTAGTTTTAACACGGAAGCCGGGCCCGCGCCCGCTCTATCTCCCGGCGCGCTCCGGCCGGACATGTGTTTATGCGTGTAAGTTACGGCGCGCGATTGCGTCCGGGCGGGCGGAGGCTGCGGCTGGCGGCGGCCAGGTCTACAATTCCGCCGCAGTATATGCGTCTTTGATAGTTCTGTCGCCACGCGCTGTGGTAGTCATGTGACCTGCTCTGAAGCATTCGGCTTGCGAGCACTTGTTTAAAGCAGGTTTACGGGGACGGGCAGAAGGCAACTGACATACACCCAAAGAAGCCCGAGAAGCACGCAGATACTTTTATCAGAAGTATGTGAGCGAGTGTCCTTCCGCAGATAGTGTGTGAGCTTGTGTAACGTTATGGTTTGGCGGATGGAGAAGTTTATGAACACGACTTTACCTGTCGGTAAATGGTGGGTAATGTTATGCATATTTCATCCATATATTCGTTCCTATATTTCATTCGTATGTAGGGTAGGTGGTGGCATGTGTATGGTAGTGTGTTGCAACAGCGCGAAGGAATGTCAGAGACCTATATACGTTGACGAGGTTCTCAGTAGTGTAGTGGGCGAGGTAGTGGGATAGTACTTCCGCTCAGGACAGTGATGTCGGCGACGATTATCGGAATTTGTGTCGACACGTGTACGGTGGGTGAAGAGACGAGCTAATTCGGAACGTGTGATGATCCGGATGGCGATGGGGAAGGCGCCGGAAGCGACGCATCCGGACGCAGAGGGCTGATGGGCGGAGCCGGAGCGCGCCTGGAGCGGCGACGGGGGCGTGGCGCGGAGCGGAGCGGCGGCGCTAAGCGTCTGGGTACAGCTCAGCGGGGTCTTGCGTGATTAGTTTTCTAATTACGCTTCTCGGAATGAACAAAAAATTGTAGCACAATCGTTATTACTTTAAGATTAGAGCTAGATAAGACAGATGGACGAAAGCGGTCGTGTATTCGGAATATTTACGAGCGGATCTCCCCGACGGCGGGCAGCGGGCGGCTCAACCGCTCCGCACCGCCCGCCTCTATTTCATTCAGCACCGGCCTCCAGCCCGGCCCGCGCTTGCCACCGGTCGCTCCCCCCCCCCCGCCCGCCCCCGCCCCCGCCCGCTCCCGCCCGCTCCCGCCCGCTCCCGCCCGCTCCCGCCCGCTCCCGCCCGCTCCCGCCCGCTCCCGCCCGCTCCCACCCGCCCCGCCCGCTCCCGCCCGCTTCCGCTCTCACCCGTCCTCCCTCCTGTCGTCTCCCACTCTTCTCCTGCGTCTATCTCCCCTCTCCCGTTTTTTTCAGTGCCCGCCCCGCCCTCTCCCGGAATCTCCTTTCTTTCCGCCCCACTCGCCCACGCCGCTTGCTCTTCGGCTCTCTCCCGCTCACCCCACCAAACACAGCACTAGCTTACGTCCACCCATCACCTTCCCATTCACACAGCCATCCACTATCCGTCTTCCGCACGTCCGCGTCTGGCCGCTTGCTTTCACTCGTTCCATAGCGCCCCCTCCTGTCCACTCGCCATCTCTCCCTCGCTCCCCCCCGTGGCTGGCTCCTCTCTCCCGGCCTCGCCTCCAGGATCGCGGGGTCTCTAGCACCCGCTGACCTCTGTCGACGGTCTCTGCTCGACCCTGCCTCCTTTCTTTTTCTTTCTTCGTTTTTTTCGAGCTGCTCCACAGTGATGAAGGAGTGCAGAGACACTGTACCGCTAGAACCGCCTGGGTTGCCCGTCGACGGGTAGGTAGGTCCGCAAAATGAATGACAGCCTTGTGGATTTCTGAAGTCATAGATATAATAATGTACTTCATAACTAGGCTGACGATTATGGTATTTTCATTTTTAACGACTGTTGGGAACGTTTAATTGAATTTGAAATTTCATATTATTTTAGCGAACTATTAGAAATTTAAGGGAACTTTAGATGGATCTGTGCACTATAATGCTCGCTGGACCCTCTTTCTTTCACTTTTAAAATGTTATTTAAATTACTTTATGAAATTCGTTTAAAAGACGTTTCCAGGGTGCAGGTTAAGCAGAAATATTCCTTTTTTAAGAAATTTCTGAATACAGAATGTCCGGGAGGAAACAGAAAATAAGCTCAATTTTAAGTAAGTTTCAAATAAGTCAATTTTAAGCATATTTTATCTAATAAACTCCTTCGAGATTTCGAATTAAGTTAAAGGAGTTTATTATTATATGATTAAAACTGGCTTTATTTCGTTGTTTCCTCCCTGGACAATCTGTATAAACAGTAACGTCTACAATAATACTAGTCTTCTCTATAATCATATGAATAAACATCCAATATTCAATCAGGGTGCCCTTAGAATTTAAAAAACCAAGGATGATTTAAATGTGGCTATTTCGCTGTAAGCTACTAAGACTCATTGGAATAGTTCCTCTAATATTTCCATTTATCATTGTCGTCATTTTGAAGCGATGAAAGGCTAGTTGTAAAAATTATGTCTTGTTTCCTGAAAGATCATTCCTGCTGGACGTGTTCTGGCCAAGGCTCTGCTGAGATTAGTGCAGCACGACTTAAGGGCGGTGAGACGCACGAGGAAAAAGCCTTAGACTGATAGGAAGATTCTTCACGTTCCTTTTCAGAGAATTTCAGGACGTGCATAACGCCTGCGTGCGTCTGTCACAAAACAAACGGGAAATTAATCATGCGAATGCGTTAGGACAGTGACGGGCCTCGAGCCTTGAAAATATGCGTCAAATTACTCGTAAATGTTCTTTGTTGATACTCTTGCGTCACTGCGCATTTTGTTTCTTATTATATTTAAGAAAAACAGCTAGGGGAGATGTGTATATTTACTACGTAGCGGAGAAAGAGTGAATTTTAAACGTGCAGCGCGCCCCTTTTCAGGAAAATAAAATCTCCAAGAAAAGAGTCGACACTTTAGTAATTCGTGATTCGTTTTGTGAGCGCTTTTCTTTTTGTAGAAGGTGCTAGCAAACATTAGGAAGGTCCGAAGAGGCGTGGAATATTATTCTGTCATTATTCCTGCCATGGATTCCCCATTAGCTCCCGGAGTTCGCTGTGTACACAATGACCACCGCAGATGGCTAATCTTCGTATCACGCATTCATTTCTTCTTCTCTCTCGTCCAGCCTTCTTCACTGCGCGCGGTCTCCGTTCCCCTTGCAGGATCTTTCTTACGAGTTTCCTATTAGGTTCCCGTTTCCCTGCGTCAGGCTGTTTTCTTTCTCGTTTTTCCATCTGAATTTGTTCGCCTCCGTCCCGTCCATGACTGGGCGTCCGTGCCCCGGCTCCAGTCCCGTATCCGTCTACTGATTCCGGCGGCGGCTGGCACTTGTTTGTACTTCAGGTCGTATTCTTTTGCCCTTTTAGCACCGGAGCGGAGTGTGTAGGAAGTTATTAGTGGGTTGCTACGTGAAGGGTCAAGATTCAATTCCTGACTCGAGCGTGAGCACATTTCCTCATCTCCGGTTGTCTGAGAGCGTTTCCAGGTCTGCAACGTTTGCTAATGAGTACAGGATCCTTCCGGGAGCTCTAACGAACAGTCGGCTACGCTTGCCACTTCACCTCCTAGAGCGTCTGTCTGAATATTGGAGAACTTGGCCGACTCCAACCACATCCGTTCTCCTACACCAGATGGGTTAGCAGACGTCGGCCTCGTGACACGAAGCTGAGCAATTTCGCGTGCGTTCCGCAATTCAGCCATTGTTGGATGGCCGACGTAAGCTGTATGCTGATCTGTCGGTGGTTAGTATTCCGCACCAGCTAATTAGCAGAGCCGATCCAAGGCGCTCTTAGCGGCTTTCAAGGGGTCAGCTCCACTAGTCTCCTTTCAGCTCGTAGACGATGGTCCCGGAACAGCGCAGTCTTTCTCGTTTCTCAGAGCTGTCCCTACTTACGTGGAACATTTAGAAATTGCGGAGGAAGTAAAATGCGAACTCCGCTAGTACCCGTAAACCCTTGAATATAACGACAATAATGCAGTGTTATAAATTCTTCATCAGTTCTCTTTCAACTCGGACAACCGTTTATCAAAAGGCTGGAATTGATGTCTGTCCTATTGCAAGCTTACGTCTAGCGTCTGTGTAGAGTACTACATGATAGAGTGCAAAGTATTCCAAAACGATTAACCAAACTAATTGTAGAATCCGTATAGTTTTAGTATCAAATGCAATTCGTATACTTTTTAATGAAGATTAAACAGTATATTCCTTCTTTGTGCGTGATGGATGTGTATGATTTTTATTATCCAAAACTCTCTTCTTTTTCTCCTGAAGTCGCTTGACGGACGTTTTGTTTCTAGGTTGAAGACTCAATGTAAAAGTTCTAGTTCATTTCTATTGCTTTTCTTCTCCGATTCGTCTCATTCACCGTCCACAAATCCACTTCTACATCCTCCGTACATCTAAGTATTATGGTCGATTCTGGTTTGCCATAGTAGATTACTTTCGGTATTTTTTTGTTTCTCATCTACATCATTGGACCAACAATTGTGTTATTTTGGCTATAATAACTGACACTTTTCTCTTTATAATGCCGTTTTAATTATTTTATTTCACTTCTAATAATTACGATTGAATGGTTTTCAACGTTCCTTCTTGATACGTCAGCGAAATCCAAGTACTTCCGGCTATAGGAACGCAAATCCAAGGATGCTGTGGCTAATTAGCGATTCCAGGCAGCGTTCTCGAGGCGAGACTCCGCTCCGCGGGGACACAAAGGGGGAGCACCTGCGTGCGGGAAGCACTGGACGTGCCGTGTACGCGGCGTGTACACATCTCAAAACAATAACGGCCATCCGAGCGGCGAGCAAGCGGCCTATGCCCAACGCACTGCCTTATTCCTTCGTTAGCAGCGTAATCATCAGAGCGGCGGCGGCGGCGGCGGCGGCGGCGGCGGCGGCAGCGCTGGACCCTTTGTCGACTTCCGCAGTGCGAGACGAAGGCCGCTGAGGATCTGTAGCGCCGCAGGGATCGCAAGGTTATCGGGCGGCCGGAAGCTCGGCGCGAGGGGACACCGAGGCGGGAAACGGCACTCGGGAGGTAATTACGCAATTAGCGCTCGGTGACGAGGTCTTGTAGATGCAAACACGATCGGCTGTGCGTATGAGTAAGTGTCGGTGGCAATAAGACGATCAGAGCGTGCTGCTGGAAGCAAGGTCGAAGTTCGCAAGCCGAATGCTACAGTTTCGAGTTCCGGGTAAACATATTGTAGTGTTTATGCCGTGTGTTTGTGACACGATTGGCTTTTCTTACCGCCACATATCCTGCCTCAACCGTAATCTCATTCCTATTAAATCCTCTCTTCATGATTCATTCGTCATCACTTACTGCGTTGCAATCTCGGCCGAAATGGGTGTTTCTTTTTTATGAAGTACCAATAACGACCACATTTTGTTTATTATGTTATTTAGTTTACCATCTAACTTCAGTTAGCGAGTCATCGGCACTTTGCCGCGTTTTTGTCATTGCCACGTGAATACCGGAACACCACTGTCACATAGGGACCGGGAGCGATCTTTATATATACTGCACTACTACTCACGTCAGCAAACTAGTCAGAGGCTTATAAAAGAGCTTATTTATAGGGCTTGTGCGGCTGCGGCCGTTCCAGCTGGGAGGAGATATTTACAGGGAAATCCTTGCAAGCCGTCTTATTGGTCGGCGCCGAATATTATGATCCAGAGGGACACGAATATCATTGGTATCGTAGGCTTCCGCGGCCAGAGTCATGATCTGGGCTGTCCGGGTGACGCCGCGTCGAAGGCTGGGTCACGGTCCTCTTCAGGGCTGTACTGCCCCGGACAGCCCAGATCACGATTATCATTACTTCACGGGATATGAATTACATTTACGGCACTAATGACGTCAGTCATTAAGCGCCCGTAAGCAATACTCACTTATCACTCCAACGAATGTCCCTTCACGTTGCTGTAGCGCAAGCCTGCTTTCTCTCAATGCAATCTACTGCTGTTGTTTTATTCCAAAGTGCATATCGGTGTGCGGAATGCCCGTGTTAACTGCATGACGTGCTCGACGAGTCGTGGAGTGGGACTGCAACCTTACACCCCTATTGTACATCCTTGGCGCTTTCGTCGGCTCGTCGCATTTGTTCTCCCCAAAACGGCGGGAATTTTTTTGAGTGGCGACAGCGTCATTGAAAAGGGCGCACAAAAAGAGGTAATGGCACTCGGGCCGACGCGCGCAACATTAACTCCCCTCCCCTCCCCCGGCGATAAGCCACGCCTCCCTCGCCGCTCCCGCTCCCGCTCCCGATCCTTGCTCTCGCTCCCTCTCGCGCTCCCACGCTCTGCCACGCACCTCGTCCTCCCGCCCGTGCCTCTCTGCTTGTTTCACCTGTCGCTCTTTCTGTTTTCCTTGCTCTCCTATCTAATTTTTTTCATCCTTTCGCCCTCTTCCTCAATCGCCATTTTTTACTTCCGTTCTCTTCGCGTTTCTGTGTTTTTTCTTATTTTCATTTTCTCGTACGCCCATTTTCCTTTTCGGCTATTTATATTTTCTCTCCTCGTTTTCGGGAGCGGTAGCTCAGTGCATCAACTGATATCACTGCCGCGCCTCTGACTGGGAGGTCCTAGGTTCGAGTCCTGGCGGCGGCAGGATTTTCGACACTAGCTTTTCAGCTAGGTCGAATTCAGTCGCTGTCTGGAGGAGAATTCTAGCGGACGGCTGCTCTGATCGGTAGTTTTCCGTGGTTTCTCCGATCAACACCAGGCGAATGCTGGAGCAGTATCCTACCAAACGGGCCACGGACCGCGCGCGATCTTTCCTTCCTCTTCCTTGTTCTATCCTCTCCTCTTACACACACAAAGTAACGTGCACTACACTACCACACATTCCGGGAGACCGTTCGGGAGCTTAGAGCTTGTTCTAACTGGGGCGATGCCCCGCTAGTGGGAGAGTCCTGGTTAGGGGGAAACCCCACTAGCCGACGGTAGGTCGGCGCCGGGTCTCGCCATCCAGCGGGAGAAGATCACCGCCATCTCCCGAGAAAATAGCATACACTACACTTACGGGACTAATGAACAAAGCAGTCGACGCGCCCGGAAACACGAAAAAATGAATCACATTTCTGATTGCCTCATGTTTGATTTTCCTCTTCTAATTTATATTCTATATTCTTCTTCCCAATTCACCATTTTCTATCAGTTTTTCTTTCTCCCTTCGGCACTCCGTTTACACTAATTTTCGTTTTCTCATTTTTCACTTTCTCATATTCACTTTCTATTTTCTTTTCCTTTTTACTCTCGCAATTTTATCGCCTCTTCTTCCTTCCCTTTTCTCGTACTGTTGACTATTTTTTGTATTATTTCTAATGTATTTTAAGGTTCTACCTGATTCGCGTTCGCCTTTGCTTCTAGTACGTGAACCAATTTGCTCCTAATTCTTTTTTTTATGATTTTTACAAATGATTCCCTTACTTTATAAGACTTAATTCCATTTCATAACTATCTTTATTAGTTGTCAAGATTTTGTGTTATTGTGACACATTTCGGTTACACTTCTTTTATGCATTATTATACCATATTTCGTTAAACAATTCGGAGTCATTTAGAAACCCTACGTGGAACTAAAAACCTGTTTCTTTTCACGAACAAAATTATTCTACACGTAATTGTAAATTATGATTAAATTTGATGACAGAATGAAAATTTCAACCATTCTGACACGAATGACATGACGTGGAATAACTTAACTAAGACGTCAGGAATAGCACTCTCATCTAATGAAGCATAATACGAATAATTTTGATTTCCTTTCTCTTGACTGTCAGTGCCCGCGTGTTCCAGGTGTGCTGGAGGAGTTCCCTTCCTGCGGTTTCCTCCGCATAGGAAAAACACAAACGCATGTTACGTATGGCAGGCATTTCTCTGTCGAACTACACTTTCCATCAATGTCCTGTATCGACGCATAATCTTCACACCTTTCAATCAATAGGCGAGACAGGTTTATAAAAACTGGTTCATTTTAGATGATGCTCTTGGAACGCCACCATAAAACATAGGCATAAATATAAACGCAGTTTTATGTCTTGTAGATATTAGATAAAAGAATCACATTAACATTCCAATTTAATCACACAGTCCTTCGAAGACATTAAGACAGAACAAAAAAAGCTGTCGCTTAGGCTTCTTTGCAATGGCAAACATTACTCTTGGAATGCTCTAGTTTTCGGGGAAAGCACATCGGAAATTTCCTACATCTGCAGAGGAAATGTCGGAACGAGAGATTGCGAGCCTTCAGTTTATTGTCCGCGCGGTCTCTTTTGTTTCCTTCACGTACCGTCTGTCCTTTTCATCTGCCCTCTGAATACCTCCACGCCCACCTTTAATGACTTTGTCCCCGCGCGTCGCCGTCGCCATACCTGGGATTCCGCGCCTTCTAATCGCTCCTGCCATCTCTTTTCGCCATCTCTTTTCCTCGCGGTTGCGTCGCTTCGTTTTGCTTGAGACATGGTTTTCACGAAAATGTGCGTAAAGCGACAATATAATCAATGTGACTTCACCGACCAACCTCTTCGAACAAATAAATCGTTCTTTCATTTGTTGGGTAGTGCGAACTTTTTACTGGTAAAGAGACAGTGTACTAAGGTGTCATTTGAAATATTCGCAGGGATACACATTTAAACATTTTGGGTTTTGATAGAGCTACTGAAACTTAATGAGATTTAATTAATTTTTTCAATTATTTAGGAGGTAAAATCCGTAAAATAACATTACAAGAAAACGAGGACGAGAATGCATACTAAAAAAATTAATTAAAGAAAAGAATAAGAATTAAGAAAACACTTGAAAACAGTGATGCCATAATACCTCATATAGAAAAATTAAGGAGAGAAAAACAAAATAAATGTCACTAAGAGAAATGGTAGTTTTTTAATATTTTTCGTGTACCACCCTAAACTCGCAGTCACTACCCTGTCGCCAACGATACCTACGTTACTATATTAAAATTAAAGAAAAGTAATGCATATTTTACTACGATAATATATTAATTTGAAATGCAAGAATGGGAAGGAAAAATCTCAATTGAAATGCTAATATCACTATTGAATACCTCAACTGAAACGATACCACTACTGAAAATACAGAAAACAAATAAATATACTTTAATTTCAAATTAATTCATATCATTAGATACTATCCTCAGTCGACAAATGAAAATAATTTTATATTGAAACATTACTAACATTCAATCAAAATATTTTAATCATAGTAAAAACATACTGCTGTCAGCCAAATATTATTAAGAACCATTTGGTGAGTGACCTCTTATCGATCAGATTTCCTTTGGCACGAGCTACTGAAATAATCTCTTGCCTTCCGAAGAATTAAATAGTACATTCTATCCTTTGAACAGAATTGGTACGTTCGATTCAGAATAATGCTACTGTTGTGACTGACGAACGTAAAATGACATTTGACACAAATAAATGAAATCGGCGTCGGCAGCGCATTGGCTGGGGGCGTTGACCGCGTACCCAGCCTTCTCCTCCCCCATGTAGATCATCTGAACATCCTCTCGTCAATAATTGTATTAAGCTATAATCGTCTTTCTTCTGTAACGATCGCTCTTCCATCCTTTGTAATGTTGAAGTCAATGGCGAACCACAAATCGGCATAAGTCTCCTGTTCCACCAACGCTCAGAAATGAGTATGACATGCATCGTGCGTGTAATAAAATAAAATAAAATAAAAATGTGAGAATGTTGTCTCTGGCGGCAATGGCAGCGGGGCGGGAGGAGGCGGAGCGAGTTGCGGCGGGGCGGACGGGGGGGTGGGGGGGGCGGAAGGCGGGGAACGCGGGGAAGGTGCGCCCGGAGGTTTTGGCACGCGGGGCAGCTCGCGGGCGTGCCATTGTGGTGTCGGCGGACGTCGCAGCAGCAGCAGCAGCAGCGCCCGCGGAATTGATGGATGAGCGCGCGGCGACGGCCGGTGAGGTCTGGCCGACAGCGCACTGCACTGCACGGCCCCGCTCGCCGGCTGATTGCGTTTGGGCGAAAGTAGGGCGCGTGCCTGCGCGTACGAGCGACAAGCGGCGGCGCCGCGGCGGCCGCTTCCATTTGGTTTTGCTGCGCCGCCGTCGCGGGCGAAGTGCGCGCCAGGAAGGACGTGCGACATGAAGAGTGCGTGCTCTTGAGCGCTGTTATTTGCTCGGAGGCTCACACAACCTGAAGAGAGCGTAACGTGTGAGAAATGAACAAGTGAGCATGTATGCTACATGGCACTGGAATATTCGCTACAAAAAGATTCTTGTCATGAATAATCTTGAGGTTATATGACGTTATATTTTTACCTCGTTAAATAAATACATGTAAATGACTCCACCTACAACCAGGTATTATACATACACTTCCACCTACGTACATAATGTTTTTGTCGTTTCGCTGACAGTTGGAGAAACATTTTGGTGATGTCTATTTTATATCATCGTAGGATTTCTCCCAAACGCAGTTTTTCTATTTGGACAGAAATGACGTAAGATACCGTGCGATGAGTTGTTTGTGCTATGATGCCTTTTGAATTCGAAAACTACGATTTTCTGCTTCATGAATGACTCCCACGTGAATAAGTAGCGCGTTTCGAACCCCGGTCCCCTGAGATAGACATTGAGCGGTCTGCCCCTCTCGAACGCTCTCCGCCCACCCGCATCAACCGCCGCCTCCCGACACCCGACGCCTCCTGCGCCGCCCGCCCCTCGCTGCCCACCCCCGACGCCTCCCGCCGCTTGCTCCTCCCTCTGCCCGCCGCCCACGTCCCAACACTTCCCGGCCCCAGCCCTCTCCCACCGCCGCCGCCGCCGCCAGGCGCCCGGCAGCGCCCCCGCCCCTGTCCGCGGCCCGCCGCTTATTCTTCTAAACAAGAATGTTCATGCCACAGTTTAATTTTATTGTAACGTCACATCGGAAAGAAAATGAGATTGAAAAGTCCGCTATCTGGAGCAGGAGAAGTGGGTAGAGTTTCCACACCCCTTGCTCAGTTATAATGAATACCATGACAAAGCGGATTCGCTTTGTGAGGAGAGCTGCTGCGGCGAGGCAGCGAGGCCCCGCCGCCGGCCCGCCGGCCCTGCGTGCAGCCCGTGCCACGGAGTTAACAAATCTCGTCAATATTTTCGTTGTTGGCGTTGTTTTATTTTGCATTTAAGTAATGAATGCCTCCGTCCTCTTCCACGTTTGGTGCCTGCCCTCTCGGCGCGGGCGTAGCGCCGCCCTCTGCCCTCTGCCCGCCGCCTCAGCCCGTCTCCTCCGACCACGCCTCCTCGCTCGCAAAAGGGGAAAAATCATTCTTTCAAAACTTTCAATGTACTTCACTGAAGCACATGTGAAAATAAAGGATCATGCGCATCATGTTTATAGTAACGTATTTTCTCCAAGGTAACTTCCCCCTTGCGTGTAAACCCTTTTCAATTTTATGAATGAAAATTTCAGAAACTGATATGTAGTTCGGATATTACTCGTTCCAATAATGTTGTTTCATAACTGCTAATGACCTGCAATTTTCATTGTCAGACGGCCTTAAGAATTGCAGTCTGACTGGAGGAAATAAATATATCTTTCGACGTATAAATTCTTCGAAATATACAATTTTTGAAAAATCATTTCACTTTACTTTGAGATACTCACATATTACTTCCCGCTATTTTATGTCAATTTCTGCAAGCAAAGTGAAGTTTCTAATTGATAAAATATTTTTTTAAATATTTTGCCTATTATTGTGTAGAACTAAAGGAATTTAAACTCATAATTTTATCTAACTCTGGAACCCACCATTCTCGGTAATGGTGAATAATATCAAAAAACTTCTCTGCTGGCAAACATGTACTTTCAAAATAACTTTTCGTGTAGCACTTCAGATTAACAAGAATCTTGAGCGGTAGGTTATCCTTTGTTTAAGCTGCTGATCTATTGAGCAAATTCTGAGATGGTCCATTTTTTTGTTTCTGGACTGTCAGAGCAGCTTTACTCATTTCCCCCTCTTCCCTCACACATGCATCTTACATTTTTCTATTATTTAACGTTGACATTTTTTTCAAAATAGTTTCGTTTCCTTCCCGATGACTCTTGCGACCAAGCTTGGAATTACACATCGGGCTCATTTTCGGAGATTTTAGTATTTCATTCCAGTGTGGAGAGCGGAGGCTAAAATATTCTTTTGATTGGAGCTCTAAAAGCAGATATGACAAGCATAATTGAAAGAGGAGGCAAGAATAAAGGAAAAGACTTTTCGCGGAATATTTCGCAAAACTCAAATACGAAATGTTGACACGTTTACATTTGGACGAGATATAAATGAAAGTACTTTGCGTACTTTATTTGTTGTTTGCCAATCTAAAATGAATTAACTTCACATTCGCAAGTGCCGAAAGACAATAAATCCGCAACGGAAGCTCTGACACCCGTAATTTACAGGTCGTCGTCGTTTGAAGTGGCCGTCTGGTTGGTCGGGTGCGACTCGTGACAAGCCCACGCCACGTCGGATTTTGGTCGAAAGACGAACTTGCTAATTCAGTGCAAAAATGTACTCGGTACACGGCGATTAAAATACCAGGTTGTTCTGATGCAAATATCTCATCCAAAGTTTTTCACTAGATAATTTTGAAAAAAAAAAATGAAATAAAGAACTGCCGTTAGAGCGTGTTAGTATTTGCTTTATAAACGGGCTTCTTCTGATTGGCTAATTTCTTAAAATTGTGGCATGAATATACACCATAAAAGGAACACCGTTGCTAGGAAAAGAACTCAATGAAGGAACATAACTAAATGTTTTGCATTTACGCAGCAATTCCACAAATTTCGTAATTTTCGCAATGCAATTCTAGGAGGATGTGTAACTTGTTGGTCGGAATTTAAATTTCTCTCTCACACGAAAGGTTTTCGATGAGAACATCCGTCGCAATGCTCGTGTTTGTAAAAAAACGGCGTAGCTGCATAACGAAAAGAAACGAGATGCTCCTCATTAAAAAAATACTACGAAGATCCCTGTCCTAACTACAGTATATATACATATTTGCTTCTTGTATTTTCACAAAACATACCAAATGCTCTCACGTTTTGACGAACTAAATGAATGAAGGGAAAAAAATTGCTAGAGGACACTTTTAAGGTTCAACGCTAGCCGGGGTGACGTGTGGTTAGAAGCCGTCGATCGCTGGCGTTACTTTTTCCCCCGGCTGCTGCGTGTGTTCGTTGTCTTCGCGCATTGAAGTCACCGGCGGTTCGCCGGAGCTTCGGCGACTGGCCGTCGGGCGTGAGCGGCGCTGACGGGCGCGCCGGCGCACTGGGCGCACTCCGCACCATCCACACTCCGCGCCATCCGGCCGTGGAGCCATCGGGGCAGCGTAATTTATTGTCCGAATTGGAGGCTCGCGGAGGCCGCGCGGCGCGCGGGGGCGTGGGAGGGGGCGCCAATTCCACGCTCTGCGTTTTTTCGTCTGCCGCCTCTGAATGCCCCTCCCCTTTCCTCTCGGCGCCCCTCTCCGCCTCTCCTTGTCCCTCTTCGACCCGCTGTGCCGCGCCCCGCCACGGTTGCCTCGTCGGCATCCGCCGTCTCTGTCTTGCTGCCTCGTCGCCGCCGCCTCCAGCGCCTGTGTGTGTCTCTCTCGGACTCCCTCTCCCTCTCTTTGTCTCGCTCTCTCGTTTTCGCGTGGCATGTTTCTGTCTCGCTCTTTTATCTCTCTTCTCCGCGGAAGCTTCATGATTATTCACTTCACGTATCGCTCTCGCTAATGAGTTTGACGCCAGGGCTGTCCAACGGCGGCGGAGGTGGTGGTCGCCGGCTCCCAAGTCACCGCGCTCACGTCGCGGGGCGACCGCCAACTCCAGCTACTGCCCGCGTCGCTCCGACCACTCTCAACACCTAGCACGCCCACTGAGCATCCGCTCCCAACCCTCGCACCCACTCGCTGTCTCCCGCCCCGCCCCGCCCCGCCCCGCCCTCTCGAATGCTCACTACCCTTCTGTGGGCTCTCTCATTGTCCTCCTGTTCCCGTAGTCCAAGCAATTAAAAGCTTTTCTCATTTGCGAAATTATTTTCATGAAATTAAAGACTATACTGAGGATCAAAATTTAAATTAATATTTATTTTATGTTAATTTTATTAATACGTTAGGAAAATGATCGTATTGTATAATTCGTAAAGAGTATGACCACAATAACACAGAGTCAGGCTTGTAGCCTCGTTCATGGACCCTGAGTCGAAAATTGTGAGTTCAAGCCCCATGTAAGGCGTGGCTGTTTCAGCATGTGATCGTGGCGTTCTTAGTTTCAAACCTATGTCGTGTATGCGTCTCAGTCTATACTTATTCGTTATACGTTGAATACGTTTTACATTGAATTAATAATACCTTCTTGTAGCCTAACAATGCTCTTCCATTCTGATACTTCATTCCCGATTGCTGAATTAGCAGATTTAAAGGACTGGAACATTTTTGCTATTTGCTATTTATAGGGGTGAAGAGTGAATTCTCGACAGTTTTTGAAGGAGCATTTCCGTTTCACCTTGTGTGGCAGAACGATATCTTTGATATGATGCCATTCCTTAAGCCTTACTGTTGTACATGGAGTGCAGGCATGATTTCGATGTTTTGGCAATTGTGATTTTACGATGCAGCGATGGTGGAATAAGAACGGAAAAACCGGGAAACAGAGAAAGCTCGCCCCGAATACGTGTTTACATTACTTTCGTGCACATGGATCAATTTCGACTTTTCATCCTTGGTGCCTAGAGGTGGATAGTGTCCATTCCGTCTGTCCACTAACTGCAGCACAGGCCACCCGAGGCAAAACGATAGCCGGCTTCTAGAAGTCGACGGCAGCTGGAAAGGCTTTCTACGTGCCAACGGTGTGGGTTTCTTGCCTTCTTGCATTGAAGTCACCACCATGGGGCAGCTGGACTTCCGTGTGCGCCGCAGCAAAACAAACTGGTGTGTAGTGCTGTCCTTTTTTCACCGTATGGAAAGTGTCTCCGGGACCGCGTACTTTTACTCCACAAGTACTGCACTGAACGTGACTGAGCATTACAGTGCGTTCTGTGGGGCCTGAGTGTCGTCGTTTTCAGTGTCACGCAAGTTTGCTTCTGTGAGCGCGAGGAGACACTGAGCTGTAAACGCGTACGCGGTGTTACGCAGTCCCTTGCGGGCATGACGTGAAGATGGTATGTGTTGAATACAATTCCTTAATTGTTCTGTTGTATTATTTTTCTGTGGCGTCAACAGGAACTTGATGTAGTCGAAGTCGATATATCATCCTATGAACATGAGATTCAGGTTGATTAAATGTGATCTTTACGCATTTCCGTCGAGTGACGGTGAGAGAAACCTTAAATGAAAAAAAATCCTGCATATTTAAAATGAGTCTCTAGAAGTGATCGTGTCAATCAGTAGTTCAATATGTTCCCAACTTTGCTCTGGATCATGCGTAGAGTTATCAGATAGGAATTGTCATAAAAAATAACACTCGCACAAAAGCTCGTAAGAGTCGTTATTATGTACATATTTGATTTACTCTTGGTTAATATTTTCTTATGTTAATAAATAGTAGATTTTTATTTACTTTATCAGACTAAGAAAGTTAAAAATTTTCTTATAAAATAGTTCTTTGAAACAATTAGCTTTTTCCTTCAAAACTGTTTTTTATGCTGTCTAGCATGTTTATAGCTGACTTCAGAAGATAGGTAATTCCAGGTCAGATTTGTTGACAACCTGTTCGTTAGATCTGCGTCCGAATGCTCCGTGGGCATTCGCATGTGCGGCGGGCGCCGCCGTTCTGTGCGTAACGTGTCCGGGCGTGCGTGTCACATCCCGCGATGAAGCCTTTACATATGGCCGTTATTACATTCCTCCAACATGGGCCACAAGGCTAATAGACTGTGGCATTCCTCAGCTTTTCGTATTATCATACATGAAACGCCATCTGTCACGGGCGGCGTGGCCAGGCGGGGCGGTGACTCGCTGCTCGGCGCTGCGCCATCTCCATCGCCACTGGCCCCTACGCCCGCGCCGCCAGCGTCGCCGCTGCCGCCGTCGCCTCCGCCTTTCTCGCCGCTGGCGCCACAATTTTCACCGTCCACATTGTCATCCACGTCCCCGTTACAGTTGATACCATTTCAGAATGGCGTTACCGCCACTGAAAGCGCCTCCTCCACTTCCACCTCCCCTCCATATTCTCCATCTGTCTCCGCTCGCACCTCCTCTCCCATTTCCATCTCCATCTCCGCTTCCATCACCACATTCACCGCCCCTGTTTTGTCCCCTTCGTCCTTCGCCATCGCCCCTCTGCCTCATTTGCCGTCACCAGCACCGCTTCTGTCACCCCCATTTTTCCCGCGTCTACCCACACCCTAATCGCGGGTTTGTTCCACCGTTGCCACCACAACGTCATCATAGCAACCTCTGCAGTCGTCTCCGCCACACTGCCTCAGCCATCTCCGCCACCGCTGACCCTACCGCCACCGCCGCCACCCGCTGGGACGTGCCTGCGCCAGCAGCCGGGAATGCCGTTACGCAGTGATTCATAACTATGGGCGAACGCAAGAAGGTTGTTGGAGAGATCATTTGGAGGCAAATATGTTAATGAAGGTTCGCAGGACACGTTACCTTTTTGTAACCGACGAACTCATCGCATCCGAATTCAGTCACTCACCAATTATTGTTCAAAGTCAAAATATAGGATAAATTTAAATAAGCCATCTTGATGTTGCGTTATTATCGTATGTTGATATTTCAATGGTAATATATTTTTAAAGCAAGTGAATGTTTAGTATGTAAAGAAAAACAAGCGATTTCTGCGACGACGTAAATTACTTGACCCAGTCATTGCATGAAATAGATTGTATGACATGCATTGTTTTGATGATACAATTTGGTATATATTATTTCAGTTATTTACGCGGTTTCTTGCTTCTGCATACTGCAGAATCCCATTTCCACTAGTGGCTAAACTTGTGACGGCGACTCCTTCTCTTGAGTGCTCTTTGGCATTCAACAAAGAAAAACTTCTGGACGTTACTGGTAACTCTAGGTGCTATTTAACGTAAGCGCAGCACCACAGACGTAGACGCTAACAATATTTTGCGCAATTACGCAACTGGTGAACGACTAGACTCCGCGCACTCAGTGGCGGTACTGCGGGGAAGCTTAGTGTTGCAATTACATGTGTAAATGCATAAGCCCATTGTCCGTTTTACGACACGTTGCTGGTTTTGTACTTGCATGCTACGTTTAGTGAAACGCGGAGGGTCGAAGCAAATAGAGTGAGAGAGGAGAGGAGGGGAGGGGAGGGGAGGCAGTCGCGGAGTGCTCAGGGGGCAGGTGGCAGGTTATTCTGGCCCGACTACATTGAAGCTGCCGTTCATTCGTGTTTGTTTATTTTATGTTGCATTTGCCGTAACTAGGTTATTAAATACTACTTAGAACTCACAAATATTTTCTTGGCGTTCGCCAATGAGGAAAAATACTGTTGTTTATTTGTTTATATTTGTTCACCGTTATAGAAATATTTGCATACAATCCACCGGCCAGTCCTTTTTGATACGGCAATAATAGAACCTGTCTGTCTGTATTTCTAATAGCCGTATGCTAGATCAGACTTAAGAGCTCCAAGCTCCTCATCGAGACTTATTACAGCTTCTCCCCCGTCGCATTCCTACCTTTGCCGCCCTCCCTAGTTTTCCCCGTCCTGCATCGTCAGGCAGGCGGTGGGGGTCGCACACGAGTGCTGTGGCAAATGCATGATCGAAAGCGCGGGAGAGAGCACTGGCGTAGTTGCAGTCAGAGGCGCTGGCAAAGGGGGAGTGAGGACGGGGAGGGGGGGGGCTGGCAGAGGGGAGTGAGCGCTGGCAAAGAGACGAGTGAGGGCGCGGGCGAGCGCGGGCTGGCAGCCGGCTGCGCTTCGCGTTGATGCGATCTGCCGCGCGCGCGCGCGCAGCCGAGCGAGAGCTAACGCGAGGCGACACGGATAGCGCAAGGCCGCGGCCGGCCTTTCAAAGGGACGAGACGAGCCCGCCCCGGCCAAGCCTGGCTGCGCCGCCAGTGCGTCTCCACCCACGCTCCAGCCCCCTTCCCCTCGCCCCCGCGCTGCTCACGCCACCCACACGCTTGCCGCACTCCCTTTTCCTTCAGCTCCACTCCCTTAGCCCCGTTTTCCCTGCCATCCCTT
Source organism: Teleogryllus oceanicus (assembly GCA_964035755.1). NCBI lineage: Eukaryota > Metazoa > Arthropoda > Insecta > Orthoptera > Gryllidae > Teleogryllus > Teleogryllus oceanicus. The sequence goes on from CAXIVR010000001.1 coordinate 3,635,285, forward strand.
CCCCTTCACTCTCCTGAGTGCGCGCTCCACTACCACCACCACCGCCTCCGAGCGTCCTCCGTTGCACCGCGTTGCCCCTTCAGATTTTTGTTTCCGTCGTAAACGTGGTTGGGGAAGGGGAGGGTGGAGGCAGACTGTGTTGTCCCGAGCGCTTGTACTTCCCCAGCTTCTGTCTTGGCTGCCCCTCGAGCGCCAACGAAAGTAGCTCTTTCGTCTGGGACGTTTTCTGCCCCTTGCGGCAAGCAGTCCTAGTGAGCCTGCCGGCGAATATATTTTTTATCAACAGCTGAAGCAAACGTGCACATGGAACGCGTGTGGAATGTACTGTATAATAAGTGGTTTTCCAAAAAGTTGTTCGCGTTAAGCCGGTGCAGTTAAGCGTAGCAGAACATTTGCCTATTGATACGGCCAGTTTGCCTCGCTTTGTTCGCACATGTCCAACTGGACGGTGAGGCGCCGCTCTTCGGCCTCCGTCAAAAATATAATATTCTTGAGCCCAGTCAGCAACAGTGCGGCAAAATTTCCAATGCATTTTACAGCTAAATGGTGGTACGATTTATTTGGAGTCAGTTCCCTCGCGTAACCACGGCTCAAGTGCGAGTATAATAACACACATGTACCATTTAGCCATTTGTTTTAGATGTTTAAACAAAGCACTTGTAGGCGGCCATGGTGTTGCTTGCACCGACCGTCTAGTGTCTTCAGAGTTCCTCTAGTTTTCCTTAAGCCCTAAGCTATGCAAGACCAGTCCGTCTGCAAGCTACGAGTTGGTGTAGCTTGTTGCAAAGTCTCTAAACGACTGACGTTTGCAATTAATGACGTTTCGAAGGGACCTTCACATGTTACGCTAATGGATTCAATCACGGTTTGCAGAAATGTGTGTACAATCATCACAAGACTAAAAAGTAAGTTTCTTGCAGGTCGATACTTTTTATTCAAATTCACCAAAAATGCAGTGAAATTCGTCGACTATTATCTGACAAGTTGTGTAGTATTTGACGATTATGCCATATACCATTCCGCTTTTCAAAGTATGGGGGCACTACCCTCATTATGGCTCACTCGTATAATTATTTTCTACACAAACAATAATGCAATTTGAGTGAGAAATGTTTGTATTTACGTTCGTTTAACTAGTGTTATCTTCTTAGGTCCACCTGAGTTCGTGTAACTTTCGACACCACAGATATGTGGAGCATAATACCTCGTGAATCAGAGCATAGCGTATTGGTCTTCTTTACATAGCTGAGCAAAGTTTTACTTCATTTTGAACACTCGTAGTACGTGACTTTCTTAAAAACCTGGATTGGCCGATTGCGATAAAGAAGGAGTTATGGAGCAGAAGCGAACTGCGACTCCCGGAGCGTTCGTCTTGCCCAGAAGCAATTAGCGAGCTCGGCGGAGAGCGAGGCGGAGGATGCGGGGCTGGCAAGGAAAGTCACACAGCTATTGAAAGCGGAGTGTAATAAACAAATTAGCCGATTTATCAATGGCTACCTGTGACGGTGGGGGAGGAAACCGAGATGACCCCACTGCCAGCCTTGGCTTGTGGCTTGTCGACGCAGAGGTCAGCGTCGCATAGGACGGGGTGCAAGCGTGGGTGGGGGCCGGTCCAGTATGGAGATGGGGTGGGATGAAAATGAGGACGCAAGAGATGGCTTCGGGGGGGGGAGATTAGATGGCGGGATGGGAGCGTGGCGGGAACGGGTGGGGGTGGAGAACAGCAACGAGGGAGCAGGGCGGAGATGGCGAGAGGGAGGGGGCGGGGGCGTAAGTGAGATGGGTCGGGGTGATGGACGGTGGCGGATGGGATCTGGGCTGGAGGGCGGGTTGAAGACGGTCGAATGTCTTCCCCTCTTTCCCTTGCGTCCGTGTGTTCGAAATGACACCTTGCAATCGTTTCTGTTTGTGCTAGAATAGTTGAAATCTTATGTAGGGAATTTCCTGTTTCACCAAGATGCAAGCAATTCACCGTCTGAATAATTTCTTTAAGTAATCATACGAAAGTGGGAGTAACTAGCTTTGATGAACAACGCATCTATGTTTTAGGAACTATTTACATCATTAATTGACTGTTTTCAACTGACCTTCAGAGCATTGTATTGTGAAAATTTGGAAAATTTCCAACCGGTTTATATGAAAGGTTTTATCCATTCTGTATTAGATTTGGGTGTAAACGTTTCGTGTGTGTGAAATGAAAATGACTAGTGTTGTGGGCATTTGTTGATAATAATTGGGCGAATCTCCACACCATATAAAATATATTCCTATCCACATTAAAAAAAACTCCATGCAACATTAAAGTGTGATAATTGTTGGAGTTATTTGCAGAAAGGTTAGAATCTGCGTGTGGATTTTTTTAAAAATTCCCCACCTCCGCCTGGCGAGGCGGTCATGTATTGACACAAGAACTACATGCACCGCAGTTGTTTGGCTTATGTGGCGAAAAAGTGTAGTAATTAAATTAAATTTAACTAACGTTTGGAAAATACAGAAGTTTAGTAGTAGCAACACAGGATCGCAACTCTGTGCTTCCTTCACTCTTTCCTCTTACCCTCCGTACCTCCCCCACCTTTTCCCTCCTCTTCGACCTTTCGGCGTTCTACCGTCTCATGATGATATCGCCACGACTAAATGTAATATTCTCGTGGAATTTTATAACCAAGGCAAAGCGAAACGTACAAATAATAGAGATTTTTTGTTGCTTTTTGTATCGAAACGAGCTCTGCTCTCATGCAGTCGGCCTAACGAAAGCTGGGCATGACGGCTGACCCGCGGGGAGGCACCCAGTCCGTGCTTTACGGCTGAGAAAGCTTTAACTACTCGCGAATGTAGCATTTACGGAACCTATTAATTTCTTCGTTACAGAGCTGCTTCGGCTGTGATAGCCAGACAATTTTCTACATAATGGTGGGCTTTGTATTTGATGCATTAATGTATGCACTTTATCTCTCTCATTTCGCTTAATTCCTTGTACTTCCCACTTAGTGAGACTGTGCTGGGAGGTAATGCATAAAAGGGAATTTCTTTTTCTCTGTCGCGAAATCCTCGTTTTTGGTATTATTTTATTTGCGGATAACTGATAATTACGCAGAACATTCACACCACGCTCGAGCGATGCGTCTTGGAAACGTGACTGTTCCGAAAAGTTCTGCTTGTCGCTTATACACGCTTAGTGCAATTTCGCTTTTCAGTGTCTGTGTCTGCATCTGCTTACGGGAGAATAATCATATAATTGACACGACCGCAGGTATTCTTCCCACGTCCATGTCACTGCGGAGATCTTTTCTCTGTGGGAGTTGACCTGAGAAAGGAAAGAAATCAACAGTTGGCACCTCTTAAATGGCTGATGTGTTGACCTATCACCAACCGCGACAGAGCACGATGCAAGAGTCAGACTTGTTCACGCGAAATTATCTTACATTTTTCATAATCATTTTAATCGTCTGTGTCTCTCGTCACGTTGTTTCCTTATGTGTACAATTTGCGTCGTATATACGTTTCTGACGATGGATTCGGCAGCTTATGAAAAACACGAATTATGTAAATGTCTGTTTTTTAACGTGATGTGGGTATAACTACATTACTAATCATTATTATCCTTAGATGTGAATATCCAAATCAATCTGAAAACGCGTCTCTTAAAATGGAAATCGAAATTACGTATTAATGTTTAATTCCTTTTATATCTGCCTTCTCGTGCGAACACGGCGCAAATTGAGGAAATTTAATCTTCCATCATTCTTATCCCCATGCCATCTTAGTATCACTGACTCATGTATGTCGTTCTGTTAGCCGTTAATATATCATCCGGTATTATTTCCCTCCATTTATGCATAACATTCTTTTTCGGGATTCTAATCCCCAAATCATTGCGTTCTTCCGCGCAATCTCGGGGAAAACTGCACATCATGCCATGGCGGCAGGCGAGGCTATGCACTGGGAGGACCGAGGATACGTGCGCGCGGCAAGCGCCTTCGTGGCCGAAGCGTCGTCGCCACGCTTATCGTTTTGTTGGCCCGTGGTGCGTTGAGGTCTGATGGCGGTGGGTGGGGGCGGGGGACTAGCGAGAAGCAAAGAACATCGCGCCTGACAGTCGTGAGGCCTTTGTTGATTTATACTATTAATCTCGCATCACGCGAATATCATTGTGGTAATCACCTTTGTCTCTGCTCGGTTCGTCCGCTGCGAGCGCGTTGCCGCTGTTGTGGGGATTTGTGGGGCAAAAGCCGCTGTTTTTATCGTATTTAGACCACGTGGGAGCGGAGCCACATTTGGTTGCACGTAAATTCGACTATAATATCTCCGGTTTAATATAACTGAGACCGTTGTGACGTCTGTGCCTATGGTTATGGCATGCAAAATTAGTTGGTAGTGTTTGGAGCCCCTAGTGGTACCAATTAGAAACATTCTCAACAATACAGCTCGTGGCGGGGGTGGGCCATTGTACATGCTTCCAGAGTGCGGATATTACACAACAGCAGGAAATTATTTCTGGTTTTCGTAGCTGATACGAAAAATTGTAAAGGAGCAGCGAATTGATAGACTTTGAAGAAATACATTGAAGTCCGTTTGACGTTCTGAATACAAGATTTCCGTTGTGTGAAAGTTGTGAGGAAAGCAAATTTCAGTATTATATCCCTATATATTTGCAATGTTTTTAAAGTTACCTTCTTTATTATCTAATTTATTTTCCATATATTGTCGCACGCATGATTCTGAATTAATAGGGCTATTTATAATCTCTAGTATGTATCTATGATGTGCATTACTGTCTGTGAATGTATATCGCGAGTGTTGGTTCTAATACATTTTTCTTTTCTTTCTAGGTAAGAAACGTTGCTGTCACGTTCCTGAGAATTTTCTTAACTCACACTTCGTGTAAGGTAGGAAATGGAAAATTAATGATAATGTTTTTCTCCTGTAGTCTCATTCATACACAATATAAGTGGTTCGTTCCTCGAAAACGCTGTAATTTGCCAATAATTTCGAAGAATATATTAACGCGCAAAAATAACATGGATGAACAGAGAAGCATCTATCGATGATAATTTTCCTCCGTTATTCCAATTCCGCATCTAGTGCGTCAATTTCTTGTGTCCTGGCGACCAACGATAGGTAATCGCATCGCATCTTCTTGTGGCACTTGCCGAAGTACTTGCAAGTTCAATATTGCCGCGGCAAGAAGGGCTAAGGCGGCGTAATGGCATCTGTGAGCCGACGCGGGCCGCCTCGCCGCCGCCGCCTCAGCCGCTGCCGCTGCCGCTCCCACGCGCCGGCCGTGGGGAGGGGGCTTTGCCTGGCAGGCCGGCCCCTCGGTAAAGTGCCGTCGCATGTTGCCTCTGATAACGGGAACGATGTTAATTTGTTTACTCTCTTTTCTTCTCATCCTCCTCGTCTCTGGCGTACTTTTTCTATTATTTATATGATATGTCTTTTATACTCTTTCTCACCTTTAACAACGGCGTAATCTATCGAGGCGAGAGGGGCCGATCTGGCCGCGGGGCGGAGACAGGCGCGTCTGGCGTAGCGCGTTCTCATCCCCGCCGGCGTTTTCGGGTGGGTACGTGCCACGCCCCCATCCCCGCGCAACCCCGTGCCGGAAGGGCCGTTGGGGCCTGGCTCGCCCCGCTGCTGCCGCCGCCTCCGCCGTCGCCCTCCGGCGCCATGGCGACGCCACGGGACCTGTGCGAGTGACGCGCGTTGTACGGCGACTCGTAGTTCGGCGATCCGCACACGTCGACCCTTCTCCGCCGAGGGATGCCGATCGCCAGGCGGTATTTGTAAGCGGCCGCAAATTCTCAGACATGACGCCAGTTGTTGAGTTGCTGGTGATCGGTGGTCATTAAAGCGAATTCGTGTAATGTGTGACAACTCGTGACATTGCTAGTGATATTGGTTGCGAGTTTAGTCTTTTTCTTGCTATTTTTCCTGTTCTTCATTTTACACTTCATCAACTTTATCTGTTTTGTTTTCTTCATCTTCTAATCGGTACTGGTATATTGTTGACTAAGTACGGGGGCTATTGAGAATTCACTATAAACAAATTTACTATCCAAATAACATTTTGATACGTATTTAATGTTTCTTGAGACGTGTTTTTATTCTGAAGATAGTCAAGAGTGGCCAGTACCCATCCTTTCTCCTTGACGCCGCCTTTGGTTCGTATTTGGATTGTAGTTTACATGAAAGTGTTGCAAAGTCTACTAATGAATCGATTGTGTTATCCTAAATCCACTGTAGATTGCACCGTCATCCACATCACACCATTTTATTTCGGAGAAGATTGATACACTAGGAAAAACAACTAGGTAACGCAAGTTGGCGAAGTTTGCAGTGAGTTCATTGTCTATCTTTCCTCTTAAAGTGTGCTGTTGAAGAATTTCCAAAAGGCTCGCAGCGCTGTGCAAGGCAGAGTGAAAGATGATCTCTCGCTTTATGACAAAGTTGTCATTGGGCCCGCGCGACGGCCCTTCTCGACAGATCTTGTTCTCCAAAAATGCGGACTCGCGTCCAAGATAATGATTTTAATGACTGCCGGCCAGCCTTGAGATAGGCACTCGATTAACCGGTGGATTTTTCCTTAAAACCCTCCTTGTTACAGTTGTCGGCCCCCACGTTCATTTCGAATCCCACGCCTTGATCGATTGCTTCCCAAATATATCGAACATTTGCCTCGGAGCCGCTGTTGTCGGGCCGTGTCAGGCGCGGCGCTGGCGCGGGAGAGACGTCTGTATTCCTTTATCAGGGTACTCCGTTCCGCCGGCTTTATCAGCTCGTGGAAGGCGTTACTCTACAAAGAAAGTCAGAAACAGGATTGTTGTGAGCCCATTAGCTTGTCGCGGCCGACCGGTATCCCCGCCATGCCACTGTCCCTCAGCTCGCCCCTCCACTCCTCCTGGCTTGTCCTGCCTAGCACAGAACTCCCCGCCACGCCGCCGACCTTCAACTTGCTTCTCCTCCTTCCCACCCCCACCTCCGTTCACTCCTTTCGCAATTATAATCGTCCTTAGTAATTACATATTTCTCGAAAATCTCATGTTGCTATAAGAATTGAATATATAATGTAAAATGTATGCATGTAATTATTTTTTATTGATGTTTGTCGGTGAAATGGGGTTTCGCGACCATTGAACCGAGCTCGATTGTCCCACACGAGATCGATGAATTTGGTCGGTTCATAACATTGATGGATACCAAAATTTAGATGTAGTCGAAGTCTTTGTCGATCCGGCATCTTCATTTTTTGATAAGGGATTTTATTCTAAGTAATTATCTACATACAGAAAGATCTTAATTATTGGTGGAGTAAAAATCTCGGTCCAGTGCGGTGATCCATACTGGTTGTATTGTGGTGAACGTTCATTATTATGCCAGTACTTAGACCTGAGATCGTATCTGGGATGGATGAGTGATTTAATGAGTAGGAGGTAATGACATTGATACGAGATGAATGATAATGGAGTAATGGCGGATCGAGCGGAGAAGAGGGAGTATTCCATTAAAACCGGCCGCGAATCCGCTTTGTCCATCTCAAAATTCATATGGATGGATCAGGAATTGAATCGCATTACCCAGAGTAAATGCTAACGCACAGGCCGCTAAGATATGGATTGTTCCAACTGAAAGGGTGGAATATTTCTTCTTTATTATGACCTTCAAAGAGTACTTAGTGGTTTCTGCCACGCCTAGAATGAAAGGTTTTCAATGGATGAGTAGTGATGTTGAAATTATAGAATAACGGTGGAATGAGAGACAGGGGAAACGACAGAACCACAGCGCTAGAACGAAAGGAGAGTGTTGCGGACCCTGGCAGATGCTGTGCAATCGAGACGCATTCATTGCTGTTAAACTTACGAAAAGACTGAAATTTATTATGAATCTAAGCCTTTTCAGCCACTCCTGAGATGCGAATGGTAGAAAACCCACCCGCTTTGTCCACCACAAATTCCGAGCTCTGAACCCCGGTGCGGAGACGTGGATGTTGTGGACTGGCCACACCGAGGGGGGAAGTCGGAAAGCGCACAGACGACATTCGGAGGTTTCGCGGGCGCGTGGGTGAGAGTGTGTGGGGGAGGGGTGAGAGAGGCAGGCCGCCAAACCACTGTCGCCGTTGGAAATTGTTTTACTCGGAATTCTTGGTCGGAGCGAAACTTCCATCTGCGGGACCATCCAGGTCATTACGATCTTCTTTAGTGTCGGTAATTGAATTCAAAGTGGTTTAACAAGCGTGAAGCAGGAAGGAGTCGGTTCGAGAGTGCCGTACCAGCTATCGATTCCTCGTGTTCGGTCGCGGAATCTCGGAGCACTGAGTGTCCCCTTGCGCGCCGCCGGGTCAGAAGGCTGGGCTGCGGCTGGAGACGCTTCTTTCGACACTCACAATATCCAAGTGATTTTTCTACATTTCCAAAACATGTCAATATTCTGCAATCGTGGTGTCGAACCGAAACGCTCACTAGTCGTTTTTAATTGAGATACAGTTTTGCACACTATAAAATCGATGATCAGTAATTTTTCTTAATGTTATTATTTATTACTGTGAAGGTCTTTATTAATTCATTGCCAGAATAACTATGTTCTTTTTTGCTGTGGATGACAAAAATGTACTAATATATGCTCCACATGCTTCGAAATGACATCAGATGTACTCTATGAATATGGACACCACTGTTGAATGAGAAAATGAAGTGTTTCTTTCAAGACTAAAATTTTTTCAACAGTGATTCACTTCTACCAAGTATTCTGCTGACCTCGTGTGAAAAATAAAATGCTCTGTGTTAATATTTAGTTTTTCTTTTCGTTTTTGAGTCGTAATGCCGGAGTGTGTCGAGCATTTTGGGCTTGCAGCGAGGCTGCGAGCTTCGTCCTGAGTGTGTGTGTGTGTGAGTGCGGGGGGGGGAGAAACGCCGTCCGCCCGACAAAAATGAATTACAAAAGATAAAGGCCTGAGCTCTTTATTTGTATTCTGAAGCACGTATTCTTGCGAGTTGTATATGTGTGCGACACCGCGTGTTTCCGATAAGAGGGTACCGCACCGGACAATTGATTGCGTTCGTCTTGTCTTTTCATTTGACTGTAGATTTTTTGTCGTTTCTTTTATTTTTGTTTTATTGTGTTTTTTGTTTTTGTTTTGTTCTTAAACCCCCCTCCTGCAAAGCTTCCCCCATGTGGTTCCTTGTGCCATTGGAATTCTCTTCTTAATGTCGAATTTCTTTGTCTTGTTCCCACTTTTTACGGCGTCGACCTTAGCGGCGCTCGTTGTCTCTAACACTCGACAATCATGAGTTGAACCTGGACTTCGCGCGGCAACGGTGTCGGAGACGGCCATGGCTGTAGCGAGGGAGACGGGTCCGGGATGGGTTGCGAGAGATTTTCCACATGGGGCAGTCGCATGAATGCCGGCGATTTCGGGCGAGGGAAAGTAGAAACAACACAACGCTTCTTTACCGAGTCGACCCGTAAAGTGGCCAAGCAGATCCCGTTCTCCCTATCGGGGTTCAAATCCCCGTCGACTCGAGAGGAATTGTAGGGGATAGAGCAGATTCGCGACCGGCTCTCATTCCACCAATGCTCCATAATTCTTCGTATCAGGATCAGAAGCTCTCCATCAAAAGCATTCATCTCAAGGATGGCCGAAGAGGCTAATTACGGATGATCGTAATAAAGACCTTACGTCGTTACTAAGAGCTTCGATTCCATTTTTATTTTTCTCACCCACTACGTACTTACGTAATAAAAAGAAAATGTAATGCTGCAGTGGTAAAGATCTCGTGTTTCTTCACAGAAATATTTAACTTTCAGTGATTTAATCAAACAGTTCCGAGGTGTACGATCCCGTGTCTTGAAGAAAATTAAGAGCCTTTGTTTTTCCTCGCGAGTGAGCGGCGCGTGTCTCCCCGGCCGGCTCAAACAGTAGGCGTAAAGGGCCCTGTCCCGAGCGCGTATGGGCCCTTGACCGCCCACGCCGGCGAGGCGCGTCGCGCTCTCCCTGCCACCAGCTTCTGCGCGCTGCATTTCCGCCGCGGCCGCGCGCTGCCCGGCGCAGCAGGTCGCAGGCAGGGTGAACAACCTGCAGGGCTCGGCTGCCGGCGCGCGGGCGTGTGAGTGGGCGGTGGGCGGCCGAAAGCGAGCGCGCGGGTGGAGCGGCGGAGTGTGGGCGGGCGTGGGAGAGGGTGGCGGGTGGTCGTAGCTCAGTGGGCATCACGGGCCGACACACGGGGCGACCAAATGACGGGATCCTGGCCGAATCTCAAAAACTAGATAAAAATTGTGTGTGGAAATTGGAGCATCAGTTTTCGTCGAACAATGTGTGGTAAAATGGCAAGAGATTGTAATGGGTTTATTTATTTTTGAAGAACATGCACTACTCGACATTGTATACTGTATTTGTAAATCAACGAAGGGACAGTGTACAAGAGTTTCTCGCCTAGCAAACAATATTTGTTGTCTAATTTAAAATGATCATCGTAAATTTGGTGACGTTGACACATCCTGATGTGAAGTTTTCTTCACGTTCGGATACTGTTTAACTCGTCATGTTGACTTTGGTCATTTTAATATCACATTCGTAATCGGCTCTCACAAAACATTGTAGAGGGTTTCTTGTGCAATTGGAAATCGTTTGAAGTTTTCGCCGTATTGTGGTGATTTGAGCTCAAAGTGCGGCAAGCCGCGCTCTGTTGGAGCGCCCCGCTTCTTGGCTGCGCCCCGCTCACCCAGCCGCCTCCCTGCCCCGCCCCACCCCCGCCCCACCCCCGCCCCACCCCCGCCCCACCCCCGGCCCCTGCACGCCGCCGCGGCCCACCAGACTGGTTCTGGTGCCGTAGTCGGGATTTCTTCTGCCGTGTGTGTGCCCGCTCGAAAAAAAGGAGGAGAGAAGGAAGAATGGAAAGGATTCTTCGCCCTTTCTTTGTTTCTTACATGTTCATGACTTTTTTACTGAAACGCTTTTTCATTTTTTTCCTCTTTCTCCCTCTCCCTCTCTCTTCTCTGCTGTATTGCTGCGGTGTTTATCGACTGAGAGAGGGCGGATAGAGAGAACGAGAGGAGAAAGAGAGAGGAGAGGCACTGACTTGGGACGCGGGCGCTTGGGCCGACGTGGATATATAGAGGTGTGGTCGATCTTCCCGCGCTTCTAATGAGACAAGTCTAATGTGTCACACTTTCAAAACAGTTTCGCGTATGATTGACAGATTATCCTGCCCCGCGTGGCTAACGCGAGCGCGCGGTTTGCAACTGCTCGACGAGGTCGACGACGCGACCTCCACCGAATCGAAACCTCGGCCGTCGATCCTGCACTAAACTCTACGAAGTTGAACTAATACTGGTTTTCCCTCTTATCGAACAGCAACGTCACTTCATTTTACTAATAAAAATAATAATAATAATAATAATAATAATAATAATGACAATGATCATGATTAATAATAATAATAATAATAATGACATTGATCATGATAATAATAATAATAATAATGATAATAATAATAATAATAATGATAAAAGGAAGAAAATATATTATTTAGTTCTCGGATGACTTTTTCAGCCGCTGACTGGTGGATAATGTTAGCGACCGACTACTCTGACCCCAAGAGTTTCGTGGTTCCTCTCATGAACACCAGGTGAATGCCGGAGTAGTGCCCTAAAAACGGGCCACCGACCGCGCCTAATCTCTTTCCTCTTCCTGGACTTATCTTCCTTAGACACACACATGAAGTACACTACCACACATATTGCGAGATCAGTCGTAAGCTTAGAGCTTCTCTGGGCTGAGGCGGTGCCCCGCTGGTGGGAGATACATAGATGCGGGAATCCTCGCAAGACGACGGGTAGACCGGGCTCTGATCTCATCATCGATCGGGGAAGAACACCGTCACCTTCCAAATTCAAACATGCACAACACGTACGGGGCTAATGACCGTAGCAGTTGATGCGCCCGGAAATATGAAATAATTAATCACAGTGGTTTACTCCTATCATTTCAACACATTCAAGTTCGTTCTTCGTTTTCAATGCTCTTTAAATTGAAGTTACATCTTGTGCTTTTCACGGTTCGCCTTTGTGATGACTTTAATCGATCTAGCAGTTGGATCATTCGACTATCTCAAGATCGGAGTGCACAGAAATGGTACCGGATCATTAGGTTGCTCAGTTATCAGATCAAGCATTTCTTGATCTCTCGTGATCTGTAAATTTTGTGTATCAACTGTGATCTCCCCTCCCCGATATCATGATAAACAGGTACGTATATTTTGATGGGAGCGCACGGTTTAACTGGTGTTAGAAATAACGTCCCTCAAACATCTCTACTTCTCGTAGTATTTGCGATTTGGTGGTAAACTTCCTATTAGGAATTTGAGTTCCGTAAATTTACTTCTGTGACATTCATATCTTTTTCTTATAATTCAATCAAATTTGTAAAAATTCTCAGACTTTGATCACAGAGTGCGACTGTGGTGATTCCCGAACGACTTTTTGCTTCATCCAATTTATTCGGCGCGATAAAGTCGTTTGGGGTTCGAGAAATGCTCCGCCTCACCCCTTTGGGGCAGTTTCCGATACGCACCTCATTTCGTAACCTCGGAGTGTCGAGAAGATAAAGCGGCGCGGTGTCAGATAATTAAATCCGTCCCACGGAGGCTTCCGCCCCCGCCGCCGCCCGGCCAGCCCGGGACGGAGCCCCGCCGGACGACAGCGAGAGTGCTGGGCGGACAACGTTGGAGATAGGCCTGGCATTTCACTCAGGAATCAATAGTAAAATCCCGGCCGCGCCGCACACAGGAGAGACTGTTTCGAAATTCGTGTGTCAGCGGGCGTGTAACGCACACGCCTTGGGGAGACTGGGCGGCGGGTGGCGTGGCGTCTGTCCGTTCGTCCTCTCTCCTGGCGAGACAAAGGCCCGCGTCAGAGAATAAGAAGTAATCGCTCTCTATATACGACGCGAATGACCTTTGGTGCGAGGGTCCCGGGGGAGGAGGCTGTCGCGTCTTTTATACGTTCGGCTGTCGCGCGCGGGGGGCGCGGGGCTGGAGGAGGGGGAAGGGCGCGGGTTGGGAAATATCGGCACGAACGGCCCCTCCCCTCCTTGCTCGAGTCGAGAGGGTGCATCGTGCGGCTTTCAGACCTATACACGATAGGGAGACGAGCCTCCTTTACCGTATTTCGTGTTCAAAGAAACAACTTTCGCCTTCGCAGCTTTGACGAAATTGTTCCTGGTGCAGTTTGGAGATGTATTCCTCTATGAATCCCTAACCGCCTTTATTTGTCCCACACATACTGCGACTGACCCGCCTTTGCTGCCGCTGTTGGAAAGTGTAAGATTCGACAGAGGACGTTCATGAGGGTATCCATTCTTCAGTTTAGTATTAAATCCAACGCTATTATCGATATGCGAATATGAAAAAGCAAATGCATCGAAAGTGTAAGTATCGACTGTACGGCCGCGTCCCCAGCCACACCTCGCGGCGCGCGGGACGGAGCGCGCGGGGCCGTTGACTAATGGCCTGTGTTATCGTGCGGTTGGCATCGCTCGGCGTTCCTCGCGGCCCCGAGGATTCTGCTGCAACACGGGAGAAGAGCCGCGCGCTGCCCTCATCAATCAACCGCTCTGTCAACAAGGGCGCGACTCACACGATACGGGGACGGCAACGCGGGCCTTGTAGTGTCATTACAGCCCCGCACGATTCGGACTGCTAAATATGTGGCAGGCACTATCACGCGGGCGACACACTCGCGGACACAAAAAGAGCCGGTGGGTGGAGGCAGCGAGTGGGAGGGTTCGGGAGTGGGGGATACTTTTTTAGGTGTCGGGTGAGTGGACGGTCTCGCGCGGCTCATCGTGCCTTAACGCTCTTCGTACTGTCTATTGGGCTTACGTGATTTTTCTGACGTATTCGGAGCGAAGGAAAGCCCTTCATTTGAATATAAAGTTAATGAGTCGCCTTATAGTTGCGGTGCCAATTATTCCGTGCCCTGCCTTGGAAAGGGGAGGTCGCAGGGCGGGGCGGAGATAGGGGAACGAGTTTCTTGGGCGGCGCGACGGGGCGGGGCGGGGTCCGAGCGGGTGCGGCAACGAGCGACAGCCCAACGGGAAAGAGATGGGTCGCACAGAGGTCGGTAAAGATACTGTTTTCATTGTGTGTGTGTGTGTGTATATATAACATTTACACAGTACATGAATTGGAGTTACATTCCCTCTCCAAAATTCGTCTGCTAGATTCGTTCTTTGTTGCGTGTTATTAAGTTTTTCATAGACTCTTGGCAAACGTGTCACTTCCATTATTGCCAAATGTCCATGTTAGCCAGATTATTGCAGATATCCTCATCGTTATTAGGTTCTCAGACCCTACGTGTGAGTAGATTCCATTGAAGCACTAATAATAATATAATATTATTAATAATATAATATACCAAAGGCGGGTGGTTTTGTGCGAGAACATGTACAACCTGAGGCGCGCTGAAGGCGGCGAAGCAGGGATGTTGAGAACGTCGCCGCGGCGGGGCGGGGCGGGGGGGGGCAGGGCGGGGTAGCTGCGGCGGCGGCGGCGGCTGGCAGGCGCCTACCGAGCGCCTGATGGACAGTTTAATAACCGCTGGCCGTGGGAGGCCTCCGCGGCGCCGCCCGTCCCTGCCCACCGCCGCCACCGCCGCCACCGCCGCCACCGCCGCCTGCCCGCCCAGCGCGCGCCCCGCGGTCGCCTCGAACCCTCGACCCTCACCCACCCTCCCCCACCACGCCCACGCGCCTTCTCACCCACCCGTTCTCCCGTCCCTTCTCCCCTCTCTCTGTTCCCCTCTCCTCTTCATTCGCTCACCTGCCCACAAACTTGGCTATCCGTCCGCAGATTCGCCTGAGAGCTCACCGTTCGCAGTTTGCCACACCTTCTCCTCCTCCTCCTCCACTTCACTGCTCCAAACATCGCTTGCAGAAGGTTGGTGTTAGAACCGAGACGTGTAAGACATACTCTGTATTAGAGACCCTGGTTTTGCCGCGCTGTTTTTACTGTGGGTGTTGCTTTATTGAATTCACTTTTAATGATCACTAAAATTTCCGAATTCCCGAACTTCCACACACGAAGTTTGGGGGAAGATCTTCGGGTTGTAGTTTGGGGCAAGACATTTCTGTACAAATGAAGGAAACCTGTTTGTAAGGTGGCTAAGTGCGGGCGTGTGTTCTTCCCGTACAGGAATGGCAAAAGTATGCCGCGTTATTCAAATACCGATATGCTTTTAAGTATCGGATTATTGGTATCCAACATTTGTTTCATATTGGAATGAAACAACTGTGGTGGGAACCGAATGTTGAGGGTTCGAGAATCGCTAGGCTCAAATGTTTTCACATTGTGCTAGTGGTGGGGAGGGCACTAGCAGTCCACATTTAACATCACAGATCATCTTCATCTACATTAATAATGACATTTTCCTATTGCTGAGAGGGGTAAAGTCGGTGTCCCATCGTCCCTGTGGTCCTTTGTCGGGGTATCCAAGTGACCCTTCGTCCGGGGTGCAGCAAGTCGTGGGTCGGCGGCACCGGCCTGCAGGGAGGGGCTGCGGTGCATATCCGTTGCGTATCAAGTGTCGCATTGGTGCGCAACCAGCGTACATCCTACATGCGCGTCCGCCTCAACTCGCCCGCTCCGCCTGGACATCCGTGGCCATGCTTTAAAAACGTCCGTTTTTAAAATCAGTTTATGGAAGGCGTTCATTCTTAACATCGGTATCCGTGTTTGCTCAGTCACTGTTGTTCAGTTGCCGCTGTCTCCGAGATGAACCGAAGGTTCTAATGTTCGAGTGCCGGCGGCGGCGGCGGATTTTCTACACTAGCTACATAGCTAGGTCGAATGAAGTCGCAGTCTGGAGGAGAATTCTAATGCCCGGCTGCTCTGATCAGTAGTTTTACGTGCTTTCACTGCTCAATACCAGGCGAATGCCTGAACTGTACTCAAACAAACGGGCTAGGGGCCGCGAGCGATCTTCGTCCCTTCCTTGGTCTATCTTCTCCATTTATACACATGTACACTAAGAAGCACTACAGAACCACACATGAAGCTAGGGCTCGACTGGCGCGATTCGCTGCTGGGGGAAATACCTGAAGGTTGAAATCCACCGCAAGCCGATGTGGAGGTAAGCGCCGGATCTCATCATTCAGCGGGGGAAGACTCCCCCTCTCCCCGATATAATACGTTCACTTTACTAACGCAACACAGAAGTTAACGTGTCCGAAATCATCAATCAATCAATCAACATTGATATTTTGTGCTTGATGTTTTGACGTTGTCTTTATTTTAATGAAGAAAGTACTATAAAACAAAAACAATAATCGTAATTTTCACAAATCAGCCAATTGAAACATTTTTTTAGGCCAAATTGTGAGTATTGCTCATTATCTATCTCCATTCGGGACTGCTGTCACTCACATTGACATTGGGTTCTTAACACCAGAACGCGATCTACGATTGTCTGCCTCCCAAAAAGTCTCGGTAGGTCGCTTCCATCCAGGAAGGAATTAGCTTTGCGGTTGGTCTAGTTGAAAGATATTCTAGAAGCTCCGGTGGCGGAGCGCATTCCCAATCAAGTTCCCCGAACGGGCGACCACTAGCTCGGCGGGTCCCAGCCCTACAATGACCAACCAGGACGAGTCTCCTCGGTGCGCCTGCTTTGCCTCAAACGACAGGAGTCGGGAAACTGCCAATCAGGTTGGCGATTCCTCTTCTGTCCAAGACCTAGAACACAGATTTTAATCCCGTTTTGCGCGGAACCCGCGTTCACTGTGGACCTTCATTGAGATATAAGTGCCTAATGCTTTGTCGAAACGTGGAAACGGGTGAATGATTTTCATGGGTGCGTGATGACGATGAAGCAACGGTGACATGAGAGGCACGGAAAACCCGAAAACTCCGAGAAAACCGACCGCAAACCCGCTTTGTCCATCACCAATTCCACATCACATGGTTCGGTCGGGCATTGATCCCGGCTCTCAAACAGAGTGGCCAATACACTACAGGTCGCGCTGTCCCCCTGGATCCTCGTTTGCCGAGCGTCGCCCGTGCCGGTGGATTCGCCCTCGAGGGATTTCGAACCCGCGCCACTGGCGCTGCCTCACGCCGGCGCGCGCCGCCCCGCGCCGAGTCTCGCGTTTCTCGAATAGTAAGCCGCCTTTCACCCACAAGAGGCGTTTGGGGTTGAAGACAATCGTGCGTAAATCAGCCCCGAATCCGGGACGCGGACAGTTGCCCCGAGCACCCGACTAGGGAGCCGGGACGGGAGAGAGCGGGAGAGTGGGAGGTTCTCACCGCCGCCGCACGCACGCCGCTTCAAAGACGCGAATAGAGGACAAAATTCTGTTTTTCGCTGTCCAATGAACATGACAGAAGTACATATGAAAAGAAAAGCCCTAGTCTCTCTTCAAATGTTTTCTACGTTCTTGGGTAGAAGGTCAGCAAATATGGAATTTTCATGGAGCCGGACTATCTGAAATTCAACCGAATTTGGAATTTTAGAAATCTTCGTAATATTAAATCTTACTCATTTTTATTGGTTTCAACTTCCATTTTTTTCTTATTACTACTCATTGCTTCTAACAATGTATTTACGAAAGTACTCATTTAGGTAAAGGCATACTTTCATAATTATAAATGTTATTTTTAAGCCAAGTTTGCTCGAGCAACATTAAAATTAGGAATTTCATCAACAGCTGTTTTCTGGCTCATAAAAAAATCTACTGATATGTGTAGCATGAAACATGGTTTTATAATAAAAAACAACTAGGGAATACGTTCGCAAAAGTTGCAATTCAAACTCTCGCCGACAAAGTAACATCATATTGACGTTTTTATTTATTTATTTATTTATTTATTTAACGTAAGAAAACAAAAGCTACGTCACATACTATGGGTAGAACTGCACACTGTGCACGGTATCTTGATTTCTGCTTTATGTCACATACATCAAATCAATTGTGGGTGCATCGATGAAAATCAATTGTGAGTGCAGCTAGCGATGAGCGTGTTTGGCAAGATTTGGTATGAAAGTATTTGCTCCCGTGTAATAACTGGGAATGACGGTTCGCGGCTCCCCCCCCCTTGCGAATGGAAAATCGCAGGTCCGTGGTCCGCTGTCAAAGTACTGCCCATGCTTTCGTCTGGAATTGATAAGAGGAAAGGAGTGAAACGACAGAACTTCGCAGCCAGCTTTTCCATCCAGGCAGTGGCAGGCTTCAATCCAGCCATGTAGTTATCAATACCCTGTATCAAAACCCTGTCACATTCGGTGATCGAACTTAGAACCAATGGATCAACGAAGCTAGAGGTGTGAATTCCAGAAAGAGGTGCGAATTCAATGAAGATACTCTCGTATCTCGGTGTTACGGGCTAAATGAGGGTATATCGGTCCAATGACTTCGAATCAACACTCGGAATCAACACTAGGGTTGACTTGCTTTTAACAATAAATACATTTCAAAGAAGGAAGAAGAATACCGCCCTGCACTTGTACCACACTGTCCAATCCGGCAGTATAAAATACTTGTGTGCCATAAATAGACAGGTATATCGTAAATTCAACATTTTAAGTTTCATAACTGTTTCAAATGGAGTGGACTGCCCCAGATGTTTCCCTGCGCTTTCGAAACCCGGTGAAGGGAAGTGCATGGTATGAAGACATGAGTGTGTTTGTGGCCGCTGTGTTCCCAGCCCGGGCCATAGTGCGCGTCCAGTCGGCGTCGGCCGGCGAGGTGCGCGGGCCGGTCAGGCCGGCGGCCGCCAGCGTTATCTTGATTTAGTGCTTTGCGGTAGAATCGTTCGCGTCAGAAAGGATCTATCCGCTATCAAGGTACTTTATTTCAAATGCATCAAGGCGGTCGGTGGTGTCTTTTTACAAAAAATAAATAGTAATAGCAACAAGAAAGGGACAAAACAAACAGAGGGGGGCCCGCCCCCCCCCCCGCCCCGGCCGCGCGGAGGAAGCACGCTTGCTTCCCTAGGAGAACACTTAGCTGTCAGAGCCCATGGCCGGGGCCATTTCTGACATCTCAATTAAGTTTTCATTCCACTACTTTGTGCGGCCGAAGGCACGGCCGCGTAGGGCCGCGGCGAGGGCAGCCTAGACGGAGCAGGGAGCGGGGGGCGGGGGGACGGGGCCGCGGCGCGCGAGACGCGGGGGGGGAGTAATGGAAGAGGGGAGGGTTACAAATTACGGTCGAGTAATGTCGATAGGGAACGCATCAACCCAAATGGAGCTGGCCTAAGTGAATGATAATAGGCGGCGGGTAATAAGCGGCTTTCAGGCAGGTGACATCCTATTGTAATCATTTAGCCACAATGATGTCGGGCGGAGGACGGGAGGAGGGGAGCAAGTGAGGTTGTGGCTGCTGCTTCTTGCGCTGGGTGGGATGGCTGCTGTCTGCGCCGCCGCGGCCTCCCCTGGAAGTTTATGACTGGCGAGCGGAGGCCGAGACGCGGGCCAAGTGGAGGGCTTCCCGCTCCGTTGTTAACTTCTTGCGAGCCACCGCGCTCGCGGGTCGAACCGCGGCCCTAATGCTTCGCTTTTTCTCGCGGCTCGCGGCGGCTCGGCGCTGCCGTCGCCCCGCTCCCGGCCCCGCTCCCGGCCCCGCTCCCGCCCCCCCCCCGCCCCTCCCCCGCTCCGCCGCCGCTTTGCTCGCGCGCTCCGTCTCGCCCACGCCGCGCTTTGGGGCGGAGCGAAAAAAGAGGGCAAAATAGCTGCTTTCCACGAAACGAGATTAGCAATTGTAACTTCACAGAACTGGAGGACCTAGGATCTAACCGCGACAGGGGAGGATTTTTCAGAAAAAACAAATAACTGTGTCGAAACCATTCACTGACCGGATGATGGAGCAATCACGACGGAGATCACCGACCACGGTGGGGCCATACATAAGATATAGTGTCACGAACAGCATTCTCTTTTTTTTTAGAATTTTAAATTAAAACTTAATATGTTACATGGTTTGCAGAAGGTAAGAAAAAATGTTCATGAACGTTTTACAAAATGTTTTTTGTAACGTCTATACGTTTCATGATATACGCATGTGTATATTTTTACTTTCTCGCCTTACTTCGTGGGAAGCGAAAGTATTGTATTCGTGAGAACCCTTTACACGAAGCCTCAGCAACATTATCAAGTTTTCTTAAAAATGACTCCTAATTTTTTCATTAAATTTTGTCCTCGGATGTCATAAATGACGCTTACAAGCGTGGCTTTGTGGCAAGGTCTTTGTTGAAATCCTTGATTTCTTCGAAAATTGTAAAAATTGAATCTTTTTTGGCGTCTTCCTGCTTCTTTATTGAAGTCAGAGATTTTTCGTTCATGAAATTTGTTTTTCAAAGAGAGTTCTTGAAGATCACATGCAATATTTGAAAAATCATTTCCTTAAAAAGGCTCCAAATTTTTCTTTAAATATTTTTGTTGGTATAGAGCAAAGGAATCTTGGAAAACTTCCGTTGATCTAATCTTCGATGAACTCTCTGAATTTTCGAAAATGGCAAGTTTGGAATAATGCGAGAAAGTATGTGCGGTTATAACGAGAGTAGGTTGAAGTCAAGTAATTAAAAGCAATGTTGCTCCTTGCAACAAAAATGAACTGAAAAAATATGAGAGGACTCTCTAGGACCTGTATAAGAAAGGTAGTTGTAAATTATTGAGGAATAAAGATACATGAATACAATTAGATGACATTAATAGTGACTGTCAAATGTGTCTAACAAATCGGTTGAATTTATGACTTTCCAACGTTTCACAATTTCCGCGTGCTTGTGTACCTTCGACACAATAATGGAGAAAAATGATAGTACGAAACATGACCCATTTTTCGTTTCCCTTGTGCCTCAGTGAAATAAAGTCTTCGGTTTTGTGACACTGAATTCTGTCCGTCTTTTGCGTCTTTCATACGACCGTGCGCCGCCACCACTCAAGTGTTCCCTTGCGAACCATCGGCCGCCGCTGGCGCCGCCACCACACCACTACCACCGCCACCATTGCTGGCGCCACAACCTCCGCCACCGCTGGCATCCCCGACGCACCACGAATTGCCAAACCACTACACCACCACAGCTATTGTCATCGCCATTGCCACCGCCATCGCCACCGCCGCAGCCACCGCCGCAGCCCTCCGTCATTTCCAAGGCAGGCTGGCGGGTGCGGCGTCGGCCAACGCGCAGGGCAGCCGCCCGCTAATGCCTAGTCCACGACCACAGCTCGCCCTGCCTCCCTCACGGCCACGCGGCCACCTGCCTCGGTCAACATTCCCGCCTCACCCCGCCTCTGGACCTCAGACAGAGCTCCTCCACACGGCGAAGAAAGTGATTTGCGTTGTGGACCTCGCAAGTACAGAACACTATGTGATTTTTGCCCCAAACGGGATATTTTAACACACGGTACTTATTCATTACTTTCTGGAGAAATGAGAACGAAGTCGACAATTTAATATTGCTTGTCTTGCATTGTTTTCAATGTCAGTATCATTGTAATACTTGGTATTTCCCATTTTGAACTGAGCGTTTTGTCCTGTATACTTTTGATTCACAGAGCAAGTTCTTATATGGTACGTTGTTTTTCATTCTTTCGTCTATAGAAGCTCAAGGGCGTGGGTAATGGTGAGACCAAATAAAACCAATATTTTAGTTTGTCAAGCTTTGTCAGGAACTGAATGGCGTGACTATTATGAATATACTCTCTCATATAATTCTTGATATTTTACGTTCTATTGTCCTGAGTAGTATATATTTACGAAACATACGTAATACTTTGTACTTGCCTTGAAGGTATTTCAACTTCTCTGATTATCTGCGTAGTCATATAACATGATTATTTCCTAATTTTCTCTTTTCGTAGAAAGAAAACTACATTGTTAAAGAAAAGTAAATAAAGCATTACTCCATGACACATCGGAATGGATAGCTTACAACATTGTTACAAGTAAGTGAAAATCTGTCGCTATGGAAATGACAAGATTCCACGGCGGTTGATGACAGTAAGGGTCGTGCTTCCGTGATCTTCTTAGTCAGGTGCAGTAAAACCTGGCGTGGAGCAGTCTTCTCGGAATGTTCATTTCAATCACTATCATCATGGGCATTCTACTGTGTTCTATTTACCGCTAGCCATTGTGGCCGAGTCGTGAACTCAAACGGAGCCTATGCGGCATTTGCAGCTCTACCAGCGGTTTCTTAGACAAGTCGTTCTGTAATGCTTTATATTACAAGCGCCTCGCCGAGCGCTGCAAAGGACAATGCGGAAGTCCGCGCCGTATTTTGTTTTGTAGTCGTAATGCCCTTATTGGCGATATGAGCGCCTCTGAATGGTCAATTTCATGGGTAATATCTAAAGGACAGAAGACAATAGCAGATGAAGCATTAGTTATGATGCACAGCTAGATTACGTCGTCGGTTCGCGTATTTTGTTTCAATTGAAATATTGATTTCTAGATATGTTTCACTCATCAAAATGGAGGCTGGAGTGTTCACTGTGTGGGAGGCATGTAGCATTTTATTCATGAAAATATGTTCCTGCTCCTTTAAGTTTCCAATAATCGAGATACTAGATATAATGTTCATTTTGAAATTCTCTAAAAATGGTATTGTTTTTCTTTGCTCATTAAAGTTTAAAACAAACTTTTATTGCGGTATTGATATTAAGTTTGTAGGTTAAAACAGAGAAAATGTTAAGAACGTGAAATAACATTTCAGAGTGTAGATGTATAAGCACCTTTAACTTTAGGCAACACTGCCATTTTACGTTGAAAGAGCTCATGCTTCAGAGACTGGAGGAAGTTGCGTAAACTGATCCTAAAGCGAGGTTTCCTATGATCAATTCCGGGCTGATACCGAGGAAATACCTTCAACAATGGGCCACGGATCACATCCAGTTCTCCCCTTTTGTTTAGCTCTCTTTAGGCTAATTGTCATTGTAGAGTCGGGAGGTATGAATTGTTATTGTATTGTGTAGAAATTCACGTGTTAGCAACACGAGAAAATCAATAGTTCGTTTACCGTTGCAAATAGTTTTTATGACTCAGGAGCGATAATTTTTAGCTTTGAAATGTTGCTAATGTTTCTTTGTTGGTTTTCATTCATCGTCCAACTATGTAGAGTAAAAGGGCGGGGTAGAGATTCTGGAGGTCAAAAGAAAAAGTCCGCAGATTATACTTCTCCTCCGTACGTCACATAGAGTTTTTACTTTTTTTAACGAAAATAAAGCAAATCGAATCCTCTTCCCCATCCTCATGCCACTACCCTTGTTAGGAGCGGACAAGTCATGTCTAAATATTTGAACCTGTTTCCCCTTCCGACAAATACTTTCGCGTCATTTTGAAGACTTGCTACACCCTCCTTAATCACCCTTACCTAAATTATCCTAAAAATTAAGTAGTTTGTAATATAACACTTTTACTTCTTTTACACGAAAACTGGAAACAAGTCGGGTATCATCAAAGCGGTTAAAACAGTATTAAATTGTCCCTTCTTGGGGTTACCTGAGAAAGTCATTGTTGCGTGATATTTATAAGTGAACTGTGCAGAACCTTGAAAGACAAAAATGCCGATCAAGAATGTCAATATAAAATGTCAAAAATGTCAATGTCAAAAAAGGTGCGGTCAATAGAACGATCCTTCACTTTCTTTTTTTATATGTATATATTTCAGATGTTTCCGATATACGGAGTAATTTATGGTTCGGCAGTTTCTGTCAAATCTTTTCTCCGTATACGAATTGTGTAAAAACCCCGGGGTAAAAATCACAAGAACTTAAGAAACTGATGTAGCATTGAGAATCAAGTTCAGTTCGTTTGTTCAGCGATTAGTACCGTAAACAATCAACCCGACAAAAATTGCATTCGTCTCTTTTTTTTTACAATTGTTGATGCTAGTTTGCCGTCTGATTTTGGAAGCGTTTGACTTCTTAAAAATTGCGAGTTATTTAATGGTTTGGGGGGCGTCTGATCAGAAGTAGGAAAAACTCACTCTATCTCTTGACAATCAAGAACATAAATTAGTCAAGAAGTTGCATTGAAGTCGCTCTCGTTACAACAGGCAGTGTGTGGTGACACTAAATATGCTATTTCTTCTGTTACATCTCTTTTATGAGACACGTCGAAACAAAGGCGTGGAAATTATCTATCAGTTATTAAAATGATATTCAGTAGATAGCGTTTAATTGTCTATTGTGGCTACAGTTAGTAGCCATCATTAGTAGCATTAAAACATTTCTTTTAGTTTTCATCGCAAACTCAATCACTGTAGTGCTTCTGGTCATTTGATGACTCCACTTATCTCTTTTGCTGCATCTCGGTCAGATTTAATGTGAAGATGTATTTTTCAGTGTGGGATATTATATCCAAGTTATTGAAGTCACAATTGGACATGGCCGCTAAATGGATTTTCAATACGAATTCGTTAGAATGGTTTGTGAATGGGTGTGTTGATTAATGAGACGTGCAAAAGTATCAAAAGAATATGAAGTTGAGCGAGCGTGTCTTTCACGATTTATAACGTAAGAATGATAGGTCAATTCTGTTTATTTTGTCGTTGCATAGGTACACCGCGATCAGAACGGCAGCCCTTATCATTGCGTTCTGTGCTCCAGGACCGGTGACACGCGAATTCTTTATAGATGCAGGATTGCGTATCGTTTCTGAATAGCGAGAAAATTTCAACGAAGATTAAAGTGAGTTTCGGAGGTGTGTCCGAGTGTGTCCGATTGATAGTAATTCACTACAAATGCTCTTATTCCGGCTACTATCGCTAATGTCAATAAAGTAATAAGACGCACCTCCTTGACACGTACCTTCTAAATAGGCTGTACAGAGCGTTCCGGTATAGAGCTTCGTGGCAGTTCTCGCTCTTCAAAAGAAAGACGTGAACAGAGGGGTTAGGCGACGGAGTGGCTCTGTGCGCAGGGAAGAAAGCGGGTGTGTTGGGGGATGGGGGGGGGCACTGTGTGGGCCAACCGCATTGCCGCATCCCTTGCCTCGCTGTTCGGCGCAGGGAAGCTGTTGAGGTCCAAATGATTTTGCATTATGTATTTTCTTTTTGCTGCAATGTATGTAATAAGGCGCTTCGTCATAGATGGCTATAACAGATATACTTGCTTATAATGACACCGCCCATCCCGGGCTGCGGCTGTCGGCCTGGCGTCGGGGCGGGGGCGGGGGCCGAGGCGGGCGGGGCCGCGATCTGCTCCTCGCCCAGCCGCTAGAGGACGACGCCACAGAGAGAAGCGCGCGAGTTGCACCGGGCTTTGTGCGCTGCTACAGGAACCAGTGCGTTTGCTCATTAGAAATGGAACAACCATGGACTCTTGTCGCTTATTTTATCTCCAGTGCTCTAAACCGCTTTTGACATGTGGGTAAGATGCGCTATTGGCATGTGGCTACCATTAGAAGACGTTCAAACCGACCAGCTCTGTTAAAATCGAATCGTATTTAATTGGATCGAAAAAGCAAATACCAAGGAACGAATTCTTCATTGCTTCCTCAGTCTGATAATAGTAAACTCTTCACTCATTCAAATGTTTAATATGCCCAAATGCAAATCCTTTCAAGGTTTCTTGTACGAGGCGCGTAGTAATCTTGAAGTAGGCATTCCAACTCTATGTGCTCCGGACCTTATCAGGCAGTTTTCTTCTTAAGTCACCCGGGCTCTGGCCCCTGGTCCACCTCTCTCACCCCCGGAGTGCTGCCCATCGAGCAGGTGGCCATCTTCATCCCCCCTCTCCCACGGAACGAATGCACTTTACGACTCCGAAGAGCAGTTCGCGCGCTGCTGTGGGTTTTCTTCGCCCGCCTTCTGTTCGCTTCCTCTTGTCTCGTTTCGTTTCTCGTTCTGCTCGCGGCTCGCCTCCTACGGCGGTCCGCGCGAGGCGAGGTGGAGGGTGGTGGGGCGGAGCGGGGCGGGGCGAGATGGGGCGGGACAGGGTGGAACAGGGCAACGGCGGCGAAGAGGCGGCGAAGCAATTTGCTTTGTTCTCTCTGAGACCGAACGTCCATATTCATGAGGCGACTGCGAGCTGGATGCTCTGCGGGGTGGCGGCGGGGCGGGGCGGGGCGGCTTCGGGGTGGGGGTGGCGGGGATGCGCGCGGGCGCGTGCCGCGGACGAGGTGCCAAATGTCGCCGCCGCCGCCGCCGCCCTCGCCGCTGCCCGTCACTCGCCGTCGCCTGCCGGGGGCGGGCCGCAGGGGGCGTGGCCCGAGCCAATAGTTCACGCGGCTGAGAGATCTGGCGACTGGCGCGTAGGCGACGCACGCGGGCCGCGCAGGTGCACGGACTTGCACGCGATCGGTGATATATGCACCAAAAACAAACCGAACCCCTTGATTTCATCCAAGTATCCGTTATCAATAATGTCAATTGTATCGGTACGTAATTTATATCGTGAAAAGTAAAATTATTTTCATTGTATAAGATATTTCAAAGATATTTTAAAGCAATTTATTGTCACATTCACTTGTATATTCTAGTAATGTTTCTTATATTTTATTCACGTCTGTTGTACCGGACTTTAAATAGAAATGTTACATAAATACATTTCTCTCGAGGATAGTATTTTAAACTGTTAAATATGGAGGAATGAGCGCTTTTAAAGTGTCAATATGATTATTAGTATTCGATTTGGCATCATCGACACCGATACAGATAGAATCAAAAGCTGAAAAATTGATACTTCAGGTAGTACTTCTGTTGAAACTCGTGCCTACATGAGATATTGCCCATATCGATTGGTATTGAAACACGATATAAAGAAAAAATAGCGGTAATTGCAGTATCGCAGTTGGGCGGTTACAGCATGTAATAGCGAGTCCACAGCTCAAGACCAGGATGTTCTTAGTACGAGTTCTTTGCGACACCAACTAAATAGTGCAATTGTAGTTACAACTCCTGTACCGCACGCAATCCTTTGGGGCTGGCTGGCCCGTATTCTCATTTGCCCGCCTCCCTTGGTCTGCACAATCTCTGGTGTCGCTGCGAGATCCCGAAAAGAAAAGGGGGAAAATAAAAATGAGAAGAAGAAGAAGAAGGGGAGCAGGATAAGGAGAAGGTAGTGATGATGGAGTAACAGAAAAAGAGGGGAATAAGAGGGAGATTAGGAGAAGAAGAAGGACGACGAGAAGTAAAGAGAAAAAGAAAAAAGTGGAAGTGTCCCGGCGGCCCTTGAACGCCTCGCCCCCGCCAGGGCGATGGTGCTATCTCCTGGGCACTCCGTGGCGCCGCATGGCACGGAGGCGGCGCCCTCTCCAACGGCAGCCGCTTGGGAGCCCCAGAAATTTGCTTTATTTTCGTAACAAAGTGAAAAATTGTATGTCGTATATGAGGGAGAAGTATAATCTGTGCACGTTTTCTTGAGCTCTAGAATCCCTACCACCCACCGTGTGACTATTCCTACGTAGTTGAATGATGAACAAACGTACAGAAGAGAGGTTAGCATCATTGGAATACTAGAAATGTCTTCCGAGTCATAGAAAATTTATTTGTAGCGGTAAACGGATTATATATTTGATTTTAAGGCGTTTCTAAAAAAATATCAACCCACACTCGGACTCTATTTGTATCCGAACTACCCAAAGAGTGATCAACAAAATGTGCGCATATTGAAGTTACATTGAGGTCTAAAAGCAAAGCAAGGCTCTATCAGAATTTGCTCAATGCATCAAGGTAAAATGTTTATTTATTTATTTATTTATTTATTTTACGTCAAAAAACAGTTAAAAACTGCGTATGACGTGCTATGGGGAAAAGTGAATTGTGCACATTTTCAAAATTCTGTGATCCCTACACTAAGTCATATACTACTTAAATTTTGAATTTTGAAAGGAGAAAAAACAAAAACTCCCATGTAGTAAAATCTATTTTAAAAATAAATAAGCAATAAATTTTGAATTTTGAAAGGAGAAAAACAAAAAACTCCCATGTAATAAAATATATTTTCAAGGATAAATAAGCAATAAAATTTTGAATTTTGAAAGGGAGAAAAAAAACAAAAACTCCCATGTAATAAAATCTATTTTCAAGGATAAATAAGCAATAAATTTTCGCTCTTATTAATTCCTGCCGCGACAACATGGAAACGATAATTTGAATAATTGTATTTACCACTGAATTCTAAAAGACGTGCACAGGAAATGAAGTTACATTTATGTCCAGAAGCAAAACAAGGGCCATCTCAGCATTTGCTCAATGGATCAGGAAACTGGACGAAAAACCTGATCGAGATGGGGTCATTGACCCGGAAGTTGTAGTACAATAGTTGTTACAGGTTGTTTATACTCATTTATACAGTCCAAATGGTAAATAATGCATTATGTATCATTGTTAAAATTAATGTTACTTTTCTTGTGATGCTCAGTATAGTCTCTAATTGTATAGAAACAGTTATGCAGCAGAAACGATTTCACTTGGGATTTAAACTTTTCTATTGAATTTAATCGTTTAATGTCATCTGGCAAAGTGTTGTAAAATAATGTACATGTATTGTATGTGAATTTTTTGTAATGAGCTGTTGATACTGTCACCTGATGAATATGATTTCTACGTCGAGTGTTATAGTAATAGACTTCGGCATTTTTTGAAAATATATTCCCGCCCTTAAGGTAAAATGTACAAAACCCTGGTCTAGATGGAGAAGGGGGTGCTCCTGCTGAAACACGAACACTGGGACTGCTCTTATGCTGCGTCTCAGTGCTGACAATGAGAGGTTTTTCTTTTTATCATTTTTTTAAATAGTGGAACTGCTGTGTGTTTTTTGTCCTCGGGTGCCGGCCGACAACCCCTCGCTATCCCGACGCGGGACTGTGGCGTCTCCGTGTCGATGAGGGAGATATGTAGGAATGACGAGAAGGGTCCAAGCGAGAAAGACGCTGGAGAGGATGTTTTATAAATACAGAATGTAGTAAGGTGTAAATGAAGTATGAGTTGCCATGCACATAATGTTAGTAAAGTATGAATGTTGTGTAAATGAAGAAAAAATAACTATATCATATCTCACCTCTGAAAAATAATATTATTGAACACTTTAGTGTTAAGACTTTTTAAAATTTCAAATGAGGTATACCAAAAAGCACACTACTTCATTTGTACATTCGTTTTCATCTAGAATGAATTTAATTTGAGCTTGTTTATGTAGGAGAAATCACTTCCTCAGCCTCGTCAATTGTCCAAGCAGCAGCTTAAGGCCGTACGCTTTAGATGAATCCATACATTCCGATGGAGAGCTGTGGAGGAAAGTAGATAAAAAGCCCCAGTTGTAGGCGTCGTTCCCAGGCTGGCTCCGAGGCGTCCCACGCCCGCCCCTCGTCCCCCGCGTGTGGCACAGCGAATGGCGCGCCGGGCTCCCGGCGCTGCTTGCTCTGTGGGTGGACGCCGCCGCCGGTGGCCGGTGGCCGGTGGGCGGTGGCCGGTGGCGGTGGACCGCGGCGTGGCGGCGTGCGTGCGATTGGCGCCACTTCGGGCTTGGACGCGGACGCGGGTCGCTGGGTCGCTGGGGACGCGACCTCCCCCCATTGTTGTCGTTTTCAGACATAAAACGCTTTGATGTCTCAAACGCCTTTCGTTCGGACGATATCCGGCCTGTCGTCACAGTGGACGTGCGGATCGGCGGATATGCGTCCGGCCGCGGCGGGGGCGGGGCAGCGGGGAGGGAGCGCCGCGGAGAAGGTCGAGTGCCCCCCTCTCCTCCACTGCCAGGGGGAGGGGTTTGGCCCCCGTTCATTGTTCGCGACGCGGGGTCTGTCGCCTACCCCACTGACGTGAAGATTTATTGGAGGCTGGGACAATTTTCTACGCTTATGCATATTAAGCCCTAATTACGCTCGGTGGCTTTGGATTGAAGTTGCAGTTACTCAACTATGGCCAGCGAGTACGGAACACAAAGGTAAATGCTTAATCGTGCTATGAAAATGAGTGAATAGCATTTAGTCATATTTGTCCCTCTGAATACTTTCTTCAAAGTGAAATTAAAGATTCCCCTCTCCATCGCATTTTTCGTTCAATTACTATTTCCAGGAAATTTTGCCAACTCCGTTTCGTCTTTCCTTTCCGAATGCATTCAGTAGGTAATGCAGTGTATTGAAATGGAATATTCAAAATAATTCACAAATGCTGCTCGTTTTATACAGATGGTGATCGACTTCATCGTCTATTATCGTCTATGTGTATTTGACTTTGGAAAGACATTTGCTCAACAATTTAACATGATTTATGATTCATGTTCCTGACAACAGCTTCAATACTTGAACAGAGAGCTGAGTACACATCTTAGATTCAGACATGGGAATGCCTCCTAGGCAGACGTATTAAATGTCAATGTGCTATCCAACCGGTAACTGTCCGAGTTAAAAGAAAGTAAATAGTCTAAGAAGAAACAAAATTCATTTGTTACGATATTCTAGTGCAATTATTCCGTGTCAAGTTTTTGCCTTTGACGTTTATCAATTAGAACGGACAGAAGTGTGAGAATTATTAGTCACAATGTTAAGTATTTTCAGTTCAGAATACGATGGTGTACTACATCCTACTTTCAATAGGTTATCATAGGTTTCCATTTTCTCGTCAGATAGTTGGATAACAATGGCCTAAATTTCTTGTCATTCAGTTGATTCACCTTTTCTTGATATAAATTAAATGATCTTTGCATCTCTCTTTTTATGTCTAATTCTTCATACATTGCAATACGTATTTGAAAAGTTGTTCTTCTAGTTAGGTGTCAGCATTTTAATAGGAGTGATGATAAAAGGTATCATCGTTTCAAAATTTCTATGTAAAAGATAAAATAACTTTCGACGGCATGCCCGTCATGTCATATGTGCCGTCTGAGAGGCGCCGCAGTGGAGTTCCTCAGCGACGGTCACCCAACTGATGCCACTCGATTTGGCGCCTTCTGCGTGTGACGCAATCGTACTCAACTCGCATCATAAGAAGAGCTTGTGACCGTAACGTCATCAGCTGCACCTGCCACAGCGAGGCTCCCACTATACGAAAACTTTAATATCTCCATTTTTTCCAAGTGTGTCATATTGTTATTGCCCCAAGCCATTCATATATATATATAAGCAAGGCATGTAGTACCAAAATAAGCCACCGAAATCGAGGCATTCATTTTTACAATTAGCAGGAGGCTCGCAGAGAGTAGAGTGACTTACCTTGTTGCTGCCCCAAGCGCATCATACGAAACACATGTTGAAGAACGTGCCGCGATATAGTTTAAACGACGAAAACGAAATGACTCTTTAGCAGCTGATGGGAGTGAAAGGGGTACAGCTGCTCATAATTTCACCGCCTGCGGAATGAAAGGTGTTTCTGTTTCCTTTAAGCCCCCCCCCTGGGCGGCGGGGGGGGGGGTTTAATTGGGCGGCCGGCGTGACGACCCTAATGGGGGCGCGGTGTTTCCGGCGTGATAGTGCAATAACGCTGCTGGGCGGGCCCCACGCCGCCGCCGCCCCACCCCCGCGCACGCCCTCGCCGCCGCCGCCGCCGACCGCGCACTCTATTTCAGGCCCCAAACGTGTCGAGCCAAGGGCCATTGTGGAACTTGGTACCGTGGCTTCGAAACGTGACGCGCTACGGAATAGAGCCGTGTTGCGGGTTGGGCTTGGAAATGTTGACGGAATTCCGTTTTGGCTTACCCCACGGTCTGAGTGCTCCCCTTTCACCCCTGCGGACCGGGGTTGACATCCTGGTCGATTCACCCCACGTTGTAAATGACAAAGTATTTTCCCGGCACGTTTTCTCGAGGTTCTACGGTTTTCCTTGACTCTCATCCCACCATTACTCCCATCATCATCTCATAACACAATCATCAGCCCTTGAAAATCATTTATCCACTCCGGGTACGGCTATAATTCTAGCAACTGCCATCATTAAAGAGAAATATACCTATTTCCGCATACCTCCTGTAGTATGCTCCGACCAATAGGAGGAAAATATTGTGGAGTATATGTAGTGGTGAGGCCGCAAGTGATGCTGATTAGGCCGGAAGATCATTGCTTCTATCGCGACGGTGGTGGAGTTTCGACACCAGCTGAAGACTAAGGAGCTGAGTGGGAGGACATCGGTGCCCGGTTGAGAAGTTCGGAAAGCAGCAGAAACCTAGAATTCTTGCTCTCGTCAGTTCCAGTGTTGACATGAAAATATCCCTCTTATCATTAAGAGGGAAACCTAACTTATCTTTTCCAACATTATTAGTCCCATCAGTGTGCCACATAGATGCGATAATGATGCTCCAGCCATGGAAAGTGGTTAATTTAAGAAAAAAATTTAATGTAAAAAACGATAGCATATTTTCTTTTAGACTTCGCCCTACCTCACCAATGCATCCAAACAGGTTTTTATGACCGATAACCTTTTATAATCACTCAGAGAACATTATGGATTTGATAACGATATTATCATTGCATTGTAACGTTATGCTTCCTGCAGTACACAAAGAAAAAGTATAAAAGTTTGAAAATATAAACCGAGTTCTTATTTCTTATCGAACGCAAACATCCTCCACCCGAGCGCCAAGCTTTGTTCGCCACGTTTGTTTTGAAAAACATGATTCCACGGACGCTTATTGTTTCTGATTTGCCTCGTTACAGAGTTGATACTGTGTGTGAGGTTCCACTTCCGTCGACCTCTTGCTACGATCACTGTGCCGCTGTTTTCACTTCCACTCCATACTGAGAGCTTGCCTTCTCACCCTCCGCCGGCATTGTACAGAGCATCAATCGCTTCGCAACGGGTCGCCTGTCGCAAAGAGCTCTCCCTTTATGTTGCTTCTTGCGCCAAACCTCTGTTTCGAACGCCCTGCGGTCACATTTAGTAGTGAGGGGAACGATCATTTGATTAACGAATCCAGTTCATATCTTATATATTTTAATCGGCAATGTTGATATATTGCCATAATGCTCTCCGAGACGTATTTCCATTGCACGGATGTTTTTATTTCTATTGTCGTTTTTGAGACATTTTTCTAAAAATACCTGTACTGCTTCTGTTGTTGTCTTCTTAGAGCAACCTTTTCTTCATTGTATTGGATACAGTAGGGAGCTGCAATTTTTTTATATGTTCCCATGTTAAACACGCCGTGTTGTTAAGAATGTTTACGTCGCAAGCTTTTACTGAAATCCGGCTGGTGACAAAGAACCAACGCGAGTATGCGAAGATGGCACTTAGTGCAAATGAACAAAGATAACTTCAAGTACTTAGTGCTGAAAGAACGAACTTCTTGGTCGTGTAATAGTGCACTACAACGTTTGCTATCAGAGTAAATAATTTACACCTGAAACAAGCCCGAGTGTGTTTCCATGACCCCTGATAGCTTGTGTATTCTGTCTGCATTTTATATAAAAGTCAAGGAAGTGGGAGTGCGAAAGAGCCGGTATTTTTTGCACAAATTATTGCGTCAGAGCGATATTCGCCTCCTCGAGACTTGTGATACATGGGAGTGTCGCGTGAAATGATATAATTCTAAAGATTTTACGTAAATATTGAATGCTTTGAGAATTGAATTCGTTTGTACTGGAGATTACACACTAGTGTGTTGCGGTTGGCTCAACAATATTGCCATTGTTGTTGTTGTTGTTGCAATCATCAATGCGTGGGAATCCGCCCATGTTAGGGACTTTTTGTTTCGTATTTTGAAAGTGACGTAGACGACGAAAATATTTTAGATTTGTCACACATGCAAATATGCAGACACACGTAGAGATAATACCCACCTGGTTCAGGATCGTTTCTCTCCTACCCAAAGTGCTCAGAAACAGACTCCCAAAGGAGATGCATTGACTCAAAGGCCTTAATGGACATTGAAAATGTTTTTTGCCCAAACAAAATTTTCATAGCGAATTTTTTATCATAAGTACATTATGTAGTAAAATCTTGGAGCAATATTTTGTGATATATCAATGGATTTTCCGTTACTAGACACCTTGTAATTTCGTACTTTTTCGGTTAATATCTCGAAAATGACATTTGCGCCTTAGATAACTTTGATTAGCTTGACACTAGCTACAAAACAAACACTTGGAGCAATTGGACAAGGAGAAATTTTCTTTATGAAGTGTCAAAGGAGGCCATTTGTGACTGTAGTACTTGTACGATAATTATTTATGGTATGGTTATCTCTTATATATTTTCAGTGACAATTTTTCATTCACATTTGTTAATTTATATATTTATTATATCTGTTGTAATGCAAGACGTTTTACGTTACTGTGAAAGTGTTGCCAATGGCTCACTGCCGGTGGAACAACAATAAAAGGAATTTCACAGAAGATTAACCATCGTACTTTCCAAATATGTACACATAGTTTTAACACTGAAAGGATGTGAAAGTGTTTTTACAGGCCTTTTTATTTATCGCTTTGATTGATGCCCGTGTTGCAGGAAATATTAGCGTCCTCACCTTTGGAATACGCTCAGGATTTGATAGTCCGCTGTTCCTCTTTCTGTCACTGTCTGGACCTTATCTGCGGCCGTATTCTGCCTCCCTGTGGCCGGGCCGCCTCGATTAAGAAGTGTCAGGGGCCTTTTCCCAGCCACCCCGAGGAGCGTTAAGAAAAAGACCTCATCAGAAGACTCAAAAAGGCTGAGGCGCTAAAATCGCGGCATTTCTGACTGTTCTCTGTGTTAAAATATATTGCATATTTTAAACAACTTCATTCGTATTTCTAAAAACGTTGTCTCTAGAAAAGATCGTGGCGTCTCAAAAAATATTGAGTCGTTATCTCCGTACGTTTGTTCTTTTTGCCTTCTTTTCATAAATAGCGCAGAGTGTACGCCGCTAAGTTCAAATGTGCATTGAAGATTTCTTGAAGTGCTGGAGAGAGAAGTGAATATTCATAAAAGACTTCGTTTTTTGTAATACTTAGGTGCCCGGAAAGAAATAAAAAAAGGAAACGGAGATTTTGTTAGAGCGGTTGACAGAGCGAAAGGCTCGGAAAACAGATGTGCACCTGCTTTTACGAAAGGAATACAGGCGATTACTTATTCTAATTAGAAGCTGATGTCGCTGAAGGTATTGTTCAAAACTCGCATATGTATTCTACTTTTCGTAGCAGAGGCGAGTATTTTCATAACAGGTTGGTTTTCTTTGACTGAAATATGAGCCCTTGTTTTGTAATGTGACAAGCATTGCCCTCAAAAACTGTATTCTTTACGATTATATTTGTTATATTCATTGGCGACACGTCGGTTATTTTATTTCTATTCATTGTAATCCGTATTATCGAAGTATTATTTTTATTTTCTTGTCACCGTCTTCTACTCCGCCAAAAGCATTATTTTCATTTGGTTTATATTCAGTTTGAAACGACGGTAATCCCATTGTTTGAAATTAATGCTAATGGCTTCTTCCCAGATTCCTCGATGGACATTGGCCTCCGTTGGCAGTGCATACAATGCAAGGGGAGGAGCGGGCCAGTCCCCGTGTGCGGGTGGCGGGCGTTGGCGGTGGCGCTGGCTTTTGACACTGTTTACGGGGCGGGCGCGCGCGGGCGACGGCCGCCGGGATTGTATTGAAATTTACACGGGCGCGCGGCCGCAGTGTGTTTGATTTGTGGGCAGAAGGTGTGCGCGGGAGGCTGCGGAGCGAACCGACGGGTGAACGGGGTGGCGGCGCGCGGTGGCGCAAGCAGATCCCAGAGCCTGCGCGCCGGGAGCAACCCGGGTGGGGCTTCTGCGGTGCTGTCTCTGACCGCGACTCCCGACGCTGTGGCGGTTTCTCGACACGAACTAGATGCCTCGGTCGAATTCAGTCGTTCTCTGAAGGAGAATCCTAGCGGCCGGCTGCTCTAATCGGTAGTATTCCGTGGTTTCTCAGATGAAGACCGGGCGAATGCCGGAGCAGTGCCCTTTCAAAGGGACCGCGCACGATCATTCCTTCATCTTCCTTGCCCTATTCTCTCCCCTATTCACACTTACATGCACTAGTCTACTGCACATTTCGGGGGACCATTCTAGAGTGTAGAACTTGTTCCGGCTGGGCCGGAGTCATGCCAGGGCAGATACATGGAGGGGATGTTCCCCGGCAAGCTGACGTGTAGGTCGACGACCGATCTCAACAGCCAATGGAGGAGGTACATTTCCACCTCACCGCATAAGACATCCATTGCATTAACGGAATTAATAACTATAGCAGTTGACGTGCTTGGAAACATCAATTAATCAATCAGCCAAAAACGATTAAAAGATTTCGTATTGATTTGGAGGCACGGGGTGACCAGACAGGCGGATTCGGCGGTATAATGGTTAGCGTACCGGACTGTTCTACCCAAGTTGGCGGGTTCAACCCCGATCGAAGCCGTGGATTTTTTAAGGGCGAAAAAATCCTTCGTACGCCTTCGTTCGGAGGGGAAGTAAAGCGGGATGTCCCATGTAGTATATTTACTGCATGTAAAAGATCCTCAAGCCTAAAAGAAGCCTCTGAGCTACATTCCAATCGCCTATTTCGTCATCAAGGAATATTCCGTTTTTCTCCGCTTGTTGGTGAAAAAAGCGTAGCGAAATTTGGGTGGTCAGACGGAAGAGCGAGCCTGATGGCCGGAGTCTCGCCACGTAAAATAAGGCATTAACTAACTCCCTAACTCCCGTCTCGGGGTTCTGGGAGCGGAAAATCCATATTTCCCCTCAAATGAAAGGTATGATCTAGTTTTCTGTTGCGGAGATGTACGCACATAAATATTTTATTTATATTAATTTTTCAATTAATTTTTGACGTCAATCAGCAATTTCCAATACATATGACGTTTGAATAGGAGGAACGCTGCTACTGTCTAGAAGCAAACAAAAAACTCCCTCAATTTTCGCTCTAAGGCTACCTGAGAAATCGAATGAAACCAACTTCCGTTTAGAGGTGATTTTATGTTCCGCTTGTGATTTGAATAGCGTCAATATATTTGAATGGGAGTGCAGCGCATTACAAGAGAGTAGATGTTTATCTCTGCAGCACGAATGATAAAATTGAAGTCCAGCAAGTCAGGATGATGCAAATTTTGGCAACGATGTCAAGAATCCTATCCAATAAAATATCGCATAGGTTCGAACTTACCAATAAACATTATGCAAGTTACTGTGCCCTCATCCCAAGATCGATTTGCGAAGACGAATCTACAGAAAACACACCTGTCGGTATCCAAGCATCACATCTGTATCATTAAGCAAAATTACTTTTAATAATATGCCACTTTCTGACTGAATGGCATTAAATATTTCTACGTAACGTACATGCACTGACGAAAATAACAGTTGGAAACACCCAGGGCTTTCGCCGGAGAATGTTTCAGTGGGTGGGTGCGCATCGGAAAAGCAGAGAAAAGGAAATTACATCTCGGAAGAAGAGCGGTTTGTGATGAAGCCCCCTCCTAACTCTTCGCCTCTCCCGGCCTTTCGCTTCGATCATTTTAATAATAACCAGGTAGCTGAAACGCTAAGTTTAGCTTACGGGCGGATGGAAGGAATATTGCCAGCAGCACGCACGGAATGGCCACGGCGCCGCCAGATCACTTGCTACGTTTTCTCTCTCTTCGTCTTCCCCCTCCCCCCCTCGAATCGCTGCTCCCGCCCCTCCCACTTCTTGTTTCTTCCAGCAGTCGGCCTTCCCCCCCGGAACGCGCTCTCCTGTTGTAGCTGCTCAGATCCATCCACGGAATGCCTTGGATGCCCGGGACCTTAAGCTGAGGAACCTGTGGGATCACGCCTCGCATTGGATCTCGTTTACACGTTTGCTGTTGGCCCCAAGCTGAGGTTGTCGCTGTTTGGATTACCAGCAGAACTGGATGAACAATACAGTAATATACAGATATTTATTACATTACAAAGCATTCTCATTTTATTACATTTCATTTTTATGGAGCTCCTGCCCTGATTGAACGCCAACATTCATTTGACAAAGTATTCATTTAGATTCATATTTTACTGCCATGGCAACCTTGATAGCGAATTCTACAGTACGTGATGGCCTGACCAGTTGTACCATAACGCAACCCAACGGTGCAGGCGCTCAGCTTGATTGCTGTTACTATATCGATTTTCGCGGCGCTCGCAATGGCAGCTAGTCGCAAACGCGTTGCTGCCGGAGGGTTCTCTTTGCGCTCTCTTCTCCTCCCTACCCAGCCCCTCCTCCTCCCTCTAAATATAGAGCGCGTGGCCGCAGGCGGCGAGGCGGCGCGGTTAATTAGCAGAAACGAACCCGCCAGCAAGTTGCTCTTCTTACGCTCCGAGCTCCATGACAGATCGTTAGTGTAATGAAGTGGACAACGGGTGCTCGTAAGATGGGTGAATTTGTGCCTCTCCAATCTTCCGACGCTGGGTATGATCGAGAATGCTTTCTGCTTTATTTTTACAATGACTTTCAAAGGTCGTTTTGACCGGTAGCAATAGCCACTGCATTTCATCGACTCGTCACGTTGGCTTTGATATCTTCCGGCTTAAATAATCACCATGCACTTTCGTGTTCCTTATTGTTCTCCACGTGCAATGTCTTTCTGGTTATCTTGCAAGATTTGGGTGTGGATCGTCAGAGGGCCCACCGACCGGATATTGGTCATGACAACTTCCTGTTTCGAACATCGCCATGGACATATGTTTCACACCCTATTTTGTACTACACGTCATTCGTAACTTCAGAATGCTAACGATATCTTTGAGCATCGTTGAAAAAATAATGCTACATGATTTGTGGTATGAAGGAAATAGTTTGAAAAGGAGCAGGATAATCATCAGCGTTAGCTGAAGAAACTCCCAGTAATCAATAAGGCCTTTAAAGGAAATCGGTTTCCGCAAAAGTTACGTTCGCGATCATGAAAGATACGAAGCACCTCAAATTTCTTTCCCGGGAAACATTGTAAAAATGCCAGTGACGTCTACACGTGTTTACGAACATAAAACGAATGCTACCCGCGGCTGACCCATCAAGAAGTCAACGGCGCTTTTAAAAGCTGCGGAGCCACTGAAATATTCTTATCTCCCGCATCAGCTAAGAACTAGCAAACATTGAGCAGCCAGAGCACTAGAAGCGCAAACCGCCCTGAAAGATTCATTCAACTCCGGGCTTTCGCCTGAACGCGGCACCGTGTCCGTAGTTTACAGGCCACGATTCTTCCACCACCTTCCCCGTTTTTTTGCTCTTGTCGTCAACAATTGCACACTCATGACGTCAGGCGGGATCGGACGAGCCGCCAACCCGCTAGATAAGCATCGGCCGGTCACGCAGCGGCGGCGGCGGCGGCGGCGGCGGCGGCGCGGGGCGCCCGCGTGTTAATGAGGCGGCTAACGCCGTGGTTTACGCTCTTGCCTCGGCGCTCGCGCGCGCGCCGTGTCGTGACAGGGGCTCGCCGCGGGGGCTTCCTCATGGCCTCTCGTGCCCCCTCCCTCCCCCAGACCCCCCACCACTGGCAGAGATGGCTCAGGGCAACAACTGTGTCTCGGCCCGGTAGGTCCTGGGGTTCGAGTACCGGCGGTGGTGA
Organism: Teleogryllus oceanicus; assembly: GCA_964035755.1. Classification (NCBI taxonomy): domain Eukaryota; kingdom Metazoa; phylum Arthropoda; class Insecta; order Orthoptera; family Gryllidae; genus Teleogryllus; species Teleogryllus oceanicus. The sequence goes on from CAXIVR010000001.1 coordinate 3,674,727, forward strand.
ATTTTCGCCACTCGCCAGATCGCTAGATGGAATTCATCTGCTGGAGAATTCTTGCGGATGCTGCTGTGAAAGTTCTTTTTCGTGTTTTCTATCTTCTATCAATACGAGGCGAATTTCGGAACAATGCCTCAACAAACAGGCCAAGTACCGCGCGCGATTTTCCCTTCCTTTCACAATCAGCTTTGTCGCTTCCTCGCTGTTTACACACACACACACACACACACACACACACACACACATGCACTTGCATACACTACGTTATCACACATGTCGCGAGACCTGTCGAGAGATTAGATCTTGTCCCGACAGGGGAAGTGCCGCGCTGATGGAAATACCTGAAGGTGCGAATCTCCCGCATGCTGACGTGTAGGTCGGTACCGAATTTTTTAGCGGTGGAGGAATACCGTCGTCTCCCGATATACATAGATCTGTCTTACGAGACTCATAAGAATAGTATAGAAAAAGAATAGAATACTAGTTGACGCGTCTTGAAACACAAAATAATTAATTCATCCATTCATCATCACATCGTTCGTCATTATTTCGTCATCAGTCATGTGTTACTGTCATAATTACCATCAGCAAATGCTGACTTCAGTGTGTACTTCATCAACGGTAAAGGCAAATGTGAAAGTTCTTTAAGATGAAACATCCACCGCATGTGCGTGATCTGCCTTCAAAGAGCTTTTCATGAAGCTTATTTGTACCTTGCACATTTTGGATGAAAGGATCAAAATGCAGTGTTGTAGTCATTCGTTTTGATTTCGCTTTTAAAAATGTGACTCATACTCCAATATGAGAAGGCGAGGTTCTACCGCTCCTCGAAAGACGTATTGCCCCACTCGACAACCCGACGCCGTCCTTCTATGAACTTTATTCATTAGGAGAGCTCGAGAAGAAATCTGTCGGAAGAGAAACGTGCCCTGAGCAACGCCTGTAGTGTGTCCTTCCTCGTGGCGTCCCGGAGGTCCAAGAGCCCCGGCGCACGCTAAGCGGCTCTGACCGCGCGCGGCCGGAGGGGGAGGGGCGGGGAGGGGCGGCGAGGGCGGGGCGCGAGGGGAAGCCCGCGAGGTGCGGGCGGGTGGGTCACTGGCGCCGTGGCCAATTCTTCAGCTTCTGGAATTAACCGTCTGCTTTTCTTTTTTGGGCACCCTTGTTATTATTTTATAAAGAGATTCGTAAGAGGAACACACTCCATTGCTTCTTTTTTTAAAGAGGATACATGTATAATAAGCATACATCCCATAATCTGTAACCATTACAAAAATTGTTAACAACTCGTGACTTTAAATCGTTTTATTACAATTTTGGTTGTTTTTTAAGTTTTTGTTTTTGTTTGTAAAGATAAATTTTTGTGCATGTAGCCTAGAGTGGTAGTAAATGCGGTTTTATGGGTTCCAGATAAATGCAAGAGGTCGCTAGTATTGTAATAATGCTAATGAAGGAGGGCAGAGATTACAGGGAAGCAGGTGATGTGACGTAAGTGCTTGATTGCGGGGTGTGTCTGCCCGCTCCCCTCCGCCGCCATCGCCCGGGTGCGTCCTTGCGTGCGTGTGTGAAGTCGGACGTGTAGAGAGACCTCGAAGAGCGGGGCGACGGGGAGGGGACTATGCCAAACTACGCTCTTCCTCACACACCGCCTGGCATACGATTGCAGTAGCAGCGGCAAAACTTTACTTAGTATTAAGAAACGAAAAGTTGAAATAAGGTATGCCAAAGATCTTATATTTCATTTCCTCAAGATTAAGATAAGGTTTGTTTCTTTTTTAATTGTTTTTAAGCCACTCCCTCTAGCTATTTAAAAATTCGACAAAGTCATTGGGGCTTTATTAGTAAGTATAGTAAGAAATTAGTAAGTTATTTTAATTAGTTAGCTATAGTAAAAAATGGTTTTCAATTTATCTTCAAACATGAATACTAATTTATCTATTTAGCTACATTCTGGGCAGTTTTTTACAATTTCTATCGAACCATTTATTTTTGTTAGAAACATGGATCGACAGAAATGAGAAGTAGCGAGAGAAAAAATAAATTTAATAACTTAAGCAATTTCCGAAAAACGTGATCAAAAAATGGAATGAGTAAAACGCTGAAGTCACTGAAATATTCTGAAGATCGCCCAGCTTCCCTGAGTTTGCTTGGCCTTCTACATGATAGTAAACAGAACAACTGAAAAATTCAGTTACTTGAAACATGTTTTGTTGAAATCATGTGAATCGGAGATTTTAAAAAAACAATTTTGTCCTCGTTTTGCGTCTTTCAAACCACCGTGTGACGGCGTCTTACGGAGCACGGCAGCAGTCGCCGCCCTCCGCCCCTCTCCAGCGGTCAGCGCCGCTCCGCTCCACTCCGCGCGGACAAAAAGCTGGCTTTTCAAGTCAAGGCAGCGTGGGCGAAAGTATTCTGATATGCATACAAATAAAAGACGGCTAGCCTCCGAAGACTATCTGGACGGATCCGACACGCAGCTTCCAATGAAAAGACGACTCGGTAACAGCTTCCAGCACTAACGAGTAAGTCGTCATAAAATCGATTACATATTAGGAGTTTCACAATTAACAGACGGGAAAACAGACATTCCAAATACGTGCATGGATGGCGGGTCATTGTGCACGCTTGGCCGCAGGGCAGCTCGGAAAGCGCAAACGCTGGCGGCCGTTTAGTACGCAACCCTCGCTGGGGAACATCGTCAAGGATTATGTGGCCGGGATCCCAACGCACAAGGGCCTCTGCAGACGCTTCCCCGACGCACGAAATGCACGGCCGGCGTGATTAATTCAAAACCTACTCCACAGTCAATGCGTAAAAAGCAAAGAGACTTGTTCGCTTGGAGACTAGAAGAAACTACGAAAGAAGTACTTAACAGACTTGCGGCGCTCGCAGGAGCGAAAAGTTTTATGATGGCACGACGACGGCTCGAAATGGTCAAAAGAACGTTAAGTTAATGAGACGAGTTCAGAGGACGTAATGATTTTTGAGGGAGCGCGTCCGCGGTGACCAAGAGCTTCGAGCGACCCGCTCGCGCCCTGGGTTATGCCGACCGGTCAGCACATAGCTCTCAAGCCCAGAAAAACGCTCCTCGACGGATTCACTCCCTGGTATAAATCCTGTGGGTCTAAATGAAATTAATGGTTCTTAAAGTCGAGGAGCAAAATTCCGGTTGTACGTACACATCTCAAAGGAAAGGTGTATTTGGTAAATGAAATGAAAAAACACAAAAAGATCCGCTTGAGTTAAAATATATTTCTTCCTTCGTTGTGTTTTCTCTTGGTGGCATATATATTAGACTGCTATAATGGTAATCCCTGAAGTTACTCAATATATTACGTTAAGAAAATTTTATTAACCTTTCCACGATAATCATTAGCAAGCTTGATTCATATATTTTATGAAGCCGTTTCTATTTCGGAATTACCAACACAATTTCTTACTTTTAAAATAAAACAATAATGTTAACTTTTTGTTGAGAATAATTTAAAAAAAAAATTTTTTTTTCCAGTAAATACCATTAATACTTCCTGAAATTTCATTCATGGCTCATTAGAATTCAAACAAAGCTAAGTGTTTATCGCATTCACACGGTACATTACGCATAATTTCATACCTCTTGCTGTTCTAGAGAATCCCCGAAGGGAGAACAAGGTCGGAAAAAGCGTCTTTTTGAGTTGGTTAAGAAAGAGTAGTTAAGCCCTCCAAGCGCTTCCTCAATTAGAGCTCGTTTTTCACCCCATTCCTTGGTGAGCACGCCGAGCGGGCACTGGGGGCCATATGCCTCTCATGGCACGTGATACATTCAATGACGTGCTTGCTTTTTTGACCTCGATTCTTAGTTAATAGGAAGTATGTGGAGTGTATGTCAAATAAAGAAAATTCTTAAAACGCTAACGTTTCCGATTTTTATCAAGCCTTCTTCAGGTCACTTTAATTGAAACGCATTGCTTGCATTCGTTACTAGGCATGAAACAGCATTGCAATTAAATAGCGCAGAAGACGGCTTTACGAAAGCTGAAAAATAGTGTTTTAAGAATTGTTGTTTTAGTTACGTGGCCTACATTGAAGGTATTTTCTATTGGAAACATTTAATGCTATGAAATAGAAATCTTCTCCGCCTTTGGAGCGCCGCCCCCGCGCTGTGTGGCCGGAACCTAACGACTTTCGTCGAAACGTCGTCGAGCAGCGCCGCACCGGAACCGAGAACAAATAGTATATCCTTGACGGCGTCCCTCGGGGCCCCGCCCTCGTCTTCAACGGCGTCCTCACATGCGCCCTTCATGTGCGCCCCCGCCCGTCCTAGCCGCTCCCACGCGCGCGCGCACAAAAGACATGTCCTTTCTTCTTAATTTTCCTTAAGTTTCCTATTCCTGCTATTCATATTTCCGTTTAAAAAGCACGTTAAGTATAAATTACAGAGGTAATTTTTATTCTCTTACCTCAACTTGTAATTACTTCGTTTTAAAATCCCAGAGTCCATTGTTCCAAACGGCTTCATTGTCGTGAGCTAATTGTGTTCCAGGGCTCTGCATATTTAAGGTGGAGCAGCGGCGCAGTCATACGCCCAGTGAACTGTTTTCGAAGGGGACCGCGAACACGCTTGAACGTCAGTCGGCGCCGGGGATGTTTGTTCTTTGTTAATTGGGGAAGGCCGGGCGGGAGGCGGTGGCGCAAGGGGCGGTGGGTAGACGGCTGGGCTGGGTGGGGTGGACGGGCGGAGGAAAGACCCATTAAGGTCCTTTTTCCGGACACACTAGCCAGCGGTTCGAGAGAGCGAATGGGCGTTCGTGGACGCATCCCTGTGAAGTCTTCTCAGACAGACCTCTCAATGTATTCGTCGTGGACTACGAAAAGGCATCCTGGATACACAGATACCCTTTTCTGCTTCTTCTGCCAAATTGCTAACGGGATTTGGTATGTGCCTAGAACGGCTGATCTTTAGCTTTCCTGGACAACCAAGAAATGACGGGATACGGTGTGGCTTGTTATGCATTTTGCCCTCCACGATCAAATGGCCGACGACCCGCCTCCGCCACTCCGCCACCATGACATAATCGCCTCTCTTTGGTCTTTGCGAAAGAGCTTTGAAGTACAAAGGAGACAAAGTGTGATGATTGAAATGATACACATCTTGTTGGTTTACAATAAGATGAGACTGGGTTTTGTTGGAAAAGCAGTTGTTGCCTAGATAATGTAAATTTCTGCATCACACATAACTGAAAATGGTATGGCAATGTGCGATATTTGATCTATCCAATATTTGAATATTTGATTCCGTTTTCAGGAAAAGCTGTGAATTGTTGGGAGTGCACGTGCCCCTTCCTACCTTTAAAATCGCGTATCAATACAACTCGATATCGATACTTGAGTTTCGATGAAACGGAGGCATCGCTCCTTTGTGTCGTTACAAAATGTGTGTCGAAAGCCGTAAAGTGGAAAGCATCCGTCGTGTCCTCGCCTCTCGTGGGCTGCACCGCCCGGCGTCGCTGCATGATACTGCGCTCCTTCCCTAAGGGAGGCCGGGGGCGGGCGGGGGAATTTGTGAATGGCGCTAAGGAGAGGGGCGGCGAGGAGGTCTTGGCTTCATTTGAATAATAACACGCGCAGAGGGGCAGGCGGGGGCTGCCCCAGGGCTCCGCCGCGGGCCGCGCCGCCGCTGCAGTGGCACTCTCCCGCGCTCCAACCGCCGCCTTCCATTCCCAAAGTGGGCCGTTTCTGCTTTTCTTCGACGACTGCTCTGCGAGTAAAAACCGGCCCTTGACGTGTTTTTTTTCGGGTGGGTGGAGTGACCCTCAATGATACCTACAAGGGAGTTGCATCGTAAATCAAAATGTGTGATGATTTCGAAAATGTGCTGCAGATCAACACGTGACGAGCACTGAGAGGAAAATTAGAATAGTACTAGAACGGATTTCATATTTAAGGTACGAAAATATGCAATGCGTGGATGTCATGAGCCCCACTTCAAGTGCAATGTGCTAGTTGAAACATCTTTCATACGAAAGGAGGTCTTCAACTGAAGATTCGACTTTCATTTATTTGAAGTGACGTCACCAGATATTGCCCGTTTCCTGAGCATTTCAGCTCCTAAGGTGCATCATTGTCTGTGGACAAAACGGAGAGCGAGTGAGCTGTACATTTTGAAAGTAATTCCTCTAAACAATTGGTAAGAAGGGCTGTGTCCTCCCTTTCCTGAGTAGATGATTCAAATGGAGGTTTTCACCGTCGAGGTTCGAACCCTAAATACCTCCCGACTAGCAAGGCTGTGGTGACGTGTTTCGAACCCGCGGTCGTCAGCTCCGCATACCAGTACGCTACTTCCAAGCGCGTGTGCCACAAAGGCTCTGAGGTTTCACGACCGGTGAGACTGAAAAGGGAAATGAAATAGTCGGGCGACCTACGGAACGGTCCCTGTGATTTCCTGACTGCCATCAGAGCACGCCTTCCCCGTGCGCTGCCCCGGCGCCTGGTCTAGCGCCGGCGACCGCTAACAAAGGGAGAAAACCGCGATACCATCGCCTGGCCGTGACGTCATCTTTATTTTAAAAGTCTAACCATTTTATAAACACAGTCATGTTTATGTATGTGAACGTCATGCCTTCCTTTTTTTAATCTAGCCTCTTGGATCGTGGCCGGACTCCAGCTTCAAGTGGATGACCTATCAGTCGATGCTTCAAGGTCGATTGTCTGGACGCGGCGGTGGCGGCGGCGGTCACGCAGGCATCGGCTCCCATTCACTGGACGCTGCGACGCGCGCGCTTGCCGCTCGCCGCACAGTGCGCCCAGCCGCGGATACGCGTGGTCCAAATCGCTGGCTTCCGCTGAGAATTGCCGCTACAATTTCCTCTTCGATGGCTTACTCATAAAGCCTTGTGTACCTTAACAACGAAATTTTACTGGAAAGAATAACAAAAATATCTTTCTGCTTTCGAACAATTTAGAGTTGCATGTGTGTCAACTTGTCAAAGCGTAATTTTCAATTCAGACTTCCAATGTTTTGATCAGATTGACACGTGTCAGAGATTTTTTACGTCAGTGGTGGATGAACCAAAGGGGACCCGCCTAAAATAATGCTATGGGGACTCGATGGATTAAGAAGGTTCGCGTGTCGTTCATCACCCATTGTTTATGGTGCTGCTCCGGGATCCGCATAGAATGGATGTGACATAGATGCATACATGCATACAGGCATGAAGTGCTAGAGACAATTTTTCATTGCTAAGACGACAGGAACAATCGGGTTACGATGATCCACTATCCATTTCTGCATACAGCAGTTTGGAGAACTATGTCACGTTGCTAGTAATTCAAGCGTAAATAGATATACGGTAAATATCGAAATGACCAATGAGTCATTGGGGAAGGTATGAGAGATGTCGCGTGGGCCCGGGGGCGAGGCGGGGGCGGGGCAGCGCTGTGGGCAGTGGCTTGAGGCTGCCGTGGTGTCGGGACCGCGCGGCCCGTCCGTGTAAATGTGCAATTTCCACGCTGTTTTTTGCCGCCGTTTGTAGTATTGTTGTCCATCCCTCTTCTTAACTTGACAGCCGCCGCCGCAGACGCGGCCGCCGCCGTCGCTGTCTCGGCGCTCGCTCTCGCTCTCTCGAATTCAGGCAGGGCTCAGGGCCAGTTTTGGCCCCATCGACGTAGGCGTCGGCTCACTCACCCTCTTGCCTCCTCAGGAACTAGGAGCTGCATTCACGGAGCGCCACGTACACTCGTTGACAGAAAACCTCCAAAGGGGGACGGAGATATATTTCATTATTTCAATAATGCTATTGCCTAAGCCTTATTGCTGTACTTGGAAATGAGTGAATGATAAAAATATATAAAAGATATGATGTGAGTGATGATGGAGCACCGGTTGAATGACAGAAATGGTGTACGGGAGAACCCTGAGAAAACCTGCCGCAGGTCCGCATTGTTCACCGCAATCTCCATGTGACCGGCATTTGCACCCTTACGGCTATTAACGGTCGGCCCACCCGTTGGGGGATAGGTACGTGGCAATTTGACATGCGCCGTGTCATCCGGCCATGCAAAAACGAGCGTCTTTGATTACAACCCTGAGAAATTTATTCATTCGCGATCGAAATCTGTGGGCTTCTGATATTTTTAGCATGTTTTCGTGTTCGTATGTTTTCGTGTTCCTAATTTTCTTCAGTATACGGATCTCTGGTTGGCTTTTACCTGAACGTTTGTGTTCATAAATATTTTCGTACACAGGTTTGTTAAAATTGTGAAGATGAGAGGTGTTCCATTACGCACGAGATGCTTTACAACGGTGTCAAAACAAGAAACGCGCGACCCCGTGCGGTGAAAACTCGCAAGTATTGCGAACCCGTATGGTCCGATCGAGCAGCGGAAGACCACCGCCACTTCTCGGAATATAACATGCATTACACTGATGGAACTAATGACCCCAGAAGTTTAATGGCACGGGATCAATGCTCACTCACACAAACAATGCATACATCAGTCGACGTCTACCGAGTAACTTCTTGGCAGACCTCTCGGTTGTTTGGCGCATGGCATAAAAGTAACTGTGCGTTTTTGCCCAGCACAGCGTAGTCTCAACTCTATGCGTATGGGTTGTTGGAGCGATATTTGTTTACTAGATTCGTTCAATGTGTTGCTAGTGGGGGCTCCACAGAATCGGCTCCAACAAATGTAAAAATGTTACTACTGACGTGGATTATTCCATTAACAGTTCATGCATAAAATATTACGAGAAAAAGGTAAGATGTGTTGGTCTTTACAAATGTCTTGTGTAAAAACCATGAGCTTTATTCACCCGGAAGTGAACGAGGTAAAAGACGAGGATTATTCTTGAGTTAACCGTCGGCATCGCCTTGACTCCCAGAGAATACTTATTTCAGGGGATTTTAGTCCTCTTGCATGCAAGGTATTATTGGGCTTCCCCTAACTACGCAACAGTTGGTAGTCATGATTATTTTTCAACCAACGCCTGTTATTACACAACTCGATTAACGTTGATAAAACAGCTACATAGATTGCAGTACAAATGTGAGAATAACAGTCAATGATTCATAGAATAAATTACGGGGTGTCATTAATTTCATGGACCAAATCGATCACCGATATTACAATCGCCGACAGAAGTGAGTTCGACACACGAGTTTGAGTCATCCATATTTGCTCCTGTTACATTGGAGGTTTTGTTACAGCGATGTTCTCATGAATCAAATCGAACGAATCCCTTTTGAACAGGTGATTCAATGAATCATGTAAATGAATCCAAAGCTCATGCCGCGAGGTGGGCGTAGCCCCACTGAGAAACGGACAAGCGGCGAGGGAAGCGAATGATAGTGACGGAATCGCTTTAGTTAACGTGCGTGAATGATTTACTTTATGGATCGACCCGCTGCTCCTCGCCCGGGGCAAGCGTCTGCTTCTGACAGCTGAGAGGTGCAGAGAGGCAAATCGTCAAAACGAGAAACGTTCGTGGATGTGACAGAACAGGCCATTGAAACGAAATTAAGCGTTGCTAGATTTCCAGTAAGAATATGAAATAAAGTTATGAAAGCAAGATAGATAGACTTTCTGATACTAATTATTACTATTATTATTATTACTATTATTATTATTATTATTATTATTATTATTATTATTATTAAATTAGTATTAAAACGACAAATGAGACCGAACAACCTCTAGAATTTTGCTCCAGACAGCGGTTGAATTGAACCCAGCTAGATAGCTAGTCGTAGTGAAACCCGAAGACCTTCCTATCGAGTCGCTGCAGAGAAAGTGGTGGCTCTGTGTATCAACTGGTGTCACTGCAGTACCAGGAGGTCCGAGGTTGGAGTCCCGACCGTCGCAAGATTTTCGACACTAGTTTGTCAGCAAGGTCGGATTCAGTCGCTGTTTGGAGGAGAATTTTACAGGCCGGCTGCTCTGATCGGCAGTTTTCCATGGTTTCTCCAATTAACACCAGGCGAATGCCGGGGCAGTACCCCCAAACACGGTTTATGGGCGGCACGCTATCTTTCCTTCTTCTTTGTTCTATCCTCATCCCTTACACACACTTACACTAACATGCACTGCACTACCACCCGTGCCGGGAGACCGGTCGGGAGATTAGAGCTTGTCCCGACTGGGGCGGTGCCCGCTGGTGGGAGATACCTGGTTGAGGAAAACCCCGCTTGCCGACGATAGGTCGGGGCCGGATCTCGCCATCCAGCGGAGCAAGATCACCGCCACCTCCCGGAGGAAAAAAGCATGCACTGTTCTTACGGGACTAATGACCTCAGTACTTGACGTACTCAAAGTCACTAAGAACCAACCAAGCAATCATCCGGTTGCTGCGAAGGATCGATACAACAAAACTGTTCTGTTGTTTTTACGTGTTCCTTTCGTCGTTTGTTGTCCTTTGTGCAAGAAGTGCCTGAATCGAATCGTAAGCGTTATGTGATATCTGAGTCTTCAGGCAGAACCACTTGAAAACCGGTGATCTAGCGCATTACTGTGAATTTGGCGATTGTGGCCAAGAGTAGCGATTGGTTGCGGCGTGAGCCCCGTGGAAGGGTTGGTTCTCCGATGAGCGCCGCTGGGACAGCGGCGGCGGCGCGTAGAAAGCGGAGAGAATAGAAGCGGCCCACATTGGTTTGAAAGGGCCCAAACATGGACTTTAGTCACATTCTTCATTTATTTTTAATTTTGTTATCATCGTCAGCAACATTGTTTCAATTGCAAATACACGTTGTATGACTCGTATTCATCAGCATCAACGACTTACTACAAGAATACTATAAGAATACTCCACATACTATAAATGCTCATTACTTTGCAACTCATTGCCAACTGACATTAAAAAATAAAGTCGATACATAAGTTTAAGTGCCAAGTAAAATATTTTCTGCTGCAAAACTGTTTCTTTACAATTAGTGACTTTACTGACCATCGAATTTTAACAGTGATATTTAATCCATAAGATATCATGTGTACTGTATAATTTTAAAAGACTCAATATGCATTTTACAAGTCATGTACTTCATTTTCTGGGTCAATGCTCCCATCTCGATCAGATTTTTCGTCCAGTTTCCCTGTTCTATTGAGCAAATGTTGAGATTCGTCTTGTTTTGGCTTCCGGACATGTCTGCACTATGCGCACGATTTCTTGAGCTCTTCTTTTGATGGTTGTGCTTAAAGTAAAGCCAGTTGGTTTGCATTGCGATTTTGTTATCATTACAATAAAAATGAATCTTGTTGTTTACCAATGCAAAATGTTTTGATTGATTGATAATTGGTATTTCCGGGTGCATGAATTAACATGGTCATTCTTCCCGTGAGTGTAGCGTTGCCGGTGTTGTTCCTCCACGACCTCCCCTTCGGACTGCGGTTTGCCCATGCAGGACACGCTCTGAGCTTCCGATTGCTCTCCAGACATGTGCAGACATGAGCAAGTCTATGTGAGGATGGGACAAGGAAGACGAAGGAAAGATTGCGCGCGGTCCGTGGCCCGTGTGGTAGGGTACTGCCCCGGCATTCGGCTGTTGCTGATCGGAGAAACCACAGAAAAATGACGATCGGAGTAGTCGACCTCTAGACACGGGATGACTTTGACATAACTATCTAGCGTCGAAAATCCTACCACCATCGGCACTCAAAACTTAAAATCTTCGAACCATAAGCACTGTAGAGATATTAGTTGATGTCCTTAGTCACATCAGTCGGTCAAAAACTATTATTCGGGTATTATTTGGAAGCGAAAATGTATCCGTCTCAAATGTTGCTAACCACGCTTTATTGGTAGTATTACTCGGCTACGTTTAAAGGATTTAAAGGATTTAAAGGAAAAGATTCTGCAGCCTAAGGAAACGTGCGCAGATTATATTTCTCTCCCACACATCACATACAGTTTTTGACGAGAAGAAACTAACAAATTAAATCAAGTCAATTGATATAATTAAACAAAGTTAGTGTTGACAGTCTATAGTTGCAGATGTGTTAACTTATTCAAGAACAATTTAAAATATCACTTTAAATATTGTATTACATTCTGTAAATTATACAAAATTACATATAATTTACACATACAAAATATCGCACAAATGTACTGTATGAAATAATCGTATATTTTCACTGCTGATGTGCAAGATGTATACTGGGGATTGTCGAACTTTAACACCTTTTTTCAATATAAAGTTAGAATATTTAACTGCAGTGTGGTAAACACAGGGCAAATTGTCGTATACACTATCCACAATGTTTATTCTTAAATTCAAATATCGCCTTATTCTTAAATATGTGCATGGAAGATCTTTCCCAATCACATTATAACTGTAATAGAATGCAATCCATAAGACATATCACCTCTGATATTCTACCGGCAGGTCGCGAGTGGATTGGCTCATTCATTGTGTAAACAATAATTTTGGTTATTTTTGAAATCTCTTGACTTGATATTTATGAATAAAAAATGTTTTTAAGAGGCGTTTTCCTCTCGGGGCGCTCGGGCCCGGTTCAGGCCAGTGTGCGGCGGCGGCGGCGGCGGCGGCGGCGGCGGCGGGCGGCGAGCGCGGCCGGCGACTTCTTCTGGTGTCGGAATGCGGCACGGCCCGTTCCGCAGGTCCCGCCGCCGCGCCGCTCAATGAGTGACAGAGACGCACGCACGTGACCGCCAGGTGAAAACAAATGAAGCCGAGACAACACCAGGTTGTCACTTCGCTCTCTCTCTCTCTCTCTCCCCTTCTCGCCCACTCTCTCTTTCTCTGTCTCTCTCTACGCCTCTTTCGCTTCTGCCCGTGCTCCTCGACCCTCGCGCGTGACGTTTCCTGGAAATAGAAGAGAGAATGGAACACGCGAAAAACGCAGCCCCTCAATGAAAATGAAGTCATTATGGCTGCGAAGAAAGGCGACCGTCGCGGCGGCGTGCGCGCGCGAAGGCGACGGCGACGGCGATGAGGAGAGCGAGGGCGGGGGAGGGCGCGTGCGAGGGCACGTGCGAGGGTGGGCATCGGCGCGGCGTCCCTCGTGCACCGTCCCACTTCGCGCCGCGCGGGCCAGCGCCGTCTTTTGAACGCGCCTGTACCCGACTTCTTTAGTTAATTTACTGGAGTGTCTGGACGGCCTCGCGTGGGCTGAGAGCAGGGCGCGGGCCGTGGCGGGCAGGAGCGGGGGAGGGGGCGGTGTGGGAACGAGACGGGGAAGGAGCAATGCATTCGCCCATAGTGCCACTCTCGTCTCTGCATACTCGGTGTTTTCGTGAGCCGATAGAGATCAGGCAACGAACTCTCGCTGACTTTGAACGTTCGGTCTTTTCATCATCAATGAGGACATCAAATCAAACGAGAGTACTCGATAATAGATCCATCAACACAATAGAAGAGTTTTGCGTTGCATCTGAATCTGATTGTCTTCAACTCCCAAAGAACTATTGCTCGTAAAGGTAATTTATTGCTTAAAGGCAATGTGTTATGAAACTTGTTGAAAACTAGAACTAAAAGTGGTTTCAACGCCTTGCCGAAATTTTCAATCGTAGTAAAATTTGTTAATACTAAGTTTACCAAAATGAAACTATAGTACTCGATTATTTAATATATTTGTAAAGATCAATAAATGGAAAGGTCGGCAATTACTTAAAGAATCATGGAGTTTTCTACGTTCGTTTCGAAAGGGTAGAACTTAATGTGTGTCGGCGTCGTAATGGCCGAACTGACCTACGTGACTGAAAAGGCCCGCTGTTGAAAGCGCTCTGTGACTCCGGGAATACCTGAAGTTCCGGCATAGCGTAGCCTTCATTGCTTTATGCTGTCGTAAGTAAACAAATATCTCGACGCTCATAAAAGTTAACGGAGTTACATATTACTGTTCCTAGAATGTTGACGATTCCTCCTTTTTCCCTTCCTGCCTTATGTTAAAGTTTCTTCCCCTCCCCAGAAAAAAAAGGCAAGAATTTGTGTCGTTTGTTAAGCTTCTTGGGCCCCCTTCCCCGCCCCCGCGTCCTTCGCCGTCCTCGTGCCTGCGCAGTCCCTTCCGCAGTCTTGCGCAGACCTTTCTTGCAGTCGCTTCCGCCCGCACGGGTGCCTTCCGCGATTGCGGCTCGCCTGCCCCTCCCGCCCCGCCCCGCCCCGCCCCGCCCCGCCCCGCTCTGTCCATCGGCCGGGATCTCCTTTACATAATCATCGCCTGCGCGCGGCACGCTTCGGCCGCGGTCTCCCTCCGCGGCCGCGCGCGGCTCGGCTCGGCTCGGCTCGGCTCGGCTCGGCTCCGCTCGGCTCCGCTCGGCGCGGGCGGCGTGGGCATTGTTGTGCGCCCCTTGTGGTAGGACGCATTGAAAAGAGGATTATCAATTTGGGCAGCACCGCCCCTCCGCCACCACATCTCTCCTCCGCGGCTGCCGTCTCGAGCGGTGTCGCCCGGCCCACTGCCTCCACCGCAGGAGCTCCGCCACCGACCAGCACCGACGCCCCACGTCACCACCGCCGACAGCGTTCTCGGCGCCGCCGCTACCTCTTATTTCGATAACCTCTGCTCTTACCATCGCATGACAACACGAACGCTGCGTCGCTTGTATCACCTGCGTTTTCTCTATTCTTCACAAAGGATCAGATTCCTAACATTTTTTTGAAAAGTGGAGAAAGTAGAATTGTGTAGCTGCGAAGTCACTTCATCGCTCGGAGTGGAGCCTCGTTGCGCTGAGGCGTCGCAGGCACAGGCGCAATGCAACCGAAGTGGAGGATCCGGGCGTGTAGAAAAAAGCGGCAAGTGTGTGGGCGGGCAGGGACGGCGAAAGAAGAACGCGCGAGGTCGGGGTAAGAGCGCACGGGTTGGAAGGCAAAGCGGCCGGGTGGCAGGGCTTTTGGGTTGTACAGCAGGTATGTGGTAGGGCGATTGTGTGTGTTTGGACGGTTGGGTGGTAGGTCAGATGGGCGGGTGGACGGTTGGGTATGAGAAAAGGGTTGGGTGGCTGGGAGTGTAGTGGAGTGTGGTGCGTGGGGGGGGGGGGGGGCGGCGGCGAGCAGCATTGCGCCCCGCGGCGCGCGCGACCGGGCCCATTCATTGTTCTCCCAACGAGGCAGCGACCTGGCGGCGGGCGTGGCGGCGGGGGCGGCGGAGACAGCAGCTCTGCCGGTCGGCCCGCCGACCCACCACCGCCTCCGCTGCTTAAGGATGTTGCGATACTTAATTGGAGAGGATAGTTCGTACTGACCGCAGCCACAAAACACAGTTTGGATACTTTGCAATTTTCGAATCTTAAATAGGCCTACTTTAAACATCGAGCAATACCGACACATACTTTAAAATACAAGAAATTGTAATTTAATTCATAAGTGTTGCTTCATATTTAAAGAATTTTGTGTCAGATACATTGCTTGTTTGAATTGTTTCTGAATACAAAATATTTCTCTCAAACTCTGTGTATATATTCACTCATTACATTTGTAAAAATCACAATTCAACTTAAGCTAATAATGAAATAAATATTTTTTCTTCCACAATTCGTTTTTTTAAAAGACGTATATTTTTATCACCTCGTAGTCAGATTGCATTGCGGCAACAGCCCTGCCCTCCACAATATCTGATTCTACGAAACAAAGTTAATTCATGAATGGCTACATGAAAGTAATTAATGGCTAAAATGGGGATGATATTTCAAGTTCAGTTCTGATTTGTAGGAATCTAGTAAATCATGCATGAACGTTTATTCAAGGATCTACTTTGTTTTGTGCAGTGGATAAAACTTGTGGTTCCACAAGCGCAGCAGCACCTTCCTCCATCACCTCCATTCGCGTCTGAACTGTCAAATTGCTTTCCCAAGAAATTCACTAAGCGCTGCATATCTCTTTTAAATCACATATTGAAATTATTCTCGCAAGGTTGGTGGTCGGCTGCTATTCACTCTTCCTGAAAGACGTTTATTGCCATTTTTATGCGCGAATCTGTCGCTTCTGTCAAAAGAGAGTTACTGCTGGCAAGCATATATTTTCCGGAACGTCATGTGTGTTTTTGTAAATGACAGATGAATGGCATCCCCCAATTTTCAATATTCATTACTCCTAATAAAAATGAAGAGCCGCTTGTAAAGGAATTCTATTCCTCTGTGGGAGTTGCCCCTGCGAGAAGTGCGAACGCTGTCAACATTTTAATATGATGAACGCATCTCAAGTTAACTACCAAGTGCGGCAACGCATGTAGTTTCTAGTTGGCAACTGAGATTTTATTATTAGGTATATGCTACTGGAGAGTCATCACCGTGGGCTTTCTTCGACGCCAATGACCAAAAGATGCGTCGAAGTCTGTTACAGCGACGTCGAGAAATCGAGAGGCCTGTGCTCGGAGCGAACTTTAACTCTCCATTATCGTATGTCGTCTAAGAGATAATTTGCCGGTAAATTTGTCTGACGTAATTTTACAACGTGACCGTTGTGTCATATCCAGTATCGTTTTCTAACACATCATTGAATTGCGATAATATAGGCCCGTTGAGAGTTAATTCAGTTATTATTATTGTTAACACAATCAAAAACAGTACAATATAAATAAAAATACAATAATTCTGGCAGTTACAATAGTAAAACGTATTAGAAACAAGAATAATGTAAATAAAACTAGTGACGTATGCAACCTAGAAAATATACAGGTTGCACCGCACTACTTCAAGTTTTAAAATTATTTTTCGTTTCAACCCTTCATTGCACTAGACTACCCTTCTAGACACGCGTCATCTAAAGGATATCGCATTTCTTTGTGTCCTGAATGCTTGGCTATGGAGGTGGACGGCGGTCGAGGCACCTGATGCGCCAGCGGTTCCGGCTAAGGCAGGAGGGGGCGGGGCGCGCGGGCGGGCGCCGCCTGCTGCCATTCCGGGGGCTGCCTTCC
The DNA here is from genome assembly GCA_964035755.1 of Teleogryllus oceanicus. Taxonomy (NCBI): domain Eukaryota; kingdom Metazoa; phylum Arthropoda; class Insecta; order Orthoptera; family Gryllidae; genus Teleogryllus; species Teleogryllus oceanicus. The sequence goes on from CAXIVR010000001.1 coordinate 3,691,560, forward strand.
CTAAAAGTGCGCCTGTTATTCTAATGCTAGGCTTCTGGCCTTGCTGTCGCAACCGAGAACAAACTGTAGTGAACCTCTGTAAGCCTCAATCCTTTCTTGTCTTTGTCGTGTTCCAGCGAAAGAAAACAAAACCTCGCGCGCGCGGCTTGTTCTGTTGTACGCTTGAAAGGTAAATCCATGAGCGCGCTCCGCGTTCGAGTCCCGGGAGACTGGCTGCGCGCCGGTTCTTGCGCCGGGGACATCGGACACGGTTTGAGTGGGCGAGAGAGGCTTCGCGTGGTTGTTTTGCGCTGCCGCCGCCGCCGCCACCGCCTTCGTTCCTCTATGCCGCCGCCCGCCCCCGCCCCCGCCCCGTTTCTCATGGCTACACACATGTCAATCCCGGCTAGAGCGCCGTTGAACACGTCCGCAAGCCTCGCGCCGAGATCGGGTTACCCGAAAACGGAGCCACCGCGCTCGGGTACAGAGGCCGCATCACCCCGCCTCTCCCCGCCTCCCCCCGCCCACCAGTCCACACGATCCCGTTCCCCTGGGGGAAATGCCAGTCATTACGCCCCATCAGCAATTGGCTCAGTTTTGTCATTGGAACGCTGCAAAAATGTCTCAACGCGCGTTGATGGGCGAGAAACAACTTATGTTGCTTCGTACTGAATCTCCTTGCATTTTTTCATGCTAATAAACCATTATACAAATTAAAGATGTATATATTAATTTTTTTACATTTCAAGTTCACCCCTTTGCAATGAAATTCATTATTATTTCAATCAATAAAAAATACCGACGATTTTTGTGTGCAGAAGTTGAGGCATTTTCATGTAGTTTCACCTTTTCTCGCGCATCGTACGATGCGTCTGAGCGATGAAGCCATTCCCCTAACGTAAGATGAATAGTTGTAACGTTGCCCATTTTTGTATCAAGTAATCAAAGTGAAAGTTGTTTAGAAAATATTCTATTTATAGTAGGTTGTAAATATCTCATTAAGATAGTTCTGAAAACAACCACTATAGAGAGTAAAACACTTGTCTTTGACCGCAAAATAAACTTTTTCCCTCTAATCAAACAGTTATCACATTAATAACAATTTTTAGGTGCATTATTTTCCTTGTCCTCCGGCAATATCTGTTCTTGTGCGGACGAGGCAAAAATTCACTTATTTTCTTGGGCCTTAATTACATGCTTCTTCTTCAATGATGTCGGGTTTTTAGTGAATGTCTTGACGAACGATTCGGCAATTTTAGCGAACACTTTCGATGAACGATTGCGGAGTTTTAGCGGCCGCTTTTGTCGAACGAGTGTGCAGAATGAGCGAACGCGCGCGTGCAGAGCGTCGCTTCATGGTTGCGCAAGCCACAGCAGAATCGTTCCTCCAAAAAGAGCATGGCATTCGGCTTTTAGAATGTTTCCTGTCCTGCTCGCAGGCGTTGCAGCGCCATCTGCAAACCGAGCCGCGCTCGCGAGGGCTCTGCGCAGAACCTGGCAGCGACTGCGCGCGTGCAGCACCGCCCACGACCGCGCAGCACAGCGCAGCAAGAGGCGGCGACCCCCCTCCTCGCGCCCTGCCCCGCGCCCCTCCCGCCCTCAACCCCCGCGCGCCCCTCCCCTCTCCTCCCCTCCCCCTCCCCTGCCCCGCGCCGGCCGCCGTCGCTTGGGCGGAGCTGCAAGGCCCGTCAGCGGCCTGACGTTATCATCCAATTATCAGCAGCGTCGTGGTTTGGCTGGAATACAAGCTGAGGGTTTATGGTTCTCTACAGCTTAATGCGGACGTTAAACAGTCACAGATAAGCATTGAAGTCTGTGCAGAGAAGAATAACTCTTATGATTCATCACGTGATCCCACGATGCGTTTCCGCTTTCGTATGTATTCCGACTGGTTTCGTCCCGCATCGCTCCGCCCGCCCCTTCCCCCCCCCCCCGCTCAACATCCCTCCATCGCACTCTCTCCGGCTGTCCCTCCGCTCGTCCCCGCCCTGGAGCGGCGGGTGTCGCTGCGGGGCTGCTGGCGCTGAGTGGACCTGGACGTTGGCGTCAACACGATGGCGTTAGTGATATTTACACTTGTCGCCGTCTTTCACTTTGCTTTTGCCGTCTGTCATCAAGGTGCAGGTGACTCAGCCGATATTACGTCATTCTTCAGATCAGGTCGTGCTCGGAGATGAATAGCGTTGTAGGGCTGTTTTCTTTAAACAAATTTATTGTCTACGTCTAAGTACTAACATATGTGCTCATAAAACTGTAGTATATTTATCCTTCCCATAGTCTAGTACTACATCTCCCAGCCCATGAGACTTGATAATGATGTATTTCTTTTGTAGGTTCCACCCCTGTAGTACATTTACATTGAAAATAAATCCAAAGGTAATTGATACAATCATTTCTTTGTAAGGGTTTATATGATTGAAACAGGAAATTATACTATATAACTCCGAACTGAATATGATTTTGCACCAACTCTTCACAATGCGACATCGGGATCTATGACGATGTCTTAGGTACTTCATCTATTCATAGGAATTCTGTACTTTTCTAGTGAATTGCCTAGCTCTCCTGCGTTTATTCATTAGTTTCTAGTTTTCGTTTTCTCTCCTCACCCTGCAAATCGAGCTCCACCATAACTTCGCATAGTTTCTTTTACCGACTTTGACACTAAATAATAAATTAACGCCTTTCTATTGTTGGCTTCCGAAAGAGCTATTTGAGAGCATATTTTCTTCCTTAGAACTGTCACCAAGAAATTTATATTTGGGACTAACTTTCCATTGCTCGCGTAACAACGGGCGCGTCATTTGGCAGACAGATCCATCAGCGGCTTGGGGGTGCGTGGGACGCCGCCTCCGTCGCACCTCGCGCCCTCAACCGGTCCCGGCCCAGGACCCTCTGGCCTCGCCCTATCCACCGAACACTTGGCTGCCCTCTCCCGCCCCAGTCCGTCTCTTGTCGCCCGACGCACAGTGTTCTCCGTCCCTTCGTTCTCTCTGTCTTTCCCGCTTCCCCGTCATCTTTATTCTTCTGGACCGTCTCCTGGGTATCTTCTCCTTTTCCACCCCTCATCTCCCTGCTCTTTCCGTTCTCCATCCCCCGTCCCGAGTTTCCCTGACCTCTCCGTCACTTTTTCCGCCCTCTCTCTCTGCCTCTCCTGTTTCCCTGTCATCTCTGTCCCCTCCTCCGCGCCTGTGTTTCGTTTCGTCCCCTCGGTTCCCGTTGGCCGCCGCCGCTCCGCGCCGCCATGCTTCATCGGTGGCCGGCCAAGGACCGATGCGGCGCATACCGCGGGAGCTGTGACGTGCAGGCGGGCGGACGCGCGTAGGAACAAGCAGACAGAAGCGTCGGGCGGTTTGGGGCATCCGGGAAATGCTAGGTGCAGGAACGTCGCGATGGATGAGGTCAGGCCCAGGAACAAGGTTAGGATGACTAAAGGAAGGGAAACGACGGGAAATATTGAGAACGAGCATACCTTGCTGTGATCATGGGCAGTGCGAAGGTGATTCAACAATATGCATGATGTAGTTTTGCACGTTTTGCTAGTTCGCGGGCACCACATCATCGGTCTCCCGTTCGCCCACTATTTCACTTCACTGTGGATTCAATATGGAGTGCGTCATGGCTGCTTTGCAAGTTGATGGCCTATGTTCCACCCGTGGACCTGTATCGGGGAGGGGGGAAGGTGAAAAGAGAGGGAGGTCAAATGTGCGAAAAAAGATGGCAAGAGGCGACTGGTAAAGGAGGAGAGGCTAAAACCAACGGAGGCGAGCGGAGAGAGTCTGCAAGTGTGAGGAGAGACTAGAGATAGGCAGGAGAGGGAGTGGAGCGAGTGACGAGAGGCGAGTAGGGAGTGGCGAGAAGCGAGAGACGAGTGGGAAGAGGTGCATGGTGTGTAACGAGAGCCTAGAGGCGGGAAGCGACTGGTAAAGAGGCCACTGACGGGGGGCGAGTGGAGAGAAGCGAGTTGCCAGTGGCGAGAGGCGAGAGGGGCGGTGGGTGGCGGGCGGTGAAGCGCTGCAGGACGGGCGCGAGGGAAAAGCTTGTGATCAGGTTTTGCATAACATTTTCCGCTTGCCCCTTCGCGAGAACGCGCAGCTGTTCCACGCCCTTCTTTTGTTCTCTGTCTCCTGCTATTTGATTCTGCTCTCTTTGCAGTTTGGGAACATATTTCGGGCGGAGTTGGCGCTGGCTCGTTTCATATGTCGTTTTGCTCGCTTTGCGGATGCGTCGCGGACGCGCTGGAATTCGTGCGAAGGCGTTCGCGTTCACGGGCGCCCCTCCCCTTTGCCCCCTCGCGGCCCCCGCGCCGTCCCCCTCCCCTGCCGCCACCGCCCCTCCCTCGCCCCTGCCTCGCCCCTTCCGCGCCGCGCCCCGCGAATCCCCGAAGTGTCACCGCGGAATGCTGCACCGGAATGAACATTGTACTCATAATATGCGCGCCAAAGACGTCGTAATTCTGTATGCCTCCCCGCGCCTGTGTTTCGTCCCGTGGGGCGGTGTCTTTTTTTCGCGCGCCCCGTGTTAGCGTCGGGCTCTCTCAAACGTTTTGTGACGGATTTCGCATTTTTGCGCGGCGCTCCACTCCCGCGTTGCTTGTTCAGATGTCATGCTCACTTGAGAATCGTTAATACGGCGGGGTGTTGTGACGTGATCTACGGTCCGCAAACGACAATGTGTTGACTTGCATTGTATAATTTTCTGAGATTTGACGCGTTTATATATTACTTAATTCACACATTATTGCACCTCCGAACATATTAATATTTGTCCTAGGGTATAACAAATTTATACAGAGGCATAACCAATCTTTTTGTCAGAGGGGCTACAGGTATAATGTTCAGTCGACTTATGATATTTCCATATGTGTTGAATACATAATGTATTTTCATTTGTTCACTTATATATTAGTAAATAGTTCAAATATTGAATGACTTTCTTTGGTATTTCTTTAGTCTTAGTAAAATCTATATACGTATAATTGGCATCTGGGAGAGGGCTTTCTCTCTCTCTCTCTCTCTCTCTCTCTCTCTCTCTCTCTCTCTCTCTCTCTCTCTCTCTCTCTCTCTCTCTCTCTCTCTCGAGCCCTTTGTAGTCATGCATATCCGCTTCTTCGTGGATCGGTGTACATTTATTGGGCAGGGGAGCGTTTAGTACATACGTTTTAATTCGTTTCCATATGTGTGAGTTACGAAGCATTTGTGAGTTCTATACGAGTCGCCAAACATGAAAAAGTTATCCAACATTCAAATTTGAAAACTCCGCACGGATGAGTATGTCTGGGATCTGTCTCGGACGGACCTCAGCCCCTGAGAAGCTCCCCGCAAGACGTTCACCAGGGACTCATTGCGCGGCCCTCGTTCGTCATCTAGGCCGCAGTCCTTTGAAAGACTCCTCCGTCCGTCCAGCGCATACAAGTCGGTCACAAGAGCGCCCACCGACAAGGGAGCTGACATAACATGATGAAACCCCATTCCACGTGCTGCACAATGGGGCTTGTGTGCGGGCGACTTCCGGAGCGCTCGGCCGCGACCAGGCGCTCGGCCACGCCGTGCCCTCGCCGCGGCCCGCAGGCTGGAACTTTTCACAAACAGCGCAAGTATCTGTATTGTAATAGTCCTAGGAGGTAATGGCATGTCGGCCAAGTAAATGAAGTTATTTTAGTTTTCAAATATGTTGGAATGTGTTATTTCTTCATCAGGGCTACGAAAGCAGAAAAGTGTAGTTTAAATGCAAAGATAAAAGCAGTCCTGAAACAATAAACACTTCAAAACTAAAAAAAATACATTTGGCTCTTTATAATGAACATTACAACGAAATAAACATTCATAGGAAGCGTTTATATTATGATGCTAGTGGACCAGACAATGCATCACTATTGCAGTGAATGACACATCACACACGGTCTGTTATGCAAACATTCTAATAGATGAAAGACATTCCCGCAAGTATGGGTTTTTGTATGCCCTGATTTGAACATGGTTGTCATGTATCCTATTGTTAAAACATTTCCCCTCAAATTCGTTCTCTATGACTCTCCCACAGAGAAATTTGATTTACTTGTCCGAGATTCAAGTAAGAGTTTCGGCCGATGTTTCAGGGGCAGAATACTTGTATGCAGTGAAGACGCGCTTAATCCTTGTCTGTGCGGTAGGCTGCGTAGTTTGAGTCGTCATAAACGAATAAATCATCTTCAATAACGTCTCCCACATGTCCGAATTAATTTAAAGAACTCTTTAAACACTCCCATTACTAATGAGAATAAATTGTGAAAATTTCAGCGCAAGCGGTGGGGTCGTTTTTTACCTATGTGCAACACACACACACACACACACTATATATATATATATATATATATATATATATATATATATATATGAGTTATTGGTCAGGTCAAAGAAAATATTTTAGTTTGCTAGCATTTTGGATTGTATAATTCCTTCATAAGAGCTTCATTCCTTCAGAACAACAGTTTGAAAATCGACGTTAAACACATTTTTGAGACAATACCACTTTATAAAAAAGCCAACTGATTCTTTATAAGTAACATTACAAAGAAATGAATATGTAAAACTAAAATGTAAAAAGACGTATCCTCGCCGCGGGTCTCCGTGTCTCCCTCCCGCTCCGTCCTGCCCCGCCCCCCATCGCCCCGCCCCGCCCCGCTCTCTAGTACCTCCCCGCTCCTGCGCGACCTGCCATCCCCCGGAGCAACTGAGTCGCAGGCCTGGCTCAGGGCCGGGGGAAGAAGTAGGAGCAATTGAGGTGTCTTTTCTAGAATCCTTTTCCTGTCTTCTAGTTGCTTTGCTTCCGCCTCAGCGGCTGGCTAGCGTCGCCGCATCCAAATTCATTTCTCAACGCACCGCATTCTCACACCGACACCGAGATAGCTGGAAGCAATAGCAGTTGACACAGCAGTGTCTCTACCCTACACGTCCAAGTGTTCGAGCCCGGACTGTGACGGATTTTCATTAGTTACATAGCTGAGTCGATTGCCGCCATTGTCTTTGAATGTAATTCTGGCAACCGGTTACTCTGATCGGTAGTTTTTCGTGTTTTCCCGCAATCAACACTAAAAACGGGCTACGGAACGTGGTGTTTCCTTTCTCTTCCTTATCCTATCCCCTTCCCTTACACAAATACACGCACTACACACGACACTACCACACATATCGAGAGACCATTCCTGCCTTGGGTGGTGCTCCGCTAGAAGAGATACGAAATAAGAGTAATAGCATTGGAACACGAGACGAGCCGACATGGCGTTCGGCATGGGCTCTCACGTCTGAGTGGAGAAGGAACACTGCCACCTACCGGGTTAAATCATGCATTTCACCATAGCAGTTGACGCCCGCCAGCGTAAAATAATCCGTCAATCTTTCCGACGGGCCGCAATTCCCGCCAACGCGCGTGTATGATAAAGCACCCTCCCTTGCGGCGTCGCAATTCGATCTGGCGTCCCATAACTCCCGGCGAGAGCGCGGCTGGCGCGGCGTGGCGCGGCGCGGCGAGTCTTTCAATATAATTCGCGAGGAATTGAAGCTCGCCCATGCGCGGCCCCGCAGACGCTCCCTCGCGCGCATGTCCACGTGTCGCGCCGTCCGCCGTATACAAGTCCCCCTCCGCGCGCGCTCCCGTAATACGATCCGCGACGCGTGATAAACGCTAGATAAGGAGCCGCGCGGCCGCGAACAAGCGACACACGCGCATGCGCGACGCAGCGTCCCCCGGCCCCGGCCCGCCACGGCCGCGCCCGCCCGCCCAACGTGCCCGCGCACCGGCCCCCGCGCACGCATGCGCTCTGGGACCAAGTGGGCGTGGCCATCGCGCTTGTTTGCTCCCCAAAATGAAGTAGTGCTCTCGGATCCCGTAAACGGACGCGATGCATAGCGTGCGGGAAGACACGGGTTTTGCTGGCTTCTTCTTCCCTGTTTCTGCTTCTTCTTGTTTAGCGGCGTTTGTACAGCTGAAAGCTTTTACTGATAGGGCGGTAAACGCTCGATATAACCGTAGATCGATTGTGTATGGATTCCTATTCCTATTCCGTCATGAATTTCATAAAGGTCCTTTGGCAATAGATACTAGTGACCGTGTAAAAGGGCAGGACTACCGACACAATGCTGTCGAATGATGAACGAAAAAGCCTTTCTAGGACGATGTACGAATTATGATTGAGGTTCATTGTTGCCGTATGTCGCTAGCGGCCGATCAGGCTCCGTGTGCTGGCCAGGCCGCTGCCCTCACTCTCGCGCTTCTCTCTCTCCTTTCCTGCCTCCCCCAGCAAAAAGCGCGCGCCGTGTTGAGGAATACCGTCTTTTATTGGCGCTGAATGCAAACATTCCCGACTGGCGCCAACGCCGTCGGCGACGCCCTAACGACTGCACTCCGCTCCGACCCACTCCTCTCCGCTCCGCTCCTCTGCTCTCCACTCCGCTCCGTTCCTGTCCCCACCGCTGTTCTCTTCTCCGTTCTGCTCCTCTTCTTTCCACTCGTGCTCCGCCCCCTCGAGGGCCGCCACTCCCCCGTCCACGTTCAGCCCCCGCAGCCTCGCTGCATCGTTAGGCGCGGTTTCCGCCGCTGTTGCGCTGTCTGCTTTGCCGCGTTCTGCCGCATCCGCCGCAGACATCTGCGCATCGCTATTTAAACGCAAACATTAATCTATTAATAGAGTACTTAGTGTTTCCTCGCTCCGGCATGCCGCAATTCCTTCTCGGCGGATGCTGTTACTTGCGGGAAACTACATGCAATTTCTCGTTGTGAAACGTTTTTCGTTTGCTCACATCTCGACGCATCCCCCCTTTCTTGTAAACGCCATTGTTTCGTAAAATAACTGCATGCAGTGACTAATTGTGAACTATTTTCTTCGACACATGGCTTCCACATTTCTTACACGCATTTTTGCATCACTTCTTCTCATTGAATGTCTTTCAATGAAACGGATACTGTTTACGTATACTTTTTAGAGTTTCTAGGAATCTGTTTTCGTACATTTCGGTTTCTCGCAAATTTTGTAGCGATCATTTTGTAGTAATTCCATTAAAAATGACATGAAAAATCGCGCAAACGTTCGGCGAAACGAATGCTTCTGAGTCTACGTCTGAGTCGGTGACGCAGCACTTGGAGCATCGGGCGATTGCGCGCAGCACGAAGGCTACGTGTTCGCGGCCCGATAAGGTAAGGGGGTGTCTTCACCATGTGCTAGTCGCCTGGATAGCTTCTCGTACCACCGCGTATTGTACCTGAACATCATCGTATTTATAATCATTCATCTCTCACCATTGGACCCTTAGTCGCCCATGGCGTCATCCAGTGGAAGGCTAAGGTAAACCACAACTGTGATCACCTCCCTACTCAGGTATGGAGAGGACATAGAGGTGCGCCTTCTTCGCCTACGCACAGAAATGAGTTCGACAGTCATCCACCTTTTCGCGCGATGTAGTAGTGTGGAAAGCTTTTCCGATTTTCGAGATCGTTGTGGAACTGAGAAGAGAATTTTCGCGTCTTTCTCGGGTTCAAGTGGAGTGGGTCGGGCAAGGAGGGTGTGGCGCGGGCGAGGGGGGGGCAGGGGCGGCGCCGGTCGAGCGTCTCGGGCGCGTCCATGTCACCACCTCGCGGTGAATGAGGGCCGCTCCTCCCTCGCCCGCCCCCGCCCCCGCCCCGCTGCCCCGGGCCGCCCACCGCCGCCGCCGCCAGCGAGCGGGCGACCCACGCGCCGCGGAACTGGCTTTTGTCTGCGGCTGCGCCCCGTGATCGGCGCGCCGCGCAAGGTGGCCCCGCGCCGGTGGGTGGTGGAGGAACGCCGACGTCTTCGTGGAACGATTTCAGAAAGAAATCGAACCACTTGTTTCCAGAGACGCGTGTCTCAATGTCCGTTTGTTTTGTAGTTTGACGTAGCAATATAGTCTGATGTTGGCAAATATTGCATTCAAATTTGGCGTTTCGTCTATGTTAAACCGTATCCGAAAACCGTTCAATCCATACTTGAACTAAAAAACTGAGTTTGGGGCGTAAGCCGTTCAGCAACTTCCGACTAATCGAACCGTTTTGCACTTTCTTTTTTACGAAGGCGCACATGCGCAGTTTGTGGACGGCTCCCTAGAAGTGACACGGCGCATGCACGCGTTCGCCAAAACTCCGCCATCGTGCGTGAGAAAGACGCGTGTCAATGGGGCGTCGACGACTCGCTTGCCAACTGGCCCCAGCCCTCGCAGGGCCAAAGCGCCGACAGGTGGGCGCGGGGTGGAGCGGCGTCCTCGCCTCGGCCGCGCGTCCGCCCGCGCCGCCATCTTGGAATTGTTGGGCGGCATGGCTGGCGGCGGAGACGCGACCCCGGCCGCCCGCCGCCCGCGCCTGCTCCTCATGTCATTATCACGCCATTAATCATCCGAGACATCTGAGATAACGCGGCCTCCGCCGGGCCAGGCCGGACCGGGCCGTTCCTCCCCGGCCATTCGGCCAGTCCCGGCCCCGAGGAGGCAGGGGGACCACTCCACCCCGCACACAGAGCGGGCACCGGCCACGCCCACGTCACGACATTTTGGGCACTTTCCTTCAGTTCTGCTATCAGTCATTTGATCTACCAATCCAATGTGGACTCGAAGTCTTGCAGTGATTTTAATCGCAATACCTTCGTTCGTTATAAGAAATGCGAACACTGACACAGTAAGTAATACACGTATGACGAGATTGTTTACTAAAAGTAAAAGAAAATTATTCATTGATTACTTGATGAAGGAGTCATGGGAAGCGGTTTATAATACTGTTGATACAAACGACAAATATAATTCCTTTTTTTCAACTCTTTCATTTCATTTTAACACTTGCTTTCTCTTCAAAAAAGAAAATTAAATACTTCACGGAAAAGCAATTCTTGGATAACACAAGGGATTAGGATATCTTGTAAAAACAAGCGAATTCTTTCTTTCATTTCTAAACGTCATGACGTATCTCAAGATTTCCTCATCTACTTTAAAAAAATACAAATCATTGCTAAGAAAAGTCATATGGCAGGCTAAAATCATGAAAATCGATCAGGATGTTTAGAACTAAAATAACAAAACCAAAGCAATGTGGAATGTAATAAAAATACGACCAAATCAACTAGAAACCTTGTAGAAAATGTTGTTTTAAAATATAACGATATAAATGTGAACGATCCGGCAACAGTGGCTAGTCTCTTTAACCAATACTTTTTGAGAATTGCTGCCGATCTCACTAAGGGTCTTCAGCCACAAAATTCAATAGTATACACTTCACCCAAAATTTTAGACACGATGTTCGTTTCCGAAACTATTGCCTATGAAATTCTCAAAATAATCGGTAAACTAAAAAATAAATATTCGTCCGGTTTAGATGAATTCGGACTTTGTTAAAGACCTGTGCGTATGCCATTATACACCCGTTAACTCACATATTTAATGCATCCTTATGCACTGGAACTTTTCCAGATATTTTCAAAACAGCTAAAATTAGGCCGCTCTTCAAAAAAGGCAACACAAATAAAATTCAAAATTATCGGCCCATTTCTCTTCTATCAGTTTCTTCAAAAATATTAGAGAGACTTTCTTACGTACGAATGGAGACCTTTCTCAGTAAACACGACGCGCTTTCAGATTGCCAACATGGATTTAGAAAATCAAAATCAACGGAAACAGCCATATTTTCTCTTCTTAAAGATGTCGCTTCATCATTGGATCAAAACGAGGCACCTATTGGATTATTTTTAGATCTCTCAAAAGCTTTTGACATCATTGATCATGACATTTTACTTTCTAAATTACCTTCATATGGAATCTGTGGTATTGCTCTAGATTGGTTATGTTCGTACCTTAAACAACGATCTCAGAGAGTGTAAATACCTTTCCGGAATGATGGAACATTATGTACACACCTTTTCGACTCTTTGCACATTGCGTGTGGAGTTCCTCAAGGATCGATTTTATTTTTATTTCCTTCATTCATTCATGTAGTATGTGACATAGTGTAGGGATCACAGAATTTTGAAAACGTGCACAGAATTCACTGCTCCCCATAGCACGTCATACGCAGTTTCAACCGTTTGTTGACATAAAATAAATACAATAAAATAAAAAATAGATAAATATTAATGCACGTTGTTAGCGTCTTCTTTATTCGAGATCCAATTTTCCAAAATCTTGAAATATGTTTTTTGAGCATCTCACTAGCCCCTACTTCCTCATGTGTTTGGCTCATCCTCCAATCAGAGAGGAGAGGAGTGTGAGTTGTCCAAAGAAGATAAAAGGCCGTACTACGAGGGCGGCCTTGCAATTGACGTATGACGCCTCCGGGGAGTCGAGGCACATCGCTGACCAGGCCTTGCTTTTCAAGATATAATAAATCACGTCGAGGAGATTGCCATATTTCCTGGAAAGTACATCAATGTTGACTGTAATTTACTTGACGAACACCATTGCATCTCATTAAGAGGGACGTGTAACGTACTGAAAATTGAGATTAGCTTCGAAGACATCTTTTGTGATTAATTACATCTTAATTAATTTTCCGTACAGTCTAATTAATCATTTTGATTCCCATACGCGTATGTACATATATATAAATATTTCTAATTTACTTAGTGGGTCTTTCCAGACTGTAAATAGAGCTTTCGCCCAACTTGCTTGCGATCGTGAAGCCTATCACTGAAGGATTCCCGAAGCATTACGTCATTGCCTACTTGACGGTTACGTCCTAATATGGTGCTTATCCGCTCATAAGTATTGTATACGGGAACCTGAATGTGGGTTTTGACATTTGATACGTAGTAAGCTACATCGCTGTACTGATGTTACGAATATTCTGTTGTCATTTAATTTTATTTGATTTATTTAATAAAAAATAGAAAAATGCACCAAATTTGCAAGAATGGAAAGAATGAAAACATCTTTTATAGATTCGCCATTGCTATTTCCTTGTGTTTGCCTTCCTTTGCTCATTTGTTATTGGATTTGCTGTCGGTGCTGTGGAATAGATGAATGACGGAAGTGTGTGTTGTTTGCCTGCAGGTGTCTGCGACTGACCCCGACTGCGGCGTCAACGCCATGGTGAACTACACGCTGGGCGAGGGCTTCGGCAAGGTGCGCGAGTTCGAGGTGCGCTCGGGCAGCGGCGAGGTGTGCATCGCGGGCGACCTGGACTACGAGACGCGCTCCGTCTACGAGTTCCCGGTCATCGCCACCGACAGAGGTACGCACTTCCCGGAAGAGCACGAGTAGTGTTGAAGAAGACTATTCCACTCGTGGAATGAACGCCAATAGTGTTGAACTATACTTACAAAATGTCCTTATCAGGGCGGTGTAACACAAAAGGTTTATCGTTTTTGCTATCCGATTTTTTTTGCCGCTTCTCCCTACTGGCCAATCATAAACTGCGACTGTTCTACCATAGGAGGAGGCGGTGTACATCGATTGCTATGTCGGTGTGGCAATAAACCGCGTATGTATTATAATATAACCCCTTTGATTTTATCATTGATTTTCAATATTTGGCGCAATTTGGAACTCTGCTGGACATAATTTCACTCGTGGAATTGTCCTATTAAATACCACTCGTGCTTTGGAAATTCTCAGATTAACCCCCTCCTCGATTCATCAGTCGGGAATTTATCGACAATTTCCAAAGCACTCGTGATATTACCTGTGATTATTTCAGGATTGAAATTACCTCCCAGAAAGTTTCAAAATGCCCCAGATGTGAATTGCATTGTGATCGCGCTCCGAGTGTGCAGGGCAGCGCTTCCTAGCGCCTTGTGATTGGCCAGCAGAGATGACGTGTTTAAAAAAAAGCGATGTTTCGGGGGGGGGGGGTCTAGCACCCTCTAGATTGGTGCTCAGATGTATAGTTCAACGGCATTGGTGTTAATTTGACGAGTGAAATAGTCATGTGAAATATTTTTATGCGTGCTAAAACTGTTCATAATGAAAGAAAATATTCAATATAATGTAATTGCCTACGTAATCCTGTCACGTAGTGTCTACGTACTGCCTATGTACTGTCAGAAATATGCATCGAAAAGCGTGGATTGAAATACTTTCTTTTTTTCACGACAAAATTAAATTTAATTGTCATTGTAATGAATCAAGACGTAACTATCCATGTTACGTCGGAATGACGAAATAGTAATTCATGGCGTTTCATCGCTCTAGATGCCTAAAGTCCACCAAAACGTTTTTTCTAGAATTCTTTCAGATTGTTTTAAAACGGATTGTCTTTGCCAATCGATTCATCTTATTGAGACGTGTCGAATCAGTTACTGGTCGTCTGTTAGGATGACGTAATACTGAAAAATCGTTTTTTGTTCTTAAAACTCACCAAAAACACATTTTTTCGAGAATTTTCTTAGAATATTCTGGAGGGATCCGGGGGAAAGGGTATGTTTCCCATCAGTAGGACAATGTTTCTAACCATGCTTTGTTAGTCATTTTCCCCATCGATCGACTATGTACAGTCAACCGCTTTGGGATTAGGAATCGGAGCTGAAGAAAACGTGCGAAGATTATACTTGTCCCCCATACCTCGCGTGTATTTTTGACTGTTTTTGTGTGTAGTTGGCTGACGACGTTCGTGTTCTGTCCGCAGGCGGGCTGAGCACGACGGCCATGGTGAAGATCCAGCTGACGGACGTGAACGACAACCACCCGACCTTCTACCCGCGCGAGTACAACGTGTCGCTGCGCGAGGGCGGGCACACGGGCCCGTCGCAGCCCGTGGTGGTGGTGGCGGCGCGGACGCCGACCGGGGCCGTCAAGTACCGCATCGCGGCGGGCAACGACTCCGCGTGGACCACGCGTCGGGCGAGATCTTCGTGACGCGGCCGTCGCTGCTGTCGACGCGCACCTCGCCCTACCACCGCCTCAACATCTCGGCCGTGGACGGCGGCGGGCTGCGCGCGCCCAGCGACGCCGAGGTCTTCCTCAGCGTGACGGACTCTGCGCAGCGCCCGCCCATTTGAGCGGCGCGCTCCCCCCCGTGCGCGAGGACGTGGCGCGCGGCACCGTCGTGGGCTCCGTGCGCGCCACCTCCTCCGACTCCGGTGAGCCTCTTTCTTGCTATTCGCTTGCCTTTCCCGCTTTTCTTTTATGTGATGCTTCCTTTCAGGAGCAGGTTGTCGGGTCAAATTCATTTTTAACGAAATATTAGTATGAATGTTAATGAATATTTGTAAATATTCTAGATGCCAGGGTATTGTGGGTTCAAATTTGCTTACATTATCAATTCACCGCTGACAGCTGCCCCTTTTCCGTGAGTGTGGCCACAGATTGTCTGAGAATAGATTACAAAACGTTTTGAAATAATTCAGAATGACATCATTTTAAACTGAAAACTTTTTATTTTAATTAGTATCTTGGAGTTTGTTCTGAGTACCTAATGCACAATAAAAGCTTTTAAGTTTAAAATGATGTAATTCTCAGTTATTTCAAAATGTTTTATAAATTACTTTGTCAGAAAATTTGTGGCCAAACTCACCGAATATAATGCAATTTAATAGTGACAGACAATTTTCCCTTTGGTCTATAATAGTTTAGAAATTGCTTCACGCTCAGTTTGAATTTGAAGTGGAATCGAAAGTCTAGTAACATTTTCATCTCAAGCAAGACACTCCCTTCTTTAACTTTTTAGTTGCGTCGTTATTGCATACAGAAATACAATATATATAATGTATGAGATATTTAATAAAATGTAATTTCCAGGATGTCGAATATCTTTGGCAAGTACAATAATTGTAAATATATTTTAATATAATTAAACTAATATTGATTTAAGAATAGGTAGTTTAGTTTTTAATGTGGAGAGTGATTATATGAAACGGGTGCAATGTTTATTTTTGCGGTTTAATTACCTTGCGTTTATCAAAAACTAATTTTAAACTGATAATTTCTTGTTTAGTGCAAATTATTGTGTTTCTCGAAAATTTCACTTCAGTGTAATATACTCACGTCCATAAGTTGCTCTCCTGTCGTTTTAACGCTTTTCCCGCTGCTCGTTCTCAAATTGGTCGTAGAGCAGGATGCACATTACTTCAGTAGGAATGGTGTGCAAATTACGTAATCATGGCCGCTAATTACCAACTTGAGCCGAAATGCAACTGAGTAATAAGCTTTCGCATGGTGAGGTCGCAGGATCTCGCCTGCACGTCACTGTTGCTTCATCGATTATTTTTCATCGGTGACCTCACGTGTGAATAATAATCTTGAGAATGAGATGTATTGGGGCTACTGCGTGTCACAAGGAAGCTCGGGGCAAATGCCAAACTCTGTGAAGTGTTCGGCGTGGAAAATGCCATTCAAGCCGTAAAATTGATTCCGAATTAGGTTTCTCTGAAGAAGTGAATTCGCATTTTTCGAAGAACCGATAAACTTTCTTATTTTCCGGTAGCTCTACAGCCTTCAGGCCTTGGACAGTCATCTGCGCAGTTGCAGTAGCAACAGAATCTTTTAAAATAAGATGGGATGGTTTATATGCGGATGTGAGGGTAACGTATAACTTAGCTCTAAGGATAGGAGTGGGGCAGGAGGGGAAGAAACGATCGTGCGCGGTTCGTGGCGCTTTGTGGTACTGATCTGGAATTTTCTAAGAATCAACCTGCGCACACGCCGTGTGCGACCGATCGGAGAAGCCAACCACTAGAATTCTCGTGCAGAGGACGTCATTGCCCAACCCAGCCACTTCGCCGCCGTCGAGAATCCATCGCCCGCTAAGCCACCACCGAACCTAGCACTCCCCGGTCGAGGCAGCTTCGGATGCGGACCATCACAGGGATGCTCAGATGCAAGGTTTCTGAACAGACTGCCTGCGATGGCGTGTTACAGTTGCCCGCATGCCACTCGATTGTTGTTAGACTAGAGCCGAGCTCCCGAGCGCCCACCCTCGGGCTGACAAGCAGCGGGGCACACCGCTTGCTCGCAGATAAGCGCTTAAATAGGGCACTTGAGACTATGTGGGCCACTTGAGAGCCACTCTGTGCTATCACACTCGGTTATGGCCCCTTCCTTAATCTATCAAAGCTAGAATTCCCATCTATTCATTATCCGAGAGTTAAAAAAACTGTGCAGTATAGCATGTAAAAAGATTTCAGATCAAATCCCGAGAGTTCTATCACCGGAGAAAGCAAACGGGTTTTTGAATCCCTTCCCTCCCTCATTTTGGAACCCGCTCTTGTTGTTTGCAATATTATTCTTTTCTCCTATTGTGAAAAAAATATTTTGGCGGGTCCTTTCCCTTCTTTACAGTTTCTATCGTCACAACGACCGTGTATTGGCCTTCAACACGCAGACGCGAAAATTGGCCGATTGCTACTCGTATGCATCAAAGAGAGAGCGGGCGATGCGAGAGTGAATAATGGGAGGACCTCGAAAATCCCCTTGGACCGTCAAAATGCATTGTCTCCAGTACAGTGTGGTCGGCTGAGCGGCGGGTGGCAGGAAGAGCGCGCCGAACAAAGAGCAGCGAGCCGCGCACGGGGGCGCGCCCTGGCTCTTGCCTCGGGAGGCGGGGCCGTGCCGTGCTGGGCTCCACGCCTGCGGATGTGCCCCTGGCCCTTTTTTTGCTCGTTACCCACAAATATTCCGGAATTTGCGAGGCGCGCCGCGGCCGAGCCGGTCGCGTTTTGCCCTAAATTCGCGCCGCGTCTCGTTATGCATCGATAGCATCTGCGGAATTCCCCTCCCCTGTCCACCCGCACCCCCCACCCCTCCGTCGCGACGACGGGGCAGGGCGCAGGGACGTAATTAAGTCGCCGCTTTAAGAAGCTATATTCGTTTTACCACGCGCACAGGAGTCTTCTCTTTAGGCGCATGACTTGCACGTAATTCTTCACGCCAAACGCCGCTGAAAGAAAACGCTGATAAAAATCTTGGGAGGTTGGGAAAATGCGCTGTTTCGCGGCGTGGGATTTGCGTCTCAATAAAATACGCTCGTTTACAATTGACGTAATTTATTTAATTCTTCGTGGAAGAATTCTTTTGTCCTATCACACTTTCATAAGACTACAAGGTAATTAATTTAGAACGAGCGCGGAGGGCCTCCTCCGAATTTCAATAGTAAGTTGCAATGTTGCCGTCATGCCGAGCAGATTCTGGAATGTGACGACAGCGTCTTAAACAGCGCGAGGCCTCGCATTAATTGGCCTACGAAAGTGTTAGTTGGTTAAGGCGGCAAGGAACACAAAACACAATATACTCGGGTATTGTGGGACCCCGAGTATTCGTTCTGTTTACTTTTTTTCTACCGCTGCTTTGGAAAAACGAACAAGCACTTAGGGAATTGATGGAGGGAGGACTTTCCGTGATCAGGCGGTGTAAACCTTTGCTTGTGGTGTCGCACCGTTGCACTTGTGTTTGAATTTCTTTAAATATTTCAGCTACTTAAAACACCTACTTCACGTATTTGTGATTATATATTTCCCCTTTATAACTATCTTCACTCTGCACGTTTTTGGAAAAAGGAGGCGTCCTACCCTTATGGCCGATAAAGCAAACGTAAGGCCAATTATGCATTTGGTTAATGGACCAAAGAAAACTGGATGAAAAGCTAATTGAGGGGTCACCTATTCCAAGCCGACTAAACAGTTTGCCACAGGGATAATGTCATACTAAAATTATACGATTTGATAGAATTATATGAGATTATTAGATTTAGAAATATTTGAATGTCCTTGCAAGGAAGTTCAGCATTACTCTTAATCACCCGAAGAACCATCTATCAGAACTTTGGCTTTTGACTCTTGTATTTCAAACCTTCAGTAGTGTTCAACACACATTGTAAAGCAAAGCACACGTATTTTAAAATTTTATTTGTGGTGTCGTATTCGTTGTACAGTCTTGCTTTGGGACTGATATTCAGAATGTATGGACTTACAAACAGAAATGGTTATTTAAAAATATGTCCATGAAATTCTTATTTGCTATACTCTTTTCTACGTTTTCTAATCGTATCAGCTTTTCGGAAAGATCAAAAGCCCTCCCCCTCTCCACACCAGCTGCTGCAAGTACTCGCCAGCCATCACAATCCGAGCCATAAAATAATCCGACAACGAACGGGGGCAGAAGCTGTTTCTGCAGAACAATGTGCGCGGACAAAGAGAAGAGGGTACATGCAGCAGGTCTGTGTATCCTTCACCCAGCACTGGCTTTGATCACCAGCGAGAACGCAATGCTTAAAAAAAAGTATCTCGCTGAATTTATTGAAATCGTGAGAACTCACGCAAACGAGGGAAGTTTTTGAAGTCTGGTAGCTTTTGTACTACACTCTGCAAACATATGGGCTTCCTCGTACAAAAAAAATTAAAAAATGCTTCTCGGCACATGAAGAGAGTAGTTAATATAGTACACCGTTTGCTTCCTCCATTTCTTTGTTTTTATTTGGGTAGGGAAACGCGAAGGAGAAGTACATTTTTGTAATACTAAAGAAGTAGAAGAAATCGGAAAGAATTTTATAAACGCTTCTATTCTTAAAGGGGTGTGCTTACGCACGATTGACGTCCTTCGTGGTCGGGGTCGGGCGTGCGGGTGCCTGCGTGGTTCGTGTCTGGGTATGAAGCAGGGGCTCGGTGCTACGCCTGCGTCCGTAGCTGAGGCAGCGCCGGCGGTGGTGTTTGTAACGCACAAGGCGGACAAAACTCATTTTGAGTCCTTTTTACTTAGATCAGGACACACATGAGGAGAAACATGATTCATGTCCCATACCATTCATTATATTTGTCTCATACGTTTCGTATTTGTTTGTCCTATTAGTACTATAGGTCCCCAAACCTAGGAATATTTAAGCAACCAAATGATCATAAATTCATTCGATTTTTGATTCCACATGGGACAGTAATTGTTAATGTTATCGAAATGAATTAATCTTTCTTTGCCCACCATTATTTTTCCAACTATATTCCTTACATAATATATATTTACTGCTTTTATATTTTTGAGTTAAGACTGCAAGGAACATTATATATACATTTTTAACTTGTTAAAAATGCGCCTATGCTTATGACTTTTATGAAACATTATGTATTCAGGAAGGATTAGAGAAGATTCCTTTTCCAACTATTGCGAAATGGAAAGGTAACTTCGAATCGACGTTTAATGCAGAGCTCGAGATTACGATCATGAGGAAGACAGGATCGCGCACCGTATGTGGCTCATTGTTTAAAATGTTACTCCGACAATTACAAACAGGAAACGATAAATATAAAACAGAAAAGTAATCGATAAGAACCACTGACCCATAGACTTGTCATGCTCCCAGTGGTTATGTTCGATCCGGCTCCTATTCATGGGCCGAATGTCTGTCACCACCTGGTTGAACTAGGATCTCCCAGTCCGCGAAGCTATAGATGAGACTTTTTCTTTAAAGGAAAGTACTTTTGTCCGCTGCCTTCCAGCCCGGACCACAGTCCGACGGCGGAGGCGGAGGCGGCGGCAAAAAGAGCAACGTCGGAGGCTATTGTGGGCGGCCTCCGCCGGCCGGGGGCTCGCTACCATGACGAGTGGGCGCTCGGGCTTCTTCTCGGCTGTACGCCGCATTTAAATCTCCGCTCCCGCCCCCGCCCCCGCTGTCGCCCCGCGCCTGCTGCTTCTACCTAGGGATGCGGTGATATTTGAATCGATTCGCTCTTTGGTAACCACACATCAAACCGGTGAATCGAAATGTCGATATTAACTAAAATCAAATATCAACACTTCTAAAATATATTGTTATAAATGTTCAATTGATTTTTTCTGATTACCGTGTCTTTATTTCTTGAAATACGTAAAAAGTGGGGTTTCCTTTCTCTGGGGCAGTTCTGTTCCGTAGTTATTTGAAGTGCCAGAACCTGAACAAGGAATGCACATGAATTGTTAACGCGCTAGGAACGACTGATTTACTCTATGCCGGTACATGACTGTTTATCAAATAGCTGAGCCTTTCGGCAACTGGCGCTGCCGCTCTATTTATACCAGTGAAACTTCATAAAGAGTTCACAAGACAGACGAGGCATATAATAAAATACATTGTTTTTGGCAGCGAAATAAACGACTCTAGTCGGATGGAAAACGTTTTCCTGCATAATAATTTT
The DNA here is from genome assembly GCA_964035755.1 of Teleogryllus oceanicus. NCBI lineage: Eukaryota > Metazoa > Arthropoda > Insecta > Orthoptera > Gryllidae > Teleogryllus > Teleogryllus oceanicus. The sequence goes on from CAXIVR010000001.1 coordinate 3,712,600, forward strand.
TGAGATGTCAGTTTTCTCATGCAACAGCTTCATGAACTATAATATTCTACAACCATTTGTTCGGAATATTCGCGTAAAATGTGCCGTTCGTTTTGATTCGTCAAGTGAGGGACGGCCAACCGCCAATTCGTGCGTCGTACTCGAATGGCGTGGAGCCTCTGTGGCGCCCACGGCCTTCGCACCTCCCTTGGCCGCCGCCACCGCCGCCTGGCGCGCGAAAGACGCCGCGCGTAGGCTTTGAGGCGCGCGCCGCCCGAGCGCCACATTCTTCACACGCCCGAGCCCCCTCCCAGCCCTCTCCCGCTCGACGCAGCCACTCACACAGTTTCCTCTGCTGATTAAGATCCCCCTTGCTTCACTGCCGTCACTTGGCCTCGACGCCTCCCTCCACTCCGTCACCTCAGCATCTGGCCCAGGATGATCCACTTCCCAGTTCCTTCCCAAATTCTCCCACCCCGTTCGGCACGCCCCTCAAGCCTTCCAGACCCTTAGCCCCTCTGCCACCCAGTCCGGCACGCCCCTCTAGCCTCCCGCCCCTTGCACACAACCCTTCCAACCCCAAGCCTCCAGCTTCCAGCCCAATAGCGGCACGCCCCTCAAGCCTTCCGACCCTTAGCCCCTCGCCCTCACCGCCCATTCTTGCTCCCCCTTCCTCCGTGCGGCGTTTCGCGGCACGCACGGGCACTTCACCCGAACTATTTCGCCGCTCCCTTAAGATGTGCAGGTGACATCTCCTTGGCACTTCATATTTACATCTCATGAAAGTTAGAGACCGGGAGAAAAATAAAAGAAACGAGCATAAATTATGTATATGAATTGTATATTTTACCATGGGGATGAGGTATTAATTGCCTCGAAACAATGGCGCACTCAGGACGCCTCTTATAAAAGAAAACAATTACAGTCTATGTTGCTTTTAATGTTAACCGTGTCTCCAATTAACTCATGAATATGGAAGCCACCATTCGGTTGAGTTGTTTTGCCGGGAGAGCTCGGCCTCTAATGAAATTTAACGCGCGGGGCGGCGGGTAATGGGGGAATTTGAGTTTTAGGGGAAGTGCGCGCGGCTCCGCCACCGTGGTTGAGCGACGCGAGGGCGGTGTGTCGAAGCGGCGTGAGTCACGTGTCGCTGTGCCTGGAAGAGAACTCTGCGGAGTCGAATGAGTGTAGCCGGGGATCGTTATACAACTTGGGTATTGTCGCTAAGGCACTTGTCTTAAAACCTCTTCACTAGTAACTGGATCCATAATTTCCAGTGTGGAACTGTCATTTCAAATCTGTCTTAAAAAATAAAAATTACATATCGAAATATTACTTTTACTAGATACCATTCCATCTGAATGAAACTACGGTTCGAAATAATTATCTTTTTTTATTTTATTTCAACTTCTTAAATCTGAAAAAAAATTAAATGTGGATTTTTTGAGTTTGAAGATGTGAATGTGTGAGTCTTTTATAGTCCAGCGGCCTTAGAATTAATTTTAAAATATTCTAAAGTATGTTTTGGGAACGTTATGTTTGTAAAACCCTAATTAGAACCAGAATATTTGAAAGAAATGTATCATGGCGAAAAGATAATTTTAAACAGCAAGTAATTTTTATTTTAATAAATTTGCTGCATAAAGACATTAAAAATTGAAATGTAGAAAATATGTCTGTCACCGTTTGGAAACCAGCTAACTGTTTTGTGAGTATCGCTGTTTAATAACTTATATTTAATTCGGTTTGGTGAAAGTTTTCCAAAAACTAAATCAAAACACGTTCTTTTGTACTATTGTGTAATTGCAATTTCAGTTTTAGTCACTGCCTTTGAATAAAGTCATGTCACAATACAATCTCGTCTCAATACCAAAGCGGTAGTGGCATTCAGATATACACATGCAGTGATCTACAATTGGCATCTATTACATTGCACATCTCATTTTGGCTACTTAAGTTCCGACTTGTCCTAGTACAAAAACTACGATCTTTCTCAATAGATATGCGAGCATCAATCTTTCAGGACTTGTTCATACATTCCACCCAGATCGCTCACCCCATGGCCTTTCGACGCCGAAGGCAATGCCCTCGTAATGTTGAGCTCACCAATCCACGTATGCGAAAATCAGTCGTCCCGAGAATATGTTCGTTGAATTCTCCGCCGTCTCAAGTAGGAAATCGTATTTCCAGAAAGAGGCGGTCTGTGAGTGTAGTGGTGCCGCAGTGGCGTGTTGCGTACCCCTCGACCCCTGCTGCGCCCAGCGGCGATTCAACCAAGCAGTGGAGATGTACGCGGAGCCACACTATCACGCGGTTCCTGCTGCCACCAACTCCCACCCATCCTCGCCTCGACTCACCGCCACTCCCATTGTAACTTCGTCCCCTCGCTCCCGCCCTCCACTCCCTCGCTCCCCCCTCGCTCCCGCCCTCGCTCCCGCCCTCGCTCCCGCCCTCGCTCCCGCCCTCGCTCCCGCCCTCGCTCCCGCCCTCGCTCCCGCCCTCGCTCCGCCCTCGCTCCCGCCCTCGCCCTTGCTCTCGCCCTCGCTCCCGCCCTCGCCCTCGCTCTCGCCCTCGCTCCCGCCCTCGCCCTTGCTCTCGCCCTCGCTCCGCCCTCGCTCCCGCCCTCGCCCTTGCTTCGCCCTCGCTCCCGCCCTCGCCCTCGCTCTCGCCCTCGCTCCCGCCCTCGCCCTTGCTCTCGCCCTCGCTCCCGCCCTCGCTCCCGCCCTCGCTCCCGCCCTCGCTCCCGCCCTCGCTCCCGCCCTCGCTCCCGCCCTCGCTCCCGCCCTCGCTCCCGCCCTCGCCCCCGCCCTCGCTCCCGCCCTCGCTCCCGCCCTCGCTCTCGCCCTCGCCCTTGCTTTCGCCCTCGCTCCCGCCCTCGCCCTTGCTTTCGCCCTCGCTCCCGCCCTCGCCCTCGCTCTCGCCCTCGCTCCCGCCCTCGCCCTTGCTCTCGCCCTCGCTCCCGCCCTCGCTCCCGCCCTCGCCCTTGCTTTCGCCCTCGCTCCCGCCCTCGCCCCGCTCTCGCCCTCGCTCCCGCCCTTACTCCAGATCTCGCTACCGTTCTCGCTCCCGCGTTCGGCTCCCTTCGACCCTCCCGCTCCAATTTCCTGACTCGGCAACCACTCGCCTGCTGGGTTCCGCTCTCGCAACCACCCCTGCTCCGTCTTTTGTCCTAACTCCTATGCTCGCTCCCTTTTCCGCTCATACCCAGCGACTTGTTAAGGCCTTCTGAACGGACTCGAAAGAAGAAAATAGCTTACATTCTCCTTCGCCCCGTCGTGCTGTTCCCAGAGCCTGGCCTGCGACCGTCGTGGGTGTAATCCACGCGTTCTGCCCACCTCGCCCCATCCCGTCCCATCCTGCCTTCCCCACTCCACGTCGCCACCTCGCTTCAGCCGCCCCTCCCCCCGACGATGTCCCGCTCGGCTCTCCTCGCCTCCTCCCCTGCCGCCGCCTTCATAATTGTCCCCGCTTCCACCCCAGCCCCGTCCTGGCCGGCCTTGGCTTCCGCCTCCCCCCGGTTCCCCCCGCCTACACCCTCGCCTCCGCCCATGTATTTCCACCGTCTCTACCTCCTTTACCTCCATGCTCCCTGCATTCTCCACTCGGTGTCCCCTCCATCTCTGCTCTCGCTTTGCCGACACCAACACCTCTGCCTCCACCCGCGCCGCGTCTCTCGCCCTCGCCCCTTGCGGCCCGCCGCGCTCCGAGGCGGCTGTGGCTTAACGGGACGAGGGCCGCGGGGGGCATATCGCTGCAGGGAGCGCTTGGCTGCGGGCCGCGGCGATATGTAACATTAATTTCATAAATAACACGCGGCCTCCGCCATTGCCGTAGCCGCCGCCGCCGCCGCAACCAGGTCGTTGGAGTTATCGCCGTGGTGCTAGCTCTGCCTAGTACCGGCTCGCTGCATCTACAGGGCTGCGGCGGCGGGGTTTGAAGTCGCGTCCGCGCAAACGGGAGCGCGCGGCGGCCGAGCCTCGCCAATGTCCTCCCCTCCGCCTTCCCCCTCCCCCACATGACCGGTTCAGTGGGCGGCCGTCGCACTTTGCACGAGCGAAATGTTTGCCCAACTCTGACGTGTAAGGCAACACTCAGACGTGAATCAACATGGAAGAAAACCTATAAATACAGTCTTCCCCTAAGTCATCGATTTTAATACTTACGAGTACTTACGTAAGAAAACTTCACATACGTAATAACGGTTTGCAATAAGTTTTCAAAAATGACGCCACCGTCTGAAGTCGGTGGACGTTTATCAGAACATGAATTCTCAACTCTGATGTGAGTGTGTGGAGTGTCGCGTGGCTCGGCGTATTGTGCTCTTATGACAGAAGTGCAACTAGTTCTTCCCCTTCATTTCCTTTTGTCCTGCAATATTCACTTTCCACCGAGCCCCTCAGACAATTTAAGCATCCGTAGTTTACATAATTCAAAGCACTGTAATATCGTACAACTCGAAAACCTAGCACATATTAATATAAACCCCATTTCTCTATATTCCAATTCATCTATAACGTCGTTTGTAATATTGAGATCAGTCTCGTTGCCGATTCTGCTGTTAGACCGCTCCGCTCCTTCGGCGGGCCACTGTGCAGTGCGCGGGGCAGGGCGGGGCTGTGGGAGCGGGGCGGAGCGGGGCGGAGTGTGTGCGGACAGCGAACCCGGGCTCCCGGAGTCGCGCGCGGGCTCCAGCGCGTTCCGCCGCGACTGTCCGCCGCCGCAGTTTACGGCGCTTTCAGAGAGAGTCAAGAGATGTTATATATGTGCATATTGACATCAAGGAAGATTTGTGAAGCTTTATACTTTCACGTTTTCAGGTGGGAAAACAACAATAAGACGTTTGCGCGCTATACGTTTTATTCGTACTGACAGTCGTTTTATTTCCTTTTTTATTATTTATTAGTCTGATGAATAAAAATATCCATGAAGATTATTGTGCCTTTTTTTACACGCGCAGTGGTAACGAATCCGCGTGGAATGTCCAGGGTAGCGAAGTGCACGGGCCGCGCCGGGTCTGTATGCAGAAACGAAAAGGCGACGTGCATTTTTGCCTTCGCACACAACCTGCCTTGTCTTGTATGCAATAAGCTCCGGTGATTCACTTTGCTCTTCGAAGAACGGAGGCAAGATAGAAAGAAAGAGAACGCACGATTTCTTTTTGCGTTTTTATATCCGTTACACTCTATCTGCTACTTGCTACTATTGTATTCGGTTTCGTTTATTTTGCGTGTACTCCCGAAAGTATTTCGGCTGCTATGTCCCTTGTAGCGGAGGGAAAGGAGAAAGAAGAAAAAAAGCAAGACCCAGGACATGACTGTAAAGAATACTGCTCAATTGAAAGCTATAAGCTGAACACATATTTTCGTCGTTGCTGTGGCGAAGGTTTCTGCGACCTTTGTGGTTTATTAACCCGGGTGTGCGTCGGCGGGACACGGCCGGCGGTCGGTAGCAGCGGTTGCGGTGACGGCGGCGGTGACGCTGGCGGTGGTGGCAGTGGCAGTGGCGGCTGCGGTAGCGACGGCGGCGTGGGTGCGCGAAAGGGACCGCGGACACACAAATGCGGATCGAGAACTTCTCAGCCCTCACCCGTTGTAGGTTACAAAAATGAACGTGGCGGATTCCTGATGGTGGTCGAAAGTTTAGAAAAGATCTAATTGCCTGCAACAACAAAAATATGGCGGAACAAATCCACACAATACGGTTAAAAGAAAGTAGTATGCACACTGCTCAAGAACAACAAATAAAGCATTCCGTTATAACACCGCAATTAGTTGAATACCTTAACAAAAACACTATTTACGAATACTGCAATAACGTACTATACACAATACAACAGTTCTTTACATACCGAGAATGTCAACGAAGTTGCTTTACCTTAACGCAACGTGTGAATAGTAAATATTTATTGGCGACTCCTCTTTTCCTGAAAGCCCTCCTGTCACGTGACGTAAGCAGTGTCGTAAGCAACGCCACACGAACAATGCAGTCGGCACGCGCATAAGAGAAAGTTATTAACAAGAGAATGAAATATTTGCATTTTTCAGTTAAAATGGAAACTATTTTTGGATTTTCAGAGCTCCGGGTTATTTAACGAAACCATATTCACCTTTCATATGGTCGGCCATGCGTTTGGTCAATTTGATTGATGTTTCCGTGCACGTCTACTGCTATGGTCATTAGACCAATTAGTGTAATGAAATTATTATTTCGGGGGTGGGGATATTCGTCCCACTCTAGATGGTGAGAGCCGGTGCAAACTTGCGGGATATTCCACATCTAGGTATCTCACCCCAGCAGGGCGCCGCCCGAGCCGTGACAATCCCTAAGCTCCCAACTGATCTCCCGACACGTGAGGCAGTGTCGTTCATGTGTGTGTGTGTGTGTGTATGAGTTTATGTAAGGGGTGATTGTAGGACAAGGCAGTAGGAAAGATGTGCGCGGTCCTTGATCCATTTGTTATGGAATTGCTTCGGCATTCGTTATCATTTGGAGAAACCTTGGCAAACTATCGAACAGAGCAGCCGGCAGCTTCATTTCTCGTCCAGAGCTTGAATTCGCCCTAGCTATCTACTTCCCTAGAGTCAAAAGTCTGGCGCTGTCGGGACTCGAACCGTAGGATCTCGCGGCCCTTTATCATTTTTTTAAATGGGGTGGTCATTCCAGATGCTCATCATTTGGTGACGCCGTGCGTTGTACGCGTCGTGCGGTAGCCTGGGAGGGAGCGACGCTGGACGTGTGCCGTCGCAGTGCGAGGCCTGGCACGTCTCCGTCGTTGCGAGCGTTATTGGCACTTGCAGCGCGGAGTAAATGTCGCGGCAATGTGAAACCGAACGAGGAGGAGTATGGAGTTCATATGACTCTTCGCTGCCATCTGCCTCTTCGTAAATCATCTATCAACAGGTTTCATGAATACCAATTGAAATATTAATTTCTATTCTCTTTATTTGTTGGCAATTTTCACACTTGTTCGAAGTGGCTCTTAGATCTATCTATCCGGCGCGGGTCTAGAAACCGCCTTCCTTCTGAAACAAATACTTTTATATGGAACACTCATCATTATTGTAGACTATATTTTGTAATTTCAAATCTTACATTTAATATTACGTAATAAATCAATTCAAAATAAGATTTAAACAATACATTCCGTTGTTCATATTAAAACAGTTTGGAGAGAAAAATATTCCAGGACTTCCCTTAGATCTGCCCTTGCAGTGGTTTTATAATTATAAATTAGATATAAATATTATAACACCGTGGGTACATTGCGCATTATGCAATTCGGTAACAGCTCTGTAGTACGTGGCGTGTAGTAGCTACGTAGCTACGTAGTATGTGGCGTGTGTTTCAAAAAGAAGTGACGTATTCTGTAGAACCAAGTTTCCAACTCGAACGAATCAGCAAAGCAAACTAGAATAACATACGGTTGAAACGGTCGTCCCGTTATTGGTTCTGAGCGAACAAGGCGAAAATTCGTTTGAAGCTCGGAACCCAGAGGTGAAAAGCTAGTTCCCTTGCCAGCCCGTGATCAGGGGGCCAATGCGTTTATTTCTTACGAAACCAACCCAATTCGACGAAAATATTGGATGTGTTGGGTACCGGGCTGTGGCTCCCTCCTCCCTGATGCCACTTACACATCTTAGTACAAGGTCACTTGCCCCTGACAAAGGTAATATGACGGCCGAAACTTTAGCAACTGTGTTTAGGACGCGTTATCTCCCGGACAACCAAATATGTGTTGACTCCGGCCGTAGAAACCCATGCTTCCACTTGCATCTGCGCTACGACTTGGCGGATCCTAACTTCTCCGGCGTCCACCCAATGCTGGTGGCCTCAGAACGCGAGACCGATCACGCGACGGAACTTCAGCCGTCACCGCCACCACCGTCACCGCCACCAGCACTACCGCCGCCGCCATCATCGCCATCACCACCGCCGACAACGCCACGGCCTCCGCCGTCTCCGCGTGACGTCACTTCCGCTTGCGTGCCGGCGTCCCGCGAGCTTTTCCACCGAAGCCATTTGGACCGCCGCTTGAAGGAACGCGCCGCCCGCGTCTGGTACGTTGAGGCCTCGTGTGGGGCGCCCGCCCCCATCCCGCAACGCAGCCCCCTGACTTGCCCTCTGATTGGCACTTCAATGCAAGCCCAAACTTCGAGCACTCATGTGATTCATTTCCCTTGGGACTCGGCCATGCCAAACTGATATGTTGGAGGGGGCGTGGTAGGTGAGTAATATGTAGAACTGTTTCGCATTTATTTAATAAATGTTGGCAAATTAGTACCTTCTGTTTTGTCATTTCGTTAACTGGGGAAAGTTCCCATAGCAGTGTAGGTGTTTTTCCCACGTTTATTTTTTATTTATTTATCTATTTATTTATATACTTATATGACGTCATAAAACATAAAAATCGTATGTGACGTAAAAGTAAAATCTTTGCTCGTTTTGCGATTGGTTTTCAGTTTTGAATTTGCCACGTGCGGTGGTTGTGACGGCTGGATTATCATACCACCACGTATACAATCTGATTATTCTTGTATCCTAGATCATTCATTTTTAATCATCTTGGAGCCCGGAAGATTCATAAGGAGAGACTCGTGATGTAGCGGTCAGATTACTTGCCTTCCACCGCTGTGTTTGGGGTTTGAATTCCGGACGATCTATTAGGAATTTGGGGTTCACGAAAGGTTTGCTAGGGAGTCTCCTGTTTCTCCTTTCCCTCATTCTACCATTACTCCAATTTCTTCATCACATCATATTCACACATCTGTCAAAATCCTTCATTCATTGTAAGTTTGGTCATAAAGCTTAGACGTTGATATAATTGAGAAATGCCGTGAAGGGACTATTGCGAGGGATAGGGTTTCGAGCTCGTGCAGGCACTGCTGCAGCCATGAGATGACGAGAGTGTTCGAGCGTCGAAAGAGCTGGGGTCAACATGTCGTTGAACGTCGCCCACCTCACAGGAAGTAATTCACTCGGCCCTTTCAGCTCCTGGGGCCGTGTCGATTATCGTACGCACTATTTCATTCCACGACAATATCACGTTCCACATGAGGGCATTTCTAGCGTAGCGTTCTTTTGTTTGCGTGAGGAAGCATAAACGCGCACGCTAATCCCGCTGGCTGGGCTTCCTCCGGCCACTCTTGTTTTGTATCCTTATGTATTACGGTCTGGTATACTCAAACGCGTCGCGCTGCCCGTGGCCTGATAACCTACCGCCCAGCCGGTGTTACCTTGAGTGTCGATCGGGAAGGTGCATGAGGTCCATGGTACGAAGCGCTCTTGTATGCGTATGACCCCTTTCCCCCTAGTGAGACTATAAGCCGTGACAGTCCGCCTCGCTGCCTTCGTCCCTCACCCTCCCGTCCCACCTCGTCCCTCCCCACGCCCTTCCTAAGCCAGTGTGCCCCCTCTTTATTATTGTTTGGTACCGCATGGTCGTCGTGTAGCAGAAAGTTCTTTCCAAGCTCAGGTGCCCATGTTGCTTGTATGACCCTGTGTAGTACGTTTGTATGTACTGTTCATTAAAGGGGTTAGACCATTTACTTCTCAGAGCCAGCGTTATTAGGTGTGTTCTATAATAGTATCGGGGGCGTGTGCATCTGTATGGTAGATTTCCATGCGGATGTAGAGTTAATGATTTCTTGAGTACCTAACTTCCTGTATTCATTTAGTGCCTGTTTGTTCATAAACAATAAATTTGGCAGGACCTGTACTCCTTGGTTTGCACAACCGGAACCTGAAAATAACTTTCCTACATACCTACTGACTTCCAGGAAGTTGTGAATACTGCTATAAAGACCATAAGTCTTATTCGGATTTCGCAAGAACTTAAAATTCACGGCAACGTGAAAAATAACGCTTGACGAGAAATTCCTACCCCCTATTAGTTATGAGTAAACGAAGAGTTTCAGTCCGAAGCTCTTGGACTCGTGCGGCAGTGGAAGCGCGCAAGAAATGCGCTGACATCACTTATGATAGAGCCCTTATAAAGGCGGCTTTAGTACAAAACTCGTTTGGCCATTTTGTTCGCTATGGCAGTCCAATATATGAGCCCGGCAGCGGCGGCGACGCGGCCGCCGGCGGTTGGGGGAGGAGGAGGAGGAGGAGGAGGGGGAGGAAGGCGGGCGGGAGGGCGGGCAAACGGGCGACCCGCTCCAGTCTAAATATTCATTGTAGTCCGGACCGGTCGCTCTTCGCTTGGGAGCGAGGAACGCGCGCGGGCCGCCGCCGCCTCCGCCACCGCCTCCGCCGCCGCCTCCGCCGACATCCCCTCTGCTTCCCGTCAGCGATTTTATTCTATCGGGAATTCTGCTGAGTTTACGTCTTAAAAAAAAGCAGTTCCGTAAATCGTCATTGTTTCGGCGTTTTCTAGCGTTGTTCACAAATAAAACACGCAGAAATATATTTTGATGTGGCAATAGTCCATTATCGGCCTTTAATACTATGCACATCACGTTTGTAATGACAGTTGTAGTGACGTGGCTGTGTGCGTACACAGCATTAGTAGAAAGCATGCGACGTTCGTTGTACGTAGTGATGGCCGACAAGTCGTGTAAAATCTTTGCTAGTTGGCGCCAGTATATGGTTCCTTAGTTTTTGAATGGTGGATGTACGAAATAGAATAGTAGAATGGTGTTTGTTAGAAATAAGAATGTTTCCAGAAATTGGTAAATCATTTCAAATTGATTGTCAAATGTGAAAGTTTTGGCTCCTATAATTCGTTCGAGAAGTTGGTTACTAAAGTTTGTCATTGTATAAAGATGTGATTGCCGCGTGTGTTGGTCGACTACCTGCGTTAATCCCTGCTCCCATACCAATCGATTGACGCGCTTTTGAATTTCAGAATTAGCTACCTCATCTGTTAACCACGATTCTGTCCCTATCACTATATCTGGATCGCATGTATCAACTGAGTTCCAAAACTCAATGGTTTTATTAAATATACTTCTATAGTTTACCTGCAACAATCTTAGAAAGTCCTTCCTCACCTGAACACTTCTGGTCGCCGTCGTCTCCGCCGCCGTCGCCGCCGCCGACACCGTCGCCGCCGTCGCCGCTTTCTCCACCGTCACACACGTCACCGCTGAATCTTCCGTCACCAGAGCGAAACCCTCAGCCTCCGTTCCTATCGCCATTGCCCGCCATTCGACCGCAGGGCGCAAGATCGGCGGACATTCACAGCGTCAACGGGCGACCGGAGGGCGTGAGCAGAACTCAGCAATTCTGGTGTAGAGGCCACTGAGTGCCGCCACGCCTCTCCGGTTGAGGTGGACCCCGTTCCGACCTAGAGCGCTCTCCGAAATCCACCCGTTTGGATCCACAAAGTTTTTTGGGAATTCGAGCGCTTTTGCCACATAGTCCATGTCGCGATTCACTCTAGCGACTTTACGGGACCAAACATCCCGGTGGCGAATGACACCACTTAGAACTATGCGGGCGGATGGAAAGCGCTTTTTCGCTGCTACCCCAAGTTCGTAGATCTCGCCCGTGAGGTAGTCAAACGAGCGACATCTCCGAAGGTTGTTAGAGCCTCCGTGAATGATAACAGTGTCCTGGGCTTTCACATCGTTGGCTTCTATTTGTAATTTCAATTGCTCAACGCGGATTCCCGGGAAGCATTTTGCATGAAGATTTGCGTGACCCACGTGACGCACGATAGTCACCGAACACAACACACTTTTTGGGACACGACCCCTCACGGTTATTCTTTGCCGCTAGACCCCTCACAACAGATGCGTATGATGCTGATGCTGTTGCCGTCGCCGCCGTAGCCACAGCCGGGCCGGCGGGTCACCTCAGCTCGCAGGACGCTGTGGCCGGCTGTCCACCGTCACTGCCTCTTCCGTTGCGGCCGCTGCTGTCACCTCCATCTCTGTCACCCTTGTTGCTGCCTTCAGATTTTGCAGCTCCCGTTGAGTGGCAGAAAGCTTCGCCGTCACCTTCAGGAACTCCTGTCGGAGACGCGCCAGTTCATCGCGCAGACCACCTACGCCGTTGCAACACTCGACGCACCTCCACGGAACATCTACTGGTGCGCCACGTCGCGTGGACACCGGGACAGGATTCATTTCGACGCCACCAATGATTGTTTCGACAGATATGTATGCCTGAGAGTATATATTATCTATTACATCATCATGCTTCATATACTTGATCATCGTGTTTGGTAGATTCTTCGGTAATACCGTGACACCTCGCAGTTATCACATCATTATTTGTTGTGTTGTATGTAATTCCCGGGCATTGGAAACCGACCCCAACAGAATTATGCTGTATTATTTTGAATTTTCCAGTGCTGTTTTAATACTGCCAACTGATTAGGGCTCGCTTGGACACTAGAGGCCGTTATTTGTGCCGTTCGCTGGCTGATGGATTAAGAGCGGGCGCACATGAGGGGTCCAGGGGACAGTGGTAGTCCTAAACGATTTGAAAGCATCCCGTAGCCTTATGTAATAAAAAAATTATGTTCGTAATATCCTTGATTTTCCGCTCTTCATATCTTGACAAATTGGAAAGTTGTCATGTCATTTGGGAAAGAGGCTCTCTATTTTATTTATCAAATTGATTATATATTAATAGTATCAGAGTTATGGCTTCATTCTCTTTTTAGTCTTCGTTATTTATTTACAAGTAAAATTGTCTTATATAAATAGAAAGTTTAATAGAAAAGGGAGCGAGAAATGTAGTTGGCCCCGCGTTGTTTTAGGCGCACGCCTATGACTGTGATTTGATTAGGGCGAGGATTTAATATTGCTGATATTGCTTTTTAGTATCGGAGGGAATGAGTTGGACGAGTTAAGCTCTGCGAGTTCGCTGCTTGACGAAGCATCGATGTCACCAACGGATTTCCCAGGCGTGTGTCATCAACACTGATGGCCCGCCTGCGTTAGGCGTTCCGCCCCCTGCCGCCACCCACGCCCTCGCCGCCGCTGGTATGCGACATGCCGCCTTCGCCGCCGCAGTAAGCCGCTCCAATACCCGCGACTCATTACACATACAGAGCGAGAGCGCGAGAGACGGAGGGACAGCTCGCGAAAGCGGCGGAGTGGGGCGAGAGGAGGAAAAGAGGAGGAGAAGACGCGCGTGGCCCGGACTCCGCCATCCCGAACCCCCTCCCGCTGCTCCCCTGCCTCGCCATCTGCCCGGCCGCGCACGGTTTGTTGTGCATTTTCGTCGAGATATCATCTGGTGTGTGTGCGTGCGGGGTGAGCGGGAGGGACGCCGAGCCGGAGAGAAGCGGCGATGGCGGCGGCGGCTGCGGAGGGCCTGCGCGCGCGGCCGCTGCTCCCTGTCGCCTGTCTCCTGTCCGCACCCGCACGTTTCGGCCTGTCGGCCGCCCCGCTGCCGCCGCCGCCGCCGCCGCCACCGCGCAGCCGCAAAGCGCTGGAATTTGCGGGGCGGCGGAGCGCCCAAGGAGGACCTGCTGCTGCGGCTGCGCAGCGCTGCGCTGCCCCCCCCCCCCCATGCTGCCGCCATATTCTCTCGTTTGACTTCCTCGCCGATCCCTGGCTTCTACCATGGCACAATGACTAATAGAGTGAGCGAGTTGGCGACTCGTCTGCACGGAGCCAGATTGATTATTAGTCTCATGATTCAAATGACGTTTGGAGGCGAACGTAACTGTTTCATAGAATTGAAATTCGATGAGGTAAATAACTTTTTTGAATACTGTAATATGTTGTGTTAACGCAACCAAATAGAGGAATGAAAAACTGCTAGTGTTAAGAACAATCGAAACAAATGATTTGGAACTAAAGATGACGTATGAGTACTCCCAATCGAAGGGAAAGGTATATCGGCTACTGCCTCGATTCATAAACTTCAACCACAACCGTTATTTGCGTTAATTTGAAAAGAGTGATGATGGGGAGTAATGGAGTGTAATGGACTGTACAATATACATCGAGTTCCCTACAAGTTAATACTTAAAATTATGTCCGTATATTTGTAGTAAAACGTTACAATTCAACTACATCCTCCTTCCCTCTCTGACCACCAAAATTTCACCTTCATCAGGGCCCATACGTGTCATACAGCCCAGGCTGCGTATTAGCTATACCGTTGGAAGATTCGCATCGCGCTTTCGACAACTCCACGTTCCCGACGTGGCATAGCTACTTGCACATTCAAGGCACTTCCTTGTCCGCCACCACACTTCGCCGTCACATGCACGTCTGCCCTGCGCTCTACGCGAAACATCAACTTACTCAATCGCATGGGCACGTCATTTGACGCTTATTGCCGACAAACCTTGTCAGGAGCCGTTGTCGGTGAGTAACATGCAGAAATTATTCACATTACTTTCTAAAGGAGTTGGTGTTTTCATATTTTCAAGAATGAAGAGTACCTATCGAATACAGATTCAACTATTCGAACACCGATTATGGCTTAGGAGTACAGCTTTGTGTCTGCATTAAATAGTATACGTATTTTGGATTGAATTGTATTGTTATTTCGATTTGATTGTGATTTGAATCATTGTAATGTGTAATTTTGTTTTATTGAAATAGTATCTTACGTAAGTAAATAGGCAGAGGTACATGCCACGTGCCTTACGTGGAGAGGGAACAACTGTTGATGATACATGAAATTCATCTTACGTCATTACGCACAGTCACTTTCAACAGTGCATCCGCCCGAACACACTCGCCTCCGAAGGCGGAATCTCTTATCTTCAACGACGTTCTCGTACCATTGCTGACATCCTGGATCCCCATTTCTGTGTTTTTCACATGTACACAACGCGATGGTCACCATATCACTGCCTCTGGTCCCTCGGCGCCTACCCTCACGCACTCCGATGCCACTCCCATCCGGCGAATGCTGCTTTTCTAACACCACCTTCGGCCGCACTTCTCTGCCTCTTCACCTACGCTCGTTTGTGCGAGGACGAGGACGAAACAGATAGCGCTGGCGGTTTTCCGCCAGCAGCCTCGAGGGAGGGAGCTGAGATGGCGCGCGGCGTGGAGCCGGGCGGAACGGGACGGGGCGGGGGGGGGGCGCGTGGAGCGGGCCGGGGCGCGGTGGCGGGAGACGTGAGGAGAAAGAAGCGGAGGAGGTGTGCGAGAGAGAGAAAGCGCAGGAGCAGGAGGAGAAGAAGAAGACAACGCCGGCGACACATTTCGAATACAATGGTGACCATTTTGCATCTCGCAATGTGTGGAACCCGGCAAAGTGCCTCCCCGGGGCCGATAGCTGTGTCGGGGGCGGCGTGTGTCGGGGAGCGGGCGGGACTGGGCGGGGCGGGGCGGAGCAGAGCGGGGTAGGAAGGAGGGGCGGTGGCGGGCGGGGCGACAGCACTACGCTGTCCTTGGCGGCCCCGCCTCGGCCCACCCAGTCGCGCCGCTCCGCCCCGCCCCGCCCGCCTCTCCAGGTCCGCCCCGCGCCGCCCGCTCCGCGCCGCCCCGCCCCACCGCGCCCCGCCCCACCTCGCCCGCGCCTCCCCGCGCCGCCCGCTGTCGCTGCCTCGCCGGGGGCATCGCCCTCTGGGTTCGTGGGACCGCGGCCGCGTCCCAGCCTCGCGACGCTGTCCCGCGGTGGCGGTGGCGGCGGCGGCGCGGGCGCAGGCGGAGGCGGTCGCGATACAGGCGCCGCGCAGGCACAAAGGTGGTTACATTTTCGGAGGCGTTCGCAGCTGTCAAATATCCAGCGCGCCCGCCACCGCCGCCGAGAGCCACTCTCCCGCGTCGCGGCTCGGAGAGGAGGAGTAAAATCCCGTCGGGTGGCCTGCCTTGTTTGCCGGATGCTCATGCAACACACTTGCCATTGCATTATTTCTTGTATTGTATTAACACTTCTGACGTTGTTGATGGTTGTGGGATGTATCACGGGAAACAGTGACCATTGATTCATATGCTCTTTTCGGCATGTGGCATTTTGAATGGTTTTTGGATGGTTCTTGTGTGCCATCAAGAAAATTCGTATTATCGGTAGCCTTTCAGTCGGCTGTTTGATTGCACCTCTTGATATCCAGTTTTGTTGAGAAATTATCGGTTATCCAGGAAATAAGGTTATGCATTAGTATTATTAAACTAAAAATGTCAACAAAAATACACGGTTTTTTAAAAGCGCGTCTCTATAAATACCGAAAACTGCTATCCCATGTTCTTAAAATATGAAATTAGACTACACATGAACATCTTTAATTTATAGTTTTGCACTCAAGACGAGATTTCATGTGCACATTTCAGAAGTGATCACAGAGTGAATCTATTTCCACTTAAAAATTGCATAAAGCATGGTAGAAACGCTGTTATAACGGTGGGAAGCAGTAAAAACGAAACGTTAAAAATATGTAAGAGTAAGTTATTTATTGTGTGGTTAATTTACATAACGTCCGAGTCGTTTGATCTGTGATACGAGTGGATAGAGCATTTTGCTTTGGGGAGGGAGGAATTAAATTGTGTCATTCGGATTTCCGAACATCTAAAAGGTAGGCATCCGCCGTCTCCTCTCCTTTGCCTGGCCTGGTGATCACACCCGTGGTTTGTCTTTGCCTTCCACTCTTTGAAGAATGATAGGATGTTCATGAGGTGTGAATAACGTGATGGGAACGGAAGGCATCGACGGTAAAACAATTGGTTTGAACACCCACATCTTTCGCGAAACATGACCGCGCATCCTTCTGCTACGAGTTCTTGGTCGCTGCTCCGAGATCCTCCTATGGCCGGCTAGAAATGAAATGACAATGGAATTTGCGAATTTCCTGTTTCCTTTCGTGCACGTTTGTTTGACGTTTCGTGGATTGTGCAACCACATCCCGGAAGACATCCGGTTGTCGACGCCCCCGTGCCTGCGCAGGGCATCCTTCTCACTGCAAGGAAGTCCGCCCCCCCCCCTCCCAAATGCGCTCCCCCCCCCCTTTCCCTTTCTCCGCCCTGCGTTCCCTTGACCCGCGCCTCCCCGCCTCCCCCCCCCCCCCCTTTGTGTCCCTCGTTCCATTCCTTCTTCCTTTTTGCGCGCCGACCGGCCGGCCTCTCTGTTCACACTCATAACAATTAACTCGCACGCGCTGCACACAAAGCCCGGCGGCGGCGGCGGCGGCGGCCTGGCCTCGCGTCTCTCCTTGTGGCCCCCTCCCCGCCATCCTCTGCGCGGCGCGGCTCGGAATGCCCGTGTGTCGAAATTAATTTGTTGGGCAACGCAGCCGCGCTCTGTGTCTCTGCGCGTCGGTCGGGACACGCCTCCCGCCGAGGAGCACAATAAGTAGGCTTTAATTGCAATTAGCGCCGCGGGCGCCCGAGCGCCGCTTCGTGGAAGAGGCCACCGCCCCCTCCCCGCCCCCCGTCTCCTCTCCGCCGCCGCTGCCCCGCCAGCGCAGTCCGCGCAATCAATATCGCGAGGTGAGGCGCGGCGCGGCGCGGCGCGGTGCGGCGAGGCCGCCGAATCGAAGGCGGTCGTCGTCGTCCTGTTGGCTGGGCGGGGCCGCGCCGGAGCCCCGGGAGGCGTCGGCATCTCGCCCCGCCACGCCGCCCCGGCGGCCGCGGGGACAGCGGGCGAACAACCGGGTGAGGAACGGGCAGGCGGATGGGCGACCGAGCGAGTGGCGGATAAGCAAGCGAGGTGATAAGCGGGCGAGCGGGCGAAGGGCAGCGGCGGGAGCGAAACTGGGGGTGGACGAAGAAGGCGATTTACGAGCGACCGATGGAGAGGGCGTACGAGCGAGCGAGAGGCTGTGATAGGAGAACGACGAGCGAGTACGGGCGAACGGGCGAGTTGCGACGTCTTCGGAAATGGCCTCGACGATTGTGAGAGACTGCAAGATATCTCGGGTGAATCGCCGCTGGAATTTCTTTAATTTGTTCAACGAACTGCCTTCCCCGTTTTGCAGTGTGTTCTCCTGGACGCGGTGCCGGTGTATTGAAGTAGTGGGTATTGTTACGTCTGGCGTCGTCTCATGCACCCTACTTTCAATTTCCTTTTGTCCTTCGAATTGTCTTTTACAAGCCACCCACTCCGTTTTTTTCAGAATTTCTTAAGTCGTTCACTTTTTCTTAAAGTACGTCCTCAAGCTCTACTTGTCCAATCGTCCTCATTCTTTTGCCGGATAAGTCTATACCGCCGTAATCGTATTAATTCTAGTGTATCACTTGCTTCAGTGCTAATGTCCATTAGTTTCCTGACTTCATTTCTTATTCGATCTTTAAATGATCAGTGTACAGAACACATTCCATAATTTCATACGAAATACGTTCTATGGCGGACAATATTTGTCGTTATAGTTGTGGTCAATCACTTATCTCCAGAATTTTAAAAATATACGCCGGGATCCTGTCAGAGAGAATGGGATGATTGTCTTTTTGTTTGTGGCCTGTGATGGTATTTCCAAAGCGCCGCATCCTTTTGAATCCCCTCCCATAAGCTGCCTGCGAAGAAAGGTCGACCATATTGGAACATATTGATCAATGAGTGGTGAAGAGTGAAATCCTCTGTTGACGGTGCGCTCTATAGTATCAATCGGTTAATGGACAGTACACAGTTCTCGAGTTCACTCTAAAGTGGTCCCGGAACATATGTCAGGAATTTCTTTCCAAAGTACTCACAGTAGTTCTGAAGACATGTCTTAATCCTTCGGTGAAGATCCGGGATAATGGTGTACCTCGGAACAATGATAACATGCGAGAAAAAACGTGAATGTAAATTTTTAAGCGATAAAAGAGCCAAAATACATTATTGGGTTATTTACTTCTATTCACTTTCACAGTCTCCTCGCGGGCTCGCTTCATTCCAGGTCCCTAATGCCTAAGCTTCATTAGTTTCAATACAGATCCGACCTGCCTTTCAGTTGGGAATGCTGTGAACCACTAAGGGGAGTTACGCGATAAGGAAGATGTCCTCTTGAAAGAGGCAGTCTCGTTGAAGAGTGGTCGTGAGGGACGAGGTGTTGGCGATCGGTAGTGCGTGAGTGGATGCATAAATCCCCGAGAGAATTGGTATGTTGGAGAGCGGCCCTCGGTCTCTTCCGGCGCGGCTCTCGGGAAGACGTCGGCCACTCCACAGCACTCGCTCAACAGCGCTCGGCAGCCGGCAGATGGCCGTCCCCTCTCGACGAAAGACGATGGTTTTCTACCATTTATAAGAAACCGTCGACACAAAAACCCGTACGTGTGCTATTACTGGATACGGGAGAACCCCCATTTCTGCAGCATGCACAATGAAGGCGAAAAATAGGTCGTACATATGAGAACTGCAGGCGTGCATGCAATCTGCAATGCACGTTACGCAGCATCTCATGTTACCATCGTGCATTACTCGAAGACTAGGTCCTTAAACCGGGTCCATATAGACACAGGGGTATTTTTTATGCCTCAATCTACCAAATGAAACCTTTTCGAACATTCTACAAACCCCCTTTGATACACCCCTTCGTAGCACGGATTTTCAGAAACGTTATAATTTTGTCCGAGTATAATCCTATTTAAAACGAAGATTTACAAAATGCGGAATGTTCGATCGATTCCGGCTAATATTATATTTTGTCGCCAAACATTTTCTCTAGTTTCTGTTCATTGTAATATAGCGAAGTTGCTTTTAAAATTGCGTGACCCCTTTTTATATTTACTTTTGTATTCTATTGTATTTACGTATAATTTTGTAATTTGTAATTCCCTTGATATGTGGCAATTCTCATATTTTTGCGTTTTAAATACAATAAAAGGAAAGATCGAAGTCATTTCATTAATTTTGGTTGGCGAGAAATTACTTCCATCGTCTTTCTGTTACTTGAAAAAAAACTCAGTATTCCTTTCTGCGCTGTCTACCCTCGTACTGCATCGTGGGCGTTCTTTTAAGTCTATCAGGAATTTTCAGGCGACGGGCAGAAATCTCACGTGCAAGCTAATAACTTGTACGGAGGTAGGTGGAGCGTTCTAGGGGTATCTTGTAAGCGAGTCCCACAGATAGCGACCTGCCATTGCCACTATTTGTAGAGAGTGTAGATCCTTTAGCAATATTTGCGATCGTCGCTTTGCAATTTGCGTTACCGCGTGTTGCGAAAAGTCACTGTATGCATACCTAATAAACCGAGGTAGTTCGATTCCGTGTTTTATGTTGGCGGTCGTGTCGTTCACTGCATTTGCAGCTTTGGCCGTGATAAGAAATCGCAGATGTAGTTTTTTTAACAACTGGAATGAATTCGCTGTTCAGCGTTTTTAAATCGTTCCAGACGGTGCAAACTTTTACAACGGTTAGAACAATTACCACATGGTATTTAAGTGGTAGAATATCTGAGAGAAATAAAAACCATTCAAGGTGAATCACTTTGAATTACTGGTGTTTGTAAATACATTTAATGAACTTTTTTTCTCAAGATATGCGTAAGGAATTAAGAATACATTTCATAAACAACACACTACAGAATGGCAAAGAAATAGTGGGGAAAACAGGGTGGCAAACATCCGATTACGGATTACGTGGAAATATTGTGAAAATGAGAATGTGTTCGAACCTGCTAAAGAATATCTGTGTTGATGTAAAGTAATGAACTGCAAGTACATTCCCTGAAGTGAGAAAAAAGGAGTTCATTCATGGTTTACAATTCTGGAAGAACTTGTGGTGCTGAAACAGCACGTACTTTTTTGCCCGTACTTTCAGGCAAAATTCTCAGCAACTGTTTCCAGTGTTTCAAAATGAGACTTGCACCATTCTCTTAAAGATAAAGAAATTATTTATTAAAATAATTCACAATTATTTCCGACAAACGTGTTACAGTTTACTCATTCAAGACGAAAGCAGCATATTTTTCTCGCTGCGAGACTACTAGATAATAGACAAATGTAGACATAATGAGATTCATATAGTAACATATTTGGAACTATCGATTCATCATGTTGTTTTACTCATGTACGATACTGAAACGTCATATTGACGATGCCTGTGCTGAAAATATCGACAAAATAGCGATATGGATAAGGCTTTCGTGTTCGAAGTTGGTGAAGGATGAGGAAGAGAAGATCGTGCGCGGTCTGTAGCCCGTTTGTTGGGGATATTACTGCAGCATTGGTCTGGTATTGATCGGAGCATTCACGAAAATCTATCAACCATTGCAACCAGTCGCACACATTCTCCTCCAGACAGCGGTCGAATTGGACCCAGCTTCATAGCTGGAGGCATCCGCCATTGCGGGGTCACGGAACCTAAGACTTGCCGGTCAACGAGACTGCAAAGGTAACGATGTTGCCGTTGAGCTGTCGCAGGCGTTTCGGAATGAGAAGGGGCGGGCCGGGCAAAGGGGTGGGAGGGGCAGGGGCGATGTGCACTCGCGCGAGGTGCGAGGTGTTACTGAACAATGGCGCCATGAAAGGCACTTGACTGCGACCTTCACATTGACATGTCAATCACATGGGCCCCGCAGCGCCGCGCCGCGCCGCGCCGGGCCGTGTCTTGCCGTGCCTGGCCGCAACAGCGAGGAGTCGCTATTGACTGCGCTGGGGGGGTAGAGTTGGCCGCGTCTAGGAGTCAACAGAGAGCGTCCCCCCCCCGCAACATCTCCCCGATGGGGGAGAACAGCGCGCACCCTGGGGCTTCAGCCACGAAGCACTCACGGTTAGCCTTTGGCTCAGAGCCCCACTGTTGCTTTTTTTGGCCATTTCAGTTTTTCTAGAATGCTAGAAATGATTTATATTGTTTATGCTGTGCTTTTTGTTCAAACTATTTGCCATTTTCACAAGTGTATGCTAGAATTTGAGTTATTACAGGGCCTTTGTCTGCGGAGCAAAATAAATAAAACTATTCACTCGAAAACTGAACAGTCAGAATTCTTTTTCCAAAGATTTTAAGAATTAGTATAATTTTGTTTAATAAATTACTACATTATGAAAATTCATCGGCATTTATTTATTTGACATAAAAATGTAATATGTTGTGCCATTGATGAAAAGTCGATTGTTTCATTTACACAGTCAGAAATTGAATAATGCTTTTGTTTTGCATGTATGCTTATAAATATTAGTTATATCAATTTATTAATTTATCAAAATCGTCGAAAACATCAAAAAATTCAAAATTCTGCCGCCATCAAAGCCGCACACTTGGCAAATGGCACTTTGCATATTCTAGCTATCCGCCCTGGTTAACATGACTCTGGTATCATATTTGGTATTACCCGAAAGAGGCGAAATGTTTGTCCAGTAGAATAACCTCATGTTATTGTGGCATAAGCTTAAAGCGGGTGCTTGATGGAATCCTGTTTGATTGAGTGCTGTTATTCAGACGCCTTTTAATTATGAGTAGAAATGGTCTCTATGTATAAGTATAGCAATAATGGGAAGAATTCGGTATTTTGCGAAGGATTTGTGTTTGTGTGCTGGCTTACCTTAATTGTGTCATTAAAAAATTAGATCAGTTAAGGAATTTAAGAATAGATTATTGAGAATAGATGATTGAGAATAGATTCTATCAAAGAAAGTGAGGTTGTATGGTTTGAGCTTTCTTGTCGTTTTGGTTTCGTCTTCTTAAACTGAATCGTCCTGGCGAGGTGTTTGTGTTGGCGGCGGCGTGTGCCCGGAGGGGGGTGGTAGCTTCTTGCTCGCGCACCGCCCGAGCCATAAGGCGCGCCCGCCTGCCTGGCGCGTCAACGCTTTTTCCCGCGCCGTCCCGCGCTCCGCTTTATCACCTATTAAATAATTTCTTTCAACATTTCACTCCGTTCCCGCGCAAGGGAATCTTTGCTATTCCGCTGCCGGCTTTTTGCGGGCCGAACCAGTTTCCAGGCCCTCCTCGCGGCACATTCCTGGAGAACGGCGGCTCGCGGGGGCCTCGGCCGAGTGACATGCGACGCCGAGGACGGCGCGAGGGCGGGGCGGGAGGCGCGGACGGGACGGAAGAGATCCACCGAGGACGGGACAGGGCGCGAGCGCAGGTGGGGACGACGGGGATGCCGAGGGAGAGACTGAGGACGGGGGACATGATATTGTGTGTTTTCTAGTCAATGAGGTTACATGTCCCGCAAGCCGCGAGGGGGCGGAGGTACTTGAGCATTGCTCCTACTGTTGCGCCACCTTCTGCACATACTCTTTAGCGCTGCATCAACCGTCCTTTCTTTCCATCTCGTAATCTCAGCTCTTTGCCAATTTTTTTATCTTAAACATTATCCGTTTGTATTTCTATTATTCTCCTCATTGAATTGTGTGATTCTTTGTACACTGACCCGAGAGAAGCGCAGGGTGTGTCGACCTCACTATTTGAATTCCGAGCTCTAGTTCAATTCCAATTTTTGCCTTTCCCATCTTTGACGGTCACACAAAAGGTGAAGGGCCGTCGGATCCCTCTCCACGCGGGTCGAGACAGGGGCAATGGTCAATTCGACAACGGGGAGCGGATGAGACCAGACAGGGCGGACCCGAGACGAGGTGAGACAGGCCTTCTCGTGGCCCAAGCCCTTGGGGGATGACACTAGTGGCGCTGAAACCACATATTTTCTCATCCGTATTTTCACGCAAAATTGCGCGAAAAGTTCTCAAATTTCCAAAAAATTGTACGTGACATTATTTCAAACTGTCTTTAAGAAATATATTTCATTAAGAGAAAAATCTCTATCTTTAATATTTTAGTTCAAGGGAGACTCCGATAAAATTTTGAACTCTTGCAATTTTCGAAGAATCAGGGTTTTCAAGAAACATAAAACCGGCACAACTCTATTAAACGTCCTCCATATTATCAAACAATAAATTTAATCAAAAACGATGGAGCCATTTGTTTTAGCCAAATCGAATGGGGATCATCAATTTTGGAGAAAATGAGCCGAACGGTTTATCCACTAACGTTGTTCACAGACTGATGGAGAGATAGACGTTTCTCCGTCATTCGATTTTTCGATATCAAGGAGCTACAATACATGGTTTCTGACTACACCACGTGATAGATGAAATTTAGCAACTGGATTTATTCACCTTTTTGTTACCAGGGCCCTATAATAAGTTTTTCTGTTGAAAATTGGCCGTTTTTCGCGCAACATTGCATCACTTTCTCTCTACTCCTTAGCGAGAAAGTAAAAGGACCATTGCGTTCTCTTGTGTGCTCTGTTGAAAGGACCGTAAGTCAAACGTTAAATTTTGGCGCCATCTTTGATATCGGAGAGGGAGGGGCTTACGCAGCCAGAAAAGCGTTTGAAGAAAAGACGTAGAAAGTCTTTATGCGGGACTGCGTTCGCCGCGGCGTGTAAGGCGTTTTTGTCTCATTTTTGGTCATCTAATCCAATCTCCCTTACGCTACTTGAAGTAAGTAGTAGCAATGATATGTATTGTATCTGCTATATTATTGTTATAATATATTTACATAATTTGTAAACAATTGTCTAAGATGCATTGATTTCAAATGGATTCTAGTGGGGAAAACCATATTCAGTATACAGGAAAAAAAATATTTACTGAATGAAAATCCTCAATGGAACGCGAACAAATAAGGCAGAAACAGAGAACATGCAAACGTTACTAACGAGTTCAATTGTTTCGATTTGCCTAATGTGTACTACGCCGACAATTATACTTACCGCGCAGTTCGCTGAAAGACTTTCGAGGCGACAACGTAAACGTGTGCATCACCGTAGAGATTCGTCGTCTACACACCCCAGTCGCTTGCTTTCCTAATACTCTCTAATATCTTCCGTTGGACACGAGCGTCCTCGTAGAGCGGAAACGCGAGGGGGAAAATGGCCGCACCTAGACGCGGAGATTGAATGATTTATAATCAATTGGTCACGTGCGGAGCCATTGTTTCGCGGGTGCCAGTGGACGTGGGCTCTTAGATCACTCATTCGCTGCAGTCGGCGCGCACGTGATACCATCTCCCGAGCCCAGGCGGCGAGCAGACGCTCCGGCGGCGCGGGCGCGGGCGCTGCCATCTTGCGGAGACTCAAAACAAACCGACGGATCGACACTTAGAATACCGATTTGTAGATATCGATTTGAATATATTTGGGAGGGAATGAACCGATTTTGAAATAAAAAATGTAAGTGTGGATGTTACGATATTTAGAAACGATAATGAAAATAAACTTAGAGTGTCAATATGTCTATAGTATCGTGCTCATAATACCGATTTTATGGTACATATATCCAAGTATGAAAAATTAAATGAGTACACTATAAAATGGGCTAATGCATTAATAGAAATTTTAGTTTTCGATATACTCTGTACTATCTACTTTAGCACGAGTCTCTCTCGTATCTATGTTTATGGACAATTATGCGACAGAAAAAACTGACATTTGAATTTGAACATTAACTTATTGTTTTTAAGTTATTTGGTAATGTACTGCATAATAACGTACAAGTTTAAGCTGTAATTATTGTTGTAACGTTATTTGCTCTGGTAGACACATAATAAAAATGATTCCTGAGCTATGTGCTTTCTCGCTATAAATAACTGTTGTGTCTGAAATTATGAAGCCCGGTTGAGTGAGTCAGTTTTGATAAAAAAAATCCCTGGTTTTAAATAAAGAAAGAAGGCCATGATCCTACTTTACAAATGCAAAACAAAAGAAAACAATTTAAGAAATTAAAATTAACAAAGCAAATAAAAATGAGGACCAAACAGTCGGGGGGGGGGGAGCATGAATCCTGCTAACGCAAGACGCAAACAATCAGCCAAATCATTTACGCCCATCCGGCAGTGGTTCGTTCCTCATGGTCTCCCAAAAAATCCTATTGCGAGTATGCGGACGTCAAGCAGGAGCCTGATCTTGGTTCTATTGCAATTAGACAGCATGTGTATGTTGTATAGATTGTAAAATTAAATAAAAAGTATTTATTTGGTCTTCTTCTTATCCACATGCCGCGCTTGGGCGGAGCTCTGTTGCTCTGATCGCCTTTCACGCAGAAAACTTGATGATGTCTTTGGGCGGTTGTGTTTTGAATAAAACGCAGATAGTGGTTGTCTTATTTGTTTCGTAAATTAACTTCGTGATGTCTTTTATTACCTCACCCCATTCATCATTTCACGTCAGAGTGGCGTTCACCTTTCCGAAAGCGGACAAGTTACGCCACCAGCGGGTACGGAATCTTCAAATGCGATGACAATAGATGCAGTGAAAAATCACGTGTTGAGTACTTCTTCCGTACGTTCACACAGGATTTTTAAATAATTGTTAATGACATTCGAAATGTGGAAAATGTCAAACAGGGCACCAAACTTTACTACACAGTAAGTTTTTCTAAACATAATGCAGCATGTTTGGAAATAGCGTATTTGCTTTCTATTTGCACTGACAAAATCGACCCAAATCAGAATTAGTGGAACCCGATTTCTAGTAAATACATTATAATAATTGTTTTCATACTGGATTTCCATAGAATGAATGTATTACAGACGTGTAAGGGTACAACTAGTTTCGAATACCAGATAGCACCAGAAGATTTGAAAATAATTTACACGACACAATAAAATGCAGATGTGTCTTTCGCGATCAAAACTTGATATTGGAAACACCATTTCTAACAGTGACCAAAACCTTTTTGCAGCATGATATGCCTACATCGATAAATCGAATTAAGTGATACTGAGGTATGATAATAATAATATGATTCAAGGATTTACAAAAAATAAGCACAAAAAATTATTTTCCCTCCTCATTTCGGGAGCTACATTAGACTTTTGATTCTCAGTTTTCGATCATCAGTAGTAGATATTATTTTCGTCATTTTCATAGTTCTGCTTTTTCTCCGTATTGGCTACAAAATTTCACCGTCTTAAAAACCGCGCAGTTCTCTGTGGACCGCTAGTTAGGTTTACTCACGATTTCTTCTACAAACCTCTCACTACTGAAGAGATAAAATAACTTGAAAATGTGCAGGATTGAATTATTAGTAACAAGCAATGGGTATTTGGAGCTCTTCCTTTGGTATAATGGTATTGCTGCGCTTAGGAAATTATCGGAAGAGCGGAGTTGTGCGAATGATGCGCCTCTTAGCCATCATGAAGTCATGCCATCATATACGCTACCTTGAAACTCCCAAGACATCTCCGGAAAAACAATCGTTTTGAGTAATTGCAATGAGCTCTATGTCCGTCAGGGACATAGCGAGGGATCGAGTTGTATGGAAGTCGCGGGGGCGGCGGAGAGCGCGAAGCCGCGCGAGGCCGCCCCGCAGATCGCGTGTTGCCGCGGGGCGCGGGCGGTGAGCGCGCGGGGCGGAGCGGGGGGAGCGGGGCGGAGCGGGGCGGAGCGGGGCGGTGTGGGCGGGGCAGGGGCGGCGGCAGCGGCAGCAGAGGCGGCGCGCCGCGCTCTGAATGAACGCTTGTTTCCCACCTAGAGAGAGGCCTAATCAACCGGCCCGGGACCCCGGTTCACATTAAACAAAGGAAGAGTAATTAATAACAGTCAGAGGCGTGCGTTGGCCACATAGCGTCACGGGGTTTAATATTCGAACGCGGCGGCAAGACGCCTTGCAGACATTCACCTCGCCGTCGCCGCCCCGGCTCCCGCGCCCGCCCCGCTCCCACCCGCTCCCGCCCCGCTCCCGCCCCGTCCCCCGCTACGCGCTCGCTCCTCCTCGTCACATTTGTTCTCCGGCCCGGCCCGCTCCGCCCCGCTCCGCGCTCCGCCCCCGCTCCGCCCCCGATCACACGCGCCCGTCTTCACGCATTGCCACACTTCCTTCGCCACGAGATTCTGTCTCCAAACCTGAAACCGACACATCTGTAGGTCGATATCGGACAGATAGATACTTATAATATGGATTGATATCGAAAAATCATGTAAATTACAAAAAATTAAATGTGTTTTATTTATCATTTAACGACATCTCAATACATTTTTGATCGGCTCTAATCGTATATTGTTACACTATTCCCATTTCGGTCCATTACCTGTGCATTAGTCACTTGTATGAGTCAAAAGATACTTTTTTGACAGTATGTGTACTTTCAACAAAAAAGAAAGAAGAGTCAATTAGGAATAGAAAATGTGCGTTAACTGTAATGTTAACGTGGTGCTACAGTAATGTCGAATGGATAATATAGATTTCACGATATTATTCACAAAACTAAAATTTCGTATATCGAAAGTAGAAATTAAATATATTGCATTTCACTCTAAAAGCGGAAAAAAGTAGGATATTCTATAGTATACCTATTGCCTCTAGAACGGCACTACAAAAAGGTCGCCAGATAACGAAGTAGGAGTTTGTTGAAAATGTTAACGTGATTAAAATTACCCATTGATTTTATAGCGATTTCACGACATCAAAACTGCAGTTTTGACCTTGAAATCACAAGATTATCGGCTCATAATAATATCGATACTATCAATATGACAAACAAAAATATTCATTATGTTGAATCGAAAGTATTGCAAGGGTCGTAGGCGTGGCGTAGTCCACCACAGCGCTGAGGACCCTTTGCGCTATTAAGGAACTCATTGGGGGGAACGGATGTGGCCCATCATACATGCATAGTTGACTTTCATCAGAATATTTCGTGAAGCCGGCATGAAATTTCAATCAGGGAGGTGAGCGCACAATCCACCCCGACGACCCTCTTCCACCACGCACGGCCCCCTCATGTTTAGATTTCATTACGGGATTTCGGTTTCTCTGGAATATTAATGGAAGTCACAACTTTCAAATTATGCTATGAACGAGGAAG
The DNA here is from genome assembly GCA_964035755.1 of Teleogryllus oceanicus. Classification (NCBI taxonomy): domain Eukaryota; kingdom Metazoa; phylum Arthropoda; class Insecta; order Orthoptera; family Gryllidae; genus Teleogryllus; species Teleogryllus oceanicus. The sequence continues at coordinate 3,741,163 of CAXIVR010000001.1, forward strand.
GTTGTGTATGGATATTAAAACTTTACCGGCATACGAATTTAACAATGAAATCATATCACCTTAATGGCTCCCCTTTCGAAATCAAATTACGTGGGAGGCAGCCGGATATTAGGGTGTCGTGCCGAACGAAATTGCTGATTCCATGAATACGGCGGTTGCTGCTCCTGCCGTCGCCGTCGCCGCCGCCATCACCGACTGCCCGCCCACGCCGCCTCGGCCCATCCGTTTGACCGCTGCCATCAGCCCAGGCGCCCCTGTGCTGCGTTGCTTTTGCTGCCGCTGCTGCTTCTCAATCCACGGTGATATTTTGGACTCGCCACTGGTTGTTCCAGTCGTCGCCCGGGCTGTGGCAGCAGGGAAATAGTTTCATAATCAGCTACTGAGAGACCTGCTCAACTCAGTGGCTCCGCGAGCCCAACCATTTTTTCGCGAGATTCGTTGTGTCGAGGAGAGGAAGGACGTCACTCAGCGGCTGAGAAAGTGGCTTCGACAAGGAAGCTAGGGGTGGTTGAACGCTTGACAGCCATCGGCTGCGAAACGCATGACAGAGGCAACGCGAATTACCTTTCGCTTCTCGGCCTTCGTATGGGGCAGTGTGCAAACACGCAAGACGGCTGGAATAGAATTCGAAAACAATAGCTGGGACGAGATCGATTTGTCTGAATGAGAATTCTAGAGGTCGGCTGCTGTGATCTGCTCTCTCTCTCTCTCTCTGTCTCTCTCTCTCTCTCTCTCGTGGTTGATTCTGGTGCAGGATTGTAATCAGCTGCTCACCAACCGCGCGCGACCCTCCCTTTCCCACCCTATCCACACTCCCACCCCGAATGGATCATCCCCATACGCTTCAAACATTGGTAGGACGGCGAGTTCAGGCGGGTGCAGTGAGCGACTAGCGAAAGCGTCGGACAAAGAAGCTTTCGGAGAAGCGTTTTCCGGGATCGCGTCTCCCAGCCGGTAGTCGGCGGCGTCTGGCGACATTCTTCACATCAGCCGCGTTGCGCTGCCCCCCCCCGTAGCCAACATCGTCCACGTCGCGTTTGCCAACGCTATCGCCGGCCTTCTGCTCTGCCCCACCCCGCCCCCCCCGGCCACGCCGCCACCCACCGCTGCAAATTACACGGCCGTGTCGCCGACCCCTGAAGGCGTGTGCGGTGGCGGCGGCGGTGTGGGTGGGAGCGCGCACATAGCACTAGACACCTGAAAAGACCTGAGAGGTATAGAGAGGGGAAGGTAAATAATTTTGCGTGCCGCGCGTATCGTCCCTGGGGATCTCACAAGACGTGCGCTTCAATGCTCGGAAATCTACGGGCCAGCATTTGCATAAGTGAGAAGCAGATGGGAAGCAGAAATCATTCTTTTGAAGGCACATTTTCCCCCCTTTCTTTTCGCCGCTTATTGAAAGAAGCCGCGATTTCCCTTGGGTTGACCCTCTTGATGTGTTGTATTCGAACGCTTGTTTAAGAGGATGTTCGTAAGTAGTTTGCAAACTTCTCCACGTTACCAAAATCGTAATAAATTTTTGAACGTTTGAATGTAGTGTTTGGGAAGTAAATGAAGCCCCTTCAAGACGTACACATTGCAAGATAATCAGTCATGCCTCTTCGTTAATTTAGACTGACAAACATGCTACTAATACGATAAATGAGCAAGGAAATTTAAATAGAAACTGATTAAAATATTCTGAGAAAAGAGGAGGAAGTAAATATTACCCGTCTTTCTTCTGTTAGCTTTCTCAATGATGAATATAACGTTTATTTTTAATCATAATGTATTTACTTGTCATATTTGTGCTTGTGTGCAAGCTTGTAAAGATCTCGTTAAAATGTCAGATGGGCCGTAGGATCACAATTGTGGCATGGAATTTTTATTTACGGGAACATCACATAATTAGACACAGATGTTTTTAATAAATGATGTTTATGGAAGAAAGTCAGGTGTGCAACGAAAGAAACGTAGTTAGAATTTAGTGTGCTTGTATTACTGTGTTTCCCAGAAGAAAGTATCCATAAAAATTCTTAAGTGCAATCGTCATACTCATTTAGTTTGCCCAGCGCTTATTTATCAGCGATCACTCTTCCCTTTTTGTTAAATAAATTGATCTCTTGAAATAAGTGATTTCTGCTTTGTTTCGTTGTTTTTCCTATTAATTTTATCGATTTCTTTTGTTGTGTCGCGTATGCTTTGATCCCTCCTCGCGGTGCGTGGTGCGGGCGCGGCGTGCCTCGCGAGCCGAGAGTGGGCGGCGTGGGCGCGAGGGCAGGCGCCGTCGCCACCCAGGTCGCTTAGTGCGCCCCGCCCCGCGCCCCCCCCCCCGCCGTGAGTCGCCACCATCGCCGCCACCGCCGCCGCCGCCGCCGCACGGTGACGATCTCGTTAGAATGCCGGCCGGGCCGAAGGATCATGATCGTGACCCGATCGTATCGCTGGCGATCGACAACACGGGCCACCGGTAGCCGGTAACTGCGGTGGCGGCGGCGGCGGCGGCGGCCGGGAAGTCGGGGGCGGGGGCTAGAGCGGGGACGGGAGCGGGGGCGGGCGAGCGAGCGAGTGGTGCGAAGTCGGGGGCGTGGGAGAGAGCGGGGACGGAGGGGGCGGGGATGAGAGCGGGGGCGGGGAGCGAGCGGCGCGATGCCGGCGCCGGCTACGAATCTCTCCGCTCAGCACCACTTGGCGCTCCACGCCCCGCGCCCCGCGCCCCGCTCGCCTTCAAAGCCCCTTTCCCGCCGCCCGTTGCCCTCCCCCGCTGACTCGTGCAACGCGTGAGTGCCCCGGCAGTTCATGAAGTTGTCGAGGAGTTATGTCACAGGGCGCTAGCTTTGCTGGTACAACAGAGACCCTTTATTTGGTCGCGAACAGTGCATAGACAAGTATTTATTTATTGAACCTTCGAGATGAAACGCATCCCGATGGCCAGTCAATTCCATTTCATAATGACTGCACTCATTTGAAAGTACAACGATGAAGTGTCATCCTAATCTTCTCTTCATAAGTTTTAATTTTTCCAATTTTTGTGATGTATTCGTTATGGATTATTAATCTGCTATTCACTGTAAGGTGGTGGCTCCGTCGTGCGGGGTAGCGATCGCTGCGTCCCAGCGGCGAGATCCGCCTCTTTTTTCCGCAGCCGCGTCCTGTCTCTTCCCGCGGCTTTTTGCCGCTCGGCGCAGCGCGGCGTCCGCGACGGCGTCTGGCGCGCGTGAAGCGCTTACGAAATTCGTCTCCGTCTCCGTCCTCAGCCGCCGCGCGACTGACGTCATTAACGCACTGCGGGACCTGGAGCGGCCGCGATTTATCTCCCAGACATTACTCTTACATCGATCGCAACGTGCATTTAAAAAGTGATTGATACGTGAAGGGCACCTGGGGGAGCGGAGCGGGGCCGAGGCCGGCGGCGGAGGCGAGGGCGGGCGGGGGCGGGGGCGGGGGCAGCACGGCGGGAACATCTTCTGGGCGAGAACCCGGCCTCTCGCGACGAGAAAGGGAAGTCGTGATGGGAAAGAAACGGGAAGCCGTCTCCCTAATGGAAGATGGCCGCTGCTTCGCGCGATAATTACTTTTCTGAGAATCAACATCAGATAGAGATCTGGTGTCATCGCGGTGAATACTGAGAGCTTGTTTTGATGAAGTGCGGCGGCGGGGGAGGGGGGCGCTGCGCGGGGACTGGGGACGTTGCAATATTTCCGATACCTGCAATATCGATCATTGTTGTCGATACTCCCATTATCGATATCCGTACAATTTATTTGGGAAAATCGTTTTCAAATCCGTTAAGCGTCGGAATCAATAAAAAACAGGAATACGAGCTTGTAATAACTCGATTTCTCTAATTATCATTACATTTCAAGAGCATTTTTTTCGTTCAATCTACCACTTCGTTCTTTTCTAGCATTTGCATTGACAAAAGAAATACTGCTTTTCTGGTGTGTAAATGACTAAAAGTTAAGATAGGATTGTATAGCATCTGGGAATTGTGATTTTACTAAATGATTAAAAGATGTTTGAGATTTTGAATTCGAAATAAATTGCACATTATTTAATTTCGAAATACTGATTTGATAATATTGATATAACTGTCGATATTGTCATTGATATTGATATTGATATTGTTTCTGTTGATATCGATAACAAATACGCCGCCACTTTACTTCCTTTTCCATTCAAGAAGTATGGCGCACCCAGCAGCATTTTTTGATATTTTTGCGATGTGGTTCTCGTCTATAATCTTTTATGAAAGCGCTGCAAAATTTGTTTGTCTTCAGACACTTGGGAGAAATGCTTCCGGACACTCGTATCTACCGTATTTTGCAATACTTCTATAAATGCTGGAAGGACATGTGAATAATACATCGGAATCAAATGATGCCGTGAGATTTCGGTATTCATACAGAAATTAGCATTCTGTTGAAGGTGACTTAAAATATTTTAAGAGAAATATTTTGATTATAAAATGTGTTTCTTAAATTTAAAATGTAATTTCAATTGCAGATTTCTTGCGTAGTGCTAAAAGTTTTTGTTCGTATTTTATTTTGTAAACTTACAACTGTTAAAAAGGTCAGTGTTGGACATCTCTCACATTGACATCTTTTATTATGCGTATAACCTCTCTTTCATCTATGGCAAAATGTGATCATGTCTCCTCCCTCAGATGTTTAGAGGAGCGGAAATATATTCCTTTCCCCCCACGTGTTTCCGTCCAGCGTTCTCCAACGTTGTGTAACGCTTCTCCTTTGTGCTTGCAGGTACCCGCAGCTCGGTGCGCTACTCCATCTACTCGGGCGACCCCGACGGCTACTTCACCATCGACCCCGTGGTGGGCACCATCCGCACGGCCAACCCGCTGGACCACGAGGCGCACCAGTCCGTGCTGCTCAACGTGCAGGCGACGAGCGGGGACCCGCCTGCCTACGGCCACACGCAGGTAGGCCCTCGCGCTCCAAGCAACACTTCCTGCAAATCGAAAAGATATTTTGGAGAAGTAATGAGAAAAAAAGAATCAGTTCAACTAGTTAAAACTAGTTAGCTCTTTCTAACTAGCACCTTTCAACGACTCGTTGCAGAGCTATTTGAATTGAATGGTGGCGAGATTCATCAGCGGAATAAGGTCACCCAATTGCGCCAAGCGTCCTGCTGACCCCTCCACCCAACGCCGGCCCGTCTCCATTCCCGCACTTCTCCCCTCCCCAGCTCCCGTCCCCGCTTTCGCCTCTTCGCCCCCGCCCCCTGGCCCGCCCTTTCCGCCTTCCCCTTTCCCCTTCACCGCTCCGCACCCGCTCCCGCACCCGCTCCCGCACCCGCTCCCGGCTTCTCCGCGCGCTGCCCCTCTTCCCTCCGCAGCCGCCATTTGTTATGTCCAACGTATTAGCCCGGCGCGTAAACGCCGCGCTGTGACGTGACCCTTCCATGTAGACTCGGCAGCTGCGTTCAGGGCTTGGAAGTGCGCACACGACATGTGATACTGCGCTCGGGGCTCCATGTTGCCGGCGAGTTCCCCTAACGATTTCTGCGGAGCTGGTTTCGTATTATGCAATAAATATTACGTGTCCGTTGCAGTAACGTTGCTCTGTTTGCTCGCAAAAATTGCCGCTCATTATATTGCACACAAATACGCGTCCCCCGTTGAGTTAGTAAGTTTTGTTAATGGCCACTCACGTGTTCTCGATGTACTTCATGATATTAGATATTTTAACTATAATTAGGTACGGACCTGGTGGCAGTTCTTCAGGCGCCTGGGAATACACAATAGTAAGCCCCAAAAGAAGCAAAATTGAGATCTCTACTTTCTTCGTTTCTGCTAGTGATCGGCAAGACACGACGTAGTCTCCAGTGGCTTAGTTGTACATTATAAAAAATATGAGTATTATGATAATTTTAGTTTGTATCATTATGAACAATACGTCGCGATGAGAAGAGGGAAAGAGTTGCTATTCGCAATACTTTACAAACAATAGCAGATTGCCCATTTCATATATTCGATATTGTTTATAATAAACAATAATAAATAGTTTGAATGTACTACACATCTGAAGATTTTTTATTTTCTATTGTATCTGTTTGTTTTGGAGACCAATTAATACAGACAGTTAAAATTCATTATTTATTTAGTACTATTAGTGTTTATTATTAATGTAACTAATAACTCGAATTTACAAAAACCAAAAAAGATCAATTTTACGTTATGACTTTTAATTGGTCTCTAAAGCAGTCATAGTGTAAAGAGAGAAATATACTTGAAACAATGAAAGCTTTTTAGTCATTATCTGTGTGACGCAAGGCGGAGCATCAGCGAGTGTCCGTTGGTCCGCAGGTGAACATCGGCATCGAGGACGTGAACGACAACGCGCCCGAGTTCGACTCCGGGACGGTGCGCATCTCGGTGCCGGAGAACGTGGAGCTGGGCATCCCGCTGTACGCGGCGCACGCACGCGACCGCGCTCGGAGCTGAACGGCGTCGTGCACTACCGGCTGGCGGGCGTGACGGGCGGCGGCGGCGGCGCGGGCGGCGGCGCGGACGGCGGCGGGGGCGGCGGCGGGCCGTCCGGCCTCTTCGCCATCGACTCCCGCCTGGGCCACCTGACGCTGGCGCGCCACTTGGACTACGAGACGGCGCAGCGCCACAGCCTGGTGGTGGTGGCGACGGACGCCGGCGACCCGCCGCTCTCGGCCAACCTCAGCGTGCTGGTGGAGGTGCAGGACGTGAACGACAACCCGCCCGTCTTCGAGCGGCCCGAGTACTCCGTCAACGTGCTCGAGTCGCTGCCCGTCAACTCGCAGGTGCGCCATTCGGCTCTGTGGAGAAGGGCGGTTACACGAGCTCCTTACCGGTCACTTCGGGTCGAGCGGACCGTGCTGTCCAGCAACCCTGTCCGCGTGCAATATAATTTCTATTTTTCTCGTCAGGTGACAGGATAAACATGGATTGTTTTGGGGGGCTCTGTAAACATGTACAGGGGGTCGCCAAACGTTAAATGACTTTGCTCTCAAAAATCAGTTAGCGCGGTCAATGATTTTCTTTCACTGACACACTCAGTATCTTTGGGTACGAGACCTCTGGGTACGCCATTTGATGAGTTTCCATTCGTCTACTGATCAAAATCTATAATGGTCTGATGACATTACTTTTAGGCACTAAGTTATTGAGATCCCAATCGCAGGTCGTATAAGGCGATATTTTATTTCTGAAAATATTTTCAGTCCATCTCTTCTCTTTTGAACCCGACAATGTGGGGAATTGTTATTCGGCTTTCCGGAAAGAGGCCCTCGAAATCCATCTGGTATCCCTGTTAATGTTTCAACATAAAATCAATTATATTTATTAATTATATCATCAAAAACGTAATGTATTTTTCCTTGTCTGTTTTCTTTATTGACTAGTAAATTATATCTTAAGCAATTCAACAATGTTTGATAGAAAAGGAGGTCCACAACTATATGTTGCTTTATGCTTCACACACGTATGAGGCGTCCTTCGCGGGGGCGTGGTGGCTGACGCCGCGGTCTGTCGCTCGCAGGTGCTGCAGGTGACGGCGGTGGACCTGGACACGGGCAACAACGCGCGCCTCACCTACCGCCTGCTGAAGTCGGGCGAGGGCGACGGCGACGGCGACGACGCGGTGTTCGGCGTCTTCCCCAACAGCGGGTACCTGCGGCAGGCGCTGGACCGCGAGGCGCGCGACCGCTTCGTGCTGACGGTGGGGGGCAACGGCACGCCCGCCGGCACGGCCACGGCGCGCGTCACCGTCACCGTGCTGGACGCCAACGACAACGACCCGCGCTTCTCGCGCGACGAGTACGACTTCGCCGTGGAGGAGAACCTGCCCCGGGGCGCCCTCGTGGGGCGCCTCGCGGCCTCCGACGCCGACCTCGACGCCAACGCCGCGCTGCGCTTCCACCTCATCCCGGCCAACAGCAGCTTCCAGGTCAACCCCGTCACGGGTGAGTAGCAGCCAGCAAACAATTTGCAAACGTATTACGCAACGGTACTTAGTCCGCTTTCCCTAATTCTCGGCGTCTCAGAACAAGGAGCAATACGTTCTGTTCCCCACGTGTGACTTATCATGTATTGGATTTATTTTCGTCGAATGTGTTTATATATACAGTATATATTTTTATAAATGAACTTGCAAAGTTGAAGAAGATAAGGTACGATACAAATGAAGTGAATGAAAGAAACGTTCAAAGTTTAATAAATATGACTGCACGCGATGCGCTTCACAGACCCCTTCAGTTCCATGGGCCTCCTTGAGATTCACGAGCCCGGACCGATGTACCGGCGGCACCATTCTCAGTTCGGGTCTGTTGCGAGAGACCTGCTCTGCCTCGGTCCACAGAAACTAACGCTTTCCGTGGACAGTCTCCTGTATATCGTGTGGTCCGGTTGCTTGGTAACAGTTCTGAAAAGATTAGCCTATGCGCAGTACGAGGTTCCGCGTGGCTGGCACAGTGATTAAGAAACATCTACGGATATCTGGGCAGGTTAGAAGGACAGTAGGATTTGAGAAGAGAGAACATGAGTAAGATGTTTGTGTCGAAGCACGAAAGTATTAAAGAGCAATAAAATGAAGGTCCCCAAACGAGTCTTCACCTGTGATTTCTGGGACGTGGCCTGGGACCGAATTATTTGTTCTGTCTATACCAGAGGAGTGTGGAAGAGCCAGGGATTCCACATCGAGCGTTTGATGCATAAAATACCCGAATGTGCATGATGGGATCTTAGGACACTTTAAGTAATTCTACTATCCAAGGCATTTTGGAGGTTATGTAAATTTCTTATGCGTCTGTCGTGTTCATGTGGGTGATCTTGCGAATTACCGAATGGTTGAATAGGGGTATTCCTTCTCTCTTACTACGTCCATTGCCGAAAACAAACAACTACCAAACGAAAGCTCCCCAGCGATGACGACCACGTTCAGGTGAAGTTACTCGCGAACATTCCAAAGGTCAGCCCCTTTTTCTTTCTCTAGTATTTGAGCACGTTCACCACACGGGATAGTATCCGAAGATGTATAATGTAACAATTGGCATGTTCGTTCTCCTCTACGATTCCTCGCTACTCCTGACGTGGATCACGCACAATACAGTCTGTTTCTCAGTTCACGGAGATCTCTCTTAACGTCGTGCTCCGATTGTTGGCACAATCTCTTAGGCAGCCATTTCCTGATGGAAACCCTTCTAAACTCCTGAGTATAGCATTCGGGTGCCCTGAAAATGCTATTCATATTCCACGAAACCTTATGCTACTACGCACGCTTTCTGTACGCGAAGGCAATGACGCGAGGCAGCAATCCCCTTGCTTGTCCCCCTCTCCAACAGTCGAGCGTACTGGCCATGAGGAGGTTGCGAGTTCGCTTTCGGTAAGATATCAGAAATTTGCTCCATTATTTACCAACAGTGAGTAAATGACGCCTTGCGGAATGAAATTCGTTGCTCTTTTGCTCTGTGGTTTCCACCACCACTTCCAAGTATAGGCCAGAGCAGCGCCCTGTACAACGGACCGCGTGATCTTACCTTCCCGTTCCCTTCCTTTCCCATTCCATCCCATCTCCGAGCCCCAGCGACCGTAGCAATTAAGCCTCCCACGCTTCGCGAAAACACCAGTCGATCAATCAATTCTGTCTCCCCGCTATCCGTTCCGCGAAGCAGGATCTCTCGATGTCTGTCGCTTGCCAGAATAGAATAGTTTTTGAAATTCGGCGTGTCCCTCCGTTTCCCGTCTGGCCCAAGAGGCGCTGGCGCCGCGACGCTGTGTAACGAAGTGCATCAAGCGTCGTCGCATTCCTGGCGTCGGCGGCGCGACCGCGGCCCTGTAAATAACGTGGCGGCCGGCGAGCGCGCCGCACGTTAATTTATTGCGAATTGCTTTAAATGGACCGACTTTTGGAAAGTGGTGAAATATGGCTGAGGAGCATCAGCGGTGGCGGCCGGCGGAGGCGGAGGCGGCGACGTCGCCGCGTGGTTTCTCTTCGCAAATAGTTAATATTCATGAAAGGCTTGTGCGATGGGTATCGGAGGCGCCTTTATTACACGGTGCTTTATCTTGAGACACCGCAGCGCGCGCGAAGTGTGGACGTGGCCTGTGGGAGGAGCACTCTCCGCCCACTCCGCCCTCTCTCCCCCTCCCTCCCCTTTCTTTCCCCCTCCACCGCCTCACTTGAGGTAAGAGTCAGAATTGTCGCTGTCTCTGCAGCCACTCTGACAGGGGGATCTAGGGTTCCAGACCCGAGACGGGCGGCTTTTAGACGAGCTACGTAGCGTGGTGCAACTCTTCCGTTGCCTATCGTTGAATATCAGCCGCCGGCTGCTCTGATCGGTAGTTTTCCGTGGTTTCTCCATCAACACTAGTCGAATGACCGGGCAGAATCCCAACAATAGCATTACGAACCGTTCATGGTCTTTCCTTTCCCCGTTCTTGTCGTATCATATCCTCTCTCTCTCTCTCTCTCTCTCTATCTCTCTCTCGCTCTCTGTCTCTCTCTTTCTCTCTCTCTCTCTCTCTCACACACACACACACACACACGCACGTACACATAACTAGTACCACACAAGCCGGGAGCTTGGAATAAGTCCCGGCTGGGCGGTGCCCCGCTGGGGGAGATATCTGCAGAGGTAAATTTCGCCCCGCAAGCCGACATGTAGGTCGGCGGGATATCTCACCGTCCATTGGGGATGGACCACTCCACTTATAGGGATAAAGCATTCACTACAGTAATGACCATCGTAGTTGACTTTCTCGTAAACACTAATCAATCAATCAACTAATCAACCCCCTGCTGGTCTCCCCTGTCAGTACCAGCCGTGAAGCACTCACGACTCTCGCGCCACCCCCGCGCCGCCCGCGCCCATCCGCCGCCTCCTCTTGTGTTGACTCATTACAGCATCCTTAAGTGGCTCACGCATTTTGAGTTGCGGGCCAGTTTTGCCCGTCCGTGGTTGCTCTTCTCATAGTTATCTGTATCCCGAAGCCACTCAGGGACGTCAGGTTCCCGTGCAGGGGTTCACCGCACCTCGTGCTCCATGCAAACACTTTTATCTGCACTGGTTTACCAATGCGCGTTACTCAGACTTACACAAACTCACCACTAGCGACGTTGCGACACTTTCGGCACTTAGAGAATCGATATTTTTGGTATTCGATATTTTCAGTATCGATATGTTTGTAATTATGTCACGAAGAGAAGATAAGATACTTTTCAATTATTTGATTTAATTTATTAAATTTATTTTCGTAAAAAGTAAGCTAAAAACATAATGTGACGTATAGGATAGTAGTACATAATCTGTGCTCTGAAAAGTTAGTAAAATGTAAATTTAAATTAATAAAATGTGACATGTTTGTGACAAATGTATATAACGATATCTTTTCTTGATTGTTATTTGAAATCGCAAAAAAATACACTTTTCGCAATGACCAATACCAATCGATATTGGAAGGTGGATAGTCGATATTATCGTCTATCCACACTATTCTAGGTACTTTCTCGAGTAATGTACCATCGATATCAGTATTGCAGTCCTTACCTCCATCTGCCACCGCTAGAAGCTGTTCGTTGTCGGCCCCCGTTCCCTCTTGCGCCGCCGTGCCCCAGCCGCCACCGCCACCTAATCCAACTAATGGGGTGGCAGCAGCGTGAAAGCGCTCGGCCATTTGCAGAAAAGAAAGCGCGACCTCACGAATCCGATTCGCCACACGGCGCGTTGACGCGTGGTCCGGTCGGAACCGCGACCGCAAAAAGAAGCCGAAGAGGCGATAGCAATAAAACTAGCACGGCACAATGGAAAATGTATGTATATTGCCATTTGCTACAATACTAGAGTGTTTTCTTACGTTCTTAGCGGCCAACGTCACCGATTCTACTATATGTAAATTTGTCAACTCCTGACGGACATTGCATTTGTAATGCATGTTTTCATTTTCCTCAACGATTTTTCATTTGTATACCATATGTCCCAATCCTTAAATGTTTTGGTTCTAAACTGTCAATTACACAGGTTTCAACATTCACCCCCATAGCCCTGTTATTATTCTTGGTTCTCCTATTTCTTTATACCATGTGCCATATTTCCTTCATCACATTCATTCCACGCGTTTATTTCCTTCTGCCTTCATTCTCCTTGCCTTTCTAGAAATTCTCGCCGCCCTCGCCGCCAGCATCGCTACCACCGCCATCACCTTTGACACCGCTGCCCCCGCCGCCTTCGCCAACCTCGCCACCTTCCCCGCCCTCCTCACCCTCGTCGCCTGTGTCGTCCTCGCCGACACCATCGCCGCCGCCGGTACTGCCGCCGCTCCTATTCGCAGTAATTGCTTTAGCGGCCTTGCGTTTCGCTTGTGCAAGAGCGTGAATACTAATCCGATAGCGGACGCTGCAACACCCAATATGGCATTTGTCCTCCTCGCGGTGGGAAGAGGGTTGGGGGGGGGGGACAGGCGGAGGTTGTAAACCCGTGCTCCGTCGATTCTCGGCGGCGTGGCAGGTACAAAATGACATCTCGTCCCGTAATGCGCGGGAAAAAGACTTCCGGCTCTCGTCTGACACAACTCACATAAGAAATCCTACTGATTGGGTCATGATTGAGGTATGACGGACTGGCCACTGCCCGCCTCCCAAGGCCCGAAATCCTGGGCCGAGACCCCTTCAATGCGCGAGTTCTTTTCGGTTAATGAAGTCCGGCCCCTAAATACGTACCTCGTACTAGAAGCCGGAGGCAAGGAGGGTAGAACGTTACCCATCTCCCAGGACTGCAACCGATAAGCAGTCAGGTCACGGAAGACGAATCGGACGGCATTTTGTTTGGATTTAAACATTCAATTCAAGCGGGACACGAACACCCTGGAGGCAGTTCTGGGTGCGTCAACTTCTTTGGTCATTAGTCCCATAGAAAGTCAGCGTATTTGGCGATGACCTACACGTCGGCTCGCACATAACTACGTCGTCCCCCTATAGGCAGTTATTCGAGAGGAGCCCCGCCCCATCCGGGACAAATCCTAGGAGCCTGACTGCTCAACCTACATGTAAGTGTATGTTCGTGTGTAAGGGGCGAGGAGGGTACAGAAATGAGGAAGAAAGATAGCGCGCCGATCGTGGCCCTTTTGTTATGGAGTTGCTCCCGCATTCGCCTAATGTTGATCAAAAATAAACACGGAACTACTGATCGGAGCTAGAATTCCCCTCAGGCAATGACTGAATTCGATGCAGTTATGTATGTGTAGTTTGTGTCGAAAATCCTTCGACGCCGAATCCCGAGTGTGTGAACTTTGAGCAGACTATCAAATCGCTCGTGTGGTATATTCCGAATGAATAAGTCGTGGGCGTTTCTCCTCCGCGGCCGCAACTATTTTAACGAAGCCGTCTCCGCGCGGTGCTGCCGCCGACTCTAGAAAGTGCGGTGCGTCCCGTGCAGCGAGGCTGGGCTTGCATCAACCGCCGCGACCGAGCACAGCGGAGCGCTGTGGCGGCTTGGCGGGGGGAGGGGGTTAGGCGGGGCGGAGCAGAGCGGAGCGGAGCGAAGCGAAGGGGGCGGGGGAGCGAGTGGAGGCGGCTGCGCGCGCCGTGCGGTATGCTAAACGAGGCTTGCCTCAAGACAGTGCTCTGACGGGTGTTCGTCTCCGGAGGATTCAAGTCGCGCCGCTTTCCCCGCTCTGCTCCGCTTTGCCCTACACTGCCTCGCTTTGCTCTGACCTGCCCCGCCCTGGCCCGCCCCCATGCAATCCCCCACCGTCTCGCTTTCCTTCACCCAGACCTGCCTCTCCCCTTCGCGCTGCGTTCCTTGTCAAATCGCGCCCTGCATTCCGTGCCCTACAATCCGCCGCCCCTTCGCTTGCTGGCATTTGGCAACTACAGCCCTTACCGCGTGCGATCTTTCCTTCCTATTCGTCATCCTGTCCTCTCCCCTTACACACACACACACACACACACACATACACACATACACGTTCTTGCATGCACTACACTGCCATAATGTCGAGAAACCAGTGTGGAACCCCAAGCGTTCCCAGCTGGGGCGGTGCCCCGTTCGAGAAATATTCTTGAAGGGGGAAATCCCTCGCAAGCTGTCCTGTAGGATATCGTCAGCTCTCAGCATCCAGCGAGGAAGGACTCACCATCACCTGTTGAAATAAAGCATTCACTACACTAAATTGGACTAATGTCTATAGCACTTGACGTGCTCGGAATCAGTCCATCCTTCCCGTTAGATTTTTTGCCTCCATATGCCCTCCATCTTCCACAGCTTCTGCCACCCGTCTCCCGACGCCCGGACCACGCCAATGACAGCGAAAGTTTAGCGCCCACGAAATCAAAAAGTGAGGAACGTACTCCATTATAATTGTACAAATTGTCTAATCTCAAGCACGGACACATTATTATGGTAAGAAGTTTTAAAGAATATGTGATGTTGACACAGAACGCGTCTTGTAAATGCAATATCCTTCATATCTGGGCGAGATCTACTTCAAAAATATATAATATAAACGGAAAATTATGCCCAAACACAGGAAAAAAATAGTGTATTATAAAATGAAAATAAATTCCTGCTAAACTTGAATGTTCAAACAGGAGGTTTTTATACGAGCCCATTGCGCTATCCTTCACACCCACAGGTATGCTGACCGAAGGGGCAGAGTAGCGTTCACGAAGCAGGCGAGGCCACTACTTTTTCACTCGCCCCCCCCCCCCCCGCCTACCTCCCACCCTCGCCCCCGGACTCTCCGCTGCCAGGAGCTTCCTTCTGCTAGAGCAGAGCGCATTTCCACTGCAATTGTCCGGCTCCAGCTCGACGGCTGTAGCGTTCGTATCTTCCTCTGCCGCCATCTCTCGCTCATCCGCCTCCACCGCCGCCGCCGCTGCCCTCGTCCGCGCACAAGAACTTGCCCCGGCGACGAGAGAGCGATGCGGCGGCGGCGGCGGCGGCGGCCGGCCGACCGGCCGGTCAGCGGGAAACGGTTACGCCATAAGCGTGCCTACTTTGACAGAGAGAACCCACTTAGCTGGCAGCCTATCAAGTGATGGACTCGGGTCCGAGATGTTACCCCGGCGTGCCCCCGCATCCCGTATAAGCTTCTCATCTGCGTGCTTCTTGCCCTGACGGCGGCGGCGAGCAGTGGGCGCGGGCGGAGGCGGTTTTTCTTAGCTTGACGTAAGGTGTCTGCGCGTCGAGTGTCGAAGCTGTCCGAGCCGAGGCCTGGGAGCGGGCGAAGGCGGCCAGGGCAGGACCGCACGCGGGAGAGAAAGATACGTACATCTATAGAAATAGAAAAAGAGAGGACCGAAATGTAGATTATTTTTCTCTTTGATTATTTTGTTTCTGGAGGGGGGTCAACTACTATTGTCATTAGTTCCTTAAGTGTAGTTCATGTTATATCTCGGGGGTGTAGTGGTTCTCTCTAGCTTGAATGTGAAATCCGGCATCGACCTAAACGTCAGCTTGCTTGGTTTTCCAGTTGCCTCCTATCCGGGCAGCGGCCCAGTCGGGACAAGTACTTAATGCACTAACTGGTCTCCCATAATATATGATAGTGTAGTGTGTATGTGTGTGTTAAGATCGAGGTAGGGACAAGAATGTGAAAGGAAAAATCGCGAACGGTCCGTGTTGTGTTTGTAAAGGTATTACAACTTCGCCTGGTATAAATTGGAGAATCCGCAGAAAACTACCGATCAAAGCAGCCGGCCGCCAGAATTCTCCTCTAGACAGGAGCTGAATTCGACGTAGCCCTGTATTTAGTATCGACAATCTGCCACTGCCAAGGCTCGAATCTTAGAACCTCCTGGGGAGAACCGCAGCAGTGGAAACAGTTGTTGCCCTGAGATATCTGAGCCAGTTATTTCTCGTATTGTGGCGCTCGTTTTGCCGGCTCTGCTTTCGCGGCGACTCCCTTGGCACAGCCTTCGAGAACGCAGGGCCAGAGGCTGCGGGTTCGAGTTCCGCGTTTGGCATAAGCGTTTTCACTGCGTGGCTGGGTCGTGGTTTGTTGCTGATGCCGTGTGGTTTTTCATCACATGAATGCTTTTAGCAAGATGTGAATGCGTACTTCTGCCTCAGAGTGCTTGCGGCCGCTGCCGCCGTCCGTATTTAGAGAAGCAAAGGCTGAAATACTAACGTTAAAATGAAAGTAGGTTGCTCTGTGTCCTGGTGCGAAGTCATTGAACAGAAAGCATAGAACGTGTATTTGTATATTTTTGTATCTCGCATCGATACACTTGGCAAAAATAGTGAAACATTGTATTCTTTACCACTATCGTCTGAATGGAGGGTGACTTAGGAAAATGTTTGATTAAGGTGACTGTTCACAAACGAGCTGGAGACAAAGCAGTTCACCGTTCCGATCGGTGAGACAGAAGAATAGAGCACACAACGCTCCTCTAAGAGGCGTGTTGGGGAGAGACGCTTCAACGCCCGCCTGACAGAGTTATAAAGATGCCGACGGAAGTAGTGGGCTTCTGGAAATTAAATCTTGATTGTGGCTACCACTTGCATGCCCTTCTCGAATTACTGCCTCGCTGCAATAGTTGATTTAATTCCACGATTTATTTATCGTGGAGCATAGAACCGTCACTCATTCACACACACACACACACACACACACACACACTCACACTACGTATCATGTTTCGATTTCGTGACCGCGAAAAGGTGGTTCAGTTTTATAAGTTTCCAACATTGATTATAATTGTCTTTATTAGAGTCTGGGAAACGGTTAGTACGTAGATGTAACGATATGCATGATGGTGGAGCAGTGTGAATATGCGAGGCAGGGCGAAACACAAGAATACCGAGAAAAGCCAGGCGGCATTTGAGGTGAGGCGGTGAGGCGTCGTCTAGGTGCTCGCCGCTGACGCTATGGGTCCCCGGCCCCTGACTTTTCAGTCGAGTGTTCGTTCAGCTCGCTGCTGGACCCTCCGCCTCTCGGCCGCCACCCACTTCCCCTCCGCCCGCGGCGCTCAGGCCCTCGCCTCCAGGAACCGGCTCGCCCTTTCCGAGGAGTGTTCGGCGAAGAATTCCGTCTGCATTTCTCTCCAGCTCTCTATTCTCGCGGCTACGATTTCTTTCAATCGTTTACTTTTTTCCACCGGTTTACTAAACGTTTAATGTCTTCGATTAATTATCGGATCAAAGTGAAATTTCATGCTAGTGTGGTAATTTCGAGGAGCACCCCGTGGTTTGAGACAGCCATGAGAGGAGCGCTGGTCTCCCAGGCTTTTGAGCCGTGGCCGTAATCTTCCGACGGATTGCGCCCAGGAGGCGTGGCCACCGCCGCCCCCGGGAGCTCTGAAAACGGTTCTGGTCGGCCGCTGCGAACCCCGCGTTCACCGGTTCGCCCGCCCGGCCGCTTGCCCGCCTCCCCGCTCGCGGGCCAAGCACTTGGACAGAGCATCCGAGCAACATCCTGCATATGGGAAAATACGATTCTATAAGATGAGTATTGCTTGTGCCAGACGATCAAGAAGACTCTTACAGGTTCGGAATACGTCAATGTTTTTAATCGTACCGTTTCATACGTCCGAGAAAACGCCAAGCTCTGAGCAGGCAAAATTGGTACGTGGGAAACCCTTGGCTTTTCATTTTCTTGAAGATGAGGTTTTGTCATTCCCTTCCCTGAACGTGTATGAGCATAATTGTACATCTGGTATAATTTTGTCAAACCTGTTATGATACTGAAAAGGTTGTTTTGTAAAGTAGGAAACGTGATAAATCCGTGCAGTTTGATGTGTTTGATTACCTTCGGGATACAAATAAACATGGGAAATCAAACCTTTATGGGTGAATTTGGCACGTGTACCGAATTGTAGTATGGAAATACAAATTTAGAAACGTTATTTTAATGTATTTTATGCAGATTTACTGATTTCAAATTAAACATTTATTTAATTATTCGGTAACCTTCTAATTCACGGAAAATTATGGGTAGAAGAATTATCTTCTAGAAGTACAGGAAGAATCTTCAAACCGCTCATGAATGCGTTCCTAATTAGATAGTTCTTGAATTATCGCTATCACGTTTGTTCGACTGTGAACGCTTTAAACTTTTCCCAATGAATTTTACCGCTTTTCCGCAAATTATCAAAGTGCATTTTTTAAAAAAATTATATTCATATTCTTTGTAGGTAAATCCGTTCCAACATTATTACATCGTGGAAACTGTAATAACAAGCTCGAACATGCTGTATTGTGGAGTGAAGCTGGCAACTATGCACATATATTTCATCTGTGCATTCCCTTCATGTAGTATCGAATGATGTTATACATTTTATGTTGCTAATGTACTTTTTCCCACTGAGAAGTTAATCGTCTTCTGTATTCTGACAGGTGTTAATCATGTTAGAGTGATGAATCAAAACTTTTTAAACCTCGACTACGTATCCGTGAAGTCGAATATTTTTTTTATGTTGAGATACATTCAATACCTTTGCTATCGCGACGGTGAATTATATCGTAAAATGAGTGCTCACGTTTAGAATCATAAGAAGCGTTCTTGTTTCGACTTTCTATACTTCCATAATATCGTAGCATATAATAGTATAGCTGTGCAATCGAATCATGTGGTGAGTTCATGTCATTAATATACTTATTTCAGTCCCGCCAAAAAAAGCAATTTGTTCTTATTACAAGGATTCGTGGAAGCTGGGTTGCGAAGACGGCCAAGTGCACACATGCGCCGCGAAATATGCACAAATTGATCGTGAACCCGCGTTGACCGAGGCATCCTGTACCACTGTCAGACCCAAGGCGAGGGGGAGGGGGAGGGGGACGGGGCGGCGGAGGGCGGCGCGCAGCGCAAACAGGTTTCAAGCACGCGAACTTGATATTTCTGTTCGCTTTAGCGAAGATTTTTGTATGGTAGCTTGCACGTCCGCACAAAACATAGCCTTCCTCTTCATCTTCTTTCATCATTTGATTTTGGGTTCCCCCGCGTGGCGTGGCGTGGCACAGCATGGCGGGCTCAGTGTGGCGGCGAGTGTTTTCTCGGCTGGGATGCTGGGCGCCTGGGTTCTTCGCCGTGCTTTTGGTATAGATGGATTGTATTTTTTCTGCCGAGATTGTAGAGCAAGCGCATTCCACAAGACATCTACACATACTCTACTACGTCGCAAACCTAAACGAAAATAACTTAGAAGCGGCGTTCGATGACAAGTGCTAGAACAGATAGAAATGCACATTCTTTGCTTTGAAGTGTACACACTATTTGCTCTTTGCATAAAACGCGCGGTGATGACGCTTGAAATCACACGAGAGTCCCGTCACCTGCGGGAAGCCGTGTGGTATTGCCTACGGCTTTGTTTTTCTCTTTGAATGAAGTCACATGCTAGTGATTAGAGTCGGATTTATTTCTGAATCATCAAACCATCACCAAACTGTAGGGCCTCCTAAATATTTGAAATTAAACACCTGTATTCGAAGTAAATAATAATATAAAATTAACTTTGCCATACAAAAGGACATTGAAGTATTATTAATATTTATGGGTTAATAAAAAGTTTGTTTTAAAAAAGTTATAGAGCTCCTTTGTACCGGAGGCTCTAAGCATATTCTTTGCTTATAAATGAATCCACGATGAGCCACGCGCCCTATAGCATGCGTTTGAACAAAATGAACAAAACGGAACGAAAGATGCAGGAAAGTAACTGAATGCATCAGGATGGGCAGGGGCCAGAGAGAGTTGGGATGGCGGAGTGGCAAAGACACAAATCTCGCGAGAGCTGTGTGCAGTTGTAGGAGATTGACACCAGGGAAGAGAAGGAAATGGGCGAGGAGAAGGGAGAAACGCTGAAGAGAAGACAGACCCGGCCCTCGAAATTACTCATAGCCTGAAAGATCGGGAAATTGTGGCGTGTCTCCTATATCCACTGCGCTCTAGACAGGAAGAAATTAATCGTACATACTCCGTTAATAACATTTTAGGACATTTGTTTCACTTTCTTATGTCGCGTGATGTTATTGTTCCGAGTGTACAATCGCTCGCATTAAAATACGATGGAACCAAAAACATGATGGGAAACTCTCAGCTCTGATGCTCCAATACAACATTCGTCTCCACTCCCCGATATGTGTTGATTGCAGAAAATCTTCGCAGTCTTGATTCCTACTTATTAAGAGTTCTGAAATAAGCGAGGTTACTCCATTCACAAAAAGAAAAAAATCGGTTGATTGTTTTGATTTAAATACAAGTAATTTCTCATGCATACTGTAAATTGAAGCTGCAACAAACGTCCTAGAATTTACGACATGTCCGATGGAGATATGAAAAGATTTGTCTCATTCTTATTTACATTTCGTCAAACTCTAAAAAGCATTTGATAAAATTTGTAACGCAATGTAAATACATACTTATTTGTTCAATGAAACGATTGCCGATATTTTATACGAGCGATACAACAGTAAAAAAGGGTGATAAAATTTTATGACTCATCTCCAATGCAACCCGATGATTTGGGGTCGTGAATGTATTCCAGCAAGAGACGAAAGCAGTAACTCGAAGCTCCTCCACTCTCGCCCACTGAATCCAAAGAACCCTCTTTCCGGCGGAATTGGTGATGGCGTCTCGGCCACACCCTCCCCCTCCCAAACCCTTCCCTCTCCCCCTCCCTCTCCCTCACACCCTTCCCCTCACGCACGCCTTTGTCTACGCCGGCGCTCTTGCGTGGACACGCCGTCTCCGTACGGCAATGACGCAAGGGCCTTTATCCGTATGCTGCACTTGATGCTTGCTCGACAAGTCCGTACGAATGGAGATTTTCATTCCGAGACCATTTTAGTGGTTAAGTGCTCATGCGCATCTTAGAGCAAACACGTAAAGCGAACTGTTCATTCATAGCATTTTCGAGGATTTCATTGGTGCTAGAATTCAATTTCAATGCAATTTAGATAGATGTGTTCTATTCTCACATGGTACCTTCATGATATTTCTGAAACTCATATTAATCTTTGACATGATGAAATTAACTCTGACGCAATATGTCAGAAAATGGGCTACATGTCTAAGAAAATGTATCTTACAAAACTGAAGGAAAAGAATTTGGTATGATTTTTAAGGTGTTGTGTATCATGCTGATATAGACAGTAAGGGATTCCTCACGGATCACTCTCCCCACACACAATGAAGCCTTGAATTATGTACTGGATTCTCCTCATGGAGTAGGAGAGCAAGGGGATGCCTCAGCATTTGCTTAGCGGATCATAGAAATCTGAACGAAAACCCGTTCGAGATGCATATCACACACAAATTTCTCTGGCATTTCAACTTGTATACCGATTAAATTTATCTGACGATGAGTTACAAAATAAAACAAAAGTATTATACTCGTATGTATATTTTTAATAATGATCTGTTAATTCTCACACTGAAGAATACGATTCCTGCATTGTGTTTTATAATCGTAAATAACTATATTGCATGAAAATTGGTGGCCACCCTTCATTAATTCAAATTTTGTCAAACCCACTGATTTGTAAATGAATTGGTAATGCAACGGTAGTATTCCACGGAGAGGCGTGCAGAAATTCGTAGATTGCTCCATGATTATTGGCCCATTTTTCTGCTCTCTAAACGCTCCTGTATTACACATTGTTTCCGCAACTCTACAGAAGGTTGTTGGTTCGTTCGCGTAAAGTAAAGCCGCACGCCTGCCTGGGCGACGCCGACCGCGCAGCGACGGCCGGCTGCGAGAAGAAAATCGCACGCCGCCATCGTCGACGTCGGTGGGGGCGGGGGCGGGGGCGGCACCACAAAGCCGAGGGCCGGGGCGCCCTCGCACCGCCGCCCCGCGCCCCCGCGCTCACTCGTTCCACCGCCGCCCGCTCCGCCGGCCGCCTCGCCACACAATCTCATTATAACCTGTTTATCATCTACCAGGCTTTTAATATACCTCATAAATACTCGCTGGGGACGGCACGCGTACCGGAGCCCGATGATGGGGAGTACGTATGCACTTTTTCATCGCGAAATTTATTCAAAACATAAAGCAGCAGCTCGGGAATATAAAGACTAATATTTTATTCTTACTTCAAATTATTCGCCCCACGGAGCGCCGCGCGGGCAGGTGGGGAGGGGGCTGTGCGATGGGGCAGAAATGCGAGTGTCCCCGCGGGGAGCGCGGGGATGGCGTTGTGGGGGTGGGTCGGGGCGTGGGGACGGGGTGGGCGGGCTGGACGCGCTGATGACGCGTGGGGGGAGTGCTTCAGCATATTTCAGCGACGGGGAAGCAACCGACGGGGATTTTCGATACTGGGTAGGTCCTTCAGCGATGGGACCCGGATTTTCGATACTAGGTAGGTGGATTTTCGATACTAGGTAGGTGGATTTTCGATACTAGGTAGGTGGATTTTCGATACTAGGTAGGTGGATTTTCGATACTAGGTAGGTGGATTTTCGATACTAGGTAGGTGGATTTTCGATACTAGGTAGGTGGATTTTCGATACGAGGTAGGTGGATTTTCGATACTAGGTAGGTGGATTTTCGATACTAGGTAGGTGGATTTTCGATACTAGGTAGGTGGATTTTCGATACTAGGTAGGTGGATTTTCGATATACTAGGTAGGTGGATTTTCGATACTAGGTAGGTGGATTTTCGATACTAGGTAGGTGGATTTTCGATACTAGGTAGGTGGATTTTCGATACTAGGTAGGTGGATTTTCGATACTAGGTAGGTGGATTTTCGATACTAGGTAGGTGGATTTTCGATACTAGGTAGGTGGATTTTCGATACTAGGTAGGTGGATTTTCGATACTAGGTAGGTGGATTTTCGATACTAGGTAGGTGGATTTTCGATACTAGGTAGGTGGATTTTCGATACTAGGTAGGTGGATTTTCGATACTAGGTAGGTGGATTTTCGATACTAGGTAGGTGGATTTTCGATACTAGGTAGGTGGATTTTCGATACTAGGTAGGTGGATTTTCGATACTAGGTAGGTGGATTTTCGATACTAGGTAGGTGGATTTTCGATACTAGGTAGGTGGATTTTCGAAACTAGGTGGAATTCAATCGGGATCTCGAGGAGCAATTCGGCGCTCGGCTGCTCTGCCGAGCGAATGACAGAGCGACAGAATACCACGCGAATGACAGAGCAGTATCTTAACAAACTGGCCTCAGACCGCGTGCCATCTTTCCTTCCTCATCGTTGTCCCCTTCTATCCTTATACACACACATTTACACGAACTGCACCACCACATATCTCCGGAGAACAGCGCTGGGGGTAGAGCTTCTCGCGGATGGGGTGGTACCTGGAGGTGGGAACGCTGCAAGCCGACTTGAAGGTCGACGCTGTATCTCACGGTGCATGAGCGGAGAAAAACAATGTCACGATTAACGTGATTGCCAAGATATCACCTACGTCGAATATTCCATAGTATATCTTTTTTCCATCCACCGCTGGTTCTTGACTTAACTCTGATTCTTCAACTGTCATTATCTTCGGTAAATGAGACTATAAAGTCAATTGCTGCAGCTGAAATCATTTAGATAGAAAACAAATAATTTTCGTGCTAAATCATCCACAAATGTAAAGGTGATAATTTATTTCCCTGCCATGGACGCCAGCAATTTATTAGAAAGTTTTTGCAGAATGTGAAACTAGACAGGTGAATTGTTAACAGGCACCCAACTACGTGACCATTTAGCGTTTCATGAGCTGATTGCGTTTTCCTTCTAAGACGTTGCTTTAATGGAAGTGGTTCCGAATCGTAACGGCTGAGTGGATTGCAAAGGCTGGACTCGCAGGATCCCACATCCTGTCGGTTGTGGGTATTCCGTTTCGCATTTGTTTGGTTCTGCTTATAGTTTGGTAAAAGTAGCCCACTCTGGCGTTCCAAGTTGAAAACCACTTCCACTACAGTAATAGGTGTAATATTACACGCTACCGAACTCGACAAATCGCGTGGAATATTGTACCCGATATTTTTCTAGTGAAACAGAGGTTGCGTGTACACAAAAACATTTTGAATCTAATTAAATGCTTTTCTGGTAATAACTATTGAATGTATATATTTTCATGTAGTATATTTTAATTTATTTACAATTTGAAAATAGAACATCTAAACAAAAGTTTTTATAAATCTTTCTATTAGTAGCACTTTTCGTACATGAAAAAGTCTAAATGTCAACTCGAAGATAATATTTACCTGGAAATTAATTGTATTGCCGATAGTATTTGTCTTACTTAAGCCTTTAAAGTTGAAACATTCCACTTGAGTAATATGTAATAAACAGAGAAAGACAATCATTACAATATTTTATATTAAAGTATGTTAATTTTGTAAATATCGTTAAGTAAATTCACAAGCGAAACATTATTATATTAATTTGAACAATGTTCCTCCCCACTAGACACGTCTTACCTCGGGGGATTCACAACTTGTTAGTGATTTTCTGAATATGAACATGGTCATACGAAGATGGGTAATTGGCTTTACATTTGGTCGTAAAAATGGGAATGACGACGGAATGGGGAAGGAGAGATCCGCGCGCGGTCCTTGGCCCATATTGTACCGTGCTGTTCCGGCATTCGCCTGGGAAGTGCACTACGTAATCTAATAGATCAGGGCGGTATGCCTACGAATTCCAATCCGCTAGGAGCCACAAATTTACCGACAATAAACGTCCATTGCGGGGATCGAGCTTTCTGGTACGCTTCAAAGACGTTGCATTAACACACGCCGCTGTGGGTGTTAGTGTATGTGTTATTACATTATTTTAAAGCTGAGTTGTAGCTTCGCAAAAGGTTTTTTGAAGCCCCCTTGAAGCCGTCTTCGCCTCGAGGAGGGTCAACGCATCGCCTGCAGCCCTGCTGGGCGGGCAAAGACACTGGCGTGACTCTTCGAATCCCTTTCTCTTTCTCGTTGTCCACGTTTCCATTTTCTCCCAGATTTATTCGTATTACTCTGTCTTTCCTATTATTTCTTTCTTTGTGCCTATTTTTTCACGAAGCTGTGCATCACGAAAGCTCGTGTGAACTTTTCGCTACACATAATTCCATTACCCTTGCGCCTCACACTCTCCTCTCTTTCAATAATTTCTCTCTCTCTCTCTCTCTCTCTCTCTCTCTCTCTCTCTCTCTCTCATCCCCCTCTCTCTCCTTCTCTCTCCCTCTCTGTCGTCCTCTCCTATTCCCTCTTCTCAGAGCGACCGTGCAGTGCGCAGTGCAGAATTTGTTGTGATATCGTATCATATTATAGGAATACGCATGAAGACGCGTGTGGAGTTGAATCGGCTTTTGAACGGTCATTAGTGCCCAATTGTGGCTTTCTTGGGCTGCAGCTGCGCGACTCTGTGGCTGATCTCAGCATCTCTGTGGCTGAGCGCGCGGAGCTTGCGGCGTCGAGCTTCCTCTCCCTGCGCCCCCTTCGCCCCCCTCGCCCGGCGAGTGACCGCGCCAGCGTCGTAAAATTATTTTTTTGAACTGCAGATGCCGCTATTTTGGACGAGGTCTCGGCGATGCGAATTCCTTCTCTTTTCTTTCTTTTTCTGGACGTGCCGCGCTGCTCCGTAAAGAAACATCATAAAATCATCCGTTTTCTATCCGAATTAATATTGAATAGGTTCGTGGTCAGGAGGAGAACAAGAATTTTCGGTATAGAATGAAAATTGTCGCACGATAATTGTACGGGTGTGCAACTAAAATAGCGTAATTTCTCTCAAGTGAATTAATCATTGGTATTTTCTATTTTAAAGTCAAGACATGCCTCATGGAATAATAAATTATTTTCCTGATTATTGAATGAGAACAAATCATCAGCAATTAGAAATTCGTGAATGTGTGATTAATAACTTACTGTACACTCTAAATGTTTTTTTTTGCAGTTTTTTTTTAATTTGTTGCGTCTACACCTTGAGGCAACGCGTCTCCAATTGTTTTGGTAAATTGTTCCTTGAAAGTCGCTTTACATTTACTACTAGCTATTTCTATCCATTTTAGATGTGCTTAATATGCTTGCGATGCGTAATTTATCTATTCTTATTTTCTCACGAGTGGTTTACATAATGCTTTCCTGTATTTTTCAAGAATTTTTTCAACGGTCTCTGTATTTTTCTTCTTCTATGTATCCCATAATTTTTATTTTGTTGTTGGGCTTTATTTTCCATTCAAAATATTCCATCTTTACCTTTTCAAGTATTGGTCATTAGTTACAGCTTCAAATAAACTGAGTTCATCGGTTTTATTACAATGTCTTGGGAGTGTTCCCCTTCTTTCCGACGGTTTAATCTTTCGCATATTCAGAAATCGGTAACGCAGATGCAGTATTCCTTCTAAAAGGGTCGTGTAAAGTTTTCCGGACAAGCGGCATCACATACACAGGAACAAGGTTGATTTTTTGCCGGAATTTTGGCGTACGTTTTAGACTGAACCTTATTGTTTTCCATTTTGGTTTGGGAGTTTTGCGAGGAGACGATCATTTGGTCATACTTCACTCCGGTTTTTCGACCCCAAGCATCCTTAGAAGTCTACTGCCGGCGTGTGTCTCGAGTATATTAGGAGCAGATGCACCTAGTGCTCGCGCCTCTTATGGCGCTTGACATTTTCTTCCCATGAAAAATAACATACACACATACACATAATGAAACGTACATTATATACAGAATATCATATATTCATTTTACATGTGTTGCTCGATGCAATACACACACACACACTACATTCATCCGTATGCACACATCTAAAAGGCATTATTATGAAAACTTCTTATGCTGCGAAAATTCTGTCTTGAAGGTTCGCCTCCGTGGCATTTGCGTGGCGGCCGCTGCTTTGAATTTCCCTTCCCAGGGCCTAGGCTGCCGAGCTGCTCCTGGGCACGGCGGTCAGGCCGCGCGCTATCCCAGGCATTCCTGCCGGCGGACGAGGAAGGCCCGGGAGGGGCGGGGCGGGTCTGGAGAGCAAGGCATGGGGGCAGCACGACCCCTCCCCCGTCCTCCACCCCCTTGCCCCCCCCCCGGCCAGCGGGCCAGGCGGGACTTTTTGTGCGTGTGGACTTTTCTCAAGAACATAATGCATAGAATCAATATTGACTCATTAAGTGACTCCTATGTGTGCGCGCGGCCGCAATTACACAATGAACGAAACATATGGCTGCTTGTTGTTGTTTTTTCCACGCGCAATGCGGCTGCTACCGAGAGGCTCTGTGCGTTCGCCGACGGCCTGCGTCGGGACGCTGGGTTGGAAATTTATTTATTTTTTAGCACTCGTGCATAGAAACTAGTACTTATCTTCTCGGTTTATTGATTGGAAAGTGTTACTAACGGAACACTTGTGGTGAGATGGACTTTGCCGAGCGCGTTCCGCAAAGAATTCTTTGTCGTATAAAACAACTGGGGTTTGCAAAGTAAAGAAAACACTGGGGTGACATGAATCAGCAAGGCTGCCGCCTCGCGTATTGACAATGAGCCCGAAAGCGTATATGTATGTATGTTTCCAAAGATTGGTACCTACTAAAACTTCGTCAACATTCCATTCGCTCGCCTAATACTAACTTTCTGTATAGTTACGTAATAACTCTTTTTTGAAGTTTTCGCGTGTGGTGCGATGATATGACGATTTGTCGCACTGGCGAGTCCTCCCAAACTTCCTTTGGAGCAAATCCGGAAGGCGGGGTCAACCCAATCATTCGAGCGGGCAGGTCTCTGGAGGCGACTCCGTCGGCACGGGATTTGTTATCCACTTTCCCACCAGATGTAGGTCTCATCTGTCTGGCAGATGAGCCCCTAGATTCTGAGAGTACATAGCTCATTCATTTGCGTCTTCAATTCCTCCATTCTTGTCTAATTGCCAGAGGAGTTTGTACTGCGCGGTATTTTATTGCGTGTTGGGAAGCTCCCATCTAATCAAAATCAATTCTAATATCGGAACCGCCGTAATGCTATCACATCTCACTTCCCGTATGCTGCCTCAGGGGCTTTCGAATGAGAGAATATTAAACGGCAGAAGCCGGTCGCAGTTTAATGAAAAACTGCATTATGGGCATGTAATAAATCGATTGTTAGCATTATATTGGCACTTCAAACGCGTTATGTCCTCGTTATTTTACACTTCGTTGATGGACAATCATTTAGAAAAGCAGGATACGTGTTTCGTCTTGTTATAAAGTGAGTAACGTAAAAGACGTAATCAGCGGACAATCCACGAATACAAGAGGAAATGGCAAAGGCGCTTGCGCAGAGCGAGGTGCGTCCTCCGTCATTGCCCAACTCTTCCGGCTTGCATATACGTTTCAGTCACACTCCCTTCAATTCTACCACGCGATGAAGTTGGGGCAACGAGCACGTTCATGCAATAACGTAGCTACGCAATAGTTGCGACATTTCAAGACTTGGAGAAATGAAAACTGGAAGGAATTTTCGGTAGTTGTTCATGGGCCTGGAAGTGATGTTCGTCGCTGAGAGCGCTCGCGCCCCTACCACCTCGGCCGTCCGGAACGGGGCCCTTGCTGATATGACTCCCCTCGCTACACTCTGGCCGCTTGCCGCCCCCTTCCGGGTGTCGGGATCGCGTTCAGATCCGCGTGGGGTGAATGTGTCGAGGCAGGCTGATTCTACGGTTGGACTTCGTGGTGCACTCCAACGGCCCTGCCACATTTATTTCCGTTCCTCCGTCATTTCGTTTGTCTGTAATTCCCTAATTCATCCCCCAATGAATATAAGCGGAGACATAAGTACCATTAACCGTGAATAAAATAAAAATTTCGATAACTGTTAACTAGAAAAGAACAGTATCGTAGGCTTCCGCGGCCAGAGTCATGATCTGAGCTGTCCGAGTGACGCCGCATCGAAGCTAGTGCCGACGTTGACGACATATGCGGTCCTCTCAGGCTGTACTGCGCCAGGATGTTGGGCACTCTGGTTATATAGAGAATGAGAGAGTTATATAGAGAACCAGAGCGCCCAATATCCTGGCGCAGTACAGCCCTGAAGAGGACCGCGATATGTCGGTCGAAACGTCGGCACCCAGCCTTCGACGCGGCGTCACCCGGACAGCCCAGATCATAGAAAAGAATACTGGCGACCGGATACTCTGAGCGGTAGTTTCCCGTGCTTTGTCCGATCAATACCAGGCAATGCCTTAACAAGCGGGCGAAGGACCGCGCGCAATTTTTCCCTTTTCATCCTTGTTCCCCTTCCTGTTCTCGTACACACATGCATTAAACTACTACACGTGTTGAGAAACCAGCCTGGAGCCTAGAGCTTGTGTGCCCTGTTGACAAGGACCTGGAAGAGGAAATCCCGTTAGCTGACGTGTAGGTCGTATTCTGATCTCACGTTCCAGCGGGAAGAACACCGTCCACTCCAGGGATATAATACGCTCTACACTAACGAGACGCTGCAGCTACACTAACGATGATAGCTGTTGACGCGTCCAGAAACAAAAAATGGAATAAATAAAAGTATAGGCATATGCGATTTGGAAGGTAGTGCAACTAGACCGTACCGCCCCATTTGAAGAAGGGCTCCTCCGCGGCCGCATTCCCTGCCGTCGCTGGAGGCCGAGCGAAGGGCAGCGCCCCGCCCCCGTCCTGGCCGGCGGCCTGCCTTGCCAGCCGACCGCCCAGCCGAAGGGCGCGGCGCGGCGCGGCGCGGCGCGTCGCAGCGGTGTGTACACGGGGCCAATATGAGCACAAATGAAAGGCAAACAGAGCAGGGCTCGGAGGCAGCGGGTGCGCGACCTAGGGCAGCGCGAGTCCACAGCGAAGGGGTCGTGGAACGGAGTGGCAGGGGAAAGGATTCTCCCCTGCGGCTCTGCCAATGCCGCCAGGCGAAAGAAGAGTCTGAGAATGGGGACTCTAGGACAAGGATAGCCAACTTTTTTCTGGCATCGACTCCTTTTGAACAAAGTACTTGCTTCATCGACCCCGTTCCATTTTCTCCACAGCAAACGGCATAATCATAAAACAAAGAATTGCATGTAAATGACTTACAGATAAAGCATGCGACTATTTTCGTTAATATTTCCATTTCAATTTTCAAAAACACTTTCGTTCCTGGGTAGCTTAATCTCTAACCTTCATTGCTATGCAATAGCTGCAAAATGATGGCGATGCTGGGTATTTTTTTATAGGAACTGCCATTACAATTCTGCAATGCCTTTTGCGGAATTTTCTTGTGTGATAGAGTAACGTCGTGAATATACATTTATAATTTCGAAACATCGTAACGATGAACAATATATATGAAGGAAGAGGAGCGTATTTGTAATTTATTACGTGTTTTGTAGGTTTATATCAGGAAACAAATAATGACCAAATTCATTTTTTCGTAATCATCGGGATGTTTATCTTCATGTACCAATCAGTTGCTAGTTCCTATTCGGTTGTTGCCCTCAATCTATCCCTTCATCTTGGATTGTCCCTCTTTAAAATTATATCGACCCCCTAGGGAACCCGTGCTCTAGGCGAAAGGGACGCGCAGCGCCTGTTTACACGAAGGCAGCTGGCTGATGGGCAGACGATTGCATTGCGACTGGCGTCGTGTAAAGTCCTGCGGACAGCGCGAAAAATAGTTTGTAGTATAGCGTGCTCTTCCCTCTTGTCAGGTGCGCTTGAAGTTTCTAAACCGGACGGGTACCGATGTAGGTACGGTTTACCAGTAAGTCGATTGGTCATTGTCGGCGCGCGAAAGACAGTCGTCGTACTGAAAACCTTACAGCCAAGTTATCTCTATCTTCAGCAATGCGCCTATGATAAAACTGTCTTCCCTTTTGATATCTACTTCAATCCGTACCCAAACAAATACTTTGCTCGTCGCCTAAGAAGACAGACGCGTCGGTTTTGTCTATTTCGTCGCCTAGCCCCAGCTTGTGTGTTAGCGGCAGTAGAGAAGAATCGACGAGTTTGTTGTTGGAGGGTATTTGGGCCAAGCAGCCTCAAATCGATTGTTCGGTACCCTCCACTCTCCAACCGCCGAGCACAAGGGACTGCAAGCGGCCAGGAAGGTCTGAAGGGCATTTCTCTCCCCTTTTGCCTCTCTTTTCCTCTGCCCATCCTTCTCCTGCTCACGCGCTCCCCAGCCTTTCCGCCTCGGTCCCTGGCCGGCGGAGCGGTGTTGACATGGGCCTTCTCGAGAGAGCTTCATCACAAACACGCATAGGTAATGAAACATGCAGATTTTGTAGACCAGAACAGTGTTGTCCAAATTATTTCTTGTGCACTGTTGACAAAATAAAGTTGTTTAATGATGATTTTGACGTGAGGCAGTATCTCTACGTTTGCGAAAAATGAATAATGGAAGTGCATTGCTGTTCATGAAGGAGTAAGTGGTGATACAGCTACAGTGGGGCAGAGTGAGTGTGAAAAGGGAATGTAGCGAGAAAAGTTTCGCTTCCGATTTGTACCCAAAAGTATCCAGTCATTGAAGACACGGAGTCTAACTAGGTTACTACGTGTTATCTAAATAGGCATTTGGGGCTTTCTTTTTGTTTTACTCAAAGATATTTAAAGTTTATTGTTTTTTTGGCAAGTTAAGCTTGGTGCTCGTATCTTACTTAACCTATTGAATTAAATCTTCCATTGTCGTTTCTACAGATCTAATAGGAATAACAAGATTTGTTGACAAAACTGTGAGAACGCGTGCGGTGGATTCTAGTTATTTCCTGAATGAAAACTTGTATTCCGGCAAAACTGAGACCTCAACGGATGTAGGCTTCAGGCAGCCGTTCGCCACGCCAGTTCTAAAGCAAATCAGCGCGTTTGGAGAGCGCTTCATCAGCGACTAAAGCAACATGAATGCAATTCATGTAGAATGCGCTGAATAATTGACGACGATTCAAAAAGTGAAACGTACTTGGGTTAAGTCAGCTAAGTAAACAATTCCTTCATGAATACGGCCAATTCGAGTGGCTTCGTTCGCCCGTTTGTAAGTCGACGGCAAGGCCCGGCCTTCGGCTATTAACATGAAACATCCTTGAGTTCTGCCAGCGCGACGTTTTTTAAGCATTCTGCATCAAAATACGGCTTCTCCTCACCCCCGTAAGTCCTCCCAAAGTACTTGGGCCTCACGGCACGGGCGCCGTTGCCAGCCCTCGCGAGCCGCCCCGTTGGGCACCCGCGGGCGAAGGGCGCCGGGGGCGGGGGCGGGGGCGGGCCAGGGGAGGGCGCTCGGCATCCCTCCTAAATGTAAATGTCATGTCGGCGCGCGACGGCGTGTGTGCGTTCGCTGCGTGAAGGGGGCGGGGGCGGGGGCGGCGGCGCACGCACACGGACCGCGACGATGCGTTTGAGCGCACCGCCCCCGCCCCCTCGCCTCGATCGAGAGGCCGGCGGCGCGGCCGTGAGAGGATGTCGCCGAGCCGGCATAAACATTTGGGAGGAAATAAACGTTGCGCCGCGCGCTGCCCGGATGGAGCGTGCTGCGGCCTTGGGCGTCGGGGCTCTCGCCGCACTGCAACGCGGTGATGGCGTCTTGAAAAGCATACTTCGTTTCCGAGAAGTATTGGAGTACATTCGCAAGCGCAATCACTTTATTTTATGATGTCAACAAATTCGTAAACATCCCTAATATCACGCGTTTTCATTCCTTTGCATCTCTCCCTCTGCCTCCGTTACCGTTTCTCCCTGCCTCTCTTTCCGTCTGTTTGTGCGTCTCTGTCATCGTCTCTCTCTTCTGTTTCTCTTTCCGTTGCTCTTCCTCTCATCCTACATCTCCCTCTCTTTTCACGAAGGTGCATCAGTCCTTACTCTTATCTTCGCAAAAGTAATGCTCGTACAAAAGCTAAAAGTGTCCGAAATAATACACACTAAATCTACCATTACATTTATTAACGCCGACCTGGATGGCCGAGGTGGCTAAGAGCGAGTACCGACTCAGTGCTTTGGTCCGAAGTGTCGCGGGTTCGAGTCCCGCCTTGGGCATGGTTGTTTGTCCCTTGTCTTTGTATGTATGTGTTGTCGCGGAGGGTCTCGCGTTCTGCTGACCCCAGATCAGAGGAGCCCGCAAGTGTGTTGGTGTCTAGTGTATGGTCGAATATGCGTCCCATCGGGGCGCAAAGGGTAACCGGCTGTCGGCTGGATAAAAACCCTAGAAAGAAGAAGACATTTATTAATACTCAGTACGCGTCAAATGTTGAAGACAAATGAAAACTCCTAAAGGTCTGTCGAGAAGAATATACTGCTCGCCTCTTGGACGAGCAGGTCCGCGCTAGAGCTTACTCACATCCGCTCCGCTTCCCTCCGAGCGCCGAGAGCGGATATAAACGCCCACACTCCGCTCCCGCTCCCGCTCCTGTCAGCCTCTCTGGATATCCCACCGCAGCGCAAACGTCCCATGCCTGCACACCCAGACTCCACCCCCGTCCACCTTACCCTTCACCGTCTTCTCTATCGCCGCCGTCTCCAACGCGTCCGCCTTTTCCGCCCCGCCCCCCCCCCAGCCCAGCCCCTCCTCGCCCGTCCCGCTCCACGCCGGCATCGCGGTCACTCGCCGCCACCGCCGCCGAATGTTATTATATTCCGTCTCAAATTGCTGCCATCGTCCAATTAATATCATAAATGAGGGATCATTTTGCGTCGTTTCGCCGTGGGAGAAATATTATAATAATAATAAAGCAAAAAGAAGGCGATAGGCCGGGGATCCCGTGAACTCTATAATGTGTATTGGGCTGGATAATTGCAGGTTGCTGCGGACAATGTCCACGGCGCAGTGCGCGGCGCGTTCGGCAGCACCGCCGCGCCGCTCTAACCTATATTTGCTCGCCACATTTCGATAGGCGTAGAGCGTCCACTCTGTTATTAGAGCCAATAGGTTTCCCGGCGGAGGAGGCGGGGACGGCGGCGGGGACGGTGGCACGCCCGCTCAGGGGACACGAGCCCGCGTCCCCCACCCCGCCCCGCCTTCCCCCGTCGCGGTGGGCGGTGGCCCCCGGCAACCCGTCGCCCCTGCCCCTTCTTCCCGTTTAATTTATCCTTTCTTCTTTTTGGGGGTATTCCGCTCCTTGTTAAAATTATTTTGTTTTTGTGCACCGCGCCGCTCCGCTCCGCGCGTCTTTCTCTCCGTCTCCGGCTTACGAATAATGACGTCTATCATTAGTTTCGTATTGGAATTGGCTTAATTAAAGGAAGATTAGTTTGAAATCGATAAATAGATGTAGCCAGGAGATAGCACTTGACGTAAATACAGCCAGCGTGCCTAATAAGCACCTTGCGGCCAGTGTCAAGCGGTATTTGTCGGGATGCAGAATTCCCGCGGCCGAAATCGCGGCCGGGCGCGGAGGGCGAGGCGCCCCAGGAATTCGGCCGCGCCGCCGCGGAATGCCTTTGGGCGGGCGGCGGCGGGCGCGGGCGGGCACGTGGGATTGCCGGGGGCCGCTCGAAAAAATACAATTTGCACTTTGTATGATTTAGTGTATTAAATAGACCTTTTTCTGGCAAGTTATAAAACAGACATTTATTTCAATATTCCATTTCAATTTCCATTCCATTCCATTTCATTCATTACTTTTGAGCTCCTTTTCAAGATCGTTGAGCACAAAATACAATCACATAATGTACAAAAGCATTGTTGAGTTGAAAAATGAAGAGCGCTCGTTACACCCTAGCAATATGTGAGTGATGATGTCCCAACAACGAAGTTTAATGCATTGCGCATAACATCCAGTTACTGCAGAACACACAATGGCATTAACAAAAAAATCCCAACATACTATTAGATTATTTCCCGAAACAATTACACATTTTTAAATTGCTTAATTTTTTTATGTTGATATGTCGGAAAATACGTAATGTAGTGTTTATGGCAACCTATCCTAAGTTTTATCACAAGCCGAAGTAAAGAAGTATTTTCAGCACATATCTTGTTGTCAAGAGATTGCACTTAACCGCACCGACCAACGTGAACGATCATGAAACCGGAAAGGGACCGTTCAGCGATTGATTGTTTTGGGTAACGAAGACAGATTTTTATTAAATTCTAGTTTGTACTTCTTTGTGCTTGAAGATCTGAAAAAACAGCGTCTTTGCTGTGCGATGTCAATATGGAAGATTTGAAAAACACAGTATTGCAAAATATCTGTTCTGCAATAAAAATGAATAAATTGTATGGTGTAACGTTCAAATTTTTGGATTGTCGAGAACCCCAAAAGAATTTGTAAAAATACGATGAAAGATTTGAATGAATCGTGGTTGCTGGAATTTTCAGTGGAAGTCTTGAGTAAGAACACAAGAGTTCGTCTCAGAAGCTATTGTAACCAGCATTGAGTTTTCTTTTATCACGCCACATACGACTTATATCGTTAGAATTTTTGTCAAAGTTTCCCTTAATAATGTAAACACGTTTTGTAATTCTCATGATATTTCAAATGCCAGTGTGCACAAATGACAATCGCCTGAAGAGCGAATAGATCTCTAGCCACGCGCGCTTTAAGTTGCATATTCCGGAGCCTTCTTTCTTCCCGCCCTGGCTTTCAGTGAACGTGCACACATTCGCCAAATAGAGACACGGCTGAAACAGTTATTGAGAGCGTCAAGTGTTTTCATATTTTACCTTTTTTGTGTCGTTTGTTTTTATTGTTTTTTTCGACTGGTGCTCATGGAATGTTAAGAACATTCCTCAAGTTGTCACCACCGGCCCCTGCGTGATTCACATTCCTCCTCAATCATCTTTTCGCGAGACTCTACGTTCCCTGGAAACGAGCGGAGAGGGAGAGAGGCGAGGGGACCGAGTGGGCTATTAGAACAGCGGAATCCTGCTCGTCTTTCTCATTAGGCCCTACGCGGGCCGGCGCGCCGCCGCCACCTCTACCGCCTCCGTCTCCGCCGACGCCGCCACCGCGGGGGCGACTCCGGGGTCGGGTTTTTGTCCACTCGTTTGCCTTTTTGAATCGGCCCCTTGCGATGTTCGACGGCCCTCATTCATCATCACGCGATACGGCGCGCGCTGGCAGTAACCAGCGGGTGCCATACGCCGCGGCCTGAGCCCGCCACGCCACGCCACCCCACCCCACCCCACCCCACCCCACCCCACACCACACCACACCACACCACACCACACCACTCCCGAGTGATGATCAAACCCCAAATATCGATACTTCCTATTCCGATCATTGTCGATAGACGATTACAAAGACTCGATGCATCTTACACAATATTCCAACAATCCTCAAGATATATTTATTAAATTATATATTGACTAATTTCTCTTTCATAAATATTTTTTAGTTTACTGAGTTAAATAAGTGGAATATATTACATCATTTCTTCTTTCTGATCATCGAACAGCTTTGCGAGAATGGAAAATACACCTTGAAATATTAATAATACTTTTAACAATCGATTAATCTAATTTCTTATAAACCGATACAGCTGTTTTATACTATGCAATGAAAGGTTCTATTGTATGGATATCGAAAACAAACTTCGATACTAAATTGTTGAAAGAATGGCCGCTCATAGATTCAGAACATTGTTGTATTATTTCGTTGAATCTCATTATTTCTATTATTGTTGCATTGAAAGATGGATTATTACCATGCAAAACACCGACATTGTGATGCCAATGACGCAGCGGATACACAAACCGAGGCCTGCGCTAACTAGCAGATGAATTCGATCGTTTTCTGCCCAACGCCCCTAGGAAAGTGGAAATGACTGCAGAGACAACTTCAGGACATGTCTCAGATCTTATGAAACCTGCATTCGCGCGGTTCCTATGAAATAATTAAAACCACTTCAGTTACGAAGTATTTACCTGACTCTCTTTTAATACATTAAGCTAATTAAGTTCATTTATGTTCGAATCTCAACAATTTCATTACGGATTTGTGAAAAAACAATTTGTACAGAGCCCAGGTTTCTGGACTTCGTGGCCGCATTGTGTGTTGTGATGAGAGCCCTGCGCCGCCTGCGTGGGATCGTGCGTTCGTGCGTTTCATAGCCTCTGGTTATGAAATCAATCTGCCGGCCTGACGAGGGTAAATTTACAAGGGAAATTCGCGGTCAATGAACAGTCGACAAACGATCGAAAAGTCAAACGACACTTCATTTGTGTAGCATTGGCAACGAAAGAAAACGGTACGATGCGTGTCACTCCGCCTCCACGGTCCATAACGATACTGAATCAAATGTTTAACCAAATAAAGAAATGCCGATAATATTAGCGTGCTGGCGCGCTAACTGTGTATGCTGTAAAATAGTTGAAAGTTGGTATTGAATTTCATGATTCGCTTTGCTTCATTCGGGCCCGCATTGAGCAGTCGGAAATAAGGTTGTTTCCCAAAGTGAGGTGATTTTTCAAACAACTATTGCTGAAATATTCTTCACCTGATGAACGAGCGGTGGCGCTGAGTGTCGGAGGTGTAAATGTCGTACACGAGCAGTGGGCGAGGTGCGAAGCGGCGAACGGGCGGGGCGAGCTGGGCCGAGGAAGGAAAGTGTCGGGTGAGAGCGGTAGAGCTCTGCTGCGGTCGTGGTGAGGTAGGGGCGGGGACGCCCGCACTTGGGAGTGTAAAGAGCTGCCGTTTTTGTGCGCGCGCTCCCAAAACTCGCGTTGGGGCCGACACGGGCGCTAGCGACCAGCAGCTGGTCCGACAAGCACATGCTTATATGGTGGCTGCGGAGAATGCGGCGCGGCCACGTTCTTGCGGGCTGCTCAGCCGGTACACTCACCTCTCCATTCACAACGGACCTGGCCGGCGCGCGACGCGTCTCCCGGGCGCCCCGCCGCGCCCCCCCCCCCTGCCGCAACCCCCACCGTATCACCCCGCTCCGCCTCCGCCTTCGCCCTGCGTCGGTCCCCGCTGCCCAACCCGCCCGTCCGTCCCTCCCCCTTTCGCTCCTTCCAACCCCCTTGTGTCACCCTTCTCCGATTGAATCGCTCCTTCCCTCCCGACCCTGACCCGCCCGTTACGCCGTGGTGCCCCATTGCGCCCCTGGAAAAGTGTAGCGAGGTGAGGAACAGCATCGCCATGGCGCCCGTTCTCTCGTTCTGTTTCGCCCTGCTTCGCACTGCCACACCCCACAACCGAACCTGCCCCGCCTGGTTCCGCACCGCCCTCCCAGTTCCTGCCCCTTCCGCTCTTTCTGCCCAGTCTCCCCACTACCCGCTCTACTCAGAGAATCGGCCCTGCTTCTGCTCGCTCCTTCTCCATAATGTAATCCTCCCCTGCTTCTCCTCTCTCCGTTTTCCACTATGTCGCTTCATGCCGCTTTGCTCTTCTGTAATTCCTCTTGCCATATACGTCTAGACGACACACTCTCCCCATTTCGCCTTGTGAGGTAAATATGTCCGTTCTTGTCTCTTCAGCTCGCATTATCCTTGACTAGGTTGTTTGAATGCATATGTTCTCTCCACCATTAACCCCTTTCGGCACAAATCGTTATCGTCGTTGAAACGCTAGTCTTTTAGGTGTGCCGCTTTCCTCACTAAAGTGCGATTTGTTAACTCTTTAGCACTTCCGACTCTCATTTCTTTCCCTCAGTTATCAATACACGTGTACGTCATTTTCATTTCTTACGTGAAGTTGACTCATTAATACAGTACATTAGGCTAAAGAAAAGTCGTTTTATTTTGCGATTGTAATTTTCTCAGTGACAAGGAAATTGTTGTAATATAGGTTGTGATAATTGGTTGTCTTTACTCGTCAAATATCTTCACTGCTGTCCAGAATATGGATGGCTTAATAATGTTTTAATATGCTCTGGACGCTATGCTTTCATTTATCTTTAATGGTTGTTTCCACGTGTAGATTTCCGTGGAGGACATCTTTCTAAAGCACCTTGATGCTTTGACAATGCCTCGGAGAACTTTGCTTTGGAAGCTTTTATTATATGAACTTATTTTTGTTTGTACAAGTCCAGAGTTCAGAAGATTGAATTTTACGTTCTACTGATAGTTCGTAAAGAACAAACTTGTTTTGCCTAAGCATAAAAAATGTATTGGTGTAGGTGTGGTAGAAGCATTCTTATGCCAAAATTAGTCAAACAAACATGAAAGAACAAGTAATGAGCATTTTTCATGTTTTTCAATACGAAATCTTACTTTAATATCGAACATTGACGCATTTCTTGACATTTTAAAATGAAGCTACGTTTTCTTGTATATCTCTACTTTTTGATATCACTAGCTATTGTTTACGTTGGCTAATCTTTGATTTGCAATGGTGTCGCCTTTGGGCCGTTTATTTGGATGTCTAATTTTTGATTTGAAATGGGAAGCGGCTAGATGGCAGCGTAATTCTTCTTGAGTTCACGTCCACATTTAAATTCATGGGAATTGTTAACTGGTGGTTGGTCAAGTAATAAATTATATTAGTTTGTCATGTACGATCCGAATACGATCTCTAACGCTTCAGAAAATAAAGCGTTCTCTGGTATTATTAGATGGAATTGGACCTCGATCGTTCTCCCTCTGTACCTTTTATTATTTGGGGGCCACCCATGGTGTAACGATCAGACTGCTCTTCTTCCACCGCTTGAATCAGGGTTCAATCCATGGAGAATTCAAAGTGACGTACCTTTTCCGTGTTTTCTAATTTTACGCACTAATGTTTTATTAAGATGCTTCTTCATCATGATTCCAAATATGGTGTTAAAAATGGCGGTTTTCCTATCTTAAACGGTGTCCGAAAACGAATCCCAACTTAAACTATAAGGCCGAATATGAATACTTTCCCTCTGCGAAAAATTGTTTCATTGAAATACACTTTGAAAATAATCTCTTGAATTGAGAAGAAGTTGGTATGTTTTTTTCTTGCATGAAATTGCATCCCGTGTATACAGATGTTTCAGTATAAATGTTACAAACTTCTAGGGCATGTAGAGGCCTCGAAAATGTTCACTTTCAGCCAATGATAATCCAGTTAAAAATTTCATACAGAGGAGATACACACGTGTGATTTCTTTTAATTTTTATGCTACTCCTTATGAACAGATGCTCGACAGGTCACATTGTGACGCAAGCAAGAAGATTTCATCTACCCACCAAATATCTGTGCCTACGAAATTGTCTAATCATTAGGACCCAATGCCACATGTATAAACGCATGAAACTCCGTTATATGCGACTCCACACCGCATGTTCATTGGTATAAAGTGATCGTGTTCGACCCGTCCATATCCTAGAATTTTGTAACATTTATTCCCGGCCACCCGTTGATACGCCTGACATTGAGTCGCAGTTTGAGCGCGTGGTGACGGCGTGGCGGCGATGTGTTGCAGGGGAGGTGGTGACGCGCGAGCCTCTGGACCGCGAGGCGCGCGCCACCTACGGGTGGCCGGGCGCGTGACCAGGGCAACTCGCCCGAGCTGGTGGACCCGCAGGAGGAGATGATCAGCGTGCGCGAGGACCAACCGCCGGGCACCGAGGTGAGTGGCTCTGGGAAACGGCTGGCCCCAATTTAAACCGAACCGATCCGGGGTGAGCAGAGGTTGGGTGAGCAGGATCGGGGCGAGCACAGCCGGGGTGAGCAGAGGCAGGAGGAAAAGGGCCAGAGAGGAGTAGAGCTCGAGTGAGCAGGGTCAGAGTCAACAAACTCAGCTCGAAGATGAGGGTAAGCACGCGCAGGTTTTTCGGGGGTAAGGAGGGTTGCGATGAGAGGGGAAATGGGGGGGAAACAGGGGGAGCAAGGCAAGGAGGAGGAAAGCGACCGGGGGCAAACACGGAGGAAGGGGCGCGGTTCTGGGAGCAACGGCGAGCCGCCCGAAGCGCCCCCGCGTGAGCGGCGGCGTGAGCGGCGGCGTGAGCGGCGTGCGTGTGGTCCCACAGGTGGTGCGGGTGCGCGCGGTGGACCGCGACCCGGCAAAACCCCCCGCGAAGGGCCGGACTCGGACGGGCCGGCGTGTTCCCACGACCCGGGGGGGCCGCCGCCATCTACCGGCTGGCGGTGGCCGCCACGGACAGCGGCAAGCCCCCGCGCCAGACGGTGCGCCTGCTGCGCGTCGAGGTGCTCGACCTCAACAACAACCGGCCCACCTTCACCAGCTACAGCCTCGTCTTCAGGGTGAGCCTGCCCCCTTTTCAAACATTCAATTTCACTGTCATTTGGTGTTAATAATAATTATTACAAAATATGTAGTGAAAACGTTCAATTTTCATACCCTTCGGACGCATTCACTACAGGGATGAGATCCCCTCTCTAAAAGCGAATTTTGACCTCTCGCAGCTTCCCGTACCCCCGTGAGAACCTAACCGCAAAACCGGAGGCAACTATTTTATTCAATGCTCCGCGGCTCGGACAGAATTTTTTTCCAAATATAAATGCTAACGTTTCATTTAAGTTTTCTCAGCTACATAGAGATCTTTATCGTGTTGGAGATAAAAGGCAACATAAGAAACATCAGCGTTCGGGTCAAATGCGTTTGTTTTTCTAATTACATCATGTAAATTTCAAAAGTAACCGTGCTTACTCTTTCCTATGGCATGCGCAATACTTCAAAGTAAGCGAAAGAATCCATGGGTTCCAATATCCTTGGCCTTACCGTGTGGGAATCTGATCTCAGTTGTGCCGATGTCATGCCTCCGTAATCGCATTCCTCGCAGAAAAATTATCAGCTATCTCATTCCATCTTATCCCAGTATTAATTCCAGTATTAATTATCGCAAACAATATTTTCCAAATACAAATACTTCTCTACTAAACTGTTCTAGATGTGAGATTTGCGCGGTGATGTGAAATTATGGGGTAGGTTTTTTATTGTACCTATGAAACCCGATATCTATGAATGCGATTATTTTTCTTACACCCCGCCGCCAATTACAGATTTTTAGTAGATAATTACGTAAGAGGAAGGAAGAAACATGCTGTGCGCTTAAAAGGTGGAAGAAAAACCAGGAGTGTCATTGAATCCTTAAATGAAATGTAGCACTATATGTTAATTTTTTTGTTATTATAAATTCCCCAGGCTTTGATTGCAACCATCTTAATTTATTACTAGAAAAAACACAGAAGCAAAAACACGTTGGAAAGAGCAGGGAGTGGCTTATCTGCCTCGTAATCCTCTTCTATTTATCCCCCTCTTCTCTCACACTTGGAACTCTTCACTGTTGCCGCCGCTTTGTCCCCCCACCTCCGTCCCCTTCTCCAACGCCAAGTATTCGCGGTAACTCGAGCGACCGTCATATCACTCGTCGCCAGCCGTACAATCATCTCAGTTACCGGGGACTATCGTTTTCAACTACCACGATCATTGTCTATACTGCCACGTGGTAGATAACACAAATGTGTCTTAGATACCCTTACACGTTCTACGAAGTACATAATCGTACACACTATTGCCTCCAGTGCAAACACAAATTCGTCTTCCGGTGCGACCAGTACTATCACCAAAATGCCACCATACTGCCATCATCACATCACTCACACAACAATCGCCTCCAACTGCCCGCCAAACACACTGTCGCCGTGAGAAATTACTTTGCTTCGCTATCAACACTAACGGCTCATTCACAAAACATCCATATTTCGTGAACATAATAAGCGCATTTGTACCATCATTACGACATCTTCCATCACCACCTTCACCCACTTCAGCCTCACAGCCTCCTCACTTCAGCACTATCCCTCAGAACCCCCGTTTCGCACCCCACCTCAGCTCCTCCTCCCTGCCCCGTCGCCTCCGCCAACGCCACCACCGCCGCTTCTGTCGCTTCCTCCACCACCGCCCAACCGCTGCCACTGTCGCCACCGCCACCACCGCCGCCACCATCACCGCCGGCACCGCCGCCGCCATCGTCCCCGGAAGGCGGTTCACGGGGATGGCTTTGAGCTGAGCAGTCCGGCGACGGCGCACGTCGCTCTGCTCTTGTTGCAGCGCGCGGCAACTCATTATCTCCATGCCACGGATATTTATGAGGCTATCGAAACGAGATTTAACTCGTAAAGAGAGTGAAAATCGTATCGCTCGCAGAGGCCTTAACGAGCGACGACGCCGAGGGTCGGCGTGGGGCGGGGGGAGGGGTGGACAGCGACAGAAGCGTGAGGGAGGAACTGGCCGTGGCGGTCCGTTTCCTATATTCTTGAGAGGACGCGTTAATTAAATGTATCATACGGTCGATAAAATGACTTGACGTATCGTCTTAATTTTCGTGTTATACTTGCGGTCGTTCTTTAGGCGGGATTCGCCGTAGCTTCTCTCTTAGTCTGGACTCGAACTTCGTATGAACGGTTTCATCCGACACGCTTGTAGCGTTGAAAGTACGATACGATTCGTTTAACAGGCTCTACTTATACCTGTAGGTCCACGCTCCTAGTCTATTCACAGAGGTCTTTCATTTTTCATTCATTAGATTTCGGAGTGTCATTGTGGAAGAATGTGTCAGGTATCTATTGTTTCTGGAAGGAGAAGTGTAACTGGACTAATCGATCACTAATCATTCTTTTTTTGTGGCTGGCTGAAATTGCATCGCTGTCTTTTTGTGATAGAGGTTCTCTCGAGGTAAAAAAAGTCTTTCAAAGATATGTTTCTGCAATCAGATTCATTAAGAAGTCTCTCGACGGGCAAAAAGAGATCATTATTTCATTACTTTTTGCTCTTCGCATTGCAAGCAATCAAGTTACATTAGTAATCTGTTACTCATGTAAAATGTCATTTAAACCTTATTACTCGTTTTCTATTCCGTATCATTGGAAGCATTTTATGTTGTAGTTCTTACGCTACCCAAACCTGTTCATTGAAACTTTTGGGATTTTCACGTATGATGTATGATAATAACAGATTTAGAAAGAACACATTTCTACTTTTCCTGGTGCGGACTGTTCTGCCCAGCAGGTTCTTGAACCCCCCCCCCCCCCGGCCCCCCCCCCCCCCTTCCCGTCCCCCTGCCCCCCCCTTTTTTCTGCGTCCACCGCCAACGCCGACCA
This sequence comes from Teleogryllus oceanicus, assembly GCA_964035755.1. Lineage (NCBI taxonomy): Eukaryota > Metazoa > Arthropoda > Insecta > Orthoptera > Gryllidae > Teleogryllus > Teleogryllus oceanicus. The sequence goes on from CAXIVR010000001.1 coordinate 3,784,923, forward strand.
GCCCTGCCGATACCTCCGTCAACGCCGCAATTGGTATTTCGCTCGCCCCTGCCACCCCCCTCCCCCCCCCTCCCCCCCTCCTTTTGGTTCTCTGATTCCCCCTTCCGCTGCCTCTGCCTGCCTCCGCCTTCATGCGGTGTGGCCCGTTTCGCTGTTTCCCGTCTCCGCCTCAGCTCTTCCTGCCAGTCGCCGCCCTTTGCAGTCCTTGCCTGCCCCGCCCTCGGCTCCCGCCGCCACCATTGCCCGCCCGCGTCACGTGACGGCCCCCCGCCCGCGCCACCCCTTCCTCCCAATTAGTGTCTCTTCGCCACTTAAATGCTTCCGACACGTAATCGTGGGAGGCCCCTTTTTATTGTCGGTCATTTTTTTAGCGACTCCTTTTTGTGCGCACGTCTATGCACGACAAAATAATTCTCGGTGAGTAATTGCATACTACGTCTTTCGGCGAAGAGAATGAGGGTGAACGGGACGTCTTTCTGAAAGACACCGCCGGTAAATTCTTTGCACTGCAATCTCGTCGGGGTTTTTGTGGCTGATAAAACTTTTAATTGAAAGGGAGCAGGAAACGGCTAGCATCGCTTTATATAGCTCGAAACACTTCTCCAGGCAGTCGGTACGGCACACGGTACGGTCGTGAGGCGGTCCATCGCCCGTGGGACGCTATCACGCTATCAGTGCACGGCCGTGAGAGATAGGGTAGAGCCGGAGCGGGCGTATTAAAATTCCGATGGGTCCTGTGTCCCCTCGTGCTGCTTGTTAGGCTTTAGCGTAAAGACTAATACATTTAGCACAAATCGTGACCTAGCTTTCAATTCCTATATTGTCCCTCCCTCGCACGATCACAACTCGGGGAATAATTGACGAAAATGAGACGTCGTTGCACTAGAGAAAACGTATGTCGTCAAAAAATTATTATATTATTAATTAATGTTTGCACCATAAGCACATCAAACATTTTCGAAGTAGACTCAAGCGCCCGGTTCTAAACCTCCCGTCATCCATTCCTGACCCATTGTACAAACAATGAAGCAGGTGCCAGAGGCTCACATCTCGAACTGCCACCTACTAAATTAGAAGTAATACATTTAGGCGGTTCAATGTCATTTCCAAGGTTTCTTCTCGTCAACTGTCCTTTCCTGTTTCATGCATTTAAATAGCATTGCTATTTGAAGGCATGATAGTTCACGTCTGCGTATTGCGAAGGAAATATGCGATCGTGATAAAGTGGGGACACCAGTGAGAAGTGATAGGCCAAAACGAATAGCTTCTTAGGCTAGCCCCACGGTGTTGCTGAGGATGATGGTAAGCGCTTTGTGTCCTATGCGGCGCGCTGCTGCTCGCCGACAGGCAGGCCCCTTCGGGAGCGTGTCTGCCGGCCGACGCACTGAGCCGGCGTGCGCGTGCGCGTGTGCAGGTGCGCGAGGACGTGCGCGTGGGTCACGTGGTGGGCACGGTGGCGGCCTCGGACGACAGCGGGGCGCGGGCGCCGGCGCGCCGTCACCTACACGCTGACGGCGGCGTCGCCCGGCGCGGCGGGCGTGTTCGACATCGACCGCAGCTCGGGCGCGCTGGTGGTGGCGCGCCAGCTGGACCGCGAGGCGCGCGCCGAGTACCGGCTGGAGGTGCGCGCGCTCGACACGTCCGCGTCCAACAACCCGCAGTCGTCGGCGGTGTCGGTGCGCGTGGACGTGGCGGACGTGAACGACAACGCGCCCCGCTGGCCCAGCGACCCGGTGGTGGTGCCGCTGGCCGAGGACACGCCCGTGACGGCGCGCGTGCTGGTGAAGGACGCCAACGACAACGCGCCGGCCTTCGTGTCGCCCGCGGCCGGCAGCGTGGCCGTGAGCGACGCGGCGCCCGCGGCACCATCGTGTGCCACGTGCTGGCGGCCGACCGCGACGCCGGCGAGAACGGCCGCGTCACCTACGTGCTGGCGGCCGGCAACGAGGAGGGCAAGTTCGCCATCGACTACGACACGGGCACGCTGACGCTGGCGCGGCCGCTGGCGGCGGCGGCGGCGGCGGCGGGCCGGCCGGCGCGGGGCGGCGGGGCGGCGGCGGCGGGGGCCGCGGCGGCGGGCGCCCGCCGGTACACCCTCAACGTGACCGCCAGCGACCACGGCCGCCCCGCGCCGCGCCACACCACGCGCACCCTGCACGTGGTGGTGCAGGGCACCAAGGAGAACCCGCCGCGCTTCGCGCACGCCGTCTACCACGCCAACGTGTCGGAGGACGCGCCCGTGGGCAGCTTCGTGGTGACGGTGGCGGCGCGCTCGCTGCTGGCCGACGCGGGTGAGTCCTTGCACGCGCCCTTCTACCGCATACGTGTTGTGCCTTTGGGCAAAGACTTTCGGCACGGCCGTTTTCTCTTCTTCCTGACTGTGTACGGCTTTTCGCCTTGTGTATTTTCTCTTTTGCCTTTCTCTTCTGTTTCAGCCGTCTTCTTTCTGCCTTCTGAAACCTGTCTTCCCGTATCTACCTTCTGCCTTCGGCCCTCCGTGTTCACTGACTTCCGACGAGCACCAAATGACGCCGGTCGATTTGCAGCCTTCTGCATTAGAAAACATCTTGGCGAAATTGTTAATGTATTCTGTTTAGAATCGCCATTATTTTCAATAATTGAAAGTTCCGTGCCGTTCTCTTCAGAAAGTCTATATTAAGACCGAAACTTGAATTGAAATGTATTTGGTGCTCGATATGAAATCAAAGTGAACTTGGCTTACTCCTTTTTATATTTCAGGAAACGTCTTCTTTCCTATGTTAATTGTTAATGTGTATTTCTAAATATAAATGTTGAATGGGTTTCCCACGTTTGGTTTGTATAGTGTGTCTGCAATTATATAATAATGCAAATTTTTGATGATTCTCATACATTGCATCCAAAATGTCACACTTCGCTAAGGAATTGAATAGGCGAGTTTTTGCAAGGTGTAATGAGAACTAGTGGAACTAATGTGAGTGTCGGCTATCAAAACAAAGAGGGAGGTAATTAACAAGAAGCGTTATATCGAGAGCGACACGTCGAGAAATTATGACAGGGTGGTTGCATTTTACTTAATTTTACTGCGTTTAAACGTCTGCGAGTAAGTGCAGATGCCATGCCCTTCATTTTATTACATAAGAGGTATGAAAGTCTTCCCGCACAAAAAAGAGAATTTATTTCTTTGACTTCTGAGGCAGGTCGCTGCACACCGTTCTTCTGTTGGACAAGGTGTTTTCTGTTTCTTCACGAGGCAAATCATGAGCCACAGGAATATTTCTCGTACACACGAAAACTACTTTGACTAATATATCATAAAGCTGGAAATATTTCAAAGATTGTGATTGTAAGCTAGAGATATCTTTTACTACGTGTATTTACTATAAAACGCACCTGTTGTATTATAACAAGACTAACATGAAATATAATGGACGATGCCTGCAGAAAAAGGTGCATGATTTTCTTCGTATAAAGAAAAATCCTAAGGAACTATAGCTCATTCTCAACACATTTCATCCACTTACTTGGCTGCTCTGGGTGCTGACCGACTACATGTCTTCATACACCCGCTAGTCTTCTAGTGACAGTAATTTATTGCATCTTCGACACAGTTCTTGTTTCTTAATTTTAGAAGTTCGTAATTTTTGCTTCATAATGCATGGATTAAAAGTGTGCGCCCTGCAAAATTTACATTCAAAATGAGATCACAGATTACTGCGCTTAAATAAAAAACTTCAGTTGCATTCCTTTAAAAAATGTGAAAATGATCTACTGTTTCAAAACTCCCTGAAAACTACATCGTACAGACCAAAGTAATTAAAACTCCATTAACATAACAGGGCTAATGGCTATGTGAGTATATGTTTCCACAAATTATTTTTGTTGTATATTTGCAGAATTTTTAATGTCTAACAAATCTTCACATCCGAGTAACTTTGATGATTGATGATTATGATCGCAGTTTTAAAACGCGTAAAAAAAGATCAAGACACCAAGAAGGCCCCAGTTTCTGTGTGTGCAGTCACAGCTCAAACAGCCATCTCCGCTCGGCAACCTTAACCGTCTGTGTCGCTGAAACGGAGCGAGTGCGGAATGTAACTAGGCTGGAGAAGAAGAAAAGAAAATGCTGTTAGAAATAGGATATGTCTAGAAGCAACACGAATTTGACGAAACGAAAGGTGAAATAGGAAGTGCTTTGATGATACACACGTAAAAAAAGAAACAGGATGGATGTACCGTTGAATTGAACGTTGGGTGGGAACGTTGGAATGGAAAATAACGAGAGGCATAATGAACTGCAGGGTTAATTGTTTGTGCGGATCGGCAGCTGGGGTGACGCGTAGGGGAGCGGTGTCGAAATACAGATGTTAGGCGCGAAGACAGCGCCAACGCGTAGGGCGGGCGGGACGGTGCAAGGTGATGGCAAGGGAGGGGGAGGAGGAGAGGACGGAGTGGGCGTGACAAAGCCTGCGTCACGGCGTGGCGGGAGGGCGGGCGGGCGCCCGCACGCGTGCATCCACGCCCGCACACGCGCGCACGCGGCGGCCCAGGCACGCGGCGGCGGCGGGCGTGCGCGCGCGGGCCGGGGCGAGGAGCGCCGGCCAGATATGGCAACAGTGTGAAGAAAAAAGGAGGTCTTTTCTTCTCCTTTTCTTCTCGTAAGAGATAATTACGTGGTATTAAATATGGCTGCCGTGTTGCTGGTGCCCGGAGTTTAATTTGCGTTCTCCGCTTCTCGGCTTCGTGTCGTTAGATCGGGGGGGGAAGGGGGGGGGCGGGCGGGGCGGGCGGGGGGGGGGCGGGCGGCGGGACCCCGTGCGTGGCCCGACGGGCGGGCGGGCGGAAGCGGGGACGCGGCGAGGTTCGAAAAGGTGGGAGGGTGAGTGCGCGAGGAGACGGCAGTGAGCCGGCTCGCTTTCAAAGGGGGCGTGGCCACGCGAGGGATGTTGCAGGCTTCTCCGCGGCAGCTTCCTTCGCCCGCCCGCCTGCCCGCCCGCGGAGTTCGCGGTTCGAGCTCGGCCCGGCCATTTTTTTGCAGCGGTGCAAAGCGCATGCTTGTCCCGCTGGCGGGGTTCTTCCAAAGCGATATTGCTGGAGTGAAGTTCTGCCATCGGAGACACGCCTACGAAGGCAATGTCACTATTATAAATGTACTCTAGTGAACATTCTTGAGGGTGGAGCTTCTTTCGCGAAGCGTCCTGCACTGATTTTGCGTCTTCTCCCCACGTAACTTCCCGTCTGCGGACGGCGTGGTAGGCATGGGAACGCTCGCGGCTATGCAATGATGAACTGATGACACACGATTGGAACCCTTTGCTGATACGGCAATCCTTCTCGTAAGTATGAACTGTCACCGTTACCGGAACGCGTGGCTTCTGCACGTGTTCTACCCTCCTGGCGAAAGCCGATGTTATGACATAGGTAAGGCCGTGAACTATAATTGTAGGGCAAGTGAAGTGGGCAAGTGGCTTTTTTCTTGGCTGTTGAGCTCTTAGAATCGCATAATGCAGTTTGAGCGGCATGGAGGCCGTGGGAGCAGGCGGAAGGAGCGCGGCGGGGGCCGGGCTGTGGCCGCGGAGGTCCACGTGCAGCCGCGCAGCAGCTCTGGCCGCTTGAGGAAGTCCGCGCAGCCCCGCGCAGCGCCGTGCGCAGCCGGTCAGACCGGCCACCACGCGCCCGCCGCCCGCCGCCCGCCGCCCGCCGCCCGCCGCCCGCCGCCCGCCGCCCGCCGCCCGCCGCCCGCCGCCCGCCGCCCGCCGCCCGCCGCCCGCCGCCCGCCCGCCGCCCGCCGCCGCCGCCTACCACCCACCATCTCTCACCAGAGACCACCCCCCACCGCCTTCTCCGCCGACTATCGTCCACCATCGCCCACTCCTGCCTGCTACCACCCACCATCTCTCGCCATAGGCCACCCCTACCACGCGCCACCACCACCCTCCACCCTCCACAGCCCGCCGCTCATGCTATTGCTCGTTTGAGGCGCTACACTTGATCAGGCGGCTACTGACGTCACAGTGGCAAGTGGCCATGTTGATGTTCCTATTATTAGACCCCATAGTTTGCACAAATGCGTGCTATTTTTCAACAGACAAATGAGTGGGTCAACACTCACGTAGCAGTCCCTGACACAGGAAGATTAGTTCCAAGCGCAGGATCCTAAGTCCAAAACAGAATCACATGCGCACAACTCCCAACGCCCAGGAAGTTGCCGTCGCAGCAGCGACGAGAAATGATTCCGGATAATTTCATAGAATGGAAGAGGACATATTTCGTTTCATATTTGATTGCTCTTCTTTCGTATTAATATATTTCTTATTCGACAGTAATTAAACTATGTTAGAACTTCTTTTACTCATGTTTTATGTATATTTAAACATTTACCGTTTTAGTGAAAATTCGTTACATTTTGAAAAATAGGGAGGTGGCACCTGCTGATCTATTTGGTTCCTCTGAGGTAAGCCTACGCCACACAGGAAGGTGAAGGAGTAAAATGTTCATAAGAAAATATTGATGTCATTTATCTCTGATCTAATTCATTTCAGTCCATAAAATCAATCCCCAACATTCCCAACAGATGTTTTTCATTTTGCGCTTACCTTCTTTTTTAGTTTTTCTTTGACATTTTAACCCGGCAGAAACAATCTTCTTCGGTGTCATCAGCACTTAAAACACTGAACTTACATCTTTCGCAAAACGTAACTAAAATTTAAAAAAATCTCCATGAGCTATTAAAAATTGGTACCGAAATCAGAAATGTGTGTTATTGTGAGACGGTCATTGCGATGTAGTTCTCGATTTGTATTATCAGTTGCCTCCCTCATCTCCACCGCCTTGTGAAAGATTTCGGAAGTTCGCGCACATTCCTGAAAATTATTCCGGTCCATAGAATCCAGGGAATAGAGAGCGCTATTGGCTGTTATTGGAAGAAACTCGTATAAATTCACCTCCGGTTTTTACCGTTTATTAATTATCTTTGGATACCCAATGGGTAGTCGATCAGGCGTGTAATAGGTAATTAGAACGCAAAAAAATTGGTCGGGCGGCGTGCGGGCGCGCCCGCTCCGACGATGCGGTCCGGTGGGCACGCCGCCAGCCCACCTCGCCAACGCCCCCGCACGCCGCGTGGACCCCCTCCATCGAAGGGCGTCCCCAAGGGGAGCCCTCTGAAAATTAGCAGAAGTATTAATACAGGTATTTTTTTTTATTAATTTGTCGCTTCAAAAGGTTAAGTAGTATTTTGGGTATTTATATAAATACTGTTAACAACAAAGCCTTATTAAATATTTTTAAGTTTGTTTCGAACGCAGGCATCGAGCTTTAATTCAAACTACTTTTTTTTAGAAAGAATTAATGATGCTTTTGTAACAAGTACACTTTTTGATTTTCGGTGTGGTTTTATGAACCTACTCTTGACTTATTAAAGAGTATAATTTGTGTGAATATTAACAAAATCAAGTGTATTATAATAAAATTGGCGATATCACACTCACATTTTAGTATTAAAAAATTTCTTTAATTTTACAAAGTCCCCTTCCCATGAATAGTTTCGCGTCGCCTCTGGCGCCGGCGACGGCGCTCCGCGCTTTCTGGGCTTCGGTCTCCGCCGTCGCTCCCACTGGGAGTTTGGGAGACGTCTCGCTCTGGCGCGAAACGAGAGACGGACAGCGTGTTTGCGGTTGTGCTGTTTTTGCTTCCGTCGTAAGATTAGGCAAGTGAATGCCTTTTCAACTCAGTTGCAATACGTGAAGTAAGAAGTAGTCACTGAAATGTTTATAGGGTACACATCGTATTATTTACTCAAGTGATGACAGCATAATATACATAATACGAAAGGTTCCAAAGCGATTTAAGGTCGGTAACATCGTTTAACCGATTATTAAAAATTATTTTATTAATCATTATTTACAAACAATAAGATATAAATAAGAATTACAAATAATTTCAAAAAGTAAATATACTTCAGTAAACCGATAAGAATTTCCATTTAAAGCCGACAGTGTCAGTCATGGACCTCCATGCTCTAACTCTCTCGAGTACGGAGCAGTCCGTCTTCGGCGTAGGCCTTCCGCTGGCCCTGCTTCTGGATGGGAAAGGCGCCGCCCGCGCGACGTAACGATGAAACGAGAGACGCCGTGACGAGGCGGCGTCCCATGTTCCGTCACACACCAGTGGCGCGACGCTGATCGTCGGCATTAGGAGGCTGTCTTCGGCTTCCTTTTGAGCTCTGTGACGGAGCGTGCGTCAGGGATGCGTTTCACTCGCGGTGAACACAGCGTTATTTTTGTGGAATGGGAGCCTCGTGGCGTTTTCTGTTTTCATCGGATGTCCGCTATTTATTTGAGTGCTTAAATCATCCAGCATTTCTGCCATGAAATTTCTTGTCACAGAGCAGTAAACACGTTGGGTGGTATCCTTTGTGGAGAAATCTTTGAATAATGAGATAACGTCGTGACTGAGTTTCCGTTGAGAGAAAAAAGTTATAATTCTAGTAAAATTTACCGTCTTGTTCATGTTCTTGTGTTTCTTTACGATCATTACTTTATGTCGGTAGTTCCATAGCTCTCGCCCTGCTGGCCGAAGCTTCTTTCTTCGTTAGACATGACTGGTTGAAGAGTCTGTCCCGTTGGACACTTCTTATAAAAAAAGAATGATAAAGAAATTATACGTAGATTACGACCTGAGGTAATTTTCTCGTCGTTAGCACAGGAAGCAGAAAGTTACGGGCTTCGAATACTATTCCAGATAATTTCACATCCAAGATGAAACTAAAATTATTTTGAAAGTAACTTTCAAATACTTATTGACGTAGCCAAATACGCAATTTTGAAATATATTTTACGTTTTCCTATTTGTGAGTATGCTTCAGGAAAAGTCAATGTAAAATGTTGAATTTTGATGTTTTATTAATGCTTTATGTGTGTGTTTATATATATATATATATATATATATATATATATATATATATATATATATATATATATATATAATTTATTGCGGAAGCAGTTCACGTATTTGATTTGTTACAATGAACTTGCTTGTCTGAAAATGAATACACTAGAACTTTCGTGTAGATCACAAAACTTTACTAAAATCGTGAGCGAGAAGATAATTCTAATGAAATTGTCACACAATCTTTTTTACGCTTATGTATATTCTCTTTGGAAACGTGTTGCGGGATTTCAAGAAGCGTCACAACAAAAATTGTTGTTTTCAGTGGGTGACATAAAGGAACATTGTTATACTGGTAAGGCGCTGTCGGCATTGAATAAAAATGATGGAGGTGGTCGTGTGTGCCAGGGTTTGTATTGTCAATGAAATGAGCAGCTGAGCCACAATCCTATTGGCTTTGAAAGTGAATTCCTCAGGAATGTTGCTCACGGATTTGATAATAAAAACGTAGGTACAGACAATTCAATTGGGAGGGTCTCCTGCCGGCGAAAAGGGATTTCATTGCATGGCACTCGGGAAGAACAGAGGCACTGCGAAGCCTGCGCAAAGGGTTGTGGAGGGACGTGTGGATGTTCGCACAAGCACTCGCCGTACAAAAAAAAACTAATTAAAATTGAGTATGCCAAAGAGCATATATCTTATTTGTTCAGAGAGATTAAGCTAAAATCAAGTCAGTTTTAGAAAATTATTTAGAAAATCTGCCTCTTAAACTACAAGGCGGTGGTTCAATGTTGTATTCCAAATTGTAAAATACATGCCCACCCTTACTACTGTGGATGGAAACATTAAAAAACTCGGTCTAGCGCACGTTCCCGCTCGCCCCCACCCATGCCGCCCACGCCGTTGCCGCCGCCCCCACAGCTCCGGAGCGGGCGGCGCGCGGCGGCGCGCGGGCGAAGGAGGGTTTTATCGGACGCACACTCCGCGGCCGCGTTGTAATGGTCCGGGCTGTGGCTGTATCTTGAAACAGTGCGCGCACTGGGTTTGCACAATGGAGCCATATATCATGTGTTGGAGGTTCTCGGCTCGCCCGCCGCCCGCCGCCCCCTGGACGTCCGCGCCGGCCCCGGCCGGGCCCCTCCGCCGCCCGCCGTCGCCCCCCCCCCCCCGCGCGTTTATTAGCCCTGCACGCGACGCCCGTGTTGGGCGACGCGCGCCCGCTCGCCGCGTGTAAACAGCGCTGGACCGCGGCGGGCGCTAACACCCGCGCAGCCCTGCGCCCCCCCGCCCTCCACCTCCCACCACACGAGCGCTGCGAGAACCTTTTATTTCATTTCCTTTGATTTACCATTGCGAAAAAGTTATGGAACGTAAGGGTGGGAGTACCTACGTTAGTGAGGGACTATTTCCTATTTCGGGGCGCCTGTGAGGGTGGTCTGATGAGTCCCGTGAGTGTAGTGCATGTTAGAGCTGCGAGACGAGCTAAGTTTATCTCATAACCATTATTGCCACTCTGCAACGACTCTGAAAATATCCTAGAGAGTTCGAGTCCAGATGCTGTCGGAGTTTATGTATAATATGTCGAATTCAGTGGCTGTCTGGAGGGGAAGTCTAGCGACTGGCTGCTCCGATCTCAAGTTTTCTGTGGTTTCTGCGATGCATTTCAACCGAATACCGGAACAGGAACCTTACACGGACACGAACCACGTGCGATCTTTCCCTCCTCTTCCGTATTCTATACTCGCCTATTACATACAAATTCACGCAGTACACTACCACGATCATTGTTTGAAAACAGGTGCTCAATCGTGAGTTTGTTTAAATTCAATCACGCCGTTTTCTTCCGTCTCTTCATTCATCTTTCTCTCTTCTTCATGCGGGCTTTCTAGGCTTCTCGCTCTTGGTGGTGGGTGAGGTGGAAGGCAATTCCGTCACTGCCCTGCCCTATTCCCGCCCTGCCGCAAGAACCCCGTTTCGCTACCGCCCCCCCCCAATCACTCCACTTTCCAGCCCCCCCGCTTGTACCCCGCACGTCTCTGCCCCGCCTCGACTCCGTCCCCACCCGCCCCGGTCGGCGCGAGCGCCAGCCCGTCCTCGCCTCCCGTCCTCGCCGCCACCCTCGCCCTCGCGGTGCCGCGCCGCGCGTGATAATTGTGCTAGATTACAATTTCTCTCCAACTTGAAATTCAATCAGACCACTTCCCCCTCTTTGATCTATTTTGGACTTCCATTTATCAAAGTGGCACTTCAGTGCTTGTCAGCGCGTTATCTGAATGATATAATATATACGGCCACTTCAAACACAAATACGGCTGCACTTCCCATTGAAGCACGTTTGCCCCGATACGCAAAGTATATAAATGTAGTTGTATGGGAAGAGGACAAATAAAATATACTGTGTTTTGTGTCGGTACGTAATAATGCTAATTTGAATGTAATCTTTGATTTAATGATGGCGCGTGAAGCTGGTTGCCTTGTCACTTGTCAGGCATGCGCTCGCGATGCTATCGACGCCGCCGCCGCCGCCGCCGCCGCTGCCACCTCCAGTGCCATTCCAGCCATCGCGGCAACCAGTGCCTTCTCCTCTCCCTTCCCCGCCCCACCCTTCTCGTCATCCTCCATTATCTCGAGAGGATGTGTTTTCTCCTGCTTGGTGTATTCAGTCTTCCTTCTCACCTTGGATCCTCCGCCGCTACAAATTATTCTGCCGCTTCCTTCCTCTTCAATTATGACTTCGTGTCGGACGCCCTGTCGGTATTATCTCTTCCACCGTCCCCTTGCCCAACAATGACCCTCCTCCTTCTTCGTTATCACATGTTCCTGTGATTCCTCTTCACTCTAAACCCTCTTTTTCCTTCCTTCGACACTCCTCCACAACTCCTGTTTCCGTGACCATATTTTTCTTGTTTTTTACCTTTCCTTCTTCTTCCTCTCTTCCACGGTGCCGATCTTCTACTCGTTTTAATCCGCATTTCTCCACTCCAGGAATGCCTCTTCGCTGTCACCTCCGGCTCCTCGCTTCTTCCTCGCCGCCCTCTCGTGTTCCCCTTCGCGGGCGAATGCCACCTCGTGCTCCGCCTTCTATTCGCACTTGTGCTGCTCGCTCTGCCACTGAACCAACGCAGGGCCGTGCGCTGGGCCCGCATCTTAGCAGGCGGTGCGTCGTGTCGCGTCGCAAGGGTTTCCTGCTTGTGGCCGGGTAGATTCCTCTGGATTATATCATTTCAAGTTAATAGAAAGCCAAAGGAAACAATTGCATTGCTGTTATACGATTCAAAGGTCTGCAATCGGGTGACGTTTAAGTACAGACATTTTGGAGGTTTTCAGTAATCAAACGTAGATTGGAACGCCCATAGAAATGAACTGAATATGTGTACATTTATAAATGGATTGAAAATAACATCCATTTATTTAAATGGATGCAACAATTTATTCAAATTTATGTAGCCCTCATACAGCCATGTTCATATATTTTGCGAATGTATATTTCTACCTTAGACGTGACATACTATTCTCGAGAAACACATGGCATAATACCCTGGATTTAAGATTGCAGAAAAAAGTTCACGAATTCATTCACATTCATTTCGTGAGAAAATTGCCGTGCTCTAATGCGATATTCTCAATGCCGTTAAACTCAATTACCCACTCGATAAGGGGATGTGCGTAGAATGACGTAACAATAGCAACGATTCAAAAATAAATGATATAGATATGCATCAAAGGACCGCACCAATACTCTTCCGAGATGTTATTCTCTCATTATGTATGGCAAGCCTGTCTTCAAGACCCGTATGAGTGCGAATATCTTCATCAGGAAGATGGATGAAGACATTGATGCCGTCGTGCAATTGAACCGGTCTCCTGGTAGGTGGGGTATATCGTCTGGACCGCTTTTGAGTAGGTTCATCGATTAAAAATAAAGATACATTCTCTTCTGGATCATAGGTTGATGAATGAAAATGCCTAAATTTCTTTTTCTCCGTGAATGATATCACCTACTCTTAGATCGCAGCTCCCCCAAACATCTCGTCTGAAGGTCGAATGAATACCACTGAAAAACGCCTTCGTGTAATTTCCTTTAATCTTTGAACAGGACACATCTCTGAGTTAACGTAGACAATTCAATTCGACTATTTAAAACATCGATTTTTTTCGATAAAAATTGGTTTGTTTCTCCGACACCGTATTTGAATTCAGTAAAAATTAATTGCATGTAGGTAAAGTACATCACTTTTCACATCAACTAAAATAGTGATCTTTTGCATCTTTATCCATACTAGAAATCTAACGTCAAATAAACATTAAAAGATTGCCTTACTCCGGAGATGTAAGTGCAGCATCCAGAGATTATAGGGAAGTGGTATTCAGCCCATACCATGCTATTTCGTTATGTCGTTGAGAACTATTACTGTACCACGTTTGAAAATCGTCGAAAATTACCTGAAAAAACAATCACGATAAAACAATGAGTACAAAAGATGGTATGAGCAATGAACACGTGTTTTATCCCTCGCCAGCTCCTTTTGCCAGGCGCCCTTCCCGTGCGCTCCCCCTCCCGCGCGGTCGTAGGCGCCGCCCCTTTCGCCCACCTCTTCGACCTCCCTGTCGGATTTGGAGGCGCGGACGGGCGCCGGCGATATTTACAGCCGCCGCATCGTCCCCCTGCTCCCCGTCCCCCTGCCCCCCTGGCGCCGAGGGGCGCTTCTGGCGGCGCGCGCCGGCATTACGCCCGCGTTGACGTTTATGATTTCTAAATGCCACGTAAGTATGTGGGGCAGGGAAGGCACGCGGCGGAAAGAAAGGGAAGGGCAGGGAAGGACCCGCCGCTCAGCACCGCATACTGTGCGCTCCGCGGGCGGGTCCTCCCGCCACGCCCCCACCCACACCTCTCTTCGTGCTCCTCCACCAACTCCTCTCCGTCCTCCGCCTTCTCTTCTACCGCCTCCTCCACTACCTCCCTGCCCTGTTCCTCCTCCTTGTCCTTTTCCTACGCATCGTCCCCCTGTTACATCGCCTTACCCGCCTTTACTTCCGTCTCTTTCTCCACCCTTCCTCCCCGACCTTTTCTCCTCCTCATTCATCTCTGCTACATCCTTCCCGATTTTTATCATCTTTCCTCCTGCTACTTCCCTCCTCCTTCATTTCACCTTCATATTTTCGGTCTCTTCCTCGTGTTACATCTCTGTACTCTTGCGCATCTTCTGATAAAGAACGTCAATACGATGCCATAATTATGCACATATCTCCATCATTCTAAATATTCTGTTAAATACTCACCTCCCTCCCCGCGCAGAAATAGAATTCTGGGTGTACGGTGCTGCATCCGTCCTTCGCCTCCACGATTGCTTTGATACCGATTGCTCCTCAAAGTTGGCCACCTCATCCGCCGGCTCCTCCGTCACTTGTTCCGCGAGCATTTTTGTTTTTAACGGGTAATGGGAATACGTGCGGAATGCGATGGATAATGGGTAGTAAATCAAAAAGGTTTACTGCAGGTTAAGACTGGTAAAGTAAGCTTTGCAAAAAAAATTGCCCCATTTGATAGGCTAATTTGATTCGGTTCGCACGCGCATTTTCAAGTCAACGGCGAGGTTGTGGTTTTCGTCATCCACCATTAACTATAAATCTTGTCGAGTCCAGCCAGTGCAAAATTCCCTATGCATTTTCCGGCAAAACATAGATATCTTGATTGATATCTAAATTATTTGTACTCAGCTCAATACACACACTTGAACCACTGTTCCACATTTCTTGATATGCTCCAGCTGATTATCCTCCGCTCCCCTGGCACGCCCGCCTGCGCGCCTTGCAGCTCGTCCCGGCCGCGTCGTGTGTGGGTGGCGCGTGCTCCGGTGGCGAGACTGCGGCGCGTGATTTATTAAAAGGAGCTAGTGATGACGCGTGGGCGAGGCGGAGTGGAGGAGGACTTTTATTAGAGGCTGAGCCTAAGTGCTCGCACTGGAATGGGGAGTGGTGCACAACTATTTGAACTAGGGGCGTAAATTGCCAGGTAGTACTTAGAGATACATACCGATAATGAGTGCTATACTCTTTACGTACGCGAAGAGTACGATGGTGGCCAACGTTTTTCCAGGCAGGTGACTGTATTGGTGGTTGGCCTGGCCCTCCCACTGTGTGAAAATGATAGGGGTGGCCGTGATAGACGAATGATGGTGAGAAATGAATAATCACCGATGGGGTTTTGCTTTAGATAAGATATTTGTAGTGTCTGACCAAGTATCGACGTCTACTCTCCCTGATGTAACACGTCATGTCGTTGGATTCCACAACATGAATATACATCTTACTATGTGTGGAGCGGAGTGTACTATGCATTTTATTACCTTATTTGTTTAACGATACTATAATATCATGATGTGGGACTCGTCAAACCCAAAAAACAGCACAGTTCATGTATAGACATGAAAGAATTTGACACCTAAGAAAATTGTTGTGACTGAAGACCGTTAAAATAAAAAAGCACTTCATACACCTTAAAATGTGGTTTGTGTTATTGCAAATAACACTCACGCTCCGTAATAGTTTAATATGTACTCCTTTTTTATTACCGCGATTTCTACACGGTGCTCTGTAACGAATTCATAAGAGTTAACTGAGATGTGGCCGAACAAACTTATTCGTTATGCGCCTTTGTTGTACTGCACGCAGGCAGCTCTGCAAACATCTGAAGCCTCCGTTTCCTTCTCTAAGGTGTCCTGAGAAAGATGTCTCTGAAGCAGTTTGCCGATGGCTATGTGCGCCAATTTTCCAGGGGCTATGTGCGCCAATTTTGACGTTCTGTTTAAGCATTATATAAAACAAACTATTGTTTAGTATTCTTAGCCATCGTGATATGCCTAATCGAAGTTGATATTTTTGACTTTTGGCGGATTTAATTTTGGCCCAAGTGACATTCAATGGATCTTAATGATACGCACCGGTGCACTTCGTCGATTTTTTCGCTAATGACTTAAAACTGCAAAGAAATATGTTTAGAAAATAGTATATTTTACCTTTTAAAATTTTCATAACGCAGGCGATATATAGATTAAAACTCGATGGGTACGAAATAACCGGCTACATTCACGCTAAATCTCACCTCCTACAAAATGACAATTTTCGAGTCGTGTCACATGAATCGCTTGGTGCCATCATTCATCAAACGAACCACGCATGTCTGCTTTCCGTGCGTTTTCAGAAAAAGGAAAAACCTACATTAAGAGCGAAAAACATAAGGTTTACACCCGATTCTGCACCAAACATAACCTTTACCCAGATGTTACACACACAGTTCGCAGCGGACAGATTTTTATACCAGTCGAATGCGACTCTATATTAGATATTGTATCGTGTGATCAACGTATCACAAAAACTGGCCATGAGTGTTTGTGTGAAGCTGAGCCGTGGCTTGTCCGCAGGCGGCAACCTCACCTACAGCATCCCGGCGGGCGTGGCCGCCGACCGCTTCGCCGTGGACGCGCGCACGGGCGTGGTGTCGGTGCGCGCGCCGCTGGACCGCGAGGCGGTGGAGCGCTACACGGTGCCCGTGTACGTGACGGACACGGGCGCCCGCCCGGCCCCGCCCACCACCCCGGCCCCCGCCGCCGCCCCGCCGCCGCCCCGCCGCCCCCGCCGCCACCCCGCCTTCCGCCTCACCGCCGTGAGCTGGACGACCACGCGCCCGCCTTCCGGCCCGGCGCCTGCTACCCGCTCGCCGTGCCCGAGAACAGCGACCTCGCCGTCATCCACACCGTGGTCGCCACCGATAAGGACAGCGGCGCCAACGGGGAGGTCACCTACAGCATCACGGGTAAGCAGCGCGCCAGCACGCGGCCCAGCAGCCTCAATAGCAATCAGAGTAAGGGGAAATGGATTTGGATTTAAAAACAGAATTATTGGACATTTTGGCGCCCAATAACAATGTGTATGTAAACTCTAATGAAACTAAACCGAACCGAGTAAAATATCAAAGTGTGGGTTGTAAGATGAACCAACCTTTTTTAAAATTTTGTTGATTTATTTTCCTTCGGATTGTGCAATACAAAGGTCAGTGTATAAAAGGTGTTGCATGTGTTATGATTGCTTGAATCTAGTTAAAATTAATTTACAATCATCTTTCT